>CM062292.1:188054664-189254664 GCA_031216915.1 Pictodentalium vernedei | reverse complement strand
AGACATGTTGCAGATGATACTTCTGTGATGGGTTATTTGATAGTGATTATGTGATATTTTGAAAGATGGGAATCATGATGTTGGCATGTCATAGGATGTCAGTATGAGACTTGAGGAAGAACCAATCCACAATTTCTCAGAAATGCTTTCTGGATGCATGCACACTCACATGTACACATACACACACAAAGAAACTTTGGCAGTGTCAACATTTCCCTTTCAAGTCTACAACCTGTTGAGAAGTAATAATACATGTTGGATTAACAAAATTGAATAAAGCTCAGTTAAGTTTTATCCCCTAAAACACAAGAGGCTGCTTTTCTGGCCCAGAAACATGATACATCATAATTTCATTAAATAGAATAGCTGCTAAGTGAATGTGCGAGGAAGACCAATAAATATTTTCAACGTTCAGCCACAGTGCAGCACATTGAAGATATTGGTTGGTCTACCTCAAAATGATGAATATGGACTCTTCTAATTGGTGCCATTGAACTGACATGGGAGATACCACAGTGTTGAAAAATCCAATATGGCCATCAGTCGGCCATCAAAACATTATGTCACACACTTCCCCTCATCATGTTGTTCAATTTTGTGAAGTTTCATGAAAATACAGTTAAACTGTGGAAGTAGTTCGCTCCACAAGTTTACATAAAAAAATGCCGATAGGATCACAGATCCAATGTCGAGTTGTGACAGCACAAAAGTGGGTTTAATCATTATCAACTTATCGTCCAGAAACCAATTGCTTACAATTTACTATGTGAAGGGTCACTGTGACCTTGACCTTTGAGCTAGTGATTCCGAAATAAATAGGGCTCTTTCTTGCACCAATGCCAACCTACATATGAAGTTTCATGAATGTGGGTTGAACTGTAGTCAAGTTATCATCTGGAAACCAATTGTTTACAATTTACTATGTTCAAGGTCACTGTGACCTTGACCTTCGACCAAGCAAGTCCAAAATTAATAGGGTTCTTCCTCTCACTGATACCAACCTACCTATGAAGTTTCATGACCATGGGTTGAACCATTATCAAGTTATCATCCGGAAACCAATTGTTTACACCCACCCATCCGCCCGCCCACCCGCCCAACCACCATTCATCAAACTATAAGTCGAGTTTGACTTTGTCACAACTCGACTAAAAATCCAATATGGCCACCTTGAAACCAAGCAGGAAAAAAATTATGTCACGCACTTCCCCTCATCATGTTGATCATTTTTGTGAAGTTTCATGAAAATACAGCTAAAACGGTGGAAGTAGTTCACTCCACAAGTTTACATAAAAAAAAAATCCAATATGGCCACCAGTCGGCTATCTTGAAACCGAGCGGGAATAAAATTATGTCACGCACTTCCCCTCATCATGTTGATCATTTTGGTGAAGTTTCATAAAAATGCGGCTAAAACTGGGGAAGTAGTTCGCACCACAAGTTTACATGTGCAACGGACCGACGGCGACTGACCGACTGACAGGCAAGTTGACTCCTATATACCCCCCCCTAAACTTCGTTTTGTAGGGGTATAAAAATTGAAAGTCTTGAGACAGAATCAAAACACCAGTCACTTGGAAAGAGTTTATTGATAAACAAGAGCAATGAAAAGCCTGGCATAAGCCCCCGATGGTGTCATAATGCCATGGCAGCCATATTGAATTGGCTAGCTGAACCAAAAGGAAGCATTGTCTAGTCATCCACAAGTAGCCACTAAAATTATGATTTGATTAAATAAGCGGTTCTTTAGTTATTGGACGGAAAACAAAAGTTAACGAAGGACGACAAACGACAGACGGACGGATGGACAGACAGACACAGGGACGGATGGACGGACGGACAGACAGACAGATGACATGGTGAAAATATAATGCCCCGAAAAGGTCGAGGGCATAAAAAAAGAAATAAAATTATTTCATTACCAGAAAAGAGTAGTCACTGAATGAATGATGATTGAAAATCCATTTAAGACCACAGCTCACAACTGGCATTAATTTGAATGTCTGAAAGTAATGAACTTAAATGTGAGGACAAATTTTTAAGGATACAATCATTGAATTTTATTATGAACATAAAACAACAAATTTTTGCAATTTTATTTATCATCTGCACACTGATGTTGAAATATCAAACTTTCCAATTAAATTTTTCCCACAATTGGATTGGTTAAATTCCCAGTTGCATTATAGGACAAAATTGTGACATGAAATTTCCTTACATTGACATCTATGTGCAGCGAGTTAAAAACAAAGAAAGTAAATGGGAAAATAAGAATTTTTTTAGTATTGCACAGACAGCTTATATTTGAAAAACCAAGCATTATTTAGGTTTCAAACCACTTACAAAACCCCCAAGTTATATCCAGTAAACTTCTTGTGGCTGGAAAATATCTGGGCACATGGGTAGAACAACCGAGCACCAATAAATCGTTATTGTGTCACTAGTACAAAACTCTGGTAAAACTGAACTGTTTCTTTTTCAAGTCTCCTTTATATTTATTTAGCTTCCAAATCATATTTAAAATGATGTCTGGTATGCCAGCTTTTTGTGTTAATCAATCCCACACTATAGAAACAATCCTCTTCTTGAGTATGAGGAAGGAATCTCAGGGTAGCTCCCTGAAACTTGGTTGCATGAAATATTGAAAAACCATATGATTCAAGTCTTTTCAGCTCACTGAATTTTCTGCGAAGGCTTACATCATACTTCTCTTTCTCTTGTTCAACAGGACCACAAATATCAATGTCCAGTATTATCTGTGAAATATTCTGAAAATGAAAAAATAATTTTTCCAAAATAAATGACCTCTCACTGTAAGAAATGAAATAAATCATTTAGTTTTAATGATTTCAAAAACAATATCCAATACACAGTTGAATCTGTCTTGGGCGACCACCTGCCATCAACAACCACATTTTCAATGCACAGATCACTTTTACTTTATAATGACACTGTCATAAGTCACCACCTCCCAAATTAGAGCAGCAACTGCCGATTTCAGACCAAAGTAATGATTTTAACCACTAAGAGGTTAACTTCTGTTAACCTTGCACATGGTATGCCTTGTGTATTGAAGAGTGAAAAATGACTTGTTTCAGGGATGTTTTCATGCCAAAACATTCAGGCATTTGACTGTTAACTGAGAATGCAGTTTTATTTTGGTGATTACTACCATATTGACCTGGGAATAAGCCCAGGGGGTGCAGGCAGTGAAAAAGCAAAAAAGACATAGGTGGGCTTATTTTCGGGTAAGGCAGTTTGCAGAAGCAGGGAAAAGTTCGAGACGGCCATTTGCAGCACTGTTATTGGAGAGTACAGTTTCCCATTGTCCATTTTATCATGCCACTTCATATTTTGTCTAATGTGTGTGAAATTGAAATGGTTTGTAAATTGTATTGAATAAAGAATGTGTTAACATACCGAAAACTATCCTTCTTAATTTTTCCATCTTGTTTTTATTGAAATGAGTTCTGAGAATTGTGAGCATGAATTCACATGTTGTTGATGGAAAAGCCATGGAAATCGAAAGTAGCATTTCGAAAACGAGTGTATTATAGACTGTTTTTAAAGACGTTATTCATAAAGCCATGCTGGACTGGGACGTTTTACCCCAAGGTGTTTTGGAGCGAGGAAGAAGACCCAAGCCTGACGAAGCACAGGCGCACGTCGTACTATTATTACCTGATGTGATCCCTGCAAAAATAGTTGCTCAAAAATAAATATGAATTAATACCCCCGAGTTGTAATATCCAGTTTGATCCATGCTACATGAAAGACTGTTCTGAAAACAAAATAAGGGTGAGCCATATTGTTTACAACAATGGGGACACACATTATGTGCACCAGGGCAGTCAATTTAAATATAGTTTGTTTATTTATGAAACATGACGAATTTTTATCAAATGCACTGAATGCCAAATATATTCTCATACTGTCGCAGTTACGTGAAATCAAAATTATATAAACTTGAATATAAATTAAATAAAAACATAATCTCTCAAGTATAATTAACTTCAGCTGACCTATTATATATACTATTGTTATAGTTCAAACCAAATTTATCCGTTTTGTGTAAAAAAAAATATAACTGAAAGTTTGTTGAAAATTAAAAAAAAATCTGTTGTGAGATATCACAAGAATTAAGTTACCTCCCCTTACTTATATACAAACAGATTCAGAACATGTCCAGCAGTGTATTTTGTCTTCATTTTGAACCAACAGGATTATTTTGTTTGTTTTTTTTACAATGGGAGTTATGAATACTTACTTCTCTAACATGAGTAATACAAAACACATTTCAAATATTTTTTTTTATAAACACAATTCAAAATGGAAATGTAATGACTGAACAAACATGTTTGCAGGTGAAAACAAATTGACCACATGCGTTTTGGACCTCATTTGTTATCATTGACATTTTGTTGATATTTCCTGCTGATTTTTGTCGATTTTTTTTTGAGTAATTGATTTATTGACTATTTTATTTTATTCATAAATAATATGAAGGAAGGTATTCCTAAAATGAAAGTGTCAATGACACTGTAGCTCAACTTGTCAAGACAAAGACATGTACATGTATAGTATGTGACGCAGCAATGACAAACATCTAGGTAATGACCTGATAACAAAGGTACATATAAAGTATATGTACCTTTGTTATCAGGTCATTACCTAGATGTTTGTCAAAATGGACAATGGGAAACTGTACCTATACATTTGTTACTGACCGTTGCCTGTAACAAATGTATAGGTAAAGTATTGTAAAGGTGGGTGACAGTCAGATGCTGAACTAGAAAAGAAATCTTTTGAGTCCCAGAGTGGGTCTGACTGAACCCCAAAATATTTGTTCTCATTGCACAGTGATAACAAAGGCACCCCAAAACACACTCGTTCCTGTCCCAAGGTGAAGACAAAAGTGCCCAAGAAGTTTTGTGAAAATCAGTTCATAAATACGAGCTGTATAGAACTTGTGACAAAAAACTGATTGGACCTAATTTCGGTACAAAATGGCCACTGGCAGCCATCTTGAATTTTGGACCGTACCCAGAAACCCTCATTCTCATCCCAAGGTGATAACAAAGGTACCCAAGAAGTTTTGTGAAGATCGGTTCATAAATACAGCCTCTACCCTGAGCCGTATTGACATGTGTGCTTACATTGTGTAAGTAGCACTGAATAAATCAAAGTTCATCTAATTTGCATAATTTCTGCACGAAAAAAAAACCCTTACAATATGTGATGTATTCCATGTTACTAAACATTCATACAAAAATTTATTCAAATCAGAATTTTCATACAGAAGTTCTGTACAAAAGACTGATTGCACTAATTTTGGTACAAAATGGCTGCTGGTGGCCATCTTGAATTTCGGACCACACCCAAAAACACTCACTCTCATCCCACGGTGATAACAAAGGTACCCAAGAAGTTTCGTAAAGATTGGTTCATAAATATGGCGTCTAGTCTGAGCTGTATGGAAGTTGTGTACAAAAAACTGATTAGACCTAATTTCGGTACAAAATGGCCACTGGCAGCCATCTTGAATTTTAGACCGCACCCAGAAACACTCATTCTCGTCCCAAGGTGATAACAAAGGTACCCAAGACATTTCGTGAAGATCAGTTCATAAATACAGACTCTAGTCTGAGCCGTATTGACATGTGTACTTACTGTGTGTAAGTCGCACTGAAAAAATCAAAGTTCATCTAATTTGCATAATTTCTGCACGAGAAAAAAACCCGTATTATATGTGATGTATCCCTTGGTACTAAACATTCACACAAAAAATTATTCAAATCAGCGCTTTCATATGGAAGTTCTGTGCAAAAATCTGATTGCACCTAATTTTGTACAAAATGGCTGCCATCGGCCATCTTGAATTTCGGACCGGACCCCAAAACACTCGTTCTCGTCCCACGGTGATACCAAAGGTACCCAAGAAGTTTCGTAAAGATCGGTTCATAAATACGGCCTCTAGCCCGAGCCGTATTGGCATTTGCACTTACAGTGCTGAAAGTAACCCCAAAAAACATCAAAATTAGTCTAATTTGCACAATTTACGCACGAGAAAAAACCCCGTATTATATGTGATGTATCCCATGGTACTAAACATTCATACAACAAATTATTCAAATCAGAGCTTTCATATGGAAGCTCTGTACAAAAAACAGATTTCTGCATCGTCGGTACAAAATGGCGGCTGGCAGCCATCTTGAATTTCGGATCGCACCCAAAAACACTCGTTCTCGTCCCACGGTCATAACAAAGGTACCCAAGAAGTTTCGTAAAGATCGGTTCATAAATACGGCCTCTAGCCCGAGCCATAGCAGCTTGGCACTTACAGCTCTGAAAGTAACACTAAATAAATCAAAGTCAGTCTAATTTGCATAATTCACGCACGAGAAAAAAACCCGTATTATATGTGATGTATCCCATGGTACTAAACATTTATACAAAACTTTATTCAAATCAGAACTTTCATACAGAAGTTCTGTACAAAAAACTGATTTTTGCATCATCGGTACAAAATGGCCGCTGGCAGCCATCTTGATTTTTGGACCACACCTAAAAACACTCGTTCCCATCCCAGGGTCATAACAAAGGTACACAAGAAGTTTCGTAGAGATCGGTTCATAAGTACGACCTCTAGCCCAAGCCATAGCCAATTGTTGACGTACGGACAGACGGACAGACGGACGGACGGACAGACGGACAGTAAGGCGGACAGATGGACGACGGGCCATGACAATAGCTCAAATTTGACTTCGTCAAAGTTGAGCTAAAAATGAAATTACCACAATCACACACAACTTCATTGTACCAGCAAGAACAGGTGTTTTTTTTTTAAACAAAACAATATGTATTGTTAGCATTGAGTAATTTTTATTGTACAATAAAACCTGTCAAAAGATAATAAGAATGAATATTTCCTCACTAAAAATGTACAGATTGAACAAAGAAAGTGGCAATAACAGAAAAATGACACACGAAAAAAAAAAGAAATTTGATGCATTTTTTTTTTCTCCATTACGATAAGGGCATTTCTTTGATTTTCAGAAGTAGGGGAGTGGGCTTATTCATGAA
Source organism: Pictodentalium vernedei (assembly GCA_031216915.1). Classification (NCBI taxonomy): domain Eukaryota; kingdom Metazoa; phylum Mollusca; class Scaphopoda; order Dentaliida; family Dentaliidae; genus Pictodentalium; species Pictodentalium vernedei. The sequence goes on along the minus strand of CM062292.1, from coordinate 189,247,581 downwards.
GAGTGCACCTTGAAATGTTTTTTTCGAAAATAGGGGTGCTTAATCCTGAATATGGGCTTATTCCCACGTCAGTACGGTAATAGAATTATATTTATTTACTTATGAAGTTATGTTCCTTTGTAATCAAGCCTGAAAATAAGGAGACTATCATCTGGTGATGCTACCCTGCACAGCAGGGTAGTATCACACAACTTACCCTCTGTGAACCTCAGTCTGAATTAAAGTCTCAAGCCAAAACAGAAAGATGTACCTAGAGGATAAATTGGCCCACTGTATGGGATAGCATCAGCAAATTCACCCTCTGGGGACCTCATTTTGCAAATGACAGATTGCTTATATTCAGGCATGCTTGTAATCCATATTTTCATACATCATTAATTGCATTTCTATCCACAGCAAAGGGGTTAAAATTCCACGCAAATCTGCGAATTGATTCGCATAAAGATTTGCGCACATTGCTTCTCACGAATCCATGTATTTATTTATTGATGTTTAAGGTCACATATTTATGCACAATGGCTAATCATGACCGTGACAGTTTTACGGGTGGAGGAAGCCGGAGTACCCGGAGAGAACCACCGAGCAACGACGAGCAGCTGCCAGCTCCCCAACATCGTAACTCCGCACTGCAGCACAGGCAGGGTTAGATTGGTTGAAGACATGCATACCATCGACGTGCAGTACGCCTTAGTACACGGCGTCATCGTGCCCCCACATGGGCAATGGGGGTGAAGTGTCTTGCCCAAGGACACAACGTGGTTGCCGCAGGTGGGATTCGAACCGAGGACCTCTCGGCTTGCAGCCTACACCTCTACCTACTGAGCCACCATGCCCCCCACGAATCCATGTCGATTCGTACTTGTCTCTCTCCTGATTCACATGACCACCCCATTTTTCTTCCAATGATATATCCATGTCAGAATGAGAAAGAACTGGTGCGATGCTATTTATAATCAGAGCACTGCATAACTGCCCAACATTTCAAATACCTCCAATCTACATCACCACATACAAAATCATCATGCTAAAGCGCACAAAACTCTTCTTGAAAAAGAATAGACTGTGTCACCTGCAAAGCGACTTGGTGTCAAGGTAAGAGAAATGAATCATTTTACTTAATGCTCCATTAAGAATCTCGTGATGGCAGGGTAAGGGTTAAATTAATATTAATAAAAAGTGTCAATCGAAAATTTGAAATGAATGAAAATTAAAAATCCAAAATACGCTTTTAACTCGGATAAAATACTCTCTATTTTAATCTTTCCCAAGAAATTTGGGAAAGAAAAGTGGTGTAAGAACACCACGGAAAAATAAGCCACCCAGTAGGAGACGCTCTTCTCTTAGTACAATTCCACGACTTCCGTTAACCAGTGTGCAAGCAGTCATCAAACCATTCTTTTGAGTCCGCCAACATAGGAGTTTTTATACGTGCATGGCTGTGTTTTATTTTTTCAAGTAATGGGAATTCTCAGAATTCAATGAATACTCTCTGATAATGATAACTCAATGCAAACTGAAAGGAAGAATAGACATGGAAATCAGGTCAGGTGACCACCTTGTAGATAATTTGCATAACCTCTAGAGTGCTAACATGTCGGTATGTTAAAATGTCAAACTTTCTGATAGCACTCTAACCGCCAACAATGCGGTATGTTGGATGTCATACTCTCAGAAAGTTCAAAAATACCGACACATCGTGTCCTGTTGTAATCTTATTCTATGACATGCATGTATTCCTGTTCAGATTTAAGAGTGCAGTACGTAGATTATAGATATCACATAACCCTGTCACTAATGGTGGATCATGGATACAGGAAAGAATGAACAGTCATCTGATGATCTCACATTAAGAGTTACACTTATTAATACATCAAATTTCTTGTTGCAAGAAATTTATTATTTATTTATTAGTTTTTTAAGGTCACATACTTATGCACAATGGCTAATCGTGACTGTGAATGTTTTACGGGTGGAGGAAGCCACAGTACCAGGAGAAAACCGAGCATCGACGAGCACCTGTAAGCTCCTTAACATTCTAACTCTGTTCAAGCTCCACTCAAGCAGGGTTACAGCAGTTAAAGACATGTGCACCATCGATGTACAGAACGCCTTAGTACACAGCATCATCATGCCCCCATGTAGGCAAACAAGATACCAAGGGAACAATGCGGGTCGTTCTGGACGGGGATCAAATTCAGGACCTCTAGCATAGAAGTCCAACAGTCTACCACTGAGCCACCGCACTACCAAGAAATTTATTATATTAAGAAGAGCTCCTACTGTGTATGCAGAGATCTTCGATCAACAGAACCTCGACAGCATAGGTAAGGTCATCGTGGGGAGTGGCTGACCCAAAAATAGATGTTGATGTGTAAAAAGTCGATGGGTGGTGTACCAGTAACATATTGGCTTGAATGCCTCAAAAAAACATCAAGGAAATAAGGCTTCTATCTATAAAGGATGAAACATCAGCTATGCATTATGAGGCTAAGAATCTAAATAACCTCATGATTGTGATATGAAAAAGAGATCTCTTGTTGGAATACAGAGGGAGGAGTGTGCATCTAGAATACGAATGTACACTAGGAATAATGAAGTTTGTGATGAATCATACAGCAGTGATTTGAGATGAGAGATATCCTTGGCCTCAAAAGAGTCATGTATAACTTCTGCTGAAAGAACATGATTCTGATAAGATTAAATAGGCCATAAACACATACTGTTTGGGTCTGATGCTGAGTGATGCGTAAATGCCAATTAGATGAATTTCTTGCAAGTTACTAATGTTGCTTTGGAGAAGAAAATAGTAAAATGCGGAGAATAAAAGTTGGCTCTTGCTAACTGAATATAGCTCTGTTTCAACAAATTGAGAAAATTGTTGTTAAGTCAGAGAACGAAGGCAGGAACAACTTCTCCGAAGATAGTTAGAAGTCTAGCGAATGGAGTAGAATTAGTAATCAACAGCCATTGTGCTCCAAAATATACGATAGAGTTGCTGTGAATAAGTGGAAAAGGCATTGAGATATGCCAACGGTGGTAAATGAAATCTGTCACTTGATAATAAATATTATCAAGGACAAGAACAGCCCAAGAGCATAAAAAGGCAGAGACAAAGCCCCAACAATGATAGACCATGTCTCTGAACGAGAATAGAAATTACATCCCCTTCATAGATATGTAGAAAAGTGATGCTAAAAACACATCTTCTCATTAATATTGCTCTCAGCATTTCTGAATATTTTCCATACTGAATGAAAGTGTCAATGACACTGTAGCTCAACTTGACAAACTTGAACTTGGTAAGTTATAAATGAAATGGCAAAATTGAAGATCATTAGTACTAATGTTATTTGATGAAATTTCAACATAACAGCATTGTGTGTGTACAACATCAACATCAGAGTAATCCATGCATTTTTAAATGTAAAATGTAAGACTGGCTAAAGGAAGAATGTTGATACACAAATGCAGTATGTTCAGAGGTTATTGTAAATGGCAACTTTTTTCACAGAAATGAATGCCAATTAATAGCTCTTATCTAAAGGTTTTGCCTAATGAGCACACCAAGTTCAAAAACAATCCTATGATAAATGTGATCTGTAGGCCATGTCAAAGAATGTTGATGCACAAATGCAATAAATTCAAAGATTGTCACTAACAGCAACAGTTTTTGATGGAAATGAAAAGAAAATCAATAGCTCCTAAGCATACAAAGTTTCAAAACAACCTGATAATGAATGTGACCTCTGAGGTATGCCAAAGGAAGATGTTAATGCACAAAGGCACTGAGTAGAAGGTCATTGCTTGTGGCAATGGGGGCTTTTTTGTTTTCTTTTATGGAAATTCATAAATATACCCTGCAGAGAGTGCAAAAGGGATAAGTTGATGCACAAATGTAGTAAGTTCAAAGGCTGGTGATAACAACAATAATTTTTTATGGAAATGAAAAAAAGCTATAGCTCACATCTAGAGGTCACCCCGAACACACATACCAAGTTTTAAAGTGATCCGATCATAAAAGTGCCCTGAAGGGTGTGTTAAAGGGAAATATTGAGGTCTGACTAAACTAAGTTCAAAGGTCAGCAGCAACATTTTTTGACAGAAATGGAAGAAAATCGACAGCTCCCATATAGATGTCACCCCACACAAGCACACCAATTTTGCAAGCGATCCAATCATAAATGTGCCCTGCAGGGTGTGTCAAAGGGAAATACTGATGCTTAACTGCAATAAGTTTTTACTAAGTTCATTGAAGGTCATTGCCAGTGGCAACATTTTTTGATGGAAATGGAAGAAAATCGATAGCTCCCATCTAGAGGTAACCCCAAACAAGCATACAAAGTTTCAAACCAATCTGATCATAAATGTGCCCTGTTGGGCATGCCAAAGGAATATATTGATGCCTGACTAAACTAAGTTCAAAGATCGTTGCCAGTGAGCTCCCATCTAGAGGTAACCCCAAACAAGCATACAAAGTTTCAAACCGATCTGATCATAAATGTGCCCTGTAGGGCATGCCAAAGGAATATATTGATGCCTGACTAAACTAAGTTCAACAGTGGCAACATTTTTTGACGGACGGAAATGGAAGAAAATCGATTGCTCCCATCTAGAGGTCACCCCAAACAAGCATGTTAGGTTTCAAAGCAATCCAATCATAAATGTGCCCTGTAGGGTGTGCCAAAGGGAAATATTGTGGTCTGACTAAACAAAGTTCTAAGAACGTTGGCCGCGGCAACATATTTTGACAGAAATTGAAGAAAATCGATAGCTCCCATCTAGAGGTCACCCCAAACAAGCATGCCAGGATTCAAAGCAATCCAATCATAAAATCCAATCATAAATGAGCCCTGTAGGGTGTGCCAAAGGGAAATATTGAGGTTTGACTGAACTAAGTTCTGAGAACATTGGTCGCGTGGCAACATTTTTTGATGGAAATTGAAGAAAATTGATAGCTCCCATCTAGAGGTCACCCCAAACAAGCATACCAAGTTTCAAAGCGATCTGATCATAAATGCGACCTGTGAGGTGTGCCAAAGAAAATAAATTGTGTACATACGTATGTACGAACGTACTAACATACATATGTATGTACTTTTCGTACGCCAACGGATGAGAAGTGATGACAATAGCTCAGCTTGACTTTGTCAAGTTGAGTTAAAAATGATAAATTTTAAATAATTTGTATATTTTTTATACTTACCAATGGCCCAGGCTAGCTGGTGCTGATTCAGATTAATCCAGGGCCAAACACAAATTTTGCCCCCCAATCCTCAAAATTTGCATGTAAAACAGAAAAAATTAAGTCCTAGATGGTCATTCATACTTTTGAGATCTGTGCATGTGCAGTATCCAGGAAGGTACCGAAATTGGTGACAACCATTATTCTTTCTACAATGCCTGCTAAATGTTATAATTAGCGGGGAGGTATGAGTGCCCACTCATGGGAGGCCATCCCCATCTGGGGCATTGGTAAGTATAAACAAGACCAATACCGGGTCTGGACCTGCGTCGCTGCATGCAATTGAATCGGCAAACAGGAAGTGGCTGCACGGCAGATCTGAAAATTGCATACACGATACAACTGATCATTATCAGCCTCCAGATGAAATATAAAATCAATCCCTTGCATAGAAGCCGAGAAAAGTTGGACAAAAAATTTCAATGTTCAGTGGGTACAGTAAAATTTCAAAGTATCGGCAAACAGGAAGTGGCTGCACGGCAGATCTGAAAAATGATTACACGATACAACTCATCATTATGAAGCAGCAGACCAAATATATAATCAATCCCTTGCATAGAAGCCGAGAAAAGTTTGACAAAAAATTTCAAAGTTCAGTGGGTACAGTAAAATTTCAAAGTATCGGCAAACAGGAAGTGGCTGCACGGCAGATCTGAAAATTACTTACACGATACAACTCATCATTATGAAGCAGCAGACCAAATATAAAATCAATCCCTTGCATAGAAGCCGAGAAAACCTTGACGGAAAATTTCAATGTTCAGTGGATACAGTAAAATTTCAAAGTATCAGCAAACAGGAAGTGGCTGCACGGCAGATCTGAAAATTGCTTACACGATACAACTCATCATCATGAAGCAGCAGACCAAATATAAAATCATTCCCTTTCATAGAAGCCAAGAAAATTTTGACGAAAAAAGTGTTTCGGACGGACGGACGGACGGAGTCGAGCGGTTACTAGACCTGCTCTGCCGCTGGCGACGCAGGTAAAAATATACAAATTACTTAAAATTTATCAATGGCCCAGACTAGCTGAATCGTAAAAAGGCTGGAAGGCCCAGGACTTAAAGGAAAATCCAATCTCTCAATTATTTCAGTAAAGCATAGCTCCTAAAGGCGAATAGAAGAAGATATAGGAATTATATATGTCTTTCTCTTTTACGAAAAAAGAGAAAGGCATAACACCAACAATGTAATTGAGAATTACATAATATATAATTTCTCCATTTCAATGAGAGCATAACCCATTATGCTAATTCGGTGAAGGAAACCAATATATAAAGTGGTCCAGAGAATGAGACGCTTTATACTCATTTAAAAGTATCCAAGGATTGTATATTAATGCTCGTTTGACACGTAACATATACAAATGCTTCACAGTGAGGTACACTTTAAAAACAATACATAAATGAGAGTTAGTTATTGCTTCACACCGAGCTACACATCAAAACTACCCAGCCCCGACGCAGGACGTATTCTCTTGCTTTTCACTATAAAGCAAGATGACCATAAGGGAAAAACAGCCCCTCCCCACCCCCCCCCCCCAACACTTCCATTTGTTCTGAGGTAAATTCACCAGAACGAAGAGGGCAGCGGAACGGCGTCAGTGCTCGAGCAGACTGCCTAAAGACCTTATAGATGTAACATTAATGGACGACATTCCGAGCAACAGAAAGAGGACCCAAAGATCTAAAGTCACTGGAGATGGACTCTAAATTTCTCTGGTAAAACTTGGTAAATGAAGAGGGCTGTGTCCAGTAAGCAGCCTTTAAAAGATCAGTAATGGCTATACTGTTAGAATAAGCTCAAGAAGTGGACAGTGCTCTAACCTCGTGCACCTGCAACTGTCGCAGATAAGTGGAGAAAGTAGTATTTCTCCAGTAGGCTGTCAGCATAACACAACAAGATGGAGTTAGTATAAGCCCCAAGAGGTAGACAATGCACGCACCTCGTGGCAGAAAAACGATTGGTAATACAAGCGCCAGTCGCTAGACGAGCGGAAGCTGCAAAAATAGCAAGACAAATCCATCAAGAATTGGATTAAGGATTCAGGAGAGATCTTCTGTCGACCAGGAATAAGGGACAGAAAATCGATCCTACCCTTCCAAATGAACAGAGCAAAGGGTGTTTACCCTCATCAGAAGGAAGAGTCCCGATACAGATAGGAGGCGGAGTAGTTCCGGTATCTGATACCTGGCCAGAAAGGAGCAATCACTGGTAAACATAACACTGGAGGGAGAGCTCCAGAAAAAGGCCGGGTCAACCGAGAGGGCGTGAAGCTCACTAACCCATCTGGCTGAGGCAAAAGCCATCAGAAAAGCTGTCTTGTATGTGAGAAAACGCATATCCACCAGGGATAAAGGCTCAAACCCCCCCCCCCCCCCCCCCCCAAACAAAACAGCACCCAAGAAAGATTCCATCTTGGGGTAAGTCCTAGGCCTTTTCAAGGAAAAGTGCCGAACAAGTTTGGAGAGGCATGGAGTAGTGCCGATACGACGCTGTCCCACATACGAACGAAAAGGTCTCCGAAGCATGGACCTGTACCCATTGATGGAAACAGGCTGGAGATCCGCAGAATCAAACATATACCAGAAACTCCGCAATCTGTGTGATCAAAGGAGTGACAGAAGAAACAGAGTGATCCGCACACCAATGACAGAAGACCTTCCACTTAGCTGCATAGGCTAAACCAGTGGAGTGCCTCCTTGAAGAAGAAAAGCAACTCCACTGCACGTCTCGAAAAAAGACATGCACGAAGGCACAATGAAGTCGGGTCGACGTGAAACCTCCACGGGCGACCTTGGCAAAGAAGGTCGCGATGTAAAGGGAGACATGCCGGAACCACCACTAACAGAGAGCGGAGCAGATTGATCCACACCCACTGGGGCAACAGGGGTGCGATCAAAATGATTCAACAACTGCAGGTTCGTATCTGGGCTAGAACCTGAGGCAAAATCGAACCGGCAGGAAGGCGTAGCCGACAAGACCGCTCCAAAGGAGGGACAGAGCGTCCACAGCGAAAGCCAGAGCATCTGGACACAGGGACACAAAAGTGTCCCCCTGATGGTTCAAACGAGTCGCAAAGAGATCGATGTGGGGAAGACCAGAGATCGCAGAGAGACTGGAACACTGCAATGTGGAGCATCCATTCGGTGGAAAATAACCTGCCCCGTCGGGACAGGGAGCTAGGACGTTCAGATGACCGGGATAGTGACGAACCACCACCCCCGCGTTGACATCCTGGTCGAGCAGGAGAAGATCCCGAACCAATTCGTACATGGGAACATGCCGCCCTGGTTCCAAATGTAAACAACCACTGTCCAATTGTCGGACAAAAGAAGGACCTGACAATTCGAAAGGCGGGGGATCCACTGCCGGAAACTCAGAAGAAGAGCAAGAAGCTCCTTCTGGATGACGTGAAGAGCTGCTACATCCTGGTCCCATGACCCGTGAAGGAAAAGACCTAGAGGATCCAATGTCACACCCCAGCCGAGATCGCTGGCGACTGCCATCAGAACACGATCGGACGTGGGGAAGTCCAACGGAACCCCCTGCATAATCCACTGAACATCTGACAGGGGAGACAGTGACGAGGAAGAGACTCCGGTAACTGAAGCACCAGATCCAGAGAATCGACATTCGGCCCCCAACGACTGAGAAGAAAGTGTTGGAGAGGTCAGACATGCAGCCAACCTAGAGGAATGAGATCCGTCACCGAACCGCAGAGACCGAGCAGCCGGGGAAGACTCTGAGCTGTTGTGGACGTGGACTGGGACAGAGAAAACCACAGCCCTTGCCTGGGAAACCGCCACTGTATCAAGCTGAGTACGGAAGCCCATCCCAGTTGACAAAATGACGGAGAAGGGACCAGGTCCGACTTCTCCCCGTTGACACTGAACCCTAGTGGCGTGAGCAGGCTTAACAGTGTGACGACATCCGATTCCAGAAAGGCAGCATTGGAACGCCTCTGGAGGATATTGACTAGATGTGACGATGAAGACACCCTGGACTGTGTGCGATGTAAGACTAACACATGCAACATCAGACGGGTGAAGGCCCAAGGTTCCAGGTCGTGGCCAAAGGGCATGGCCTTGAACTGGAAAACATCCTGGGGAATGGAGCAGCGAACCGACCTGAAAGCCTCCATGCTGAACTGAGGAGCAATGATAGACAGGGACAGGATACTCAGATTGATAACCTGTCTGAGTCAGCCGTCCTTCTTTGGCACCAAGAACAGGCGGGAATAAAATCCCACTGAAAGAATGTTCTGGATAACCTTGATCGCCCCCTTTGACAGGAGATTGCCTCTCCATGATCAAAAGTTCCCAGCGTGTAATGTTGAAAGGGACTTGTGTGAGGCACTCTCGAATGAGTGGAATGCCTCAACCTGGGACAAATTCGAGGTGACTACTGCCGATGCCTACTCTTACCCTGTGAGTGAGTAGCAGAAGGGTACTTGTTAGGTTTTGGACTGCCCCTGCCTCCAACAGAAGGATGATCAAGCTGACGAAGCAGCAGCTGATCTATGAAATGACATAGGGAGTCATCCCGGACCGTCGCCATGGAACCATGGAATAGTAGTGGACCCGCCAATAGAGGCAGATCGAAAAGCTGCGCACTGCCCCTCAAGAAGGGAACGGGATGTGTCCAGCAGAGCATCCCTGCAAACTAATTCTAAGTTAGCCGTGTTACAGACATGTGTGTGAGAAGATGCATGAGTGCCTTGGACAGCACACACAACCTCTTTGTCGTCAAACTTACCTGGGAGCAGATAAGCAGCAAAGCAGAGACGACGTGATCGAAGAGAGAAAGAATTCCAGCATCTCTCCCAATATGCCCAACATGGACTCCAGAGTCTCCGTATGAAAAATGGCCGGCTTGGGAGTTGGAGTTCCGATCCAAGACCGTCAAAGTCTGGCAGACTGACGGATTGGCGGAATCGTAGGAACGATAACGCATCGGAGGCAAAAAAGTGTCAACCCTGATGAAGAACGATGTCTTCATAGCCATGGAACTCAGCTGAGTCCAAATCTGTAAAAGTTTCAACCACCTGTACTGCCAGGCACGGTCCAAGGTGCCCAGAAGCAGGTTGCTCCACAGGCTGTATGCGCGCAACTGATGATTGCGGCCGGGCTGACACTGTCGGCTGGTTTGACAGTTTGAGATCTGGAAGGAACACAAAGTCAAGAGCTGTCCCCAAGTCAGAAGACTGTTGGCTCTCGACGTCAGGTATGTCGGACTCATCCCATGAGTCGGAAGACACATAGCCCATCATGGGCAAACCAGCCGACGCCTCCTATGGTAGGCACACCAGGGGGATCAGAAAGTGGCCTGTTTTCAATCCCGGGAGGCGGCGCCACAGGGGGCGTCTGGAAACCACTCGTAGCCTCGCTGGAAGCAACGGAAAAGGCTCTTGGACAGAACCTAAGTGAGCAAGGAGAGGGCCTCCCTAAGCTCACTGACTGTGTCGGAATGGTTCGACATGGGAACGAACCGACAAAGTGGCTTCACTCCTGACTCATTTTACCAGCGAAGGGTCACGATCCTCAAATACACCTGACGCAGGGCGACGAGCTGCAGCCAAAACATCTGAAGGCAGATGTGTATTGGGGTATGACATACCCGAGGATCAACAGAGCGGAAACTCAGGAGTCGCCGCGGACCTCTGTGGGACAGAAGGTCCAGGCTGCACAAAACATGTTGGTCCCACAAAACTGGCCATGGGACCAGAGTACGTGGACGGAAAAGTCACGGAGCTCATGGTGACCCCACCATGAACATCAGTCCAAAGAGAAAAACTGAGGTACTCGACGGCTGAGAGACCACAGTAGAGGGTTCGGCCGGCAGCCCCTTCCAACTTCGCCAAGGAGACGGCTTAAAATAAGCTCAGGCTTGATGCCGAATCCTGCCAATATCTCAATTTTCCATTATTCAATTATGCTTAACTTGTATCGATGTTCCTATTATTAAGTTGTATATCTCCTTATTGTATATGTTTTGCATGTGTTTATTTTTTACTCTTTGAATAAATACTGTTTAAACAAACTTCGCCAAGTTGAAGTCAGGGAAGGCTGAGGCCAATACCCCATGTCTGCACTACCAGACATCTCGGCAGACCCCTGCAGGGATAAACCTGCTGTGCTCAACGGCAGAGAGGACACAACAGGAGGTTTGGTTGGCAGCCACTTCCGACTTTGCCGAGTTGAAGTCAGGGAAGACTGAGACCAATACCGCACATCCACACTACAGACATCACTGCAGACCCCTGCAGGGATAAGTTGAGGCCGGCTAAAACGGTGACCGATGACACTGCAGGCGGAACAGCAGTAGCAGCAGATACGACGGGAGCTGTTGAAACTGGCTGAAAAGGGGAGAGAGCAAGCTAGCTCGGCCTCCAAAGGAGGAGTCACAACCCTAGTGACAGCCTCAGATGTCGACTGGAGAGGGTGCATAGTCCCAGAACCAGGCATCTCTTCACCAGACATCCAACAGCTCCCACAGTATCCATCATGGTAAAAAACTGCACATCTCCCATGGAGGGGGTATAACTCTCACCAGACGTGGTCATGTCAGGAGGCCCCAAAACGACAGCGTTCCACCCCCTCTGCCCCCCCCCCACCCCCTGCAGGTGTGGGAGGAACAGCCATGAGAACACACCAAAAGCGAAGGCATTGCCCTAGAGGAACCGAACTGGACATAACAGAGGTGAGAGCAGTAGAAGAAAAAGGTGAACTCAACAGATACAGAAAGTAGAAGAACACCCCCAACTACAAGAGGCCCCAGGGGGGGCTGAGGGCACTCACCTGACATGGTAACCTAAATATCAACCCAGAGAATTGATTTCAACAAGTTGCATCTGCTCCTCCTGAGAAAAGCTTATACCAAATATCCAAATATTCTGACCAGTGGATCTAAAAAAAGATTTTTAAAGAATATTCCTCATATTGAACTAAGTTATAATTCGGGCTCCCACAGGGAGCCCATATATGAACCCAGGGACTTGGCTTTAACAAACCTGAATCTCACACCCCTAAGGATTCTGCACACCAATTATCAAAACATTCCGACTGCTGGATCTGAAGAAGAAGATTTTTAAAGAAAATTCCTCATTTTGAACCAAGTTACAATTCGAGCTCCCACAATCAGCCCAAATATGGACCTAGGGACATGGCTTGAACAAACTTGAATCTTACCCCCCTAAGGATGCTGCATAAAAAATATCAAAAGCATTCATCTGCTGGATCTGAAGAAGATTTTTAAAGAAAATTCCTCATTTTGAACTAAGTTGTCATTCAGGCTCCCATAGTGAGCCCAAATATGAACCAAGGGACTTGGCTTGAACAAACTTGAATCTCTGCCCCCCTAAGGTTGCTCCATGCCAAATATCAAAACATTCCAACTGCTGAATCTGAAGAAGAAGGATGCGGCATACCAAATATCAGAACATTCCAACTGCTGGATCTAAAGAAGATTTTTAAAGAAAGTTCCTCATTTTGAATTGAGTTATAATTTAGGCTCCCACAGTGAGCCCAAATATGAACCCAGGGACTTGGCTTGAACAAAATTGAATCTCCCCCCCCCCCCCCCCCCCCCTAAGCATGGTGCATACCCAATATCAAAAGATTCTGCCTGCTGGATCTTGAGAAGAAGATTTTCAAAGAAATGCACTAAGTTCAAATTTCGGCTCCTATACTGAGCCCAAATATAAACCCAGGGGCCGATTTGAACAAACTTGAATCAGATCCACCCCACAATGTTGCATACCAAATATCACAAGATTCTGCCTGCTGGATCTGGAGAAGATTTTTGAAGAAATTTGCCTGAAATGCACTAAGTTCGAATTTGGGCTTCTATAGTGAGCCCAAATATGAATCCAGGTGGCTGATTTGAACAAACTTGAATCAGATCCACCCCACAATGTTGCATACCAAATATCAAAAGATTCTGCCTGCTGGATCTGGAGAAGATTTTTTAAGAAATTTGCCTGAACCCAGGGGGCCAATTTGAACAAACTTGAATCAGATCCACCCTACAATGTTGCATACCAAATATCAAAAGATTCTGCCTGCTGGATCTGGAGAAGAAGATTTTTTAATGTTTTTCCCATTGCCTACGGTGTTAAAAAGTACTGACTCAGCACTTTTTCAAAGTCCCGAAACTGTATCCTATGATAAAACCGATGGCAATTTTTTTTTACCCAATTCTTTCTGTTCGTCCTAAGGAAGAAATAAAAATTCTCGGTGCCGTACAGTTTTGGAGATATGGGCGTTTTAATTTTTTTTCTATTTTTAGCTCCTGCGGTTCCCATGGGGCTACAGGAAAAAAAAATCAGCATAAATTAGGTACTAATGACCCAATAAGCCCTCACATAAAATTTGGTTCAAATCAGCCTCTCGGTTCGGAAAATAGAAATTTTGGGCGGGGCCCAAAATTTTGCCCCTCCCATAACGACACAAAGTATAGCCCCACAAACTTCTCTTGAACAAATCTGAGTCTACACCTCAAAAGGAAGCTGCACACCAAATATCAAGTCTCTGCTACTGCTGGTTCATGAGAAGATTTTTTAAGATTTCAGCACACTTTTTGGGTGTGGCCCTACCCACGGGCGAGGCAACTTGATTTGAACAAAATCAAATTGCGATGTCATAACAAACCATTATCTCAAATATCAATTAAATTGGTTCAGCGGTTTGGGAGGAGAAGACGCAAACACCATGTTCACGGACGACGACGACGGACGACGGACAGTGAGTGATCACTATAGCTCTCCTGACTGAAAGTCAGGTGAGCTAACAAGAGAAAGGTGGCAGAAAAAAAAAGAACCGGTGGGTACGCAACAGAACCCAGACGGACGACAGGGACCTAAAAAACAGAAATTCAGCCCTCAACAGAGTGAAGAAATCCTGTCCATACAGTCCCTCATTGACACCTAACTCCAATAATAATATTAGAATTTATCAACTGAAAAATTTTATGTCCGAACTGTGTTGAAACGATGTCGAAAATCATATGCAAAATTGGAATATATAAATAAAATTCAATGAAAATGTGGTTGAAAATATTAACAAGAATGTTAAAAAATTTATAGTAATTTATATATTTTTTATACTTACCAATGACCCAGACATAGATGGTACTAACTCTTAAAAATCTAGGGCCAAACACAAATTTTGCCCCCCAATCCCCAAAATTTGCATCTAAAACCAAAAGAAATCATGTCCTAAAGGACCTCCATACTTTGCTCCTACTGCGCATGCGCAGTGTCAAGGACGTTCCGAAATTGGCGCCAATCATCATTCTTACTGGCAGTGCCTGGTCAGCGCTATGGACTCAGCGGGGAGGTATGAGTTCCCAACTCCTGGGAGGGCCATCCCCGTCTGGGTCATTGGTAAGTATAAAAAATATATAAATTACTATAAATTTTTTAACATTTTTATACTGTACCAATGACCCAGACATAGCTGAATAGTAAAAAGGCTGGAGGGCCTAGGACAAAGAGGAAAATCCAATAAGCTCAACTATATAATATAGAGTGAACCCCTCAAGGAGAAAAGGAGTATTAGGCTTTACATGTATCTTTCTTATTTTATGATAAATTAGAAAGATACAATACCCTTCATAATTGAGCACAATAACATTCATGTTCTCTATTAACATCCAGTATAACCCATTATACTAATTATTTTTAAAGTAAGCCAATAAATAAAGTTAGTCCAGGGAATTGAGACTCGTTATATTCTTTTAAAAGTGTCCGAGGATTGTATATTAACGCCCGTTTGACACTTGACATATACAAATGCTTCACACCGAGCTACACTTTAAAAATATGACATGAATGAATTTTTAACATTAATATTACACTCTAAAACCATCCCGAAAACGACTCAGAATTACTGACTCCGGAGGAGGAATTCCCTTGCTTTTCACTATAAAGCAGGTGACCTAAGGGAACACCCTCCCCCCCCTTCCCCTTGCCCTGGGTCAAATAGCCCAGAGCGAAGAGGGCAGCAGTCTGGAGTCACTGCCGGAACAGAAAGCCTGCATAACTATAGTTGCAACTATTTAGTGGACGACATTCTGAGCAACAGATAATGGACCTAAACAATGCAGGTCTCCCGAAATGGACTCAATATTTCTGAGATAAAAATTTGTGAATGTTGATGGCTGAGACCAATAAGCAACCTTCATTAAATCTGTAATAGCCACACTATTTGCGTAAGCCCAAGATGTAGAAAGAGCTCTCACTTCATGAGCCGAAATCTTAAGCACAGACTGCTGGGAAGAAGATAAATTTTCAAAAGCAGTGCGGATAGTTAATTGAATCCATCTAGCAATAGAATGGACCGAAATGTCCTTTCTATTAGGCATCAGAGACAGAAAGAAACGTTTTCGTCCCTTTCTGATAAACTGAGATCTCTGTTTATAAATGCGTAAAGCTCTAACAGGACAGAGTAAAGGCCTACGCCCGTCTGAAGACGGAAGAGCCTTAATAACAATAGGTTCCGGATATTTATTAGGAGCCTGATTCTTAGCTAAAAATCCAACATTAGTAGTGAAGGTGATAGTGTTCCCGACACTACGATAGTGAGAATCGTCCACTGATAGTGCATGAAGCTCACTGACTCTTCTAGCAGAAGAGAAAGCTAAGAGAAAAGCTGTCTTATAAGACAAGAATTTGAAATCTACTGTCCCAAGAGGCTCAAATGGCTTTTCCTTTAGTTTAAGAAGAACCCAAGCTAAATTCCACTTAGGAATTAATCTAAGAGTTCTGGGTCTATTTATCGAAGATCCAATTTGTAAACTATCGTGGTGTGCATAGGTATCAGATAACATAGACCTATAACCCTTAATAGTAACAGGCTGCAGTTTGATTTCGTCAAACAAGTATACTAGAAAGTTTGCAATGTCTGGTATGGAGGGATCAAAAATATCAATAGAATGATCCCTACACCAACGACGAAAAACCTTCCACTTAGCCGCATAATTTAGCGAAGAGGAGGTCCTCCTACAGTTAGAAATCGCGTCCACTGCTCGTCCTGTAAAGAGCTTGCCATGCAAGAAGGACCGCACAACGGAAAAACGTGAAGGTTGAGACCTTGCGGGTTGTGATGAAGTCGACGCGGTTTCCCCTGCGAAAGAAGATCCTCCTGTGGAGGAAGCTTTCACGGTAGGTCCCACAACAGACACCTGAGTAGATTTATCCACGGTCTCTGTGGAGACAGAGATGCTACCAACAGAATCTTGCACTGAGATTGTTTTATCTTTAGCAATATTTGCTGAATCAACGGCGCTGGAGGATACGCATATCCTATCATTCCGTCCCATGAGATCGATAGAGCGTCTACTGCAAATGCTCTTGGATCCGGGCACGGTGACACATACGTCTGCAACTGATTGTTGAGATGTGTCGCAAATAAGTCTATCATTGGCCGTTCCCACTGGTAGCAAATCTGATTGAATACCTGTTTGTTGAGAGTCCATTCTGACGGCAACAAGCGACCCTTCCGTGAAAGGGAGTCTGCTAGTACATTCAGACGACCCGGTATATGACGGACCGAAAGTAGAACGTGATGTTCTAGAGCAAACAGAAGGATTCTCTCCGTTACCTTGAATAACGGAACGGAATGAGTGCCACCCTGGTTCCGTATATATGCCACTACTGTCGTATTGTCGGACAGAATTTGGACATGAGCTTTGTGAATAATGTCCATCCAATGACGTAACGCAAGCCAAATTGACATCATTTCCTTGATGTTTATGTGCTTGCCTAGGAACTGTGGATCCCAAAGACCCTGGCATCTCGAATCCGTTGGGATAAATGTTGCACCCCAACCTGTTTGACTGCATCCGTCATAATGGTAAAACTCGGATCCGGCAACTGCAGCAGAACTCCCTGAGTTAACCACTTAATGTTTGCCCAAGTCTGAATCTCTTGTTTCACTTGATCTGACAAGAGAACGTCTATGTCGAGCGAATGAATCTTCACACTCCAATTCTGAGTTAAGAAAATTTGGAGAGGTCGAGTGTGTAACCGCCCCATCGGAATGAGATCCGCGGCGGCTCCGCACAGACCTATCAGTCTCATAAACTCCCTCGCTGTGACTTTGTCTGCATGAAGACAATAGCGAGCGTAACAACTGACTAATTTTGCTCTGGTTAACGGCAGACGAACGAGATTGTTGTGCGCCTCGAAGCTCATTCCCAGATGAGTGAATGACTTGGACGGCACCAGATCCGACTTCTCCTCATTTATAACAAAACCGAGACGTCGGAGCAATAGAAGCAGATTCTGCACATCGTTCTGAAGCGTTAACTCGTTGCCGTACCTCTGAAGAATGTCGTCCAGGTAGGCCGACGTTACCGCAGACGAATGAGCTCGGAAATACATCATTACCCGAGTGAAAGCCCAGGATGCTAGGTTCAATCCGAAGCACATCGCCCGGAATTGATACACGACTCCTAGGACTGCGAAGCGTAGATACTTTCTGAATGTCGGATGTACCATGACATGAAAGTACGCATCCTTGAGATCTATGCTTGTAGCATAATCGTTCACCCGAATACTCGCTCTGACCGACTGAATCGTCTCCATATAAAATTTCGGAGCGACGATCAGCTTGTTTATCCAGCTCAAATCTATGACTGGACGGAACGAGTCGTCTGGTTTCGGAACCAGAAACAGATGGCTGTAGAATCCCGGTGTTTCCTGGTCTTCTACGACCTCTACTGCGTTCTTCATTAAAAGAGACTGCACCTCCGATAACAGAGCGTCTCTTTTCTGCGGGTTTGACGAAAGTTGAGTCCATTTTGGACTTCGAGTTAAAGGAGGCTTTCGTTTGAAGGATATTCTTAGACCTTCCGAAGTCACCCCTCTCACCCAAGGGTCGTCCGTAATCGACGCCCACTCTTCTGAAAAACTCGACAACCTTCCGCCAACCGGAACACGATAGAGGTTGAAGCCATCACCTCCTGGATCTGCGAGGCTTGCGGGAGGAGAAACCATGTCCTCCACGACCCGCACCTCGTCCTGTCGACCTCGGGGCGTCCGACCGATTGTCCCGGCCCGAAGGACGTCCCGCACGTGAGTCGCTGCCTTGACGGTCTCTTGAATAAGACCAAGAGGACGCACTGGAACCTCTATAGGAACCTTTCTTGGGCGCATTAGACCCAGAAGTGCCTGTCTTATTCTTCTCTGCCGTATCCGACTTTTTGGAAGCGGATTTAAACAGCAGAGAATCCGAAGCTTTCTTAGTAATTTTATCGTAGATTGCAGAAAGCTTGCCGTCGAATAGAAGTTCTCCGGAGACCGAAGCGACTCTGAGAGAGTTCTTCACCTTACTATCCACGCGTGTGGATGTAGCTAAGGCTGCGTCACAGCTAACCAACTCCAGGTTTGCCACTGAAAGGGCGGAGTTATACGTGGAATAAGCCACTGTCCTTGAAAGAAGTCTTAAAGAGGATTGTATATCCTGGAATTCTTTTCCTTGAAGCCGCAGTGATAACGCCTTTGTAAGGTGGTCTGCCTAAGATAAAGCGTCTAAACTGGCCCTGTTAGACGTGATTGTCGTATCCAACACCGCGGTTGGAACGGACATAGACGACGGTAACGACAATTCTAAGTCTTCCGCCTCGTCGTCAAGACGCAGAGGAACTCTCGGAATACCCTGTCCTGCCGTATCGAATTTATTCCTTGCATTAATGAAAGGCAGGTTAAGAGCATTGGAGGACAAGAAACCAGCTTTGCCTGTTTTGGAAGCAAGCTTGAATATAGCGTCGTTCAATAATTCAAATGTTCTTGTGACATTATTGGACTGAGACGGAAACTCAGGGACGATGTCTCTGAACCGCTCAAAGAATTCAGTGTCCAATGACGCTATTATTCTCTTGTCCGGTACCGCAGCAGTCTGGCCCGACGGAACAATGTGAGGAAGGAAGTGCCGGATGAAATCCACGGCAGCTTTATGTTGTTCCGAAAGGGATAGCTCCAAGTCATCCGTATCCCTTTCACCATCCGGTCGGACCTCATGATGCTCCTGGTCATCCGCACCCGATGCTTCGGCGGAGCGTACCGACCCAGCGTCGTCGGATAATTCCCGATCCGACACTGATTCTGTCAGTTGCTGGGATGCTGCGATAATTTGTGCTATCTGAGCAAGCACGTCCGTCATCGAGGCCTGCGGAGTAGCTGTCTTTCGCTGCTTAGCCGCGGGAAGCTCCGCATCAACTGACTCCCGCATACTCTTCCTATGCGAATGTCCGGAGTCTACCGGCCTCGTGTCCCTGGCTACCGGATGGCGTGACCTGGTCGCCGAAGAATCCCTTATCAGCGAAGCTGGTAGAATATCCACGGTCACGTAGCCAAGGTGCGGTCGTGTGCGCTGGTGAGAGGATGAGGAAGCCTGAGCAGTCTCCGCGGACTGCCTAAACAACGGAGCATCCCGAGCGACGGACGTGTGCTCCGCTTGCGACACATTTTTTTTGTACCACAACATCAGGTCCCTGATGTTGTTGTACGAGAGAGGGGCCTCTCTCGCTCGCGGCCCGGCTGGACCTGGACGAGCTAGGAACTGGACTAGAAGGCTTCCTCCGATCTCTTCTAACATCCGCCGTCACTGGGTGTGCACCTAGTATGTTTATAGTGCTTGCATCACCCAACATTTCCTCCTGGACCGCAACGGACGAACCCGGCTGCCGAACCATTCGGTGAATGGACGCTACACCGGGCGAGCTAGCGGACGACAGCGCCGTCGATCCTACTAGGGACCTCTTAGGCATCTGTCGTATCTCCATGAGCACTTTTGCCGCAAGCTCCTCATTCAATTGTGACGACGGAAGCGCACTCTTGGAAGATAACATGGAAACATCACCCTGTTCTTGTTCCTCTGAAATAGAAACTGATTAACTAGAGTGACCCTGCAGAGAAAGGACCGGCATAGCCCTTTCTCCACTAACAACATACCGTGACACACATTTCCAATGTTTGTCATCCCAATATTGACATATTGAACAGGAGTTAGTGCGAGTACACTGACTACAATTAATACAATGATCATGAAAGTCAGAGGAAGATTTCTTCCTATTACAATTTGAACAATGTCCTTTCATTGTGAAAAGACAACAACAAGTCCTAGTACTCGCACAAACCCCTAAACACAAAGATACATAATAACATGATCCATTAACATTGAAAAAAGCAAATGAAATTCAAAATAATTTTTGAAAAATATTTTTTCAGCGAAGCCCAAGTTTCTGAAAAGTAACGTTGCGCCCCAATGGATCCCAAGGGTAAGTGTGGTCAAAAATTTTAAAATTATTTTAAATAATTATTGCAACACTTACGGATAATAATAATGTATCTTGTAATGAGATAAACTACTCCAAAGGCAAAAAGCCCCCCTCAAAAGAGACTGTTGCCAATGTAAACAAGAAGTGTATAAACACCAGAAAACATGACTCCAGGCACTGACAATACTGGCCCGAAATCAGTTATCAATATTACACACTATCTGATGCAAAACAGAGACTTCCAAAGAAGAATCTGCAGAACATCAGATGGTAGATGCAGAACACAACGTCTAAACACCCATGGGTGAAAACGTAAACATGGGGAAAATAACAGAATTCATTCTGTAACCAAGATAATTCTCCCAAGAAATTTTAGTAGTAATCTTACTCAAAAATATGCCAAAAGCATGGGAGAATAGCAAGGGGGGACTTACAGGATAAGGAGAGAGGAAACACTGAATAAGCAGTGCAACTTCAAAGCAAGAATGACAACAACAGGCCCATGCCTCGAAAGTTAAAAAATTTATAGTAATTTATATATTTTTTATACTTACCAATGACCCAGACTTAGCTGGTGCTAACTCTAACAAAACCAGGGCCAAACACAAATTTTGCCCCCCAATCCCCAAAATTTGCATCCAAAACAAAAAGAAATCATGTCCTAAAGGACCTCCATACTACGCCTCTACTGCGCATGCGCAGTGAAGCAGACGTCCCGAAATTGGCGCCAATTATCATTCTTACTGGCAGTGCCTGGTCAGCGCTATGTACTCAGCGGGGAGGCAAGAGTTCCCAACTCCAGGGAGGGCCATCCCCGACTGGGTCATTGGTAAGTATAAAAAATATATAAATTACTATAAATTTTTTAACATTTTTATACTGTACCAATGACCCAGACTTAGCTGAATAGTAAACAGGCTGGAGGGCCTAGGACATAGAGGAAAATCCAATAAGCTCAACTATATAGTAAAGAGGTAACCCCTTAAGGAGAAAAGGAGTATTAGGCTTTACATGTATCTTTCTTATTTAATATTAAATTAGAAAGATACACTACCCTTAATAATTGAGCACAATAACATTCATGTTCTCTATTAACATCCAATATAACCCTTATACTAATTATTTTTAAAGCAAGCCAATAAATAAAGTAGTCCAGAGAATTGAGACTCTTTATAGTCATTTAAAAGTGTCCGAGTATTGTATATTAAAGCCCGTTTGACACTTGACATATACAAATGCTTCACACCGAGCTACACTTTAAAAATAAGACATGAATGAATTTAAACATTAATATTACACTTTAAAACCATCCCGGAAGCGACTCAGAAATACTGACTTGGAGGAGGCATTCCCTTGCTTTTCACTATAAAGCAGGTGACCTAAGGGAACACCCGCCCCCCCCCCCCCCTTCCCCTTGCCCTGGGTCAAATAGCCCAGAGCGAAGAGGGCAGCCGGATGGAGTCACTGCCGGAACAGAAAGCCTGCATAACTATAGTTGCAACTGTTTAGTGGACGACATTCTGAGCAACAGATAACGGACCTAAACAATGCAGGTCTCCCGAAATGGACTCAATATTTCTGAGATAAAAATTCGTAAATGTGGATGGCTGAGACCAATAAGCAGCCTTCATTAAATCTGTAATAGCAACACTATTAGCATAAGCCCAGAAAGTAGAAAGAGCTCTTACTTCATGAGCAGAAATCTTAAGCACAGACTGCTGAGAAGAAGATAAATCTTCATAAGCAGTACGGATAGTTAACTGAATCCATCTAGCAATAGAATGGACTGAAATGTCCTTTCTATTAGGCATGAGAGACAGAAAGAAACGTTTCCGTCCCTTTCTGATAAACTGAGATCTCTGTTTATAGATACGTAGTGCTCTAACAGGACAGAGTAAAGGCCTACGCCCGTCTGAAGACGGAAGAGCCTTAATAACAATAGGTTCCGGATATTTATTAGGAGCCTGATTCTTAGCTAAAAAACCCACATTAGTAGTGAAGGTGATAGTGTTCTCAACACTACGATAATGAGAATCATCCACCGATAGTGCATGAAGCTCACTGACTCTTCTAGCAGAAGAGAAAGCTAAGAGAAAAGCTGTCTTATAAGATAAGAATTTGAAATCTACTGTCCCAAGAGGTTCAAATGGCTTTTCCTTCAATTTAAAGAGAACCCAAGCTAAATTCCACTTAGGAATTAATCTAAGAGTTCTGGGTCTATTTATCGAAAAGTTTCTAACCAACTTCGATAAGGAGACATTAGATCCAATTTGTAAACTATCATGATGTGCATAGGTATCAGATAACATAGATCTATAACCCTTTATAGTAACAGGCTGCAGTTTGATTTCGTCAAACAAGTATACTAGAAAGTTTGCAATGTCTGGTACAGAGGGATCGAATATATCAACAGAATGATCCCAACACCAATGACGAAAAACCTTCCACTTAGCCGCATAGTTTAGCGAAGAGGAGGTCCTCCTACAGTTAGAAATCGCGTCCACTGCTCGTCCTGTAAAGTGCTTGCCATGCAAGAAGGACCGCACAACGGAAAAACGTGAAGGTTGAGACCTTGCGGGTTGTGATGGAGTTGGCGCGATTTCCCCTGCGAAAGAAGATCCTCCCGTGGAGGAAGCTTCCGCGGTAGGTCCCACAACAGACAACTGAGTAGATTTATCCACGGTCTCTGTGGCGACAGAGATGCTACCAACAGAATCTTGCATTGAGATTGTTTTATCTTTAGCAATACTTGTTGAATTAACGGCGCTGGAGGATACGCATATCCTATCATTCCATCCCAAGGGATCGACAGAGCGTCTACTGCAAATGCTCTTGGATCCGGACACGGAGACACATACGTCTGCAACTGATTGTTGAGATGTGTCGCAAATAAGTCTATCATTGGCCGTTCCCATTGGTAGCAAATCTGATTGAATACTTGTTTGTTGAGAGTCCACTCCGACGGCAACAAGCGACCCTTTCGTGAAAGGGAGTCTGCTAGCACATTCAGACGACCCGGTATGTGACGGACCGAAAGAAGAACGTGATGTTCTAACGCAAACAGAAGGATTCTTTCCGTTAGATTGAACAACGGAACTGAATGAGTGCCTCCCTGATTCCGTATATACGCCACTACTGTCGTATTGTCGGATAGGATTTGGACATGAGCATCGTGAATAATGTCCATCCAGTGACGTAACGCAAGCCAAATTGACATCATTTCCTTGATGTTTATGTGCTTGCACAGGAATTGCGGATCCCAAAGACCCTGGCATCTCGAATCCGTTGGGATTAATGATGCACCCCAACCTGTTTGACTGGCATCCGTCATAACGGTAAAACTCGGATCCGGCAACTGCAGCGGAACTCCTTGAGTTAACCACTGAATGTTTGCCCAAGTCTGAATCTCTTGTTTCACTTGATCTGACAAGAGAACGTCTACATCGAGCGAATGAATTTTCACACTCCAATTCTGAGTCAGGAAAATTTGAAGAGGACGTGTGCGTAACCGCCCCATCGGAATGAGATCCGCGGCGGCTCTGCACAGACCTATCAGTCTCATAAATTCTCTCGCCGTGACTTTGTCTGCGTGCAGACAATAGCGAGCGTAACAACTGACTAATTTCGCTCTGGTTAACGGCAGACGAACGAGATTGTTGTGCGTCTCGAAGCTCATTCCCAGATGAGTGAATGACTTGGACGGCACCAGATCCAACTTCTCCTCGTTTACTATAAAACCGAGACGTCGGAGCAATAGAAGAAGATTCTGAACATCGTTCTGAAGCGTTAACTCGTTGCCGTACCTCTGAAGAATGTCGTCCAGGTAGACCGACGTTACCGCAGACGAATGAGCTTGTAGATCATTACCGAGTTCATTACCCGCGTGAAAGCCCAGGGTGCTAGATTCAATCCGAAGCACATCGCCCGGAATTGATACACCACTCCTAGGACTGCGAAGCGTAGATACTTTCGGAATGTCGGATGTACCATGACGTGAAAGTACGCATCTTTGAGATCTATGCTCGTTGCATAATCGTTCACCCGAATACTCGCTCTGACCGATCGAATCGTCTCCATATAAAACTTCGGAGCGACGATCAGCTTGTTTATCCAGCTCAAATCTATGACTGGACGGAACGAGCCATCTGGTTTCAGAACCAGAAACAGATGGCTGTAAAATCCCAGAGATTCCTGGTTTTCTACGACCTCTACCGCGTTCTTCATTAAAAGAGACTGCACCTCTGATAACAGAGCGTCTCTTTTCTGTGGATTTGACGGAAGATGAGTCCACTTTGGACTTCGAGTTAATGGAGGCTTTCGTTTGAAGGATATCTTTAGACCTTCCGAAGTCACTCCTCTCACCCAAGGGTCGTCCGTAATCGACGCCCACTCTTGTGAAAAGCTCGACAATCTTCCGCCAACCGGAACGCGATAGAGGTTTAAGCCATCACCTCCTGGACCTGCGAGGTCTGCGGTAGGAGAAACCACGTCTTCCCCGACCCGCACCTCGCCTCGTCGACCTCGGGGCGTCCGACCGATTGTCCCGGCCTGAAGGATGTCCCGAACGAGAGTCGCTATCCTGACGGTCTCTCGAATAAGACCAAGAGGACGCACCGGAACCTCTATAGGAACCTCTCTCGGGCGCATTAGACCCAGAAGTGCCTGTCTTATTTGTGTCTGCTGTATCCGACTTCTTAGGAGCAGATCTGAACAACAGAGAATCATTAGCTTTCTTTTTAATTTTATCATAAATAGCGGAAAGCTTGCCGTCAAAGAGAAGTTCTCCTGAGACCGAAGCGACTCTAAGAGAGTTCTTCACCTTAGAATCCACTAGTGTGGATGTAGCTAGGGCTGCGTCACGTCTAACCAACTCCAGATTTGCCACTGAAAGGGCGGAGTTACATGTGGAATAAGCTACTGCCCTTGAAAGAAGCCTTAAAGAGGATTGTATATCCTGAAACTCTTTCCCCTGAAGGCGCAGTGATAACACCTTAGTAAGGTGATCTGCGTAAGATAAGGCATCTAAATTGGCTCTGTTAGACGCAATAGCTGTTTCCAACACCGCTGTTGGAATAGCAGCTGACGACGGTAATGATAGCTCTAAGTCTTCCGCCTCGTCGTCCATACGCAGAGGAACTCTCGGTATACCCTGTCCTGCCGTATCGAATTTATTCCTTGCATTAATGAAAGGCAGGTTGAGAATATTAGCGGACAATAAACCTGCTTTCCCCATCCTGGAAGCAAGTTTAAATATAGCGTCGTTCAATAATTCAAATGTTCTTGCAACATTATTGGACTGCGGCGGAAACTCGGGAGCGATGTCCCTGAACCGCTAAAAAAATTCAGAGTCCAATGACGCTATAATTCTCTTGTCCGGAAGCGCAGCAGTCTGGCCCGACGGAACAACTTGAGGGAGAAAGTGCCGGATGAAGTCCACGGCAGCTTTATGTTGTTCCGAAAGGGATAGCTCCAAGTCATCCGTATCCCTTTCACCATCCGGTCGGACCTCATGATATTCCCGGTCGTCCGCCCCCGATGCTTCGGCGGAGCGTACCGACCCAGCGCCGTCGGATAATTCTCGATCCGACACCGTTTCTGTCGGCTGCTGGGATGCTGCGATAAGCTGTGCTATCTGCACAAGAATGTCCGGCGTCGAGACCTGCAGAGGCGCAGTCTTTCGCTGCTTCGCCGAGGGCAGCTCCGCATCAGATGGCTCACGCATACTTTTCCTATGCGAACGTCCAGAGTCCATCGGTCTCGAATCCCTGGCTGCCGGATGGTGTGACCTGGTCACCGAAGAATCCTTCATCGGCGAAGCTGGTAATATATCGGCGGTCACGCAGCCAAGGTGCGGTCGTGTGTGCTGATGAGAAGAGGAAGCCTTAACAGTCTCTGCGGACTGCTTATACAACGGAGCGTCCCGAGTGACGGACGTATGCTCCGCTAAAGACACATTTTGTACCACAACATCTGGTCCCAGATGTTGTTGTACGAGAGAGGGGCCTCTCTCGCTCGCGGCCCGGCTGGACCTGGACGAGCTAGGAACCGGACTCAAAGGCTTCCTCCTTTCTCGCTTACTATCCGCCGTCACTGGGTGTGCATCTATTATGTTTATAGTGCTCGCATCACCCAAAATTTCCTCTTGGACCGCATCGGACGAACCCGGCTGCCGAACCATTCGGTGAATGGACGCTACACCGGGCGAGCTAGCGGACGACATTTGTCTAATCTCCATGAGCACTTTTGCCGCTAGCTCTGAATTCATTTGTGACGACGGACGCACACTTGAAGAAGATAACATGGAAACATCACCCTGTTCTGGTTCCTCTGAAATAGAAACTGAGATAGTAGAGTGACCTTGCGGAGAAAGAGCCGGAATCGCTCTTTCTCCAGAAACAACATATCGTGACACACGTTTCCAATGTTTCTCATCCCAATGTTCACATACAGGACAGGGATTAATGCGAGAACACTGACTACAATTAATACAATGATCATGAAAGTCAGAGGAAGATTTCTTCCTATTACAATTTGAACAACGTCCCTTCATTGTGAAAGAACAACAATAAGTCCTAGTTACTCGCAAAAACCCCAGACACAAAGATACATAATAACATGATCCATTAATAAATGAAAAAACAATTGCAAAACAAAATAATTTTGAAAAAATATTTTTTCAGCGAAGCCCAAGTTGCTGAAAAGTAACGTTGAGCCCCGATGGATCCGATGGCAAAGTGTGGTCAAAAATTTTTAATTTATATTAAATAATTAATGAGACACTTTCGGATAATATAATGTATCTTATAGTGAGATAAACTACAGCAAAGGCAAACAGCCCCCCTCAAAAAAGGCTGTTGCCAATGAAAACAAACAGTGTAAAAACACCAGAAAACATGACTCCAGGCACTGAAAAAACTGGCCCGGAATCAGTCATCAATTACACTCTATCTGATGCAAAACAGAGACTCCCAGGGGAGAATCTGTAGAACATCAGATGGAAGATGCAGAACACAAACGTTATACACCCATGGGTGAAAACGTAACTATGGGGAAAATAACAGAAAACATTCTGTAACCAAGCAACTCTCCCAGGAAATTTCAGAAATGAAATTTCTCAAAAATATGCCAAAAACATGGGAGAATTGCAAGGGGGGACTTTAGAAGGCTAGGGGAGAGGAAACTCTGAATAAGCAGTGCAACAATTAGCAAGAATGACAAGAGGCCCATGCCTCGAAAATAGGCAACTTAACATAATTTCATCAAAAAATTTTAAGTACAGCCCTGATTATTTTTTGTCACTTCTTTTTCCTCTCCTCCTTCTATCCTCCTTAGAATCACATTTTCTCCAAAAATTACGTGTCTGGCATCCTTTAAACTGAGATTTACAAGCACAAAGATCAGTGAGATGTTGACTGATGAAGGGCCAAACAGAGAATGATAATTGGCGCCAATTTCGGGACGTCTGCGTCACTGCGCATGCGCAGTAGAGGTGTAGTATGGAGGTCCTTTAGGACATGATTTCTTTTTGTTTTGGATGCAAATTTTGGGGATTGGGGGGCAAAATTTGTGTTTGGCCCTGGTTTTGTTAGAGTTAGCACCAGCTAAGTCTGGGTCATTGGTACAGTATAAAAATATAGGCAACTTAACATAATTTCATCACAAAATTTTAAGTTACAGCCCTGAATATTTTCTGTCACTCCTTTTTCCTCTCCTCCTTCTCTATCCTCCTTAGAATCACCATTTCTCCAATATTTATGTGTCTGGCATCATTTAAGCTGAGATTTACAAGCACAGAGATCAGTGAGATGTTAACTGATGAAGGGCCAAACAAAGAATGATGATTGGCGCCAATTTCGGAACGTCCTTGACACTGCGCATGCGCAGTAGGGGCAAAGTATGGAGGTCCTTTAGGACATGATTTCTTTTGGTTTTAGATGCAAATTTTGGGGATTGGGGGGCAAAATTTGTGTTTGGCCCTAGATTTTTAAGAGTTAGCACCAGCTATGTCTGGGTCATTGGTACAGTATAAAAATATATAAAACACAGTCCTGTTATTATATGATCTTCAGATCCATAATTCCAGTCACAGGAAAACCATTATCGACAAGTTGAATTATCACTGTTTCGTAATGCAAAATGGCAACACGTCCTCCACATTTCACGGACATAAAAAGAATGGTTTGATGACTGCTTATGCACTGGTTAACGTAAGTCGTAGAATTGTACTAAGAGAAGAGCATCCCCTACTGGGTGTGCGCCAATGGCGCTCGACGCAGTTTGGCTTATTTTTTCGTGCTGTTTTGACACCACTTTTCTTTCCCAAATCTCTTAGGAAGGATTAAAATAGAGAGTATTTTATCGGAGTTAGGGTCCTCCACTGTAGTGCAAGCCTATAGTAAACAATTGTAAGGTAGGTTGATAAGAAAGTGAAAAACTCGTAATTATCTTGCAGTGAGAGTTCCGGCATGGGAATCTCACTGCCAACGACATACCATGACTGCCGTCTCCAACGTTTGTCATCCCAATTCACACCTGTAGGACAAGAATCTATAGGAGTGCATCGACTACAGGCAAGGCAACACACATGTAAATCCGAGGAAGACTTCCTCGCTTTGCATTTAGAGCAGTAAGCTTTCATGATTCAATCAAAAAACAAAGTCGATAGCACTCCTACAAATTCCACAATATAATAATATATAATAAAGAAACATGAATAATTACAATCAAAATCAAATTCGAAAAATTAAATCCAAAAATTTTTGGAAATTTTTTTGAAAAAGCCTAAGTTCCCAAAGGGAACAAGATGAGCCCAAGGGCATCCCGATAGAGCCTGAGTGTGGACAAAATCCCAATTTTATTTGCTACACTACTGGAATCATAATACATGTATCCTACAGTAATCCTACAGTAATATAATACTAAAGAGTACCTATAATGAAGACATTGTCAAATTAAACAATGTCAGGGAAAAAAAACGTATACAAGACATCAAGCACGCAAAAAGGCCCAAAGTCAGTAACAGATTTTAATGCTACCAGATGTAAAGCTAGATCTTCATTTACATAAACGATACATCAGATAGAAGATGCAAGACCAAAGCGATGCAACACGCCTAGGGTGAGGACGTAACCATGGGGATAAACATTCTGTAAAACACGTTGAACTTCCAAGAAATTTCATAAAAAATTTCAATAAAAATTGCCAAAAAGCTTAGGAGTTTCACAGGAGGGCTTCAAGGAAGGATAGGGAAGGAACACTTAACAAACAGTGGATAAATGATTAGCAAGAATGATGACGTCAGGCACATGTCCTGAAATTGGAAACATGAAATAATTTTGATAAAAAGTTAAAAAATTTATAGTAATTTATATATTTTTTATACTTACCAATGACCCAGACATAGCTGGTGCTAACTCTTAAAATATAGGGCCAAACACAAATTTTGCCCCCCAATCCCCAAAATTTGCATCTAAAACTAAAGAAAACATGTCCTGAAAGGCCCTCCACACCTCGCCCCCACTGCGCATGCGCAGTGTCAAGGACGTTCCGAAATTGGCGCCATTTATCATTCTAATAACCAGTGCCTGGTAAGCGCTATGTACTCAGCGGGGAGGCAAGAGTTCCCAACTCCTGGGAGGGCCATCCCCGTCTGGGTCATTGGTAAGTATAAAAAATATATAAATTACTATAAATTTTTTAACATTTTTATACTGTACCAATGACCCAGACATAGCTGAATAGTAAATAGGCTGGAGGGCCAAGGACATAGAGCAAAATGGAATACGCTCAATAAAATAAAATAGAGTCATCCCCTGTAGGGAAAAGAAGTAATAGGCCTTACATGTATCTTTCTTATTTATGATAAATTAGAAAGATACAACACCTTCCAAAAATTGAGCTTCATACATCCATGTACTCTATTAATATCCAATAATCCTTATACTAATAATTTTTAAAGTAAGCCAATAATAAAGTAAGTCTAGAGAATAGAGACTCTTATACTCCTAAAAGTGTGTGAGAATTGCATAATCATGTCCGTTGACATATGCAATATTTAAAAGCTATACTTTAAAAACTAAGACTTGAATGAATTTTATAAACTTAAACTTCTCACTAAACAACCATCCCAATAACAGCTCAGAATTACTAACTCCGGAGGAGGTATCCCCTTGTTTTCATAGTAAAAACAGGTGACCCAAGGGAACACCCTCCCCCCCCCCTTTTTCTTGCCCTGGGTCAAATAGCCCAGAGCGAAGAGGGCAGCCGAACGGAGACACTGCCGAAACAGACAGCCTACCTAGCTATAGTAGCAACTGTTAAGAGAATGATATTCTGAGCAGTAGATAATAGACCTAACAATAGAGGCCTCCAGAAATGGACTCGATATTTCTGAGATAAAATTCATGAATGGATGGCTGAGCGCAATGAGCAGCCTTCAAAAATCTATAATAGCAACACTATTAATGTAAGCCCAAGAAGTAGAAGAACTCTTACTTCATGAGCAGAAATCTTAAGCACAACTGCTAAGCCAATGATATACCATAAGCAGTACGCTAGTTAATAGAATCCATTAAAAATAAAATGGAGCGTAACGTCCTTCTACTAGACATCAAAGACAGAAGAAGCTTACGCCCTTGTAATAAACAGATATCTGTTTATAAATACATAAACTGTACCCGGAAAGAGTAAAGGCCTATGCCCATACGAAGACGGAAGGACCTTAAAATAATAGGTTCCGGAAATAGGAGCCTAACTCTTATGGAACAATCCAACCTAAATAGTAACGGAAGTATTGATTCCGAAACTATGAAAGTGAAAAACATCCATCGATAGTGCATGAAACTCACTGACTCTACAGTAAAAGAGAAACCAACAGAATTACTGTCTAAAAGGTCAGAATTTGAAAACTACTGTTTCCAGAGGCTCAAATGATTACATAGCTAAATAAGAACCGAAGTTAAAATCCGTATAGGAATTTAATCTAAAGATTCTAAGTCTATTTATCAAAAAGTTACTAACTGACTTAGATAAAGATACAAAAGACTCAATTGTAAACTATCGTAGAGTGCATAGGTATGAGGTAACATAAACCTATAACCTAAATAACAACAGGCTGCAGTAGATCTTGTGAAACAAGTATACTAAAAACTAGCAATGCGTAGTATGGAGGGATCAACCATATGAACATAATGATCCCTACACCACGACGGAAGAGCCTCCACTTTAGTCGCATAGAATAGCGAAGAAGAGGATCTCCTATAGTAAGAAATCGCGTCCAAAGCTCGTCCAGTACAGTGCTTACAATGCAATACGGACCACACAACGGAATACATGAAGGTTGCGACCTTGCTGGTTGTGATAAAGATGACACGATTTACCCAGTGAAAAAAGATCCTCACATAGAGGAAGATTTCACGTTAAGATCCACAGTAGACAAGAGAGTAAATTACTCATGATCTCTGTGAAGATAGAGATGCTATCAACAGAAATGTATTGTGGTTGTTTATCTTAGCAATACCTGCTAAAACAACAGCGCCGGAGGATACGCGTATCCTATCATTCCGTCCTATAGATCAATAGAGCGTAAACAGTATTAGCTCAGAGATCTGGACAAGCCAACACATACGTCTGCAATTGATTAGCAAGCTGTGTCATAAATAAAACATCATTGGGCGCTCCCATAGATAGCAAATCTGATTAAATACTTGTTTGTTGAGAGTCCATTCTGACAGCAACAAGCGACCCGTAAGAGAACGGGAGTGCGATAAAACAATCAGACGACCCAGAATATGACGGACCAAAACTGAACTTGGTGTACTATAACCAACAGACGGATTCTTTCCATTAAATTGAATAACGGAAACGAAAGAGTGCCTCCCTGGTTCCGGAGATACGCCACTACTGTCGAATTAAAGGACAGGAATTTGGGCATGCGTTTCTGAATAATGTTCATGCAATGACATAAAGCAAGCCTAAAAAACATTATTCCGCGGAAGTTAAACTGATAGCTAAAAGACTGCGGAACCCAAAGACCCTGGCACTTCGAATCCGTAGGGATCAGAATATCCCAATCTGTTTGACTGGCAACCGTCATAACAGCCACACTAGGGTCCGGCAACTGCGGCGGCACTCTCTGAGTCAACCACCGAATGTTTGCCCCAGTCTGAATCTCTTGTAACACTAGATAGACAAGAGAATGTATAAATCAAGCAATTCATGGATTGCCGGAAAGTTGCCGTCGAAGAGAAGCTCCTCCGAGAACGAAGCGACTCTGAGAGAGTTCTTAACCTACTATCCAAGCGTGGATGTAGCTAGGGCTGCATCACGTCTAACCAACTCCAATCAGCCACTGAAGGGCGGAGTTATACGTGAACAAACTACTGCCCTCAAAAGAAATTACATTGAGAATAATATCCCGTAAATCTTTTCTTGAAGACGTAATGATAACGCCTCAGTAAGGCGGATTACGTATAATAAAGCGTCTAAGTTAAGTCTACTATACATAATGTCGTTCCCAACATTGAAATTGGAAAAGACATAAACGGCGAAAAAGAATATATGCAGTCTTTAATCACACCGTCTAGACGCATATGAACTCTCGGTATGCCCTGCTCTGCCAAAATAAACTATATGTAAAAAAGATAAAATGGCAGAAATGAGCCACGCGGACAAGAAACTAAACTATCATGCTTAGTAGCAGGCTTGTATATATATATATATATATAGCGTCGAAAAATAAAACACATGTTGTAATGACAATATTGGACTGCGTCGGTAAGTCAGGGACAAAGTCCCTGTACCGATCGAAAAATCCGAGTCCAATGACGCTATAAGTCTCTTATCCAAGATCGCAGCAATGAAGTCCGAACAATAATCACTGGAAGAAATGCCAGAAGATATGAAAGGCATCTTCCGATACTACTAAAGGGAAAACTCGAAATCTTTCGAATCCCTTTCGCCATCCTGTCGGACCCTATAAAGCGTTCGGTCGTCCGTAGCTTGATGCAACCGCGGACCGCACCGACCCAGCGCCGTCGGATAATTCCTGATTCGACCGAGAAACCGTCAATTGCTGGGATGCTGCGAAACAACTGTGCTAACTCGGATAGCACGTCCGTCACTGAGGCCTGAGGAGCAGCGGTGTTACGATGCATTGCCGCAGGAAGCTCCGAGATCGTTACCCCGTGCATACTTCCAATATGCGAGCGAACGGAGTGTATAGGCCTCGTGTCCTTTGGCTACCGGATGGCGCGACCTATTCGCTGTGGAATCACTGAATGCCGAAACTGATCGGATACTCGAGGTCACGTAGCCAATGTGCGGTCGTGTGCCCTGCTGTGAGAATGAGGAAGCATTAAAGACAGTCTCTCGGACTGTCAATATAACGGAGCGTCCCGAGCAACGGACATATGCTCCGAATGTAAAATATCTGAACCACAACATGCGGTCCCCTATGTTGTTGGCTTCCTCCGATCTGTCCTCAATCTGCCGTCACTGGGTGAGTACTAAAGTAATTAAAGTGCTCGCATCACCCAAATCTCCTTCCTAGACCGCAACGGACGAACCCGGCAGCCGAACCATTCGATGAATGTACGCTACACCGGGTGAGCTAGCGAATGTCACTCCGTAAGCGATAGACATATTCCATGAGCACTTATTGCCGCTAACTCTTCATTAACTATGACGACAGAGGCACACTTTTGAAGACATCTCCATAACTCTTCGAACAAGAAACCAGAAATGCTTGGATAGCAAGCATAAAATAATAATATATATAGCGTCGTTCAATAATTCGAAAGTTTGTGTGACATTATTGGACTATGTCGGAACTGAGGGACGATGTCCCTGAACCGAACCAAAAATTTCTAAGTCCACCGACGCTATCAGTTTCTTATCCGGCATCGCAGCATATGTTGTTCCGAAAGGGAAAGCTTGAAATCCACCGAATCCCTTTCGGTATCCGGTCGGACCGGATGAAACTTTCGGACGTCCGTACCCGCTTCCGCGGAGCGTCCCGACCCAGCATCGTCGGATAAAATATATGTGACAGATTCAGTTGATGCTGGGATGCTGCGATAAACTGTGCTATTAAGGAAAGCACGTCCGTTCCCGAGGCCTGTGCAGTAGCGGACTTACGATGCATTGCCGCTGGAAGCTCCGTGTACGTTGACTCCCGCACACTTCCTATGCGAACGTCCGGAGTCTGCAGGCCTCGAGTCCCCGGCTACCGACCCAGCGCTGTCGGATAATTCTCGATCCGACACCGTTTCTGTCGGCTGCTGGGATGCTGCGATAAGCTGTGCTATGTGCACAAGAATGTCCGGCGTCGAGACCTGCGGAGGCGCAGTCTATCGGTGCTTCGCCGAGGGCAGCTCCGCATCAGATGGCTCCCGCATACTTCCTATGCGAACGTCCGGAGTCCATCGGTCTCGAATCCCTGGCTGCCGGATGGTGTGACCTGGTCGCCGAAGAATCCTTGATCGGCGAAGCTGGTAATATATCGGCGGTCACGCAGCCAAGGTGCGGTCGTGTGCGCTGACGAGAAGAGGAAGCCTTAGCAGTCTCAGCGGACTGCCTATACAACGGAGCGTCCCGAGCGACGGACGTATGCTCCG
Source organism: Pictodentalium vernedei (assembly GCA_031216915.1). Taxonomy (NCBI): domain Eukaryota; kingdom Metazoa; phylum Mollusca; class Scaphopoda; order Dentaliida; family Dentaliidae; genus Pictodentalium; species Pictodentalium vernedei. The sequence continues at coordinate 189,212,439 of CM062292.1, read as the reverse complement.
CTAACGACACATTTGTACAACAACATCTGGGGCCAGATGTTGTTGAACGAGAGAGGGGCCTCTCTCGCTTGCCGTCCGGATGGACCGGAACGAGCTATGAACCGGACTAAAAGGCTTCCTCCGTTCTCCCTCCGATCCGCCGTCACTGGGTGTGCATTAAGTTAATTTTATAGTGCTCGCATCACCCCAAAATTCCTTCTAGACCGCAACGGACGAACCCGGCTGCCGAACCATTCGGTGAATGGACGCTACACCGGGCGAGCTAGCGGACGTCAAAGGCCGTCGAACCTACTAGGGTCCTCTTAGGCAATTGGCGTATTACATGAGCACTTTTCCGCTAGCCCTTCATTAATTGTGACGACGGAGGCACACTGTTGGAAGACATCACAGATAGATCACCCTAATCTTGATCGTCTGAAATAGAAATTGATAAAGTAGAGTGACCCTGCGGGGAAAGGACCGGAGTGTCCAAATCCCCAACAACATACCGTGACATACGCTTCCCATATTGTCATCGAAATCATACGATACAGAACAGGAGTTAATGCGAGTACACTGACCACATATAGAATGATAAAAAGGTCAGAGGAAGACTTCCTCTTAAAACAATTGATCAATATCCTTTCAATGTGAAAAGAAAACAAGTCCTGGTACTCGCACTAACCCCTGGCAATCAAAAACAGAGACTTCCAGGGAAGAAACTGCAGAACATCAGATGGTAGATGCAGAACACAACGCCTAACCACCCGTAGGTGAAGACGTAAACATGGGGAAAGAACAGAATTCATTCTGTTATTAAGCTAAAACTCCCAAGAAATTTTAGTAATAATAATTACAGAAACTATGCCAAAAGCATGGGAGAATAGCAAGGGGGAATTAAAGGACAGGGAGAGAGGAAAAACACTTGAAAAAACAGTGTAACTAAATAATCAGAATGACAACAAAATGGCTGCTGCCTTGAAAATAGGTAACTTAACATAATTTCATTAAAAAATTTTAAGTTACAGCCCTGATAATATTCTGTCACACATTCTTTTCCTCTCCTCCTTTTCTATCCTCCTTAGAATCACCATTTCACTAATATTTATGTGTCTGGCATCATTTAAACTGAGATTTAAAAGCACAAAGATCAGTCAGATGTTAACTGATGAAGGGCCAAACTTAGAATGATAAATGGCGCCAATTTCGGAACGTCCTTGACACTGCGCATGCGCAGTGGGGGCGAGGTGTGGAGGGCCTTTCAGGACATGTTTTCTTTAGTTTTAGATGCAAATTTTGGGGATTGGGGGGCAAAATTTGTGTTTGGCCCTATATTTTAAGAGTTAGCACCAGCTATGACTGGGTCATTGGTACAGTATAAAAATTTATAAAGTTACAGCCCTGAATGTTCTTAACCACCGTTGTTCACTTCCATCATCCATTTATGTCCTTGGATCCACCAATTTTACCATTGATTTGTGTCTGGCATCTTCAAAACTGAGATTTGAAAGCACAGATGTCAGTTGAATGTTGCTGACATTAGGGTGAAACAAAGAATAATAGTTTGCGCCAATTTCAGTACCTTCCGGGATACTGCGCATGTGCAGATCTAAAAAGTATGGAGGACCAGACAAGACTTGATTTTTTCAGTTTTGCATGCAAATTTTGGGGATTGGGGGGGGGGGGGGGGCTGGGGGAGCAAAATTTGTGTTTGGCCCTGGATTAATTTTTGAGTTAGCACCAGCCAGTCTGGGCCTTTGGTTGTTGTATAAAAAAATGTCCACAGGGGGCTGGGCTGAACAAACCTGAAAACCACCCTTACAATTGTCATATACCACTCACAGTAGTCCAACAAATAACCTCATGGTTTCGATTAACCCTTTACCTAACACAAAAAATAGGCAACACTTGCAAACAAAATTCTAGAATAACCATTTCTTTTTCATTTTGGGGGTAAAAAATATACCGTTTGACCGCTCATAGGAATGAGCAAACGAATGAGCTCAATGAGCTTGTTCCAATGAGGGATCAGAAGCTATGTTTTTGTGACAAAAAAAAATGAAAATTGAATGGCGATATCTGTGAACAGCGCTGGCTGGTTTTGGTCATTTGGTATGTTGAAGGGTTAAAATAAAGCTGTGGATCAACCTCAAAAGATGTAACAATAGATCAAATATGAAAGCTTTTGGTACAGTGGTGTTTTTGCCATTCAAGTGTTAAAATCTGTGATCTTATAACACTCCTAAATATGCCTCCAAAGAGTTTGAACAAACAGCAGTTAATCAAGATTTCCTATCGGCCAGTGTTTGTTTGAGAGCAGTACATATTGTCTCTTATTTTAATAAACAGGACAATGAGCAGTGTGAACAAGTGGTGAAAAAAAATAATTTACATACCTGTGGCAGTCCACTGTCTAAGAACGGTGTTAAGACTGCCCATACAGACTGGCGTAATGCTAGATAGAGAATGGTTTCTTTATCAATACTGATAAATTCTAACAGAGATTCTTCAAATGGAACTGGCCTGTAAAACACAATTTGAATCTGATTATAAATGAAAATATTTAATATATACATATTATGGATAAACAGTTGTCCATTAAAGCCATAAAATGGCCCAGATTGCTTCGCCAGTACCAAATGTTTACATGGTTTTCTAGAAGGGGGCCCTGGAGAACATGCTTACATTATCCACTGACCCAGTTGGGACTGTGAGCTTAATATTGTTCGTTCACCATCTGGGCAGGGGTGTTGCCAGGTCCAGGAGACCAGACAAGAAGGCTTGAGCTCCCCAATGGGAGAAGGGGTAGGAACTAAAATAGTTGATTCACTGAAAAGCCCATAATAAAGAAGGCAGTTTCCCAGATGGCAAACTGCCTTCTTTATTATGCCTTTGGCATCACTACTGTTAATGGACCATAAATTAGGCCTAAGTCACATGTGTATCATGTACATGTTGAGCTGTTCATACCCGAAGTCTACTGTCCAGACTACACATTTCCATTCTTAACACAAGTTTCAGGTGGAAAAGTTAAAAAATTTATAGTAATTTATATATTTTTTATACTTACCAATGACCCAGACATAGCTGGTGCTAACTCTTAAAATATAGGGCCAAACACAAATTTTGCCCCCCAATCCCCAAAATTTGCATCTAAAACTAAAGAAAACATGTCCTGAAAGGCCCTCCACACTTCGCCCCTACTGCGCATGCGCAGTGTCAAGGACGTTCCGAAATTGGCACCATTTATCATTCTAATAACCAGTGCCTGGTAAGCGCTATGTACTCAGCGGGGAGGCAAGAGTTCCCAACTCCTGGGAGGGCCATCCCCGTCTGGGTCATTGGTAAGTATAAAAAATATATAAATTACTATAAATTTTTTAACATTTTTATACTGTACCAATGACCCAGACATAGCTGAATAGCAAAAAGGCTGGAGGGCCAAGGACATAGAGCAAAATGGAATACGCTCAATAAAATAAAATAGAGTCATCCCCTGTAGGGAAAAGAAGTAATAGGCCTTACATGTATCTTTCTTATTTATGATAAATTAGAAAGATACAACACCTTCCAAAATTGAGCTTCATACATCCATGTACTCTATTAATATCCAATATAATCCTTATACTAATAATTTTTAAAGTAAGCCAATAATAAAGTAAGTCTAGAGAATAGAGACTCTTATACTCCTAAAAGTGTCTGAGAATTGCATAATCATGTCCGTTGACATATGCAATATTAAAAGCTATACTTTAAAAACTAAGACTTGAATGAATTTTATAAACTTAAACTTCTCACTAAACAACCATCCCAATAACAGCTCAGAATTACTAACTCCGGAGGAGGTATCCCCTTGTTTTCATAGTAAAACAGGTGACCCAAGGGAACACCCTCCCCCCCCCCCCCCCCCTTTTTCTTGCCCTGGGTCAAATAGCCCAGAGCGAAGAGGGCAGCCGAACGGAGACACTGCCGAAACAGACAGCCTACCTAGCTATAGTAGCAACTGTTAAGAGAATGACATTCTGAGCAGTAGATAATAGACCTACAAAAGAGGCCTCAAGAAATTGACTCGATATTTCTAAGATAAAATTCATGAATGTGGATGGCTGAGCGCAATGAGCGGCCTTCAAAAATCTATAATAGCGACACTATTAAAGTAAGCCCAAGAAGTAGAAGAACTCTTACTTCATGAGCCGAAATCTTAAGCACAACTGCTAAGTCAATGATATACCATAAGCAGTACCGATAGTTAATAGAATCCATTAACAATAAAATGGAGCGTAACGTCCTTCTACTAGACATCAAAGACAGAAGAAGCTTACGCCCTTGTAATAAACAGATATCTGTTTATAAATACATAAACTGTACCCGGAAAGAGTAAAGGCCTATGCCCATACGAAGACGGAAGGACCTTAAAATAATAGGTTCCGGATAATAGGAGCCTAACTCTTATGCAACAATCCAACCTAAATAGTAACGGAAGTATTGATTCCGAAACTATGAAAGTGAAAATCATCCATCGATAGTGCATGAAACTCACTGACTCTACAGTAAAAGAGAAACCAACAGAATTACTGTCTAAAAGGTCAGAATTTGAAAACTACTGTTTCCAGAGGCTCAAATGATTACTTAGCTAAATAAGAACCGAAGTTAAAATCCGTATAGGAATTTAATCTAAAGATTCTAAGTCTATTTATCAAAAAGTTACTAACTGACTTAGATAAAGAGACAAAAGACTCAATTGTAAACTATCGTAGAGTGCATAGGTATGAGGTAACATAAACCTGTAACCTAAATAATAACAGGCTGCAGTAGATCTTGTGAAACAAGTATACTAAAAAATAGCAATGAGTAGTATGGAGGGATCAACAATATGAACATAATGATCCCTACACCACGACGGAAGAGCCTCCACTTTAGTCGCATAGAATAGCGAAGAAGAGGATCTCCTATAGTAAGAAATCGCGTCCAAAGCTCGTCCAGTACAGTGCTTACAATGCAATACGGACCACACAATGGAATACATGAAGGTTGCGACCTTGCTGGTTGTGATAAAGATGACACGATTTACCCAGTGAAAAAAGATCCTCACATAGAGGAAGATTTCACGTTAAGATCCACAGTAGACAAGAGAGTAAATTACTCATGATCTCTGTGAAGATAGAGATGCTATCAACAGAAATGTATTGTGGTTGTTTATCTTAGCAATACCTGCTAAAACAACAGCGCCGGAGGATACGCGTATCCTATCATTCCGTCCTATAGATCAATAGAGCGTTAACACTATTAGCTCAGAGATCTGGACAAGCCAACACATGCGTCTGCAATTGATTAGCAAGCTGTGTCATAAATAAATCATCATTGGGCGCTCCCATAGATAGCAAATCTGATTGAATACTTGTTTGTTGAGAGTCCATTCTGACAGCAACAAGCGACCCGTAAGAGAACGGGAGTCCGATAAAACAATCAGACGACCCGGAATATGACGGACCAAAACTGAACTTGGTGTACTATAACCAACAGACGGATTCTTTCCATTAAATTGAATAACGGAAACGAAAGAGTGCCTCCCTGGTTCCAGAGATACGCCACTACTGTCGAATTAAAGGACAGGAATTTGGGCATGCGTTTCTGAATAATGTTCATGCAATGACATAAAGCAAGCCTAAAAACACATTATTCCGCGGAAGTTAAACTGATAGCTAAAAGACTGCGGAACCCAAAGACCCTGGCACTTCGAATCCGTAGGGATCAGTATATATCCCAATCTGTTTGACTGGCAACCGTCATAACAGCCACACTCGGGTCCGGCAACTGCGGCGGCACTCTCTGAGTCAACCACCGAATGTTTGCCCCAGTCTGAATCTCTTGTAACACTAGATAGACAAGAGAATGTATAAATCGAGCAATTCATGGATTGCCGGAAAGTTGCCGTCGAAGAGAAGCTCCTCCGAGAACGAAGCGACTCTGAGAGAGTTCTTAACCTTACTATCCACGCGTGTGGATGTAGCTAGGGCTGCGTCACGTCTAACCAACTCCAATCAGCCACTGAAGGGCGGAGTTATACGTGAACAAACTACTGCCCTCAAAAGAAATTACATTGAGAATAATATCCCGTAAATCTTTTCTTGAAGATGTAATGATAACGCCTCAGTAAGGCGGATTACGTATAATAAAGCGTCTAAGTTAAGTCTACTATACATAATGTCGTTCCCAACATTGAAATTGGAAAAGACATAAACGGCGAAAAAGAATATATGCAGTCTTTAATCACACCGTCTAGACGCATATGAACTCTCGGTATGCCCTGCTCTGCCAAAATAAACTATTTGTAAAAATGATAAAATGGCAGAAATGAGCAACGCGGACAAGAAACTAAACTATCATGCTTAGTAGCAGGCTTGTATATATATATAAAAAAAAAAACACATGTTGTAATGACAATATTGGACTGCGTCGGTAAGTCAGGGACAATGTCCCTGTACCGATCGAAAAATCCGAGTCCAATGACGCTATAAGTCTCTTATCCAAGACCGCAGCAATGAAGTCCGAAAAATAATCACTGGAAGAAATGTCAGAAGATATGAAAGGCATCTTCCGATACTACTAAAGGGAAAACTCGAAATCTTTCGAATCCCTTTCGCCATCCTGTCGGACCCTATAAAGCGTTCGGTCGTCCATAGCTGATGCAACCGCGGACCGCACCGACCCAGCGCCGTCGGATAATTCCTGATTCGACCGAGAAACTGTCAATTGCTGGGATGCTGCGAAACAACTGTGCTAACTCGGATAGCACGTCCGTCACTGAGGCCTGAGGAGAAGCGGTCTTACGATGCATTGCCGCTGGAAGCTCCGTGATCGTTACCCCGTGCATACTTCCAATATGCGAGCGACCGGAGTGTATAGGCCTCGTGTCCCTTGGCTACCAGATGGCGCGACCTATTCGCCGTGGAATCACTGAATGCCGAAACTGATCGGATACTCGAGGTCACGTAGCCAATGTGCGGTCGTGTGCCCTGCTTTGAGGATGAGGAAGCATTAAAGACAGTCTCTCGGACTGTCAATATAACGGAGCGTCCCGAGCAACGGACATATGCTCCGAATGTAAAATATCTGAACCACAACATGCGGTCCCCTATGTTGTTGGCTTCCTCCGATCTGTCCTCAATCTGCCGTCACTGGGTGAGTACTAAAGTAATTAAAGTGCTCGCATCACCCAAATCTCCTTCCTAGACCGCAACGGACGAATCCGGCAGCCGAACCATTCGATGAATGTACGCTACACCGGGTGAGCTAGCGAATGTCACTCCGTAAGCGATAGACATATTCCATGAGCACTTATTGCCGCTAACTCTTCATTAACTATGACGACAGAGGCACACTTTTGAAAGACATCTCCATAACTCTTCGAACAAGAAACCAGAAATGCTTGGATAGCAAGCATAAAATAATAATATATATAGCGTCGTTCAATAATTCGAAAGTTTGTGTGACATTATTGGACTATGTCGGAACTGAGGGACGATGTCCCTGAACCGAACCAAAAATTTCTAAGTCCACCGACGCTATCAGTTTCTTATCCGGCATCGCAGCATATGTTGTTCCGAAAGGGAAAGCTTGAAATCCTCCGAATCCCTTTCGGTATCCCGTCGGACCGGATAAAACTTTCGGACGTCCATACCCGCTTCCGCGGAGCGTCCCGACCCAGCATCGTCGGATAAAATATATGCGACAGATTCAGTTGATGCTGGGATGCTGCGATAAACTGTGCTATTAAGGAAAGCACGTCCGTTCCCGAGGCCTGTGCAGTAGCGGACTTACGATGCATTGCCGCCGGAAGCTCCGTGTACGTTGACTCCCGCACAGTTCCTATGCGAACGTCCGGAGTCTGCAGGCCTCGAGTCCCCGGCTACCGACCCAGCGCTGTCGGATAATTCTCGATCCGACACCGTTTCTGTCGGCTGCTGGGATGCTGCGATAAGCTGTGCTATGTGCACAAGAATGTCCGGCGTCGAGACCTGCGGAGGCGCAGTCTATCGCTGCTTCGCCGAGGGCAGCTCCGCATCAGATGGCTCCCGCATACTTTTCCTATGCGAACGTCCGGAGTCCATCGGTCTCGAATCCCTGGCTGCCGGATGGTGTGACCTGGTCGCCGAAGAATCCTTGATCGGCGAAGCTGGTAATATATCGGCGGTCACGCAGCCAAGGTGCGGTCGTGTGCGCTGACGAGAAGAGGAAGCCTTAGCAGTCTCAGCGGACTGCCTATACAACGGAGCAACCCGAGCGACAGACGTATGCTCCGCTAGCGACACATTTGTACCACAACATCTGGGGCCAGATGTTGTTGAACGAGAGAGGGGCCTCTCTCGCTTGCCGTCCGGAAGGACCGGAACGAGCTATGAACCGGACTAAAAGGCTTCCTCCGTTCTCCCTCCGATCCGCCGTCACTGGGTGTGCATTAAGTTAATTTTATAGTGCTCGCATCACCCCAAAATTCCTTCTAGACCGCAACGGACGAACCCGGCTGCCGAACCATTCGGTGAATGGAAGCTACACCGGGCGAGCTAGCGGACGTCAAAGGCCGTCGAACCTACTAGGGTCCTCTTAGGCAATTGGCGTATAACATGAGCACTTTTCCGCTAGCCCTTCATTAATAGTGACGACGGAGGCACACTGTTGGAAGACATCACAGATACATCACCCTAATCTTGATCGTCCTGAAATAGAAATTGATAAAGTAGAGTGACCCTGCGGGGAAAGGACCGGAGTGTCCAAATCCCCAACAACATACCGTGACATACGCTTCCCATATTGTCATCGAAATCATACGATACAGAACAGGAGTTAATGCGAGTACACTGACCACATATAGAATGATAATAAAGTCAGAGGAAGACTTCCTCTTAAAACAACTGATCAATATCCTTTCAATGTGAAAAGAAAACAAGTCCTGGTACTCGCACTAACCCCTGGCAATCAAAATACATAATAATAATATGATCCATTAATATAGAAAAAATAATTGAAATCAAAATATTTTGAAAAAATATTTTTTCAGAACAGCCCAAGTTTCTGAAAAGTAACATTGAGCCCCAATGGATCCCAAGCCTAAGTGTGGACAAAAATTTTAAAAATATTTTAAACAATTTATTCAATACTTACGAACAATAATAATGTATCTAGTTATGATTAAAATAACATAAAGATATTATTTTTTAGAAATCCCCCCCCTCACACAGAGGGCTGTTGTAAATGTAAACAATGAGTGTAAAAACACTAAAATAAGACTCCAGGCACCCAGGCCCGAAATCAGTTACCAAAAATACACTATCTGATGCAAAACAGAGACTTCCAGGGAAGAAACTGCAGAACATCAGATGGTAGATGCAGAACACAACGCCTAACCACCCGTAGGTGAAGATGTAAACATGGGGAAAGAACAGAAATCATTCTGTTATTCAGCTAAAACTCCCAAGAAATTTTAGTAATAATAATTACAGAAACTATGCCAAAAGCATGGGAGAATAGCAAGGGGGAACTTAAAGGACAGGGAGAGAGGAAAACACTTGTAAAAACAGTGTAACTAAATAATCAGAATGACAACAAAATGGCTGCTGCCTTGAAAATAGGTAACTTAACATAATTTCATTAAAAAATTTTAAGTTACAGCCCTGATAATATTCTGTCACACATTCTTTTCCTCTCCTCCTTCTCTATCCTCCTTAGAATCACCATTTCACTAATATTTATGTGTCTGGCATCATTTAAACTGAGATTTAAAAGCACAAAGATCAGTCAGATGTTAACTGATGAAGGGCCAAACTTACAGTACAGTCGCCGTGGACGGGCAACATTCCACCGACAAACGTGACCGTGGAACAGCGCGGATTTTTTATCTGATATTTATCACGGAAAAAACGATTGTGTGGCTAAACTGACTTTGCGTGTTTGAAAACCAAGCCGTATTTGTTCACTAATCGCTTTCACGGTGAAACACTGGAATTCACGGTAATCTTTTCACGTCGACAATGCCGGTGGCCTAAACTTGTAACATTAATCCGTTCCTCGAAACTTGCGGGTTTTCGCGTGGTACGGATTAAACAATGGGCTGTGGGATTAAGAATGCATGCGATATCTGAATATAAAATTTTTTATGAAGTGTTTTATGTTTTTTTTCTCATTTATTCATTTCAGATGAATTAAAATTCCGAAAACGTCTTTGTATTGTCATTACGGAATCACATCTCTGTGTTTTATATTTAGAAACGAATGGGAAATTCCCAAATTGACCCAATCCCATTTCATAAAGAATAATTTCAGGCTGTATTATTGCCCCATAAAATGTGTTGGTTGACTACATGTAAAACCTGTATATACGAAGTGAAACAAGAATGAGCACCTTTGATTTTCAGTTAATAGCCACATTGTCGAATGTGACATGAATTGATGAAAAGTGCGAAGCCCATTATGATGAACTTCAAACTTAATGAATATTGACAAGCTGTCCATTGCGAGGCAATTGAGACGTGGGTCACATATCCCATTCAATTTTGGCACCATATAAAACACGACAAACTTGTGATCTCCCAAAAATTGACTAACATTGATAATCTGGGCTTACCGACGGGTCTGTACGAGTTCAGTAACACGTGGTGTCATTTGACTTTATGCGTCAATATTAAAATTCCTCAAACACAATAAACCCCAAAACACATTTACTAGGGTGAGGGTATAACATTTCGTACCTGTCGGCACATAGAACCACAGTAAATCTGTTTTGAGGTTTATTGTGTTTGAGGAATTTAAATATTGACGCCTAAAGCCACTTGCACGAAGTGAACAAAAATGTCAGTGGAAGAAGGCATCAACTGCAGTGGTTTTGAACTGCAGTTGGCACTCTTTTCCTATAAATTGACGATTCAAACGTCAATGCGCTGAAAATTTTAATTGCGCAGTCAAAATGAAGAGTTTGACCCACTGCGTCACGAAGCGATTTCTCATATCGTTTATGGATTGCAAATTGATTCTTGTGGCCCATCGGGCGTCCTACAATACAGTGTGTGGAGAGTGGGTCACTACTGAATCGCTGTGGATAGATCTCCATCCCCCCCCCCCCCACCCCCGCCAAACGATTATCATCAGCCTCTGGGAACAAAACACAAGTGGGCCTAGCTCATAATTTGCTTGTTCAACTCCATTTAGTAGCAAGTCACCCTGAATATGGTGGGGGGGGGGGGGGGTAGGGGAGAGTAGGGGTATATTCTTCCTATTTTTTCATGTTCTGTCGGGTGACCTGACATTTTGTTGGTCATTATCCAGCGTGACATTGCTGCAGCGGCGACAAAAATGCAGTGCCGAACAGTATTGTTTCCGGACATCAACAATAACAACAACCCATTTCAATCTAAGCTTATAGTTTACTGTTATTGTGTATTTCAAATGAAAAATAAAAGTAACAATATCAAACGAAGTATAGTTATAACATACAAAACGATCTCCACTAAAATAGCACATGATATATTTTAATATTAACCCCCCCCCCCCCCCCCCCCCCTCTCCTCCCTATTGAGACATTACACATCGCAAGTTCACAACTTGTCATAACAGACTATAGTAATAGTAAAATAGTCCGAACTAGGACCCAAATTCCGTAAAATAAATTTTGGACGTACCAAACCCAAAAATTATATTACGGAATTTGGGTCCAAATTTCGACTATGGTAAAATGTGTGCATGTATTCCCTTTCTAAACTTGCACTTAATTTCGTTCCGTATTCGTGACATACTTGGTGACAAAGTACCCCTCCAACACATGTCCCACGCTCATCCTTCACATTGAGCCCCTAAAAACTTACAACCCTGCGGTTACCAAGAAAAAAATTGTGCCCCCCCCCCACACACACACACTTTTTTTTAGCTTCCGCCGTCCCCGCACCGAATGTAGTTCCTGTATTCGGGCGGGAAGGGTGCTTGTAGCGTAAGTGCAGATGAGGTAGTCGGAAAAAGTAATTTGTGAGGCTACTGAAAGGATTAAAGCTACTGAAAGGATTAAACTTCATTGTATGTCAATTAATTGTTTGTCGACTTCATCTCATTCAAAAGCGTAAAGGTAGTCGGACAGAAGTGACAAGAATTGATTGGTATTTGACTGTATTACATGTAATGACAGTCAATAATAATGACAACACACATCGGCAAAGTTTTAAATTCGCCGCCTTATTTTTTATTTCCATTTATCCCCGCGATGACTTCATTCTTCCTTTATAGATAACTGACAAATATGTATTGTGTTCGCAGCGATTACCTACAGGTATCATTACGAAAAATATAAGTAGTTAATGAGAGTGGCGTACTTTTTTTCACCGGGTAAGAAGCCCGCTTATTTGTCACCGGTATCCAGAGATGAGCCGATTATCAGTATAGGTTATCGGTATCGGCCGATAAATATTATTTGGGACTTAAAAATCGTTTGTAACATGCTCCTGTGTACTGTGCCGATACCGCCGGTATCGGCACAGTACACAGGAGCATGTTACAAACGATTTTTAAGTCCCAAATAACGTTTATTAAATATCATTCTAGACACCCCTCCCATCATAGGCCCTATGTAAAATAACATCGATGTTATTACACATAGAGCTCTGTCAAACAAGATATAACAGAATAAATAATAATAGCAGGAGTTCTCTACAGCCCATATGTAATTAACAGGTCAAATTGTAATGCTGATATGGTAAATGGCATTGTGTTTGAAAATTACATTCAATTTACAGGGTTATTCGATTAAGAGATGTACAGTTAAGTGGGTCTCAGTTGTTATCCAGTCGTAAAGTCGTAATAAAGGACTAGCAAAAAGTAATTATAATCTTGCAATGTTATGGTACATATTAATAACAATCATTGAAAATAACAGTGTCCATAGCCTCTTGAATTGAAGGAAGTGATGAACTTGGGGTTGTCACTTTTTTAATCGGTCTCCGAAGACCTTCATTAATAGAATCAATCACTGTTTTCCATAATATTTTCGACGCATATTCAGGGTGAAAATGAAGGATGTATCTTTTCATCAGTTTTTTTCTTTCAGGATCTAATTCTTCCTTATTCTGAACCCCACCCCCATTATAACTGAAATGTCTTCGGAGATGATCTGGACCAAAAAGTTCCGGATATAACCTTTCACATATTTTTTTGGCAAAATTGCCCACACCTCGAGACGACAAACTAAGGCCCTTTAATGTCTCGGCATCGATACCATTGGGGTGCACTGATTCAGATAGGGATGGTGCGTCTTGTTCTGGCTCCATCGCCACTGGAGCATTCTTACTTGACATTAAAATGTCCACCTTGGCCACAAGACTCATTAGTGTCTTTTGCATGACATCCATTTTCCTCAACAAGACCGAATTATCAATGTTCTGTGAACGTGGCCGAGATCCATTTTGACTGGGTGTATTTGTTGGTTCTGAAGTAGGTGAGGCGAATAAATTCCGCTGATGTATTTGGTGAGGTGTTGTGTGAGGTGTCTGCGATCTAGCTGAATTTATTACAACATTTGTTGTTTGTGGCACTGGAGATGGTGGGCTTGTGATAGTTGGTGCAGGAGGTGGTGTAGGTGATCTGGGAGAATGCACCACAACAGGTGAAGGAGTTGGATGTCTTGCAGGAGATTTGCTAAAAGGTACAGGCGAAGAGGATCTATGGTCAGATGTTGCAGGAGGTGAAGGTGGTCTAGCACGTCCCCTGGCTATTGTACTGGCTAGCTTCTTGGGTACATTTGTTTTTTTACCAGTACCTGAAGACTGGAAAAAAAAAAACATTATTAAATGTGAAATGAAATAAATAAATTGTAATAAATAAATAAATATTTTGACTATCTCGGCAGCTGGAGGCGTGAAGGTGGGTAATTGGATTAACCTTTCAAATCACCCAATTAAATTAATCAGGCACTAGTATCAGCCAATGGGCTTTCCTTAAAATTAGGATAGGACACACATAAGTTTGAATGCCAGCTCATCTATTTAGATAGTCTTGTAGTTTTTGTTAGAAGTGTTCTACTTTTTAAATGTACCTTTTAAAACGATGAAGCAAGTTACGAAATCAGAAATTATAAAACTGTTCAAACGTAATCACACCGTGAGAGAAATACAGACAATAGTTACAATGAATGGCAAAGATTTTGTATCAATGAAACAGGTTCGTACCTGCATCAAGCAGTACAAAGATGGTTTGTACAATGACATTAATGACAGTAAGATTGAAGTGATTAAACCTGAGTTCATATTTAAAAGAGTATCAGAAGACGACATATTTTCAGTAAAACAATCCTTGCATGCCAATCCATTTCAAACTGTGAAGGACATCATTCGGTTGTTAGCCTCACGGGGTACAGTTGTTGGAGCAACAACTGCTAAAAAAACAATTGCAGCAGCTGGATTTACAGGTTCCAAGCCGAGGTACTGCCAAATGGTGCGCGATGTTAATAAGATGAAAAGAGTTAGATTTTTTTTGAAAACAATGATAAACTGGACGATGTGATTTTTAGTGATGAAACAACAGTCCAGTTGCATGCTAATCGACAATCATGTTACCGAATGAAAAATTGTCCAGCTCCACACATTCCGAAGCCAAAACATCCTCTGAAACTACATGTCTGGGCAGGAATAAGTAAGCGAGGCGCAACAGAGATTCTCATTTTCAAGGACATAATGAGAAAAGAATTCTTCACTGAGGAAATTCTACAGAAAACCCTCCTGCCATTTATTAGAAGTACTTTTCCAACCGGGCATCGTTTCCAGCAGGATAACGATCCTAAACACCGATCTAATTTAGCAATGAATTTCATGAAGGAAAATAACATCAACTTTCAGGAATGGCCATCCGAAAGTCCGGATTTGAATCCAATAGAGATGATTTGGAAATACTTGAAAGACTATGTGAAAGCTAGGGAACCAACCACACAAGAACAACTGACAAGTGCTATACTGAATTGTTGGTATGATGACATTACTCCAGAGTTATGTGCAAAATATATAGACCACACCTATAAAGTAGTTCCATTAGTTGTTAAGATGAATGGTTTCGCTACTGGAGATGTTCCAAATCAAATTTTCAAGGAGAAATCATGTGGAAAAGATATCAGGTATTTTAATGACAAGCTCAAGGACACAGAGTTGCAAAAGAGAGTTCAGCACATGATGGAGGCAATGCACGTGCCAATTTCACCTGTAATTTAATACTGTGCAGTATTTATTTAAACTAATTTTAGTACCGAAAACATAGCTTATGACCCCTCATTGGAACGAGCTCTCTTAGTTCGTTCCAATGAGAATCATAAGCTATGTTTTCGAAACAAAAACAAAAAAATGAAAACCTGGCGTTTTTCTGAATATCACTAGCCGTTTTCACCGTTACGTTTGGTAAAGGGTTAACGATATTATGCTGAGACGATCATCCCCTCATTCTACAGTACTGTGGGCATCACGCAATACAGCGTTTCATCCTTCACCTGGTTAGGGAAGTTCCAATTAAATATAACATAATCCAGACTACCAATGAACATTATCTGTTATATCAGTCCGAAACATGTTTTTTTGTGTGGTATGCCCTGCATGACGTACCACACCCAAAAATTATATTACATATCAGGTCCAAGTTTGGACTGCCGTCCAGTCATGATAAGACAAAATAATTTTTTATGTTTAGTTCCGAAAACATAGCTTATGACCCCTCATTGGAACGAACTCGCTGAGCTCGTTCAAATGAGAATCATAAGCAATATTTACGAAACAAAAAATGAAAATATGGCGGTTTTTTTTTGGGGGGGGGGGGGGGTTGGGGGGGGGGGCAATAGTTCACACCATGGCTGTTATTAGCAGTCATGATTTGATACCAAATTCAATAAAATGTGAAGCATTGGATGGTAACTTCTGAGATCTTCCCAGCAACATTCAGCTGGTATCGGTAGAATTTCACGTTGTGGCCTAAATGTATTCGGACAATTCTCTCAATGGCAGCTCCAACCAAGTGAAATGTTAAATACCGCACCCTATTTCTGTCTTCATATGTACATGTATATTTACCTTTTGTGGTGGCTCATTCTCAGTATTTTTGGAGTCCTTTTTAGCGCCATCCTGCTTCTGCACCTACAACAAATAACGAAAATGTTGGCTTGCAAAACAAAAAAAATAAAATCACATTCAGCACGACGGCTTTGTGGGGCATTATCAATTTTATAAATACCCCCCCCCCCCACGACTTACAACTACAACCTACTAGAAATTCTTCCAGTTCGACGATTTAGCTGACCAGTGGCGTAGATAGCTTTTCGCTGGCGGAGGGGCAATCATAGCTCCCCAACCCACCGCACTGTGGCTTTCGTACCCAACGAACCGTGCAAGCGCTTTAAAAATATGCCAAACGAAATAACATTTGTTTGACCGTGCATGTATTTATAATATATATAAAACAAATGAACTTAGTATATACAACATTTCTTGTCTTGCCCCCCCCCCCCACCCCCTCCTTCCCACACACACACCACCACCAAATAATAAACACCCTACTGACAGTTTGTAAATGAATTTACATTCTCCAACATACTGAAGAAAGTATATTCGGTGAATTCATTATCGTACTGTCTGCACAACATTTATAAAGTCTCAGTAGGGTGTGGGGCTTCACTTTTTATACAGGCCGGGCAGCCGAAAGCAGAAGTTGACCCCCCCCCACCCCCCCCCCCCCCCCCCCCCCCCCATCGAAACCCCCGGACGTGAAGCAGTTCTTGTTTATTGAGGTCTCTCACGAAAACGAATCGATGCCACGCTAAGAATGCATCATTTATATCACTTGAATCTATGGTCACAAGAACAAGTTACAGCTTACAGGAGTAGGTCACAGCGACCTCAGAATCGCCGAGATCACGAGGTTTGAACCCCACTTTTCAATGGTGTCCCGGGGAGGGGCACCCCGGCCAACGACAGCACTTGACCAACTAAAATGTCTTCATTTTGTTGAAATAGGCAATAGACCTACCTTTTTCTTCTTTACTGGCCGACTCTGGGGTGAAAGTGGCATCCTTTCTTTCTTCTTTTTGTCCATCAGATCTTTCATCGAATCGTAATCACCAGCTCCCTTAACAGTCGCCGTGGCAATATCTCTCTTGCTGTCCCACTGAATGCGATATTGCTCACCAACAATGACATTCTGATCATTCAGTTCAGTGAAATGAATATGTTTTCTTATTTGAAACTTGTGATCTTCATGATACTGCACCAGAAAATGAGTCGGTTTGGAGCCCAGTTGATCGCGTATGGTTTGTCGAAGAGCCATAATGCAGTTGTACGTTTTTGATTGTGACAAATGGTGTCAAGGGTTTTTTATGCACATGGAGATGTGTTTTTTCTAACTGCAAGCTTTAAACAGCTCTTTGTTGTTTGACTTGCTTATTGTTACTTGTGTAAACTTCTCAACTGTGACAGTGAGTGTCGAAACTTTTTCAAAAGCGCTCCCCGAGCTTATGTTGTTTTTACCGTTAGGGCCAGCATGTCACTCAACATTCGAGGCTTGGGATTGTCAAGGGTAACAAAGGTTTGGCACAAGGGTAAAAAAAAACACAACTATTCTTTATCTAAAAGTGAACCAGGTTTTTGGACAAAGGTGAATTGTTTTTATTACCTGTGCGCCAGTTTGGGTTGTTAAAAAGGCTGAACTGGTACATGTGCTAACAATTGTCACAACACGG
Organism: Pictodentalium vernedei; assembly: GCA_031216915.1. Taxonomy (NCBI): domain Eukaryota; kingdom Metazoa; phylum Mollusca; class Scaphopoda; order Dentaliida; family Dentaliidae; genus Pictodentalium; species Pictodentalium vernedei. The sequence goes on along the minus strand of CM062292.1, from coordinate 189,194,720 downwards.
TTGCAATCCATCGAAAACTAATTAAAATGTTGACGGACCATTATTTTAATTTTTTGGTGTGCTCTGAACAGTACGAAGATAAAATGTTTAATGGCGAATTCGCTAAAAATTCATTCATTCATTCATTCATTCATTCATTCAAGGAGACACACGAAGAGTCAAACTACAGGCAAGTACATATAGCATACTTTTAATTTAAGAACACGATCTTTTTTATTATTATGCTATTTAATCTTCTACCAAACGTGGGTTGCAGACAACACTTGGAAAAAAATCCTCTTTCAAGTAAATTTTTGTTCATTTCTTGCTTCCAAAACATAGGTTATGACTCATCATTGGCGCGACGAGCTTGTTTCAATGAGGGAGCCATAACTTATGTTTTTGAAGCCAAAAATTAAAATAGGCCTATAAAAAAATTGAATGGCGATTTTCGTGTATATATATCACTGGCAGCTGGTTTTTGCCGTTACGTTAGGTAAAGGGACAAGGGCAATATTTTAGTATTACCATACTGATTGTTTATTTATACATTTGTAACCATGAAGCTGGCGGAAGATGTAGACATTTCAGTCTGCCCATGCTTTCACGAGTTACAGTGTATCGAGAATGATATTTAACACGGGTCGAAATTGTTGTGGGCGTTTTGTCTAACACTCGAATACAGACGCCATCATGTTTCTGTGAATTGTAAAACCGTGTCAGATTGACAGGTCATTTGCTCTGAGACTAGCGAGATGCAATCGCAATATAGGCTCATTTTTTTCCTGAATAAAATATTTGTATGGGAAGAATGTTCTTTTTTCATTCTTTTGTTGGGGTAAAGGGGAAGAATGATTTCCAAACGATTTGCTGCGTGCAATCGAAATATCAATTTACCTCAACAGCTGTCCACTGAAGTCTTCCAATCATAACCTACTGGGAATAAAGTCGCCATTACTTTTCACACAACGCTTTCCATTTAACTTTTAAGGGAATTTATTTAATGGGACCGTCGTTCGCGTCAAGTCTGAAGGGATTAGTCACTTAAAAATAAAACGAACCTGGCATAGTATACGATTACCAAAGACAAGTTGGAAGTTAGGAGGAAAACCAAAGGGCATGGACCGGGGTGGAGCTGGAGGGAATAATTTTTTAGGGCAGTTTTCATAATCGGGGGAGTGGGGGGGGGGGGGGGGGCATGTTTGACTCTCCTATCTACCATATCGGTGCCGTCTTATCTTCGATAAGGATTCAGTCCCATTAGTCCATACTTGGATCCGAAGTCGGTATCGCCCGGTAATACAAATTTTGGGCGTGGTACGTACCGGTAATTTATTTCACGCGGTCAGTAATGGTTTTAACATTTGAAATGCTGAATCCATTTCCTTATTAGTTGTATGCTTCTATTGAATTGTGAAACTTGTACTTTCATACTTTGGAAATATATATTGTTTAAACTACATGCAAGTTCTCGAACGAAGATCGAGCAAATGAGTCTAATTAGAAATTGCTCTCCACTTGAAGGTTTTATGCGAACTGAACACACAGCTCAAACTGACTTAATCACTTCCACGCGATACGCGAGAGGTTCCGTGTTTGAGATTAAGATAAAGCTGCATAAAGGTCTGTTCATTGATGTGCTAACGTGACTACCACGAGCATTTGCCACGGGAAATTTGTCCAGTAAACTCCACGCCATTTGCGGGGAATTTTGCAGCCGTGGAAGTGCGAGGCCCCATCACGGTTGTCGGTGGAATGTTGACCGTCCACGGCGACTGTACTGTAGAATGATAAATGGCGCCAATTTCGGAACGTCCTTGACACTGCGCATGCGCAGTAGGGGCGAAGTGTGGAGGGCCTTTCAGGACATGTTTTCTTTAGTTTTAGATGCAAATTTTGGGGATTGGGGGGCAAAATTTGTGTTTGGCCCTATATTTTAAGAGTTAGCACCAGCTATGTCTGGGTCATTGGTACAGTATAAAAATATGAAGGCTTTATAAATTGAAAAAATTCCCCGACAAGGAGGCCTGTACTCCCCAACAGGGGAGGGAGGGTGTGTGGTGTTTAAAGTAGCAGATTCCCTAAAAAGCCTATAATAAAGGCAATGGGAAACTACCTCCTTTATTACACCTCCGGCCCCACTTCTATTCAAAAACTGCAGATTAGGCCTAAGCCACATGTTCTCATGAATGTGTTGAACTGATTACTTTTTCATTTTCCCCCTTTCTGTTGCTGTACATTGTGTTTTATTTTGAATTTGGTTTATAATGGTATCAACCCGTTATGTGTGAATCGCCTCTATGTTAACTTTAATGTCGTCAAATTTTCCAGAACATGCGTCAAATCTCATCTTCATGTCAGTCATGATAATTTCAATTTAAGGTGCATGCAAAAATGGTGAAATTACAAAGTCTACTACCCTAGACTACACATTTCCATTCTCATCACAAGTTTCTGGTGGAATGACAATGCTTTATAAATTGTAAAAGCACAAACAATCAGCAACCATGATGACCGGTTTAAGAGCGAACCAGAAAAGTAACTTGGGTTCATTATTTTATAGTCTATGACCCCTTAAAAAAAAGCAAGATTATAGCATTTTTGCTACTAGTTCTGACTTGTAGTGTGCACAACTCCAATTTTTTTTTGCCGAGAATTGACAATAAAAGAATCACGGATGAATACTGCATCACATTGAGTCTTTAATTACTGAAAGCAGCTACCGGATGCTATATCTGCTACTTCACAGAAAATCGACAAATTGTCATCTTAATTTCCTTTTGAAAGGATCATATATACTACCAGATTCACTGGATTATATTTATATTTATTACTTGTTGTCAGGTAATTGAGATGAGATACACTTGAAATGTACTGTATAGTGGATCCAAACTTCAATCATATCAGGAAAAAAAATTTGCCCATTCAAGGTCATCTGCAAGTATCGCCTCTCAAACTCCCTTTGAACAAACTTTTCATTTTTCACCATTACCAATACCAATATCACATTCACGACAGACAATGGAAAAAGAGTGATAACTATAGCTCATCCTGACTCTCACTCATTTGAGTTAAAAATAACACATGAAAAATCCCAACTCAATCAAACAGTCATATGTTAAAACATGTACCTTTATGTACTACAACTATTCACGATTTCCAAAACAGAATAAAAACTTACTTTTCATGGGTCTTGGTTTTCAGTACATTTCCAACAGCAGGATCTACCTTGGTATTTTTAACAACACAGTCAGTATCTCCATCATGATACACTTTACTTTTCAACAAACTAGAAAAGAAATGAAATTTATTTACAAACAAAGCCATCCATATTCATACACATTTTACTTCATTAACTAGAAAACTGCCTGCTCTGTAGCGGAAAAAGCAGACATATGGATGGATGGATGGATGAATGAATGGATGGACAGATGAATGAATGAATGAATGAATGAATGAATGAATGAATGAATGAATGAATGAATGAATGAATGAATGAATGAATGAATGAATGAATGAATGGATGGACAGATGATGGATTTATTTATTTACTTGCTTGTGCTTAATGCCACATCAGAAGCTAAGGCTATATCGTGGCACGAAAAACGGTGAAAAGTAAAACATGACATTGTCATTGTCAAGTATGAAGTAAAAAGTTTGAATAAAAATGGGAAATAAATACAATCAACATGTCAAAACAAGTTATTTGAACAGCAATGAGTAATGAGATAATGGACAAAAACTTATAAATCAACCTAATGAATTGAGACTTGAAGAGTCTAGACTAAAAGTATAAAAAGAATTTTAAAATTTAGTAAAAAGGTTGATTACTTTCAGAAATGATACAATGTTGTGCAGGCTTGTATGATAAAACAGACCTCGAAAGATCCTACACTTAAGCACTGCCCTCTAACATGATTAAAATGAAGTGTCAATGACACTGTAGCTCAACTTGTGTAAGACATGTACATGTATAGTATGTGACACAGCAATGACACACGTCTAGGTAATGACTTGATAACAAAGGTACATGTAAAGTATTGTAAAGGTCTGTACATAAATACTGACCATAGCCTGTAACAAATGTACAGGTAAAGTATTGTAAAGGTGGGTGACAGTTAGACGCTACACTAGAAAAGAAATCTCCATGGGGTTAAAGTTACAATGGGGATCCTTGTATGCATCATAAGCCAAATGTTACCAATTGTTTTGGTCTGTTTGATTCAAACCCTTCTACGGTTGATTCCTACTAATTAATAAATATTTGTCCAGTACTTCTTACAATATAGGTATTTGAATTTTTTATCTTTAGCTCATAGGGTTCCCACGGGTGAGGAGGTTTTATTTTTCTCATTGGAAACAGAAAACCAGGCCTCGAAATAAGAGGCGAACGCTCGTACCGTTCACCTATCGGTTACGCCGATTTATTTTGCTCGATCGATTAAACAAAAATCATGCCGATGGCCGACGAAGTTAGTTGTTACAGGATGAGAAAAGTTTTAAACGTTTTTCCTCCCACTGATTTAAAAGAAGAACTGCAGTGAACAACACAAGAACAAAATGCTCGTGCTTATCATACAGCGTGTTTCAATCATTACTGTACTTGTGGGGGTATAAATCTATAGTATTAGAGGTACTGAAGATCTGCAGTACCAACTCGCAGTGCCCTCTGGCTCTCGAAACAATTAATTTGTTTCGATTCTGAGAAAGACGATTGTCTGTTATAGCTAAAGGGAGCTAACTGCTTTGTTAATACATTTACCGCACGTGAGGTTTTAACTCTCGCACTGCGCGAAGCTGAAAAAAAGTCTTCAATACAATAAAAAAGGAGACATATTGAAAATCAAATGAGCTGTTGTTAATTATTTGCATTCCGCCCCTTTTTACCTTACCAATCCATGATAAAAATTTTCAAACAATTTTTATTCACCAATGCAGACAGTGAGACTTCTTGTTAATGTGCTTATTCCATTTGAATAAACAGCCAGCATGGTTGTGAAGATGGGTTTTTCCAAATCATTTCGAACACTGTGGCACAAATGAAGTTTTAGTTTGGAATTTTGGATTACATTCTCCGGATTCCGAAATGTAGGGGAAGGTAGATGCGATTTACAATTATTTCTTTTCCATTGTTAATCAGAGACTGCCAATGCAGCTCCCATGCCCTGAAGTTCAGTGTATTCGTAATACAGACGTTCATCGACGGTGTTTGACCCCATCCCCACACAATTGCCCAATTCCCACTCCCAGTTCGAGACAAATGTGTTTGGGTTTCTGAAATAATAAGCCACGCAGCAAAATAAACAATTACAATTCTTTAATTTTCATTAGACACAAAAATCATATAAAGCAAAGAACAACAAATGTTAATGCATGCACACGTGAATGTGCATGTGTATGATGGGGGGGGGGGAGGGGTGTATGTACCTGTTTTGTACTTCACCTGCCTTGTGTCTAAACGACAAACTAATTTGGGAGGAACTGTAATTGGGTATGTCAGAAGCTTTGTCAGTATTAATACTTTTAATGCAATGGTTAACCAATAGGTTTATGAAAAAAATCTAGGTAACCGATCAACAGGTTAACCATTGTCAAATGAGGCAACCTGCTGGAAGGTTTATCAAAATCTTGTTATTTCGAGGCCTGGAAAACTGAGTTGTGCTAATAACGTTTACCTTCCCCAAACAACACCAAATATTAATACAGCCGAGTCCAAAAGCACTTGTTACCGTCCCATGATGATAACAAACGTAGGCCTAGAAGTTCTGTACAAAAAACTAATTGCACCTAATTTTGGTATAAAATGGCCGCCGGCAGCCACCTTGAATTTCAGACTGCACCCCAAAACACTCGTTCTTGTCCCAAGGTGATAACAAAGGTACCCAAGAAGTTTCGTGAAGATCGGTTCATAAATACAGCCTCTAGACCGAGCTGTATTGACATGTGCACTTACTGTGTATAAGTAGCGCTGAATAAATCAAAGTTCATCTAATTTGCATAATTTCTGCACGAGGAAAAAATCTGTATTATATGTAATGTATTCCATGTTACTAAACATTCATACAAAAATTTATTCAAATCAGAACTTTCATACAGAAGTTCTGTACAAAAAACTGATTGCACTAATTTCTGTACAAAATAGCTGCCGGTGGCCATCTTGAATTTCGGACTCCACTCCAAAACACTCATTTTCGCCCCACGTTGATAAAAAAAAGGTACCCAAGAAGTTTTGTAAAGATTGGTTCATAAATACGGCCGCTAGCCCAAGCCGTATAAAAGTTCTGTACAAAAAACTGATTGTACCTAATTTCAGTACTTAATGGCCACCAGCAGCCATCTTGAATTTTGGACCACACCTCAAAACACTTATTCTCGTCCCAAGGTGATAACAAATGTACCCAAGAAGTTTTGTGAAGATCGGTTCATAAATACAGCCCCTAGCCCGAGCCATATTGAAATGTGCACTTACTGTGTATAAGTGGCACTGAATAAATCAAAGTTCATCTAATTTGCATAATTTCAGCATGAGAAAAAAACCTGTACTATACGTGATGTATTCCATGTTACTAAACATTCATACAAACACTTATTTAAATCAGAACTTTCATACAGAAATTCTGTACAAAAAACTGATTGCACTAATTTTGGTACAAAATGGCTGCTGGAGGCCATCTCAAATTTTGGACCGCACCCAAAAACATTCGTTCTAGTCCCATGGTGATAACAAAGGTACCCCAAGAAGTTTCGTAAAGATTGGTTCATAAATATGGCCTCTAGCCTGAGCCGTATTGAATTGTTGACGCCGGACAGATGGACGATGGATGACGGGCCATGGCATAACCTCAAATTTGACTATGTCAAAGTTGAGCTAAAAATTTGACCATGTCAAAGTTGAGCTAATAAGTGCAATGTAAAAGAATGTGCTCCACTGACAGCACCTGCTGGCAAGGAACACACTCTGGTCGCATATTACCCTCTAACAAAAAGGAATGGGTTAGTGTCAAAACTACGTGGTCTTTTCTACAAAGGTTATTAGACGGGTAGTGATTGAACATATTTGGTCAGAAGCGATGGAGCTTGTTATTGGTTGCTTTATCACAAACCGCCTGCCACACAGATTTGATGTACTTATTAATATGTGGTTTAAAGTCACTGAAAGGAATTGTAAAATCAGTGAGAGGCTTGGTTAAGGCCTGTTTTGCTGCACTGCACTGTCTGCTCTGGTGTTACTTGCGATACCTACAGGTCCGGATAATCAGCAAAACATGATATCATATCAGTCAGACATAAGAGTATTCAACTTCTCATGAAGTTCCAAAATGAGAGGGTTCGTCAACTTGGGGTTGGGTAAAGCAAGTAAAGAGAAAAGAGAGTCGGAAAAAATAATCAGCTTCTTTTCCTGTACATTATTGATGTGTTCAAGTGCGAGCTGTAAAGCTGTAACTTCAGCTGTGAAAATAGAACTTTGATTCGTATTCTGATTGAGGTAGTATGATCACCAGTGACAACAGCTGATGATACTTTGTAACCATCTTTAGATCAATCTGAAAACATCCTCTTATATGCACAGTACTTTTGACTTAATTTCAGCACATTTCTGCTTAACTGCAGAGAATTTGTTTCAGACTTTATAGAAGAAGCTAGATACAAAATAACTGTTGGCTTTTTAAGATGCCTTGGAGGTGTCTGTGGTTCACAGTTTTCTTTTATCGCATCTGCTTCGATTTTGGCGGATCGCATCTGCTTCGATTTTGGCGGACCCCATATGAGGTTTAATTCTAATTCCCAATGGAGGAATATGTGTTTCTGGTGACGGTTAAAAAATTCAATATTTTGAGGTTCTGAGACACAGTTATAAGCAGGGTTTGACGGATTAGAAAGAAGTTTAGAAACATATAGGAGTGAAAGTTTAATTCTGCCCTTCTCAAGAGAAGGCTCCCCAGCTTCAACAAGCATTGAATCTATTGGTGATCTAAACGCCCCAAGCTAATTCTAATACCACTATTATGAATGGCATCAAGAGGTTTGAGATATGACTTTCTTGCAGAAACGTAAACCACACAACTGTAATCTAATTTAGATCTAACTAGAAAAAACTGTGAGCACTGCTCACTAAATGATACCACCCACTCCCACCAAGAAACATTTTACAAGTGTGTTTAATGTAGACAGCACAAACACTAACAACACCCCCCCCCCCCCCCCCCCCACACACACACACACCTCCACCCCGAAGCTTGAATTGACAAAGCCCATTTTTCAATATGTGAAACTATAAAAATGAAAATACCTGAAAACAAAATAGAAGGTACACATCTTCACTGTATGTTAAAGAATGTTTGGAGGTTTCACAGAAATCCATTCTCTAGTTTAAAAGAGGTCGCAGATAGCAGATGTCAACATCAACACCCCCCCCCCCCCCCCCCCACCACGCAAGCTTGAATTGACAAAGCCCATTTTTAAAGATGAGAAACCCTAAAAATGAAAATATCTGAAAACAAAACAGGAGGTGCACATCTTCAATATATGTGAAAGAATGTCTGAAAGTTTGAATGAAATCCGTTCACTTGTTTAAGAGGAGTTGTGGATAGCAGATGTGTACCCCCTCCCCCTCCCAAGCGTAACAGCCCTATAGCATAATGGACGGACGAACAGACGTATGTCGGAATATGAAAATATCTGAAAGAAAAATAGGAGGTGAACATCTTCAGTGTACATAAAAGAATGTCTGAGAGTTCCAATGGAGTTTGTTCAATGGTTTAAGAGGAGTAGTGGATAGCAGATCAGAACACAACAGAACAGAATTTTATTCGAAGATTGCAGTTATATACAAGTATAATGAATACAATAGGATACAGATAGTTATTAGCATCTTCAGGAGGCGACATGGCCTTTTTGGCCGTTTCCAGTCGCTTCCCACAAAAAATTTAAAATAACAAAACAAAACTGGTTAGATCTTGATAAATTCTTCAAAAATAAATTTTTTCGATAGGATATATATAAGACACTAATGATATGCAAGCGGTCACGGTACAGTGCATACATAATTATAGAGTAGACTTGTGTTTAAATACATACAGACATTGAGCGGATAATTCAGGCATTGAGTAAATATATCAAGTAATTTGTTTTTCAGCCATCAATTCTTCCTCCACATGCACACACACATATATTCATAGACCCATATATGTGGATCCATTTTAAAATGTCGGTCTGATGAGACTTTAAGTGTTGAAAGTACTTTCCGAAATTTTGTACATATTGCAAAAATGATCAAAGATTTTTTGTATCCTATGTAAATGTGGATTACAATGAATAATACAGATATATAAAGAATTGTTTGAAACTGGTCTCTTTTAGAATCTTTTTGCTATATATATATGTAAATATACAAACACATGCCCATGTATACATGCATGCATACATACACACATCACACACACGCGTAGTATATACGTACACATATATATACTTAATGATCAATATTGTTGGGCGTTATGTTTCGTGTGGAGGTCATTGGCTGCTGTAATGGAGAATTAATCGGACAGATAGCATCATTAACGAAACACAGGGAAATCTGCATTAGGTTAACTCCTGATATATATATCTTGTCTTGTCAGTTTCTGCAATCTAAGCAGTGCGGATTGCTGCATACGACAGATGTTTGATACGCACCCACAAGTTTGTCGTAAAGTCTTTTCTTGAATAACTGTCTGGGGTGTACAGGTTTTAGTTGATTGTCAAGTTCGTTCCATATGGCTGGTAATTTATGTTTTGGCAGGTTTGCACTGAAATTTGTTCGTGGTTTGTCACGATGAATTTGAGTCTATCTAGACTGTCGAGTATTAGTAACGCACGATTTAATCTTGAAGATGTCGTTAAACGACATGGGTAGATTTCTATTTATCAAGTCAAACATAAAGAGTGTCGATCGCGCTGTGTAGAGGTCATCTATCTTTAAAATATTAGACTTCCGGAATAAAGGGTCGGTGTGACAGTTGTACTTGCCTCGATTTATGATGCGAATTGCACGTTTCTGGAGTGTGAGTAATTTTTTGCATGCTGAGGATTGTCCCCATACTTCGATTCCGTACAGGATGTGGCTATGGATTAGAGAGAAGTAAAGTTGTTTCATGGCGGCTAGAGGCAGTATGTTTTTGACCTTCCTGATCACAAAGATGGCTCTGGATAACTTAGCACATATGTGGGCTACATGATCTCTAAAGGTAAGATTTTCATCCAGGAGAATACCAAGAAATTTAACATGTTTTTCTGTCTCTGAATTGCTTACTAATTTTATCTTGTTTCCATTTATTTTAATATATCTATTTCCTAGTTGTACTATTGTGTTTGTGGGGCGAATTAATTGTTTTATCTGCATTAAGGGAGAGGTTATTTGTTGAGCACCAATTGCTTATTTTGTCGATTTCCTTGTTGACTTCCAGGAAAAGAGAGTCAAGCTCGTGTCCTGATTTGTATACTGTAGTGTCATCGGCAAACGAGAGAAGTTTAAATGTTGTTGAATTTGTAATATCATTTATGTATTTTAGAAAAAGTATGGGACCTAAGATGGAGCCTTGGGGGACACCACACGTAATGTAGTTACCTTGGGACCTGTGACCTTGAAAATGAACATACTGCCCCCGCCCCGTCAAATAACTTCTGAACCAATTGTTAGCTATACCTCTGATTCCATAATAATCCAACTTTTTGAGAAGAGTATTATGGTTGATGGTGTCGAATGCCTTAAATAAATCTAGAAAAATGGGTAAAGTGTATTCTTTTGTTGTTTTGTCATTGTTTGAAGCCACATCATGAAGGAGATGTAGTATTGGATGCACGGTAGAATGTTTTGCTCTGAAGCCGTATTGGTGTTCATAGAGAATGTTATATTAGTTCAGGAATGATGTTAACCTAATGCAGACTATCTTTTCAAGGACCTTTGAGAAAACCGGAAGTAGACTAATCGGCCTGTAATTATTAAATTCTTTGGGATTACCGCTTTTATATACAGGTATAACTTTCGCAATTTTCATTTTTGTTGGAACGATTCCAGCTTCTAGTGATTTATTTATTATGTGACATAATGGAATTGACACTACCTGAATGGTTTCTTTTAGAATCTTTGTTGATATATCATCACAGTCTGTACTGGTTTTAGATTTTAACTTAACTGTATTTGTTTGTTGGGTCGGTTGTGCCTTTTGTTTCACAGCAAAATGTTCCAAAGTGGTCTGCTAGGTCTATACCCCTCCCAACTAAAACCTGAATTGACAAAGACCAAATGTATGTAAAATAATGTCTGAAAGTTTCAATGAAGACTGTTCAATGGTTTAAGAGGAGTTGTGGATAGCAGATCTGTACAGAATGTCAACTGAATTTGACAAAGTTCATTTTTCAATATGGGAAACTGTAGAAATGAAAATATCTGAAAACAAAATAGGAGTTTCACATCTTCAATGTTTGTAAAAGAAGGTCTGAGAGTTTCAAAGGAATCTGTTTACTGGTCTAAGAGGAGTTGCAGATAGCAGATGTGTACCCCCTCCCCCTAAAGCGTAACGGATGGACAGATGGATGGATGGACATTGTGAACACTATATACCACCCACTTGAAAAGTGGGTGGTATAATAAGGGATCTATACAGATGGAGTAACATTCTTGGTCAGCACCCCAATCATTGCTACCAACCACCTTAAGGATGTTAAGTGCTTTTTAACATTTCACTCTCAGTTGTTTTATATGAGAAGTGAAATTCAGTTTTTTGTCAAACAATAAACCTAAGAACTTCACTTCCTTAACAACTTTAATAGTACTCCCATCTATTTTCAACTCTGGATCAAGGTGATGTTTCCAAAGTTTACAAAAAGGTACACAATTACTTTTTGTCTTTGAAAATTTAAAATCATTTTCTATGGCCCATTTTTGAATTCCATTTTGGCACAGCTGAAGTTTGCACTCTATAGTATTCATGTTTTTGCTGCTATAGCAGATTAAAAAGTCATCTACATACAATGATGAGTCCACCATATTCTCAATTGCATCAATAATGGTATTGATTTTCACTGATAAAAGTCTAACTGATAAAATACTACCCTGAGGACCCCCCCCCCCCTCCCCCCCACCACCACCCACCTCACCAAATTCTTGTTTGTGAGGATCAGATAACGTTGACCCAACACGAACTTGAAATTGGCAGTCCTTTAAAAAAATTTCTATAAAAGGAGGCATATGCCCTCTCAACCTTATGTTAAAAAGATCTTTTAAAATCCAATAAGTCCATGTTGTATTGTAAGCTTTCTCCAGAGCAAAGAAGATGGCGACCACCTGTTTTTCTCTGGCGAAGGCATTTCGTATAAACGTTTAAAGTCTGACCAAATGGTCAACAGTACTTCTCTGGTATCTGAAACCACACTGAACATTCGCGAGTAGATTGTTTGATTCCAGAAACCAGACAAGTCAATCATTGATCATCCTTTCCATGATTTTGCACAGACAACTTATTAAGGCGATAGGTCTGTAATTAGTTGGGTTGCTGTGATCTTTATCAGCCTTTGGAATGGGAATTATGGTTGCTTTACACCAGGAAGATGGAAACTGGCCAGACACCCACATGTCATTAAAAATTGATAATAAAAGTTCAAGAGAGGATCGTGGCAGATTTTTTAAAATTTTGTAGTGTATTTCATCGGGACATTAACTCTTCCGTACAAAAAGGTTCATTGTAATCCTCTTAATTCTTGGAGGTAAATTTTAGCTTTTGTTCTTCTTGTTGTTTTTTCTGAATTCTGCATTACAATTTTCAGATGACGAATGTTTAGAAAATGTGGAGGCCAATTTGTTTGAAATTTCTTTTTTTGATGTTATTAGGGTGTTGTTATCTTTCAGGTGTTGTACAGTTGATTTTGTTTCTTTTCCTTTTCATTTTCCAAATTTTAGTGATGGAGTGTTTTGGTTAAGTTTAGAAACATAAGTTTTCCAAGAACTTTTCTTTCTTAGTTTTATAAGTCATCTTGTTTTCGTCTGATTTATACGTAGTTTGTACAAATTTTGTGTGATTGGTGACTTATTAAATTCCCGTTCAGTTTTCTTACGATCCTTATAGCCTGTTTGCACTCAGTGTCAAACCATGGTTTTGTGAAACGTTTAGGATTTGCCAAGGTTTTAGGAATGACTGTGTTTGCAATGTCAAGAAACTCTGTGCCGAAATGTTCTATCTGATCAGCATTTTCCTCAAATTTCTCCTGTGTGAGGTGCTCAGAACAAAGCGATGAGAAAGTGTCCCAGTTAACCTTTTTAAAGTTCCACAGGGGCATCCTGTCGTCGTCTGCCAGATCTACACTCTCCAACACAATTGGAAAGTGATCACTCCCACAAAAGTCATCTTCTACTTCCCAGAAAAATTGAGGAAGATAGAAGGGCATGCAATTGAAAGATCAATTTTTTTTTTATTGTTTTTTGGTGTTTAAGGTCACATACTTATGCACAATGGCTAATCGTGACCGTGACAGTTTTACGGGTGGAGGAAGCTGGAGTACCCGGAGAGAACCACAGAGCAACGACGAGCAGCTGCCAGCTCCCCAATATCATAACTCTGAACTCTGCACCGCAGCACAGGCAGGGTTAAATTGGTTGAAGACATGCGCACCATCGACGTGCAGTACGCCTCAGTACACAACGTCACCGCGCCCTCATGTAGGCAATCAGGGTGAAGTGTCGTGCCCAAGGACACAACGCGGCTGACGCAGGTGGGATTCGAACCGAGGACCTCTCGGCTTGCAGCCTGCACCTCTACCAACTGAGCCACCGCGCCCCCAAAAGATCAATTGAAGTGTAAGAGCCAGATATGGGGTGCAGGTAAGTGTCTGACTCATCAATGAACAAAAACAAGTAAAACTTTGTAAAAAGTTCTTCTACTATTTTGCCCTTGTTGCAGAAATCGACCCAAAGAGGACAGTGAGCATTAAAATCACCCAACAAAATGTACAGAGTTGGGAGCTGGTGAATAAGTTGTTCAAGATCATTCAGCTGTAGTGTTTTACTTGGCAAGACAGAAATAGAACATATCAAAACTGTGTTGACTAAAGTTAGGAATCCACTAGTGTCTGTAAATTTGAATGTAAAGAAACAGGACTGTGAGTGGTGTCGTTTCTGACCAAGACAGACGTTCTGCGAACACATAGATCATTTTCATCCCCCCAAGTATTATACGAGGTAAAATACTTAGAAGCTGAATGATCTTGAGTATCAGTCCTCTTTAAGACGTGTCTCCTGCAGGCAAAAGGCAACAGGTTTATACTTCTGGCTTAGAAGGCCCAATTTGTTAAAATTTGCTCTAAAGCCTTGACAATTCCACTGGATAACATTGTGTGTGGCTGTATTATCCATATTTGTTTGGGGATTTAGAGCGTGGACATATGGGCGATTTTGCCCCAGTAGATTTTTTTTGGTGACTTCTTATTCGTGGACCTACCCTGAGACAAACTCAGGTGCACCTTATTGGAAAATGTGGTGTTGATGCAGTCATCAACATTCATGTCCTCAAATCCTTTAAACATGTTTGTAACAACATTTGTTTTGGAATTCAGGTGTTATATTTGAGTTATTTTTTTTATTGTTCTTTATCTTTGGTCTTCTGCTCTTCTTTTCTCCTTCTTGGACGCTGTAGTTTTGTCAGTTTTTTGGTCTAATTTTGCTTCCATTACTCTTTGATCTTCTGGCTTATCTTGGTCTTGTTCTTTCTGTGGTTTTGCGTGCAATGTTTCCTCTGCTGATCCTTGTGGGGGTTGTTGCTGTTTGAATTTCTTTCATTTCTACTTGACCGGAGTGTTCTATGGTGAAGGCTTGTAATAAATGAAAGTGTCAATGACACTGTAGCTCAACTTGTCAAGACATGTACATGTATAGTATGTGACACAGCAATGACAAACATCTAGGTAATGACCTGATAACAAAGGTACATATAAAGTATTGTAACGGCCTGTACATAAATCCTGACCGTAGCCTGTAACAAATGTATAGGTAAAGTATTGTAAAGGTGGGCGACAGTCAGATGCTAAACTAGAAAAGAAATCTTTGAGTCCCAGAGTGGGTCCGACTGAACCCCAAAATATTTGTTCTCATAGCACAGTGATAACAAAGGCACCCCAAAACACACTCATTCCTGTCCCAAGGTGAAAATAAAGGTACCCAAGAAGTTTCCTGAAGATCAGTTCATAAATACGAACTGTATAGAAGTTGTGACAAAAAACTGATTGGACCTAATTTCGTTACAAAATGGCCACTGGCAGCCATCTTGAATTTTGGACCACACTCAGAAACACTCGTTCTCGTCCCAAGGTGATAACAAAGGTACCCAAGAAGTTTCGTGAAGATCAGTTGATAAATACAGCCTCTAGCCCGAGCCGAATTGACATGTGCACTTACAGTGTATAAGTAGCACTAAATAAATCAAAATTCATCTAATTTGCATAATTTCTGCACGAGACAAAAACCTGTACTGTATGTGATGTATTCCATTTTACTAAACATTCATACAAAAATTTATTCAAATCAGAACTTTCATACAGAAGTTCTGTACAAAAGACTGATTGCACTAATTTTGGTACAAAATGGCTGCTGGTGGCCATCTTGAATTTCGGACCACACCCCAAAACACCCGTTCTCATCCCACGGTGATAACAAAGGTACCCAAGACGTTTCGTAAAGATCGGTTTATAAATACGGCCTCTAGCCTGAGACGTATTGACATGTGTACTTACTGTGTGTAAGTAACACTGAAAAATTCAAAGTTCATCTAATTTGCATAATTTCTGCATGAGAAAAAAACCGTATTATATGTGATGTATCCCATGGTACTAAACATTCACACAAAAAATTATTCAAATCAGAGCTTTCATGTGGAAGTTCTGCGCCAAAATCTGATTGCCCCTAAATTTGAACAAAATGGCTGCCAGTGGCCATCTTCAATTTCGGACCGCACCCAAAAACACTCGTTCTCGTCCCACGGTGATACCAAAGGTACCCAAGAAGTTTCGTAAAGATCGGTTCATAAATGCGGCCTCTAGCCCGAGTCATATTGGCATTTGCACTGACAGTGCTGAAAGTAACACTAAATACATCAAAGTTAGTCTAATTTGCATAATTTACGTACGAGAAAAAAACCTGTATTATCTGTGATGTATCCCATGGTACTAAACATTCATACAAAAAATTATTCAAATCAGCACTTTCAGATGGAAGTTCTGTGCAAAAAACAGATTTCTGCATCATCGGAACAAATTGGCGGCTGGCAGCCATCTTGAATTTCGGACCGGACCCCAAAACACTCGTTCTTGTCCCACGATCATAACAAAGGTACCCAAGAAGTTTCGTAAAGATCGGTTCATAAATACGGCCTCTAGCCCGAGCCGTATTGAATTGTTGACGGACAGAGGGAAAGACGGACAGACGGCCAGACGGACGACTGGCCATGGCATAAGCTCAAATTTGGCTTTGCCAAAGTTGAGCTAAAAAGGAATGGTGGTGTTGTTGAGCCATGTCCCTGGGGTCTGGTGTTCTACTGATTTTGCTTGTATTTTTGGTTTCACCTGTGAAGCATATGATGGTTCTGATGTATTCATTCCCGGCAATTTCCCTGGTCTCTTGAAAACTTATTGTTTTTCACATTTAACTTTCTGAATCATTTTCTCTTTTTTCTAAACAGGGCAATCCTTCGATGATGAAATGTGATTGCCCTTACAATTTGCATCTGTAACATATTGATTGACCTCTACAATTTGATTGCCCAGGACCATATTTTTGGCATTTGAAGCATCAAAGTGGATTTGGGATGAACAAACCAACTTTGATGTTCATGAACCCTACTTTGATAGACTTGGGTGGTTGAGGTGAATTAAATGTAAAAGTGTATGTGTTCATTTGTATAGTGACACCCTGTGATGTTAGTTCATTTCGCATTTCAAGTTCATCAATGCAAGAAAGCGTCCTAGTTCTTATGACCGTTTTACTGCTGTTTAACTTCTGATGAGGAAAGGCATTAACTTCCATATCAAGAATTTTGTCAAATTTTAAAAGATTTATGGCTTGGAATTCTGAGTTACACTCAATGAGCAATGCCCCTGATCTCAATTTCTTCACGTCCTTTACCATGCCAGCTATACCTTCGATTGTTTTTTCCAGTGCAAACGGGTTAATATTTGAAGCTTTTTTACCTTCATTCGCTGCATAAATTTTGTCCAGTTCCTTTTAACGTTTGCTGAGTCACGATCAGTATCTTTGTCAGAGTCCGTTTCCAGTATGTCGAGACCTCGTTTTGATTTTTTGTGTGGTATATCCATGTTGTAGTAGTTTATTAATTCTTCAGTCCATGCCTCTCACTCTCACCATTACTCGGAGTCCAACCTGGGGGGTATGTTCCAGCTCAACGCAAGCAGGAGACAAAACCAAAAGTATATGGAAAGCATACTCCCCAAGCGTTGATGCTAATGCATACCACTGGGGGATTGACCCGTAGAGTTCAGAGGGAAGTGCAAGGCTGTGGTGTCCATTCAACTGACCATTTCCTTAAACAAGAGGCCCCAAGTGTCCTTAATTGCTCACCTGACAAAGTGGCTCGAAGAAATATTTTAGGTCGCTTTCACCATGTCATGACTCGTCAACATTAACTGGCTGAGTGCTAGATTTTCTTCGATGGTCAACATTTGTGCCCTAAAATTTGTTTTATTTAAATAACTGGAGTGTGCCAACAGGCATTGTCCAAAGATTTTTAATAAAGCAAATCTCTGCAGACAAACTGTTATATGCTTCTGGCTTAGCATGAAGCACGAACAAGGAATGTGAAGACTAAAGCCTGGCATACTCATGTTTTCTTAAAGCCATGATAGTGGCTCCCAGTGCTCAAACAGTTAAGATTACAGAGAGAGAAGAGATAACCCAGGATATATTTCCCAACCATGGATATCTTCCCTGTGCTATATATGTATACCGGTAATGAAAATTTTCACAAATTTTCCCAAATAATGTTTTTTATTATCATTGGAACAAGCTCAAAGAGCTCATTCCAATGGTGGTTGGGGGGGGGGGGGGTTGTGTGGGGTGGGGGAGCTATCTTTTCGAGATAAAAATTTAAAATATATAATGGCGATTTTTGTGAATGATGCTGGCGAGTTTTGGGAGCTATGCTGGGTGAAGATGTGGTAAATGGTTTGTTCTTGAAGGTGACACTGAATGATACAAAAGTATTTAAATTTCATTGGGCAAATTGTTCCTACAATTCCTTTAAAAATAGGCCGATGAAATCATCAGATGTGTACCCATACGCGCAACTAGTGGAAAGCTGTATGATGGAGGGCCACCCCGGATGCCGACATTGTGTACACCATTCATGGTATGGGTACATAGAGAAATGGACTGGAGGAGTGCCTAATTTGATGGATAAAGGGTTAATATCTTCGGATCAAATTTTTAGATTTACATAAAAAACTATACAGCACAGCACATTAGTAACCTGAATACATATATAATGTAACCTTATAATCGGGTTAATATTTTTTGAGTTATCGCATGCCGAAGAAATGGATTGGAGGAGGTCTCAATTTGAAGGATAAAGGGTGAATATCACAGGATCAAATTATCAGAATTACACCAAAAACTATACAGCTTGGCACACCAGTAACCCGAACACAAATATAAAGTAACTTGACAATCCAAGCAATATTTTTCAAGTTATCGAATACCAAAGGGATTGGAGGAATTTTCAATTTGAAGGATAAAGGGTTAATATCTCAGGATCAAATTATCAGATTTACACCAAAAACTATACAGCTTGGCACATCAGTAACCTGAACACAAATATAAAGTAACTTGACAATCCAAGCAACATTTTTCAAGTTATCGAATGGCAAAGGGATTGGAGGAATTTTCAATTTGAAGGATAAAGGGTTAATATCTCAGGATCAAATCATCAGATTTACACCAAAAACTATACAGCTCGGCAAATCAGTAATCTGAACACAAATATAAAGAAACTAGACAATCCAAGCAATATTTTTCAAGTTATCGAATGCCAAAGGGACTGGAGGAATTTTCAATTTGAAGGATAAAGGGTTAATATCGCGGGATCAAATTATCAGATTTACACCAAAAACTATACAGCTCAGCACATCAGTAACCTGAACACAAATACAAAGTAACTTGATAATCCAAGCAATATTTTTCAAGTTATCGAATGCCAAAGGGATTGGAGGAATTTTCAATTTGAAGGATAAAGGGTTAATATCTCAGGATCAAAACTAGAGGTGCTGTGAGCAAGCTCACAAAGTGATACCCCCCGTGCCTCAGTTGTTTCGCTTACGAGGACACAACCATATGATGTAGCAATTGAAATGTATAAGTTAGATTATCTCCCCTTGGAAATGTCAGAACGGAATTATATTGCTTCATGCACATCTTCATATGGAGTTCTTCCACTGTGTAAAGTTTCATGAAAATTCTTCAATGGTTTAGGAGGAGTTGCGCTTATAAGGATGGGCAGACGGACAGACGGATGGACAGACAGGGTGATTCCTATATACCCCCCAAACTTTGTTTGCGGGGGGTATAATAACAGATTTACACCTAAAACTATACAGCTCAGCACATCAGAAACCTGAACACATATATAAAGTAACTTGACAATCCAAGCAAATATTTTTCAAGTTATCGAATGCCAAAGGGATTGGAGGAATTTTCAATTTGAAGGATAAAGGGTTAATATCTCAGGATCAAATTATCAGATTTACACCAAAAACTATACAGCTCAGCACATCAGTAACCTGAACACAAATATAAAGTAACTTGACAATCCAAGCAATATTTTTCAAGTTATCGAATGCCAAAGAAATGGATACGGATGCAGGGACCAGCTGTGAGGGCGACTAGGGTGATTATGTCGCCCTTCTAAGCCCAAAGTTGCCTAGAAAAATAGTTGGGGCGATTACAAGTCGCCCTCTAAAAATTGGCCAAAATGAGAAAAGGCTGAACTGAGTGATGCGAGGTTTGCATGAAAACGATTGTTTTCAAAAATCGAATGTGCTCGAGTGTGATAAATGGGCATTTTAATTCGTCAAATAAACGTCCATTTATTTGAAATCACATGACAATCAATTGACCATTGTCGCTTTTGCGGATTTTTTTTATTTCTATTTTGTTGCGTTTCAGTCAGAGCTTCAAATGTTGAAACGAAAATAGGTGACTTACGCGACTCAACAAAATAACCCAGTTTGAAAGTAGGTTACGTCGCTTAGGATGCCGAAAATGTATACACAACGGACGTATTTTATAACACAGTATTTTTATTTCGTTTTGCTGACGACTGTTAACTGTTGGGCCGTCTATTCCCAGAAAAACACGAATTGAATTGAAACACATGAAAAAAACTTTAGTAATGACAAGAAAAGCTTTGTACAGGACACAAGTGTGCATGAGGACGATCTTGAAAAAGGGTCCTCCTAAACAACGGAATGACACGAAATGACGCGAAATGCCACCAGAATGCCATAAAAATGATGTGAATACTCGACCCCAGAATGTATTTTGTTTATTAACTAACAAAGTACCTCCCAAGCAACCTTCTTACATCTGGTCCTGTTCACACTTTCAGACTTAGGAAATTATTAGCTTAGTAGACTTTGGTGAAAGGCAACCACAGGAGGGTGCTGGGGGACTGCCACGAAGAAGAGGGGAGGGGTCATGAAGGAGAGGGTAGCAGTGGGGGATTTTCAGTCAATAATTACTTTGTGATTTTTTAACCTGGCATAGATGCATGATAGACAAATGGACCTGGATTATTTGGACGTTAATGGAGGACCACAAATTGAAAATATGAAGGGGTGGCGGGGGTGGTACATGAATATTCTGAATTTTCCCCACTTGCCTATGAAGTCTCCCTACATGACTCTGCAGTCTCCCTATTTTTTCTGGAGGGAGACATGGAGTCTCCCTAAAATTCCCCCCTAGGCTGGTCCCTGTACGGATGCCAGATGGACAGACAGACAGATGGACAGACAGACAGAGAGACAGACAGAGAGACAGACAGACAGACAGACAAGACAGACAAGACAGACAGACAGACAGACAGACAGATGCCAAGGGTGGCTATGCCCCTCCCCCCATTGCCAAGAATGTCCATATCCCAAATTTAATCATTGCTTATGCGCACACCCCAAATTTATCATCCATGACAACTTGTTTTTGTTACATGGTGATAACAAAGGTGCCCCAAGAAGTTTTGTGAAGATAAGTACATAAATATGGCCTGTACTCTGAGCCGTACAGTTCTGCACAACTAATATGTACAAATATCGCCAAAAAAAGGTTAAGTTTGTATAATTTGCATAACTGATGCATGAGAAAATGAAACAATAAATATCTTATCTTATCACCATTAAACCATATTACCAATATAGCAGGTGACCAAATGTGTCCATGGGACACGGATGCCCCCACTATATTATGATAGGCCTTTATGATTATAAATTTTGTTGCAGTCTTAAATTAACACAAAAAGTTTTCAAAAAATTGTTCGACCAATCCCATATTCAAACTTGAGCTGTATTTTGTTGCGATTAAACCACATACCAAATTTGGAGTTGATCGAAAAACAAATACTAAAGTTATTGTCCAGAAACTAAATATTTGATGCATTCTAAGTCCAACAGGGGCAATAATTCAGACGAAAATTGTTCGGACTGACCCCATATTTGAACTTAACCTGTATTTTGTTCTGATTAAAGTACATACATGTACCAAGTTTGGAGCCAATCGAAAAAGAAATACTAAAGTTATTGTATTATTTGTGCAAGTCTGACAGGGGCCATAATTGAGGCGAACATTTTTCGGACCGACCCCATATTTGAACATGATCTGTATTTTGTTGCGATTAGACCACATATCAAGTTTGAAGCTGATCGAAAAAAAAACAAATACTAAAGTTATCGTCCGGAAACCAATTATTTGAAGCATTCTAAGTCCACATAATTCAGACGAAAATTGTTCGGACGGCCCCCATATTTGAACTTCATCTGTATTTTGTTGTGATTAAACTACATATCAGGTTTGGAGCCAATCGAAAAACAAATACTAAAGTTATTGTCCAGAAACCAAATATTTGACGCATTCTAAGTCCAACAGGGGGCCATAATTCAAGTGAAAATTGATCAGACCGACCCATATTCGATCTGGATCTGTATTTTGTTATGTTTGGAGCTGATCAGAAAAGAAATACTAAAGTTATCATCCAGAAACCAAAACAGACGGACGGATGGACGGACAATGCCAAACTATAATACGTCAAGTTTTTCAAATGGGCATATAAAAATGAAACAATTCTTACTGGTGGATCTGAAGAAGATGATTTTTAAACAATAGTCCTCATATTGCACTAAGTTAAAATTCGGGCTCCTATAGCGAGCATAAATATGAACCCAGGGACTCAATGAATCTGACGCCCCTAGAGATGTTGTATACCAAAAATGAAATGATTCTAACTGGGAGATTATTTTTTAAACATTTTCCACATATTGCACGGACTTCAAATTTGGGCTCCCATTGGGAGCCCAAATATCAACCCAGGGACTCAATTTAAACAAACTTGAATCTGACCTCCCTAGAGATGTTGTACACGAAACAAGAAAGAATTCTGACTTGTGGATCTGAAGAAGAAGATTTTTAAAGAATAGTCCTCATATTACACTAAGTTTGCACTAAGTTAAAATTCGGGCTCCCACAGGAAGCCCAAATATGAACCCAGGAACTTGAATCTGATCCCCCTAGAGATGTTGTATACCAAATATGAAAGAATTCAGTCTGGTGGATCTGAAGAAGATTTGTAAAAGATAGCCCTCATATTGCACTAAGTTAAAATTCGGGCTCGCATAACGAGCCCAAATATGAACCCAGGGACTCGATTTGAACAAATTTGAATCTGACCTCCTTAGAGATGTTGTATACCAAATATGAAAGAATTCTGACTGGTGGATATGAAGAAGAAGATTTTTGAAGAATAGTCCTCATATTGCACCAAGTTAAAATTTGGGCTCCCATAGGGAGCCCAAATATGAACCCAGGGACTCAATTTGAACAAACTTGAATCATACCCCCCTAGAGATGTTGTATACCAAAACTGAAATGATTCTGACTGGTGAATCTGAAGAAGAAGATTTTTAAAGAATAGTCCCCATATTGCACTAAGTTAAAATTCGGGCTCTCATAGGGAGCCCAAATATGAACCCAGGGACTCAATTTGAACAAACTTAAATCTGACCCCCCTATAGATGTTGTATACCAAATATGAAAGGATTCTGACTGGTGAATCTGAAAAAGAAGATTCTTTAATGTTTTTCCCATTGCTTACAGTGTTAAAAAGTGCTGACTCAGCACTTTTTCAAAGTCCCGAAACTATGATAAACTATGATAAAACCGATGGCAATTTTTTTCACCAATCCTTTCTGTCGGTCCTAAGGAAGCTTCACACCAAATAAAAATTCTCAGTGCCATGCAGTTTTGGAGATATGGGCATTTTAATTTTTTTCTATTTTTAGCTCCTGTGGTTGCCACGGGACTACAGGAAAAAAATAATTTGCATAAATTAGGTAGTTATGACCCAATAAGCCCTCACATAAAATTTGGTTCAAATCAGCCTCTCGGTTTCAGAAAATAGAAATTGGGGGGGGGGGGGGGGGCAAACATTTTGCCCCTCCCATAACGCCGCCAAATATAGCCCAGCAAACTTCTCTTGAACAAATCTGAGTCTACACCTTAAAAGGAAGCCACATGCCATAAATCAAGTCTCTGCTACTGCTGGTTCAAGAGAAGAAGATTTTCAAATTTACTGGTGGTATATATATGGTCAATCAATCTCTCAAGTGTCAGGTGAAAATTTAGTGTTGTAATAAATTCTGACTTCTGTTAGGGTAAAAGGCAGGTAGCCTATGGAAATATCGATGAGGTTCCAGAACCAGGTATCCAGCTGCATGATGGGGTGGTGGAAGTAGAGCTTGATCTTGAAAATAAATGCCACTGTGATTGGATTGAATAAGGGAATGTAGTCACTCCTACATTCTGTTCACTTTGAAATTAACAAAAATATAAAGGTTGAAAGCTAGCACCGTTCTTAGATCTGACTACACAAAACTAGAGACTGGCGGTTGTGATTTTTTCAATTCAATTTCGTTTTTTTGGGGGGGGAAGACCCGGGTTTCGGTTTCGTTTTTTTTCTACTTTATGCATTCTCAACTAATTTTGGGAATTTGGAAGTGGAGAACCAGTGAACTCATGTTCAAGTATGAAGTGGTAGTCTAAGAATGTTTTTCCAGGTGAACTTGAATTCACTCAGGTTGTTCATAATTCAAAATTATAATTGCAGGGTATCAGAAAATCAAATTTAAGCACCTTTAGGCCTCTGACCATGATTTTCAAGGACTGTTATAAGCTTGATGAGATTCAGAGACAGGAAACACTGTCATCAATGCAAATCACTTACAGTATTGTAACCATTACTTCATAGGTGTCTATCAGGGGTCAGCCTGGCAGCTGATTTTAGCGGGAAGTGACTTCTCCTTCCAGAGACTTTAGGGAGAAGTCAGGGGCCAGGAGGGAGAAGTCAGTGGACATAGGGAGAAGACAGAAAAAAACATAAAACGTATATGACATTGTGACAAAATAAATGTACATAGAGGACACAATTGTGGGAAAAAAAATAAATAAAAGTTATACAAACATACATACACACACAAAACTAAGTCATGTAGGTTTAAATCCTCCCCTCCCCTACAAAAAATTGCGTCATTCATGCTTTCTGAATACCCTAACTCTTTCCCTAACAGTGATAACTAGGGTTACCATACAGGTGATTTTGCATTTGCCTCAATGCAGAGGATTTGAAATTTAGCATCACCCATGGTGAGGGTGTTCTTCTCTGTAATAGAAGGTAGAAGGTATATTTTTTTTTTAAAAATATTTAAAGTATTTAAAATAAATTTCATGTTCACATAAGAAGCTGGGTCATTCATGGTTTCTGAATGTCCTAATTGAATTGAAAAGCGTAGTTAAAAAAGTTTTCAACATCCTTCGTAAATTAAGCATCATTAACAATTTTAGTTAATTTATTTCTAAGGTAAATAACAAAATATTTCAATTGTCTCCCTTACCTGCTGCGCTGGATGATAATACTCTGTTCAGAAAAATGACAATTTCTGCCAACCATCTAACATTGGCACGTGTGATTGGTGCTATGAGGCCCGCCATTCTTATCCATCCTAATATGTGTGATTTCTATCGTAGCCTTATTACATTTAACCCCTTTCCAACACAAGTTTTCAAAGAAAAACTTTCAATGCAAATTGCAGGGCGAATTTCAATGCAACCAATTTTTCAGTGGAACAGAAGAGTGTAACCGTAAGCAATTTCGACGTTTTTATGGATGAAACTGTCACCTGCACATTTTTGGGGGGTTTTGAAACAGTGGTTAACTTTAATAAATTCTAATTAACTCGATGCGTGTCTTGTGTGATTCGTTGTTTTTGCTGACACTTTTGTTTTTAAATAGCACTTGGATCAGAGCGTATACTGATCCGACCGAGAATCTGTCGATTGCTGGGATGCTGCGATAAACTGTGCTAACTTGGATAGCACGTCCGTCACTGAGGCCTGTGGAGAAGCGGTCTTACGATGCATTGCCGCTGCAAGCTCCATGTTCGTTACCCCGTGCATACTTCTATTATGCGAACGAACGGAGTGTATAGGCCTCGTGTCCTTTGGCTACCGGATGGCGTGACCTGTTCGCCGTGGAATCACTGAATGACGAAGCTAGCCGGATACTCGAGGTCACGTAGCCAATGTGCGGTCGTGTGCGCTGCTGTGAGGATGAGGAAGCATTATCGACAGTCTCTCCGACTGTCAATATAACGGAGCGTCCCAAGCGGCAGACATATGCTCCGAATGCGAAATATCTGTACCACAACATCCGGTCCCATATGTTGTTGTACGAGAGAGGGACCTCTCTCGCTCGCAGCCCGGACGGACCTGGACGAGCTAGGAACCGGACTAACAGGCTTCCTCCGATTTCTCCTCTAATTCGTCGTCACTGGGTGTGTACTAAAGTTTATTATAGTGCTCGCATCACCCAAATCTCCTTCCTGGACCACAACGGACGAACCCGGCTGCCGAACCATTCGATGAATGGACGCTACACCGGTCGCTCCGTCGATCCCACTAGAGACCTCTTAGGCGATTGACATATTCCATGAGCACTTATTGCCGCTAGCTCTTCATTAATATGACGACAGAGGCACACTTTTGAAAGACATCTCCATAACTTTGCGAACAAGAAACCAGACATGCTTGTTAATAGCAAGCAAATAATAATATATATAATATATAATTCTAAAGTTGTGTGACATTATAGGACTATGTCGGAACTGAGGGACGATGTCCCTGAACCGAACCAAAAATTTCTGTGTCCACCGACGCTATCAGTTTCTTATCCGGCATCGCAGCATTCTGGTCCGACGAAAGAACCTCTAGAAGATAAAGTCAGATGACAAAAACAACAGCTTATGTTGTTCCGAAAGGGAAAGCTCGAAATCCTCTGAATCCCTTTCGGCGTCCCGTCGGACCAGATGAAATTTTCGGACGTCCGTACCTGCTTCTGCGGAGCGTCCCGACCCAGCGTCGTCAGATAATACATGATGCGACAGATTCTGTCGTTGCTGGGATGCTGCGATAAGTTGTGCTATTTGGGATAGCACGCCCATCACCGAGGCCTGTGCAGTAGCGGTCTTACGATGCATTGCCGCCGGAAGCTCCGTGTACGTTGACTCCCGCACACTTTCTTATGCGAACGTCCGGAGTCTGCAGGCCTTGTGTCCCTGGCTACCGGATGGTGTGACCTGGTCGCCGATGATTCTCTGATTGGCGAAGCTGACTGGATATCCGAGGTCACGTAGCCAAGAGCGGTCGTGTGCGCTACCATGAGAATGAGGAAACCTTATTGACAGTCTCTCCGGACTGACTATATATCAGAGCGTCCCGATCGGCGGACGTATGCTCCGAATGCGAAACATTTTGTACCACAACATCTGGGGCCAGATGTCGCTGTACGAGAGAGGGGCCTCTCTCGCTCGCAGTCCGGATGGACCTGGACGAGCTAGGAACCGAACTGAAAGGCTTCCTCCATTCTCCCTCTAATCCGCCGTCACTGGGTGTGCATTTGGTTGATTTATAGTGCTCGCATCACCCCAAAACTCCTTCTAGACCGCAACGGACGAACCCAGCTGCCGAACCATTCGATGAATGGATGCTACACCGGGCGAGCTAGCGGACGTCAACGGCCGTCGAACCTACTAGGGTCCTCTTAGGCAATTGACGTATTTACATGAGCACTTTTCCGCTAGCTCTTCATTAATTGTGACGACGGAGGCACACTTTTGGAAGACATCACGGATACATCACCCTATTCTTGATCGTCTGAAATAGAGATTGATAAAGTAGAGTGACCCTGCGGGGAAAGGACCGGAATGGCCAATTCCCCACTAACATAACGTGACATACGCTTCCCATTTTGTCATCGAAATTAACACATACAGAACAGGAGTTAGTGCGAGTACACTGACTACATATACAATGATTATGAAAGTCAGAGGAAGATATCCTCTTATTACAATTGAACAATATCCTTTCATTGTGAAAAGAAAACAAAGTCCTAGTACTCGCACCAACCCCTGACAATCAAAATACATAATAATATGATCCATTAATATAGAAAAAATAATTGCAATCAAAAAATTTTGAAAAAATATTTCTTCAGAACAGCCCAAGTTTCTGAAAAGTAACGTTGAGCCCCAATGGATCCCAAGCCTAAGTGTGGACAAAAATTCTAAAAATATTTTAAACAATTTATGCAACACTTACGAACAATAATAATGTATCTAGTTATGATTAAATTAACATCCAGATATTATTTTCAAGAAATCCCCCCTCACACAGAGGGCTGTAGTAAATGTAAACAATAAGTGTAAAAACACTAGAACAAGACTCCAGGCACCCTGGCCCGAAATCAGTTACCAATAATACACTATCTGATGCAAAACAGAGACTTCCAGGGAAGAAACTGCAGAACATCAGATGGTAGATGCAGAACACTATGCCTAACCACCCAGAGGTGAAGACGTAAACATGGGGAAAAGAACAGAATTCATTCTGTTATCCAGCTAAAACTCCCAAGAAATTTTAGTAATAAAATTACAGAAAATATGCCCAAAGCATGGGAGAATAGCAAGAGGGGACTTAAAGGAAAGGGAGAGAGGAAAACACTGAACAAGCAATGTAATTTGATTAACAAGAATGACCACAACAGGCTGTTGCCTCGAAAATAGGTAATTTAACATAATTTCATTAAAAAATTTTAAGTTACAGCCCTGATTATTTTCTGTCACTCATTTTTCCTCTCCTCCTTCTATATCCTCCTTAGAATCACCATTTCTCTAATATTTATGTGTCTGGCATCATTTAAACTGAGATTTACAAGCACAAAGATCAGTCAGATGTTAACTGATGAAGGGCCAAACAAAGAATGATTAATGGCGCCAATTTCGGGACGTCCTTGACACTTGCAGTAGAGGTGAAGTGTGGAGGGCCATTCAGGACATGTTTTCTTTGGTTTTAGATGCAAATTTTGGGGATTGGGGGGCAAAATTTGTGTTTGACCCTATATTTTTAAGAGTTAGCACCAGCTAAGTCTGGGTCATTGGTACAGTATAAAAATATTGCCTATATTTTGTCTGTTACCTAATTTCTTCTACACCATCCTTCAAATCATCACCCAAAACTTGGAATGTGTACTCTGCTCAGTCCTGAGAGTGTCACTGGGGGTGGGGAGGTGTTCTATACATAACAACTAAATGGATGGAATGGGGTTAAATTGCATAACGGTATACGTTAATTTCACACTGTCATATCTATACTCTGCTTGCATCCTTTGATTTACTTCTACATGTACAAATCTCTTTGATTACTGAAATATTCCTATATTTGCAATGAACTACTTTTCTAATTGCATAGTCCAGCTGAAAAGTGATATTCAAGCCCCTTTCAACAGTGTCAAACCAAAGTACATGGTCAGTTTCAGTTAAAAATTCCAAGATTTGTTTTCAACAGTTGGAGCTATATGTACTTAATTCAGTCGATGTTCCAACAGCATTCAAATAGGCCATTCACACTATTTGAGTGACAAATTATAATTACCTGTATATCAATATTTGGCACTGGTGTCCAGATAAATGCTGTTGTGACTTACATAGTGGAATATTCTGATTTCCATAAGGAGATGGTAAAAAATTTACTTTAGATTTACAGTACGTTTGTACTGTTTCCAGATGGTCCATAAGTCTGTCTTGTTCATATTTAAATGAACCTACAATAAACAAATATTAATTAAAATTACAATCAGTCATTTTTCTAAGATAATGACTTGTTCAAGTTGTTTTATATTTTTATGTAGAAACTTAAAAAATTTATAGTAATTTATATATTTTTTATACTTACCAATGACCCAGACTTAGCTGGTGCTAACTCTAAAATATCTAGGGCCAAACGCAAATTTTAACCCCCAATCCCCAAAATTTGCATCTAAAACCGAAAATTACATGTCCTATATGGTCCTCCATACTTTTACTTCACTGCGCATGCACAGTGTCAAGGAGGCCTCGAAACTGCCGCCAAAAGTCATTCTTACAACCAGTGCCTGGTAAGCATTATGTACACAGTGGGGAGGCAAGAGTTCCCAACTCCTGGGAGGGCCATCCCTGTCTGGGTCATTGGTAAGTATAAAAAATATATAAATTACTATAAATTTTTCAAGATTTTTATACTGTACCAATGACCCAGACTTAGCTGAATAGTAAAAAGGTTGGAGGGCCTAGGACATAAGGAAAATCCAATAGACTCAATTACCTATAACAAACCTATCCCCTCAATGAGAAAAGAAGAGATAGGCTAAATGTATCTTTCTTATTTGTATCAAAAAAGAAAGACACAACACCAATCTGTAATTGAGCACAATAACATCTAGTATAACTCTTTATACTAATATCTTTTAAAATCATCTCTGAACAGACTCGGAATAACTGACTCCAAGGGAGGTATTCCCTTGCTTTACACTATAAAGCAGGTGACCCAAGGGAACACTCCCCCCCCCCCCCCCTTCCCTTGCCCTGGATCAGATACTCCAGAGCAAAGAGGGTAGCAGGACAAAGTCACTGCCGGAACAGAAAGCCTATACACATAAAGTTGCCACTGTTTAGTAGACAACATTCTGAGTAATAGATCTGCAGAAAAGACTCAATATTCTCAGATACAAAATCGTGAAAATGGAGGGCTAAGACCAATATGTAGCCCTCATTAGATCTGTAATATCAACATTATTAGCTTAAACCTATGATGTAGAAGAACTCTTACTTCATGAGCTTAAAACCAACGCACAGACTGCTGAATGAAGATATAATCATTAGCAGAATTGATAGTAGATTGAATCCCTCTGACCATAGAATGGACCGCAATGTGGAGGAAGCTTCCACGGCATGTCCCACAACAGAAGCCTGAGTAAATTAATCCTCAGTCTTTGTGGATATAGAGGAGCTACCAACAGAATTGCATTGAAATAATTACATTGAGCAATATCTGCTAAATCAACGGCATTGGAAGATACGTATATCTTATTATTCCGTTTCACAAGATCGATAGAGCGTTTACTGCAAACGCTCGAAAATCCAAACATTGTGACATCTACATCTGTAAATGATTGTTGAGATGCGTCGCGAAAAAGTCGATCATTGGCCGCTCTCCTGGTAGCAATTTGATTGAATACTGGTTTGTTGAAAGTCCATTCTGGTGGCAACAAACGGCCCCTCCGTGAAGGGAGTCCACTAATACATTCAGACGACCCGGAATATGACGGACGAATAGAAGAACTGATGTTCTAGTACCAACTGAAAGATTCCTTCCGTTAACATGAATAACAGGATGGAATGAGAGCCTCCATAATTCCGAAAATACGCTAATAGCATCAAGTTGTCGGACAGAATTAGCATATGAGCATTCTGAATAACATTCATCAATAACATAGCGCAAGCCAAAATGACATCATTCTTGATGTTTGTGTGCTTGATAAAGAACTACGGATACAAAAGACCCTGGCACTTCAAATCCGTTGGGTTTAAAGAAACTACACAAAGTGTTTGACATACGTCAAAACTGTAAAACTCGGATCCGGCGATTGCAGTGTAACTACTTGAGTTAAGCACTGAAAACTTGCCCAAGTCTGAATCTCTTATTCACTTGATTTGACAAGAAGATGTCCGTATCGAGCGAAATAATCTTCACCCTCCAATTCTGAATTAAAAGAAAATTGGAGAGGACAAAGGTGTAACCGCTCCATTGGAATAAAATCACGGCAGTTCTGCACAACGTATCAGTCACATGAGATCTCTCGCTGAGACCTTGTCTGAGCGAAGACAATAGCGAGTATAACAACTGATTAATTTCGCTCTGGTTAACGGCAGATGAACGAGAATGTTATGCGTCTCGAAGCTCATCCCCCGGTGGGTAAATGACTTGGACGAAACCAGATCTGACTTCTCCTCGTTTACGTATGAAACCGAGACGTCGGATCAATAGGAGCAGAATCTGCACATCGTTCTGCGCTCTGGTTAACGGCAGACAAACAAGAATGTTATGCGTCTCGAAGCTCATCCCTCGGTGGGTAAATGACTTGGACGAAACCAGATCCGACTTCTCCTCGTTTACTTATGAAACCGAGCCGTCGGATCAATAGAAGCAGAAAACGCACATCGTTCTGAAGCGTTAACTCATTGCCACACCTCTGAAGAATGTCGCCCAGGTAGGCCGACGTTACCGCAGACGAATGAGCTCGGAAATGAGTCATTACCGAGTTCGTTATTCGAGTGAAAGCCCAGGAACTAGATTCAGACCGAAACACTTTGGTCGGTGCTGAAACACAATTCCTATGATAAAGAAGCAAAGATACTTTCTGAATGCCTGATGTACCATGACGTGAAAGTATGCAACTAGAAATCTATGCATGTAGCATAGTCGTACACCTGAATACTCGCTCTGACCGATCAGATGGACTCCATATAGAAACTTGGAGTCATGATCAGCTTGTTATCCAGCTCAGATTATGAGTTCACGGAACGAGCCGTCTGGTTTGGATCCAGAAAAGGATGGTTGTAGAAGCCTGGAAATTCCTGGATTTCTACGATTTCTATCGCGATCATTCCAGAAGAGACTGTACTTCTGATGGAAGCGAGCGTCGATTCTACTGACTGACATGAGCTGAGTCCAAGTTGGACTCTAAGTTAACAGAGGATTTCGTTTGAGGAACAATTAATCCTTCCGAAATCACCCCTTGAATCCAAGGGACGTCCGTAATCTAATTCCAAATCATTGAGAAACTTGACAGTCTTCCGCTCATTAGTACACGATCGAGGTTAAAACCATTATCTCCTGGTCCCTCGAGGCTTGCGGAAGTAGAAGACATGTCCTCCACGGCCCGCACCTCGCCTCGTCGACCTTGGGGCGTCTGACCGGATGTCTCGGTCAGAATTACGGCCCCTATCTGAGTCGCTACCCTGACGGTCTCTAGAATAAGACTTAGAGGATGCATAGGAACCTCTATAGGAACTTCCCTTGGACGTATTCATCCCAGAAGTTCCTGTCTTACTCTTCTCTTCTGAATCCGACTATATGGAAGCGAATTAATAGCAGAGAGTCCAAAGCTTTCTTAGTTAACTGATCATAAACTGCGGAAAGCTTGCCGTCGAAGAAAACTCTCCGGAGAACGGAGCAACTCTGAGAGAGTTTTTCACCTTACTATCTACACACGTGGATGTAGCCAGGGCTGCGTCATGTCTAACCAACTCCATATTGCCACTAAAGGATGGAGTTTTACGTGAGGTCCTTGAAAGAACTCTTAAGGAGGTTGTACAGCCTAGAATTCTTTTTCGTTTAGACGTAATGATAACGTTCTGGTAAGGTGATCTGCGTACGATTATGTGTCTAAGCTGTCCCTGCTAGACGATATTGTTATTTCCAACATCGTGTTGGAATTGACATAGACGACAGTAAAACAATACTAGTTCCTGAACTGGTCGTCTGGACGCGGAGAACTCTCAGAATGCTCTGTCCTGCCGTTTCAAAATATTCAATGGAATGATGAAAGGCAGATGTAGAGCCTATAGCCGATAAGAAACCTGACCTGCCCATTTAGGTAGCAAGTTATATAAATATAGCGTCATTCAACAGATCAAATGTCCGTGAAACATATCTGGACTATGTCGGAACAGAGGGATGATGTCCCTAAACCGATTAAGAATTCTATATCCAGTGGTGCTATCCGTTTCTTATCCGGCAACGCAGCATTTTGGTCCGGATGATAATGCCAGATGCACTCTACGACAATTATGTTGTTCCGAAAAGGGAAAATACAACTTATCCGTATCCCTTTCACCATCCTGTCAGACCACTTGAAAATCTTTGTCATCCGTGCCTGAACCTGCAGCGGAACGTACCAACCCAGCTTCGTCGGATATTTCCTGATCTGACAGAGTTACTGTCAGTTGCTGGGACGCTGCGATAATTTGTTCTATCTGCGATAGCATATCTGCAACAAAGGCCTGTGGAGCTGCGCTCTTATTTGATTCAGCCGCTGGAAGCTCCTTGGACATTCACTCCTGCATACCTCTAATATGCGAACGTCCGGAGAATGAAGGCCTCATATCCTTGGCTACCGGATGGCGTGACCTGGTCGCCATAGAATCCCTGATCAGCGATGTTGGTTGAATATCACAGGTCACATAGCCAAGGTGCGGTCGCATGTGCTGCCGTGAGGATGAGGAAGCCGAAAGAGCAGTCTCTCTGGACTGTCTACGTAACGGAGCGTCCCGAGCGGTAGACGTATACTCCGACTGAGGAACGTTTTGTACCACAACATCTGAGCCTAGATGTTGTAATATGAGAGAGGGACCTCTCTCGCTCGCAGCCCGGATAGACCTGGACGAGCTAGGAACCGGACTTAATAGGCTTCCTCCGTACCATCCTCATATCCGTTGTCACTGGGTGTGCACATTGTATTTTATAGTGCTCGCAACACCCAAATCTCCTTCCTGGACCGCAACGGACGAACCCGGGTGCTGAGCCATTCGGTGAATGGTCGCGACACCGAGCGAGCTAGCGGATGCCAACACCCTCAATAGTACTAGGGAACTCCAGGCAATTGACGTATCTACATGAGCACTTTTGCCGCTAACTCTTCATCTGACTGTGACAACGGAAGCACACTTTACGAAGACATCATGGTAACATCACCTTGATTATGTTACTCAATGAGACCTGTGGAGCCGCGGTCCTACGTGAATTATCTGCTGGAAGCTCCTGGGACGTTCATTCCTGCATTTATATAATATGCGAACGTCCCCACTGGAAAGGTCTCGTATCCTTGGCTAGCAGATGGAGTGACCGGGTCGACGTGTATTCCTTGGTCAGCGAAGAAGAGCACCATGGACGTTCAATCCTGCGTTTATATAATATGCAAACGTCTCCTGGAAATCTGTGGTCACATAGCCAAGGTGCGGTCGTGTGTGTTGACGAGGATGAGGAAGCCAATATAACAGCTGCGTCGGACTGTCATGCGACGGAGAGTCCCGAACAGGAGAAGTGGACATAAGCTACGGCTAAACAAACAACATACAACAACATTGCAGCACAGATGTTGATGCAAGAGAGAGGGGGCCTCTCTCGCTCCCGGTCCAGGGGACCTGGACGAGCTAGCTATCGAACTGACAGGCTTCCTCCGTACTATCCTCGGATCCGTCGTTGCTGGGTGTGCACATCTGAAGTTTTATAGTGCTCGCATCACCCAATCTGCTTCCCTGGACCGCAACGGACTAGCCCGGGTGCCGTACCCTTCTTATTTCCTGGTGAATGGACGTGACACCGGGTGGACTTTCGGGTGACAATGCCTTCGATAGAACTAGCTAACTCCCAGCAATTGTCGTAATACCTTGAGCACTTCCCGCTAGCCCTAAAATTTTAAATCATTTTGAAAAAATTAATGTAACACTTACGGACAATATTAATGTATCTTGCTATGAACTAAATTAAGCAGAAGCCAAGTAATCATTGTCAGAAGTAACAGTTGTCAACATAAGCAAAAGTGTCAACAACCCGGAAACATGACTCCAGGCACTAAAACAAACATGGCCCGAAATCAGTTACCAATTTAAACACTATCTGATGCAAAACAGAGGCTTCCAGAGAAGAAACTGTAGCGCATCAGATGATAGATGCAGACCAAAACGTCTAAACACCCCTGGGGTGTGGACGTAAAGATGGGGAAAAAACAGAAAATAATTCTGTTTCCAAGCCAAAACTCCCAAAAAATTTTAGTAATAAACATTACAAATGAAAGTGTCAATGACACTGTAGCTCAACTTGTCAAGACAAAGACATGTACATGTATAGTATGTGACACAGCAATGACAAACATCTAGGTAATGACCTGATAACAAAGGTACATATAAAGTATTGTAACGGTCTGTACATAAATACTGACCGTTGCCTGTAACAAATGTATAGGTAAAGTATTGTAAAGGTGGGTGACAGTCAGATGCTGAACTAGAAAAAATCTTCGAGTCCCAGAGTGGGTCTGACTGAACCCCAAAATATTTGTTCTCATAGCACAATGATAACAAAGGCACCCCAAAACACACTCGTTCCTGTCCCAAGGTGAAAACAAAAGTACTCAAGAAGTTTTGTGAAGATCAGTTCATAAATACGAGCTGTATAGAACTTGTGACAAAAAACTGACTGGACCTAATTTCGGTACAAAATGGCCACTGGCAGCCATCTTGAATTTTGGACCGTACCCAGAAACACTCATTCTCATCCCAAGGAGATAAAAAAGGTACCCAAGAAGTTTTGTGAAGATCGGTTCATAAATACAGCCTCTACCCTGAGCCGTATTGACATGTGTGCTTACATTGTGTAAGTAGCACTGAATAAATCAAAGTTCATCTAATTTGCATAATTTCTGCACGAAAAAAAAACCCTTACAATATGTGATGTATTCCATGTTACTAAACATTCATACAAAAATTTATTAAAATCAGAACTTTCATACAGAAGTTCTATACAAAAGACTGATTGCACTAATTTTGGTACAAAATGGCTGCTGGTGGCCATCTTGAATTTTGGACCACACCCAAAAACACTCGCTCTCATCCCACGGTGATAACAAAGGTACCCAAGAAGTTTCGTAAAGATTGGTTCATAAATATGGCCTCTAGTCTGAGCTGTATAGAAGTTGTGTACAAAAAACTGATTAGACCTAATTTCGGTACAAAATGGCCACTAGCAGCCATCTTGAATTTTAGACCGCACCCAGAAACACTCGTTCTCGTCCCAAGGTGTTAACAAAGGTACCCAAGACATTTCGTGAAGATCAGTTCATAAATACAGACTCTAGTCTGAGCCGTATTGACATGTGTACTTACTGTGTGTAAGTCGCACTGAAAAAATCAAAGTTCATCTAATTTGCATAATTTCTGCACGAGAAAAAAACCCGTATTATATGTGATGCATCCCATGGTACTAAACATTCACACAAAAAAATTATTCAAATCAGGGCTTTCATATGGAAGTTCTGTGCAAAAATCTGATTGCACCTAATTTTGTACAAAATGGCTGCCATCGGCCATCTTGAATTTCGGACCGGACCCCAAAACACTCGTTCTCGTCCCACGGTGATACCAAAGGTACCCAAGAAGTTTCGTAAAGATCGGTTCATAAATACGGCCTCTAGCCCGAGCCGTATTGGCATTTGCACTTACAGTGCTGAAGGTAACCCCAAAAAACATCAAAATTAGTCTAATTTGCACAATTTACGTACGAGAAAAAAACCTGTATTATATGTGATGTATCCCATGGTACTAAACATTCATACAAAAAATTATTCAAATCAGAGCTTTCATATGGAAGTTCTGTACAAAAAACAGATTTCTGCATCGTCGGTACAAAATGGCAGCTGGCAGCCATCTTGAATTTCGGACCGCACCCAAAAACACTCGTTCTCGTCCCACGGTCATAACAAAGGTACCCAAGAAGTTTCGTAAAGATCGGTTCATAAATACGGCCTCTAGCCCGAGCCATAGCAGCTTGGCACTTACAGCTCTGAAAGTAACACTAAATAAATCAAAGTCAGTCTAATTTGCATAATTTACGCACGAGAAAAAAACCCGTATTATATGTGATGTATCCCATGGTACTAAACATTTATACAAAACTTTATTCAAATCAGAACTTTCATACAGAAGTTCTGTACAAAAAACTGATTTTTGCATCATCGGTACAAAATGGCCACTGGCAGCCATCTTGAATTTCGGACCACACCTAAAAACACTCGTTCCCGTCCCAGGGTCATAACAAAGGTACATAAGAAGTTTCGTAAAGATCGGTTCATAAATACGACCTCTAGCCCGAGCCATAGCCAATTGTTGACGTACGGACAGACGGACAGGCGGCCAGACGGCCAGACGGACCATAACAATAGCTCAAATTTGACTTCGTCAAAGTTGAGCTAAAAATAAGCCAAAAGCATGGGAGAATAGCTGGGGGGGGGGGGGGGGGAAGGGGGGGAATAAAGGAAATGGAGAGAGGAAACATTGATTAAACAATGGAAAATTCATCGCAAGAATGACCACAATAAGGTCATGCAACGAAAATAGGTAACATGAATAATTTCGTAAAATAATTATAAGTTACAGCCCTGAACATTTGTTTCCACTGTTTTTTCCTCTCCACGTTCTATTTCCACCATATATCCACCATTTCTCTCATAATTATGCGTCTGGCATCCTTTAAACTGAGATTTACAAGCACAAATATCTGTCAGTTGTAACTGAATTGAGGGCCAAACAAAGAATGACTTTTGGCGGCAGTTTCGAGACCTCCTTGACACTGAGCATGCGCAGTGGAGTAAAAGTATGGAGGACCATATAGGACATGTAATTTTCGGTTTTAGATGCAAATTTTGGGGATTGGGGGATAAAATTTGCATTTGGCCCTAGATATTTTAGAGTTAGCACCAGCTAAGTCTGGGTCATTGGTACAGTATAAAAATATGCATTTTGTACTTGGGCAGACGTGGTTGAACATCAGACCATTATACTCATATTTGTTAGTCCAGTTAGGAGAAACATGAAGAGCCAAGAAATCAGAGGTGAATTTTTTATATTCAACATCTGCATTCCTTTGGAGATCTCCTGGACCTCTTTTGCATCTCCAGTTTCAGATGTTGGTTGAAGTCACTCTATGAATCAAGTAAACTGGGTGGGATAACCTGAAAAACTCTCTCAGTGCATTTGCTGCTCCCTCTTCTTGGAGATCTGGAGATCTTCTGGAGAGAGCAATACAACAACTCAATCAAAACACTGTCCATGCAGTTGTCCACAGACTCTAAATTTCCTTCTTAGATTTTAAAATTTCTACTTGTCTCACAAGTAGGTGTATATGTAGAAGTCCACTTCTCAGGTGACAACAAACCAAATCAAAACGTGTGTATTGTACTTTACCAAATGAAAGTGTTGTTATGTAAAATACTGCAGAAAGGGATATTTTACTGTCCAAATAGAAGAAATGTAGGAATGAACTTGGATCTTCAGTCAAACAGATCAACTTTGACATTGAAATAAAAATTTTCTGAATTTTTTTTCTTTCCTCACCTATCTTCACCTACAACACCACAATGTGCATTTCATCAAGCCTGAAAACAATGAACAGAAACACAATTTTGGAATACTGTGGAGCCAATGTCATTTCATCAAGCCTGAAAACAATGAACAGAAACACAATTTTGGAATACTGTGGAGCCAACTTAATTGGATATCTCTTAATTGTATATCCCTGTTAATTGAATATAATTTCTCCAACACAAAATCATTTACCATACCTCCAGAACAAATTTGACCTGTTAATTGAATATAGGTAAAAGAGTAACCTCCTGTTAATTGAATAAAAAATCTTCTAACTTGTCAAGAAATTACCCTAATCCCCAGTTTTCCTTTGTTTATAGATAAATTTGTCCTCAGTACATCTAATACAGGCATTTAATCTATTATATCTTCTCTATCTCATGGAGCTCTGTCAAACAGGATATAACAGAATAAATGCTAAGTTAATCTTTATTTCTAGAATGCAGGAAAGTGACACAATCCCTGTTAATAGAATACTCCTGTTAATTGAATAAATGTTATTGGCAAAGTGGCTATTCAATTAACAGAGTTCCACTGTACTGGCGGGTGTAAAAATACTCCAAAACTGCACAGTTATGAAAACAGGAGAACAAGTATGATCTTTAACCCTTAAAGTACTTGAGATTTTTATTGTTTTGCTACAACTTGACGGTCTACACTTTGACAGTCTATATCCTGTGGCTTTGCTGTTTTTTCTTGTCAAGCCTTATGTAGGAAGCCAAGACCTGCTTGGAAACACTGGCTGAGGTACTTAAAACATAACTTAGAATATAACTTGCAAATTTACCCAGAGACAGCTGGTTGTGGTACCTGTTCTGCTGAAGTAAAAAGTGATCAAAGTCAGAACCAGGTCCTCAGAGATTAACAAATAATCATGACCCAGAGAAATCTAAAATACTGTTTTCTGGTCTTGGTGCATGCATGTAAGAAAGCCACCTCCACAGAATTTTCATTAATCATATGCATGTAGTCCATTCTCCACTGACTAGAGTGCCATTTGTTATGTTGGTATGGTAGGTATGATTAAAGTTAGAAATTGTACAAGAGAAATTTTATTTCCATCTAAGCAATCAAACAAACATAATGTGCACACTGGTGTAGACAACAGAAGGTGGAACAAACATATTACTGTATTTATAAATAATGATGAACATATTACATTTAACTGTACCAGTAACAATTCTACATACATTTATAAACAATGACTACCAGAATTCTACAATTCTCATCACTGATGATTGAATGCTCTGGGAATGAAGTTTTCATTCTGTGTTTCTATTGTGTGCAAATAGCCTTTCCAACAAGAACCACATATTCCAAATAATTCAAAAGACTTTAACAGTGATGTTGCATGCATCTGTTTACTTACATCTGTATAGAGTACTAGCTTTGCGCAACATCATATTTAGTCTGAAAAGCTCTAAATTTCCTACAGACGTTAGGAATTACAAATTACTAGTATACAGACCACCAATTGGGGCTCTGAGACTCTTATAGTGTTTTCATACCAGAGTGGCAGAGGTCTCTAGGATGTAGTACAAACCAGGAAAAAATTCTATGTTGTGAAAATCAGATGCAGTAACCAGATTGTGCCCTGCTGTTTTGATTAACAGAATTCTTTCTCTTTTGCCAAAACCACAAGATTTAAATCTCACTTGTTATCAACCCACAATGTTTGATTATGGTTTCCAGAAGACTACATCATTTTTCTGGCAGTTTATAAACCATGTCTGATAACCACTAACAACCTGCAGTCATACTCCAACATTGAAAACATACACAGGAAGGAGGTGGCAAAAAAATTCCTTATATTAGTTAAAAAAAGAAAATACCGATAGGATCACCGATCCATTGTCGAGTTGTGACAGCACAAAAGTGGGTTTAATCATTATCAACTTATCATCCGGAAACCAGTTGTTTACAATTTACTATGTGAAGGGTCACTGTGATCTTGATCTTTGACCTACCAATTCCAAAATATATAGGGCTCTTTCTTGCACCAATGCCAACCTACCTTTGAAGTTTCATGAACGTGGATGGAACCATTATCAAGTTATCATCCGGAAACCAATTGTTTAGGATTTATTATGTTCAAGGTCACTGTGACCTTGACCTTTGACCTAGCAAGTCCATAATAAATAGGGGTCTTCAACTCACCTAGGCCAACCTACCTGTGAAGTTTCATGAATGTGGGTCAAACCATTATCAAGTTATCATCCGAAAACCAATTGTCTATGATTTAATATGTTGAAGGTCACGGAGACCTTGACCTTTCACCTAGCGAGTCCAAAATAAATAGGGATCTTCCTCTCAAGAAGGCCACCCTACATATGAAGTTTCATAAATATGCGTTGAACCATAGTCAAGTTATCATCTGGAAACAACTGTTTATGATTTACTATGTTCAAGGTCACTGTGACCTTGACCTTTAACCTAGCGAGTCCAAAATAAATAGGGTTCTTCCTCTCAAGAAGGCCACCCTACATACGAAGTTTCATAAATATGGGTTGAACCATAGTCAAGTTATCATCCGGAAACAATTGTTTATGATTTACTATGTTCAAGGTCACTGTGACCTTGACCTTTAACATAGCGAGTCCAAAATAAATAGGGTTCTTCCTCTCACTTATGCCAATCTACATATGAAGTTTCATGAACGTGGGTCAAATCATTATCAAGTTATCGTCGGGAAACCAACTGTTTACAGATTCACTATGTTGAAGGCAAATGTGACCTTGACCTTTGACCTAGTAAGTCCAAAATACATAGGGTTCTTTCTCTCACTGATGCCAACCTACCTATGAAGTTTCATGAACATGGGTCAAACCATTATCAAGTTATCATCCGGAAACCAAATGTTTTGATTTACTATATTCAGAGTTACTGTGACCTTGACCTTTCACCTAGCGAGTCCAAAATAAATAAGGTTCTTCTTCTCACGAAGGCTAACCTACATATGAAGTTTCATGAATGTGGGTTTAACCATAGTCAAGTTATCATCCAGAAACCAATTGTTTATGATTTAATATGTTCAAGGTCACTGTGACCTTCACCATTGACCTAGTGGATCCAAAATAAATAGTGTTCTTCCTCTCACTGAGGCCAACCTACCTATGAAGTTTCATGAACGTAGGTCGAACTATTATCAAGTTATCATCCGGAAACCAACTGTTTATGCTCGCCCGCCCACCTGCCATTCATCAAACTATAAGTCGAGTTTGACTTCATCACAACTCGACTAAAAATGCTAGTGGACCACCTTGGCCTGATCCAGATGGAAAAAAAACAGACCACAAACATGTGTACCAGGCCATTTCAGGCCATACTACCAACAGCAGTCCAGTGCAGCCTGCATCATTAGTTTTGATCCAACAAACATGTTCTGCCGAATAGTTTATGATCCAACAAACAGGTTTTGTTGAATAGTTTGAAATACTCAATCTATGGTCCTGCGAATCCCAAATCTGGAATCAATCGAATCAGGTAATGATACTGAATCAAATCAAATCTTGAATTGAATCATCAAATCTCACCGCTTTTCAAGTTATAGATATTGCATTTTCTTATAGACGTAGAATACAGTAAATATTGTCAGTCTCCAGTCAAAGATTGTATTCAATAGCATCTCGTCTGCTTGGGCAAGTCAATTAACTGGTTGAGTGAAGGAAGCCACTGTCAGGGTTTTAAAATGAAAATGTCAATGACACTGTAGCTCAACTTGTCAAGACATGTACATGTATAGTATGTGACACTGACCGTAGCCTGTAACAAATGTATAGGTAAAGTATTGTAAAGGTGGGTGACAGTCAGATGCTAAACTAGAGTCGGTCTGACTGAACCCCAAAATATTTGTTCTCATAGCACAGTGATAACAAAGGCACCCCAAAACACACTCATTCCTGTCCCAAGGTGAAAACAAAGGTACCCAAGAAGTTTCGTGAAGATCAGTTCATAAATATGAGCTGTATAGAAGTTGTGACAAAAAACTGAGTGGACCTAATTTTGATACAAAATGGCCACTGGCAGCCATCTTGAATTTTGGACCGCACTCAGAAACACTCGTTCTCATCCCAAGGTGATAACAAAGGTACCCAAGAAGTATCGTGAAGATCGGTTGATAAATACAGCCTCCAGCCTGAGCCGTATTGATATGTGCACTTACAGTGTAT
Source organism: Pictodentalium vernedei (assembly GCA_031216915.1). Lineage (NCBI taxonomy): Eukaryota > Metazoa > Mollusca > Scaphopoda > Dentaliida > Dentaliidae > Pictodentalium > Pictodentalium vernedei. Next base: position 189,151,713 of record CM062292.1, on the reverse strand, counting down.
AAGTAGCACTAAATAAATCAAAATTCATCTAATTTGCATAATTTCTGCACGAGAAAAAAACCCATACTATATGTGATGTATTCCATTTTACTAAACATTCATACAAAAATTTATTCAAATCAGAACTTTCATACAGAAGTTCTGTACAAAAGACTGATTGCACTAATTTTGGTACAAAATGGCTGCTGGTAACCATCTTGAATTTCGGGCCACATCCAGAAACACTCGTTCTCATCCCACGGTGATAACAAAGGTACCCAAGAAGTTTCGTAAAGATTGGTTCATAAATACGGCCTCTAGCCTGAGCCATATAGAAGTTGTGTACAAAAAACTGATTAGACCTAATTTTGGTACAAAATGGCCACTGGCCGCCTCTTGAATTTTGGACCGCACTCAGAAACACTCGTTCTCGCCCCAAGGTGATAACAGAGGTACCCAAGAAGTTTTGTGAAGATCGGTTAATAAATACAGCCTCTAGCCCGAGCCGTATTGACATGTGTACTTACTGTGTGTAAGTAGCACTGAAAAAATCAAAGTTCATCTCATTTGCATAATTTCTGCATGAGAAAAAAACCTGTATTATATGTGATGTATCCCATGGTACTAAACATTCATACAAAAAATTATTCAAATCAGAGCTTTCATGTGGAAGTTCTGCGCAAAAATCTGATTGCCCCTAATTTTGAACAAAATGGCTGCCAGCGGCCATCTTGAATTTCAGACCGGACCCAAAAACACTCGTTCTCATCCCAAGGTGATAACAAAGGTACCCAAGAAGTTTCGTAAAGATCGGTTCATAAATGCGGCCTCTAGCCTGAGCCATATTGGCATTCGCACTGACAGTGGTGAAAGTAACACTAAATAAATCAAAGTTAGTCTAATTTGCATAATTTAAGCATGAGAAAAAAACCTGTATGATATGTAATGTATCTCATGGTACTAAACATTCATACAAAAAATTATTCAAATCAGAGCTTTCATATGGAAGTTCTGTACAAAAAATAGATTTCTGCATCGTCGGTCCAAAATGGTGGCTGGCAGCCATCTTGAATTTCGGACCGCACCCAAAAACACTCGTTCTCGTCCCACAGTCATAACAAAGGTACCCAAGAAGTTTCGTAAAGATCGGTTCATCATAAATACGGCCTCTAGCCCAAGCCGTATCCAATTGTTGATGTACGGACAGACGGACAACAGACGATGGGCCATGACAAAAGCTAAAAATGAGGGTACCAGAGCAGAAGTCATCATTTTCTTTGCTCATTTTTCATGTCCAGTCAAACACAAATAATAATTTTTTATATATAAATTTGTTTTATTCCAAATTATTTGTTATAAAACAAATAATAACAAATTCAGACCACCAAAAATAATCTAGCCCTTAACCAGTTAACTAGAGGTAGCCGCCTAGGCATGGCAAATCGCCTCGAAAAATCAGACTGATACTGTAACCTTGCTAAAATATTACATTAAAGTAAGACAGCAACTGTTGGTATATTTATTCAAATAATACAGATAAGATTACCTGTATTTGAAGAAATTTCAAGTTTGGTTTTGATCAGAACCGATAAGATTTTAAGTTCAAGGGCACTGTGACCCTGACCTTTGGCACAATGACCTAAAAATATGTAGGCCTCTTCCTCTCAACAGGCTCAACGCACATGCCAAGTTGGGTTTCGATCGCGAATGCATATTTTTAATAACTAAGAGAGGTGAAACCAGCTCCAACCAATAAAATTTTAATTGAAAAGTCACAATGACCTTGAAAATACATAAGGTTCTTCCTCTCATTATGTCCGATCCACATGCCAAATTTGGTTTCGATCAGGCAAACAACATTTTAATTAGGAAACCAACTCTGATTGAGAAAAGTTAAAATTCAAGGTCACTATGCCCTTTTCCTTTGACATAATAACCCAAAAATAAATAGGGTTCTTCCTTTCATCATGCTCAACCCATAAGCCAAGTTAACTATCATTTGTGCAAGCAAAATTTCAATTTGAGAAGCCAACTCAGGTAAATGTTCAAGTTCAAGGTCACTATGATGTTGACCTTTGGCACGAAGACCTCAAAAGGAATAGGGTTCTTCCTCTCATCATGCATAACCAACATGCCAAGTTGGGTTCCAGTTGGCAAAGCGAAACTTTAATTGTAGAGCAGAAACCAACACTGATAAAAACTGAAATTCAAGGTCACTGTGGCCTTAACCTTTAGCTCAAGGATCCCAAAATGAATAGGGTTTTTCTCTCATGATGCGTAACCCACATGTCAAGATTGGCTTCAGTCGGACAAGTGGAACTTTATTTACAGAGCGGAAATCAACACTGATAGAAATTAAAGTTCAAGGTCATCGTGACCTTGAGCTTTGGCACAATAATCCAAAAATAAGTAGGCTTCTTCCTCTCACCATGCCAAACCCACATGCCACGTTTGGGTTCAGTCGGCAAAGCAGAACTTTAATTACAGAGCGGAAACCAACACTGATGACAGAAATTAAAGTTCAAGGTCACTGTGACCTTGACCTCTAACACAAGGATCCCAAAATAAATAGGTTTCTTCCTCTCATCATGCCTAACTGACATGCCAAGTTTGGGTTCAGTCAGTCCAGCAGAATTTTAGTTAGAGAGCAGAAACCAACTCCGTCTACAGATGGACAGACGGACAGTGCCAGGGCTATATCCCCCCCACTTCTCCCCCCCCCCCCCCCCCCCCCCCAAGGAGAAACTTGGCAGGAATTTGAGATCTTGACAAATCAAACATCAGTCCAACCTGAATCAAAATAATTGGGACAATGTCCCATCGAATTGAATTTTGAAGCTTTGCAGGGATCTAAATCAAACTACTGATTATGAGAATGAAATGAGTATATTCGATTTCAGGCATGATTTAAGGTATATAAATATTTTCTTACCATCTATAGCTGGTGGATATAATATAAATGTTCTGGGACCAGGGTTTCTGATCCATGATGTAAAATAAATGCAAGACTCCATCATTGTTACTTGTAAACATAATGAATTGGAAGCTGATGTGTGATATAATCTGAAACCTGAATGAAACAGATTGTGGAGAGCTCTGTACCAGCTGTATAAATAATCCTCATCTAGTTTATCTGTCAAAATAAAACAATATAATGGCATTTTATTACACATCCATTAAACTATAAACCCTGGTATTCAAAGGAATCGCGGTCATGATATAAATGATTTTGTATTCAAGGGGTGATATACAAGCCAGAACTTTTTACCGCACCGTTCAGACTTGTTCCTTTCCTGTTGCATCTTTAGTTACCATAGATATTGGATAGAACACTCGATATCTATGTTGGTTACGCTTTGAAAACTTTCCAAATTTCGTTATACATTTATTGATCTTCTGTCGCGTAGCATGAAAATGAAAACGTACAATGCAAAATAAAGTTGTTTCACAAAAAATAAGTTAACCCAAAAAGAGATAATATTAAAAAAACAATCATTTCCAACAGCGACATTAACCCCGTCCCGTCCCTGTGTCGTCTGCGGATCCCTTCGTAAGGGCCTTACACTTGCAAGGTACAGTTCACAATACAATTATATTTTTTAATTTATATCTAATGTGGTAGACTTTATATTCGTTGAGAATTTTTTCCAAATGGATAGTAAATAAATGAATTTAGATGACTTCAAATTATCTGAGAGTGATGGAGAATTTGAGGAATGGACATTTGACATAATTGATAAATATTTTTTCAATTTTGAGTTTGAAGACGTTGAAAAAGCTACAGAGACAGGTGGTACTAGTGGTAGCAGAAATTGTACCACTGCCAATGAAACTGTTCAGATTGTCAATCTATCTCCCCAAGTAAATGCAAATATCTGTACCCTTATCCAGTACTGTGAGGAAAATAGACCCACATGTTGTACTACCTGCAGTGCCATTCAGGGTAGGAGGTGTCCAAATTCCAATAGGCCAATCCCACATTCTCCAGAACAGGCTACAGTCATTACAGTCCAAAATTTTGCAGATGTGGATAGCAATAATGTGGAAAATGAACACCAATTCCTACCAACTGCAGTAAATTGTGCAGCCAGCTTAAAAAACTATGTTGAAAGTAAGAGAAACCCAAATACTGTAAAAAAAACTGAACAATGTATGAGGAAATTTTCTGAATATGTCATAGAGCAGCATAATGAGGACAGAAACATCACAGATATACCTCCGGTTGAGTTAGATGTATATATTAGTGGATTTCTGTTAACGGTCAAGAAACCAGATGGCACAGAATACGAGCCAGATAGTTTGACCAGCTTCCACCGTGGAATTGATCGGTTTCTCAGGGAAGAAGGCTATTCAGAGAGCATATTGAAAAGTGACTATTTTTTGTTAAGTCGCAAAGTTCTTGAAGCTAGGCGAAAGGAGTTAAAAGACAAAGGACTTGGAAACAAACCCAAGAAAAGTGACCCATTATCAATATTATCAATGTGTGATGAAGAGAAGTTATGGGAGAGTCAAGAACTTGGGTGCAGCATGCCAACATCTCTCCTTAATACCGTTTGGAACAACAACACCAAGTTACTTGGATTCCGAGGATGTCATGAGAACAGGCAATTGTGTTGGGGTGATCTTACTCTCAAAGAGGATGGACATGGTTCTGAATACTTGGAATTCAATGAACGCTTAAGCAAGACTCGTAATGGGCACACTTCTGCTATGCGTGCATTTAACCCCAAAATATTTGCTATCCCCAATAATCCAGAGCGTTGTCCAATTCAAGCATATAAGCTTTATCGCAAAAACCGACCAGCAGCCATGATGAAACCAGAGAGTCCATTCTACCTCAGTGTCAACGCATCAATTCGGATTGACAGAACATTGCTGCATTCATCATTCGGCAAGCAATTATAGAATAAATCCTGCCCAGTTGGAATTAACAAGCTTAATAACATGATGAAAGTAATGGCTGCGAATGCAGGCATTAAAGGAAAAAAAACTAATCATTCATTGCGTAAAACATGTATCACTAAACTTTTGCATGCAGGAATTGCACCCACTACAAAAACTCAATTATCTGGTCACAAGAATGTAAATAGTCTGAATAATTATGCAACTGCTTCAATTAACCATCAGCACAAAATGTGTAATGATTTGCTAAACAATTCAGAACGAGGTGCATTGGCAATAAATAGTGCTGAAGATCAACCTTCGACTTTGGAACGATTAAGAGAGTTCATTCACAACACAAACTTGATCCTGAGAGTTTAGTTAAAGGATTATTCTCAAGTGCCCATATTAGTGGAGGGACATTCAATTTTAACTTTGGTTCCAATGTATCAAGTTCGACTGATCACAGCAGTCAGTCACTAAGTCAGGCAGTGACCCCCACCAAGGAAATTTCATTGACTGATGCCAATCAGATTCACAATCTGACCCCGAGGAATGAATTAACTGTCTCATGAAACCTGGATTTATGTTGATCTGAATCAATGATTCTGTTGGCATGTTTGTGAATACACCCAAACCGTCCTCTGGCCAAACCATCGGACTATCCTCTGCAACTTGACCCAAACCATTTGGTACATTTTGACCCATATCAGATACTAATTAACTGGTTGAGTGCTAGAAGCCACTATCATGGCTTTCAAAAAATGAAGGGACCAGAGCGAAAGCCTATGTTTTTCTTGGCTCATATTTCATGTTCAGTCAAACGCAAATAATTTTTTGTTTATATAAATTTGTTCTATTACAAATTATTGGAGGGTGCCTATGGGCACTCTCCAATAATTTGTAGTAAAACAAATTTTGAATAACAAATTCAGACCACCAAAAATAATCTAGCCCTCAACCAATTAAACATAAACCACCCCCCAGTGATAATATCTAGGAAATGAACAAATGTATGAACATTTTCTAAACATTTGTTTAAATTTGAGTAGTTTAACCCTTCAACCAATGTAACGGCCAAAACCGGCCAGCGCTATTCTAAAAAATCGCCAATTAATTTTCATTATTTTTTCATTTTTTGTCTCAAAAACATTGGATATGACCCCACGTTGGAACAAGCTCGCCAAATTTTTTGGCAAGTGTTGTCTGCTTTTCATGTTAGGTGAAGGGTTACAGTTGATTTTTTGTTTCTATTGTTTTTCCAAGCAGAAGTGAAAGTCCACCCACCCCCACCCCCCACCCCGGATTTATATTGTGCCAACATAAAGTAGACTCTGAGACAGACAGACTCTGTCTGCTTTATATATTTTAAATAGCAATTCAGAAGGTGTTAAGTAGTTTGTAATTGAAACAATTGTGCTTGTTCATACTATTGAATATGTGCCACTTATGTGAAACTATCAGCTTATGTCGCTTATATTGACAACAGCAACTGTCATTTAATTATCAATTTATCAGTGAAACATATGTGCTTGTTTCTAAATATTATTCTGTAATCAATGGCAATTTTTAATACGCTCCACACCCACCCCCCCAAAAAAAAAAAAAAAAAATTAGAAACCAACACTACGCCCATATTCAATAACGGTACCTGATAAAAGAATCAAATTGCACCATGCCATTCAGGACTTGGCCCTTATCGTAGTTAGCTAACAGCCCAGTCCCTAACATATGTGCTTGTGTCTAAATAATATTTTGTTATCAGATATTAACAATTGCCAACAGGAATTGTAAATATAACAGTAACATGATTTTAAAGGGCATTAATTACTGTTCATTTGTGGCACAACAGAAATGATTAACAGGCTGCGTTCTTATAAGCAGCCTGCGATAGAGGGCTCAGTCCTTCGTGTGAGTAAATTTTACGGGTGCAAAAAAGTGCACTTGCAAATTGTGTTGCGAGTGCAAATCGCACTCGCAAAATTCCCCAAAGGTTCACAACTATGCATGTTTGGGACAGATGTGTTTAAACACAGCTAATCATGATATTTAGATTGCTACTTGCTGACTACTCTGGATACTTCAATAGACTGTAACGTTGATAGAGTCACGTTGGCATCTGGAAAACGTAACCAATTCAGAAAAGACAAACAGCAAAAACGCCGACAATAAAATTTCTCGCCTGTACACAAATCTTTGAAGAAAGGGAAACAAGGTGAAATTATTTGGTACAAGAGATGCAGTTGGCCGTAGCAGACGATTTCACTACTGACTGGCCAATCACAGTTGGTCTATCTGTTTGTTCTGATTAAATTAGCATTGTACTTTCGGTTTCGTTTGCTGGATGAATTGGGATGTAGAATGACATGCGCAGTGAATAAAGGAAACTGGAAATGTTTCAGTTTTCACTGACAATATCGATTCGGACCTCTTGCAGAGCAGATGGTGATATGGAAGTGTGTGTGGGGGGGTGGGGGGGGGGGGGTGGGGGGGGAGGGGGGAGGAGGGGGAGGGGGGGCATAAAACAGCAGTTTTGTTTTCGTTTTCGTTTTACCACAATAACGAAATAGTTGTCTATTCTGACTTGAAGCATGGCAATGCTAGTGAGTTGAGTGCAATTTAATTGAAGTTGAACTGTTTGATGACAGGCGCGTTTTTTTGCGCTCATCTTTTTTAAATTATTGCGAGCGCAATAAAGCCAGTCTCACGCGAAGGACTGAGGGCTGTTAATCATTTCTGGCATGCCACTAATAGAACCGTAATACCCGAGAAGGTCCTCTTTTTTTTTTACTATTATTGCAACTATTACAGGACATTGAAGCAACCTCAAAATAACTGCAAATCAATAGTTTAATGAAATTAATAAATAAACGCTTCAGAACTTGAATCACCCACTTGATTTTCCATTGCAAGGTTGCACACATTTCGCCTGGGATGAAAAAAAACAAGGGAGACAATATGCCAATTTAAAATAAATTGATCCGAGATCAGGTGGCGTATCGGGTCATGGGCGGATAATGAAAACCATTTTCATTATCTGCTTGTAGCCTGATACGTCATGTGACTTGCTGTGTGTTGTATAATTTATTTGCCTTACTAAACAATGTTAATGAACGAGAGAATGTCATGTTAAGTGGTAAATAATATAACAATGAGTTTGGAGGGTGTTACGGTTTATTAACCCCCAAGAGGAAGTTGAGGGCTGTTAATAAGCCAGAGGGTTGTTATTCATTCCTCGAGTGCCATTAATAAACCAGGCCGCCTGACAAAATCATGTTATTTCCATTATTATTTATTACCATGATGGCAGGGCGTTAATGAATTTTGGTTTCATTAACAGCCCGCTTCCGGTTGCATGAAACCACGAATTACGGAGCTTTAGAACCTCACTACACTCTGCTAAAATACTAGAGAACATGCGCTAAAGTGGTAAATAGACAGAATGTGATGTGTGTTTGAATCGTGGGTGTTTTGCATAACGAGTTGGAAAGGCGTAGTCATATTTCACGAGAGCCATAGACTCGAGCAAAATATGATTATGCAATTCCAACGAGTTATGTAAAACACCCACCGATTCAAACACACATTGCGTTCTGTATTTAAATGAATTTTAATGGATGGGTTGTGTAATAAACAAACAAATTTTAATTCCGATGTTTAAACCCAAAGGTGAGGAGTTTGTTTTGACTGAAACTGTACTGATCAAATGGATCGATAAAAAATCAAAACTATCTTTTCGGAACCAGTGTTTGTTGAAATTCGTATCGCTGTTTCTCTCTGGCTGGTGCCCATTCACGCCTAACCATACAATTTGTGCAGATTTGCAAAACAGCTGGGAGAAACATTTTTAAAAGAAGTTCGAAGGCTCTCAAGATGTACAAAGATTTACCGAAATAAAGTTGACCAATTTAGATATAATGGGATCCACAAAAAAACAAGACGGCCACAGGACTGGGTCAATGTTCTGGTTGGAAATGATTGGGTTTTTTAAAAATATTATCTCATTTTTGGCTAACTAATTTTTTTGTGAACCGACTTTATTTTGCTGTAAACGTTTTCATTTTCACACTATGCGGCAGATGGTTGATGATTGTATAATGAAATTTGGAAACTTTTCGAAGTGTAAGAAATGACTTGTAATCCATAAGAATATAAGTTATTCTGTTTGTTGACAGGGGACATGGTTTCACGTTCCCAGCATGAAATTTATATTCATCCAAGGCGAACGTGAGACCATGTCCCCTGTCAACAAACAGAATAACGTATATGTCCCATTCTTACACAAGTAAAACTGAATTGGAAAAAAAATCTTGTTGTACAGCGAATATTAGAAAGCAGACGTTGTTTCGGTAAGGTGTTAACTTTCATCATAAAAGACTGAAGGGATATCCCTTTATTCAATGTTTACATACGCAATCAACGGGGCGAGATGCTCTTGATTCGTTTCAGTTTATGTTAGAGTAAATTAATGAAAAGAGACCTTATAATCTAATCGGGTTCACAATTAACTAGAAAGTGTTTTAGCACACTAAAACATATGTCTCCCCTTCCTTTTGAGGTCAGAGGTCAAGGTCACATGCAGTTCATCAAGGTAGCGGACATGCGGTTTCATGGTGACACATCTACATGTCAAAAAAAAATAATTGTGGTCTGGACAATTACTCCCTATTTAAAGTACATAAATTTGACCTTGAGGTTAAGGTCACATGAAGGTCATGATTACATGTGACATGCGGTCTAATTGAGATACATCCACATGTCCTAGGTCAAAAAAGAAAAAAGTTTTGGTCTGGATAATTATTCCCTATTTGAAGTACATAAATTTGACCTTGAGGTCAAGGTCACATGAAGGTCACGACATGCGGTCTCATGGTGACACATCCATATGTCAAATAACCAAGTCCTAGGTCAAAAAACAAAAAAATTCTGGTCTAGACAATTACTCCCTATTAGAAGTACATAAATTTGACCTTGAGGTCAAGGTCACATGAAGGTCACGACATGCAGTCTCATGGTGACACATCCACATATCAAATAACCAAGTTCTAGGTCAAAAACAAATAAAATTCTGGTCTGGACAATTACTACCTATTTGAAGTACATAAATTTTACCTTGAGGTCACATGACGGTCACAATGGTATGCGACACACCGGCTCATGGTGATACATCCACGTGCCAAATATCTAAGGCCTGGCTCAAAAGACAAACAAGTTTGGGTTCGGACAAAGTTTCCTTGAAAAAAGCACAAATCTGACCTTCAGATCAAAGGTCAAGGTCACATGAAGGTCACAATGGTATACTACACACCGGCTCATAGTGATACATCCACATGCCAAATATCTAAAGCCTGACCCAAAATACAAAAAAGTTCTGGTCCAGACAGTTTACCTTAAAAAAGCGCATAAATCTGACCTTCAGGTCAAAGGTCAAGGTCACATGAAGGTCACTATGGTACACTGCACACCGGTTCAGGGTGATACATCCACATGCCAAGTATCTAAGGTGTAGGTCAAAAGACAAAAAAGTTATGGCCCGGACAAAGTTTGTGTGATGTTTCCCTTAAAAAAACACATAAATCTGACCTTCAGGTCAAAGGTCAAGGTCACATGAAGGTCACTATGGTACACTGCACACCGGCTCATGGTGATACATCCACATGCCAAGTATCTAAGGTGTAGGTCAAAAGACAAAAAAGTTATGTCTCGGACAAAGTTTGTATGAGAAGAAGAAGAACAAGAACCGTTGCTCATGGCAACGAGATGCTTTCCTTCACAGTGGACATAAGAATCGCTGACAGTAGACATATGCGCGTGCCCGGTGACATAAAATGAAATCAACGGGGCATTGACCAATCACTGCAAGGTATTGCGGTTGGTATCAGGATATAACATGTTGTGGTGCTTCTCTGCTTTTATTATGCCTGTCATGCTTTTTGACGTCTTAACGGGTTTAAGTTGTTGCTATTTATTTAGACAGAAATTCTTTCAAATTGGTAATTGAATAAACTTATGTTGTATTTCTTAAATTTTTTTTGTCATACCTTGCTGCAACCTGCCGTAAGTTGGCGTAACCTGTACTTCATTCACGTATTTTATAACTCATGTAAAGTAAACTAACGAACTGTTGTTTGCAGTTATTTCCAGGCCTGCACATAACATGTAATCCCCTCCCCACCCCCCCCCCCCCTCCCCTCCAGCATATGTATTTTTGTATAGTTTAGAATTCCAACATGCTGATTGAATGGACTATGCCTTGGCTATAGTAGGATTTTTAAAAAAGAATAAAATTAAACTGAAAATAAATAAGAATCACTCATTTTCTGGGGGACGGTTTAGGTTAAATTGGCGGAGGACGGTTTAGGTCAAATTGGCGGAGGACGGTTTGTTTATATTAACTGTCGGTTTGGGTCAAATAGTCATGTTGTCAATCTCGTTCAGAAACTGAAATGGAAAAAAAAAAAAAAAAAAAAATCATTTTTCGACTTTCACTTACATTATTCTGTTATGACATTTCCCACACCATTTATATAAACTACTAGCGGCGACGTTCAGTGATATTTGTCTAACAATCTGAGGAATCATTTTAGTTATTTTAGCAATTTTATTTGTCAAAATCTTCAGACATCCTGACATGCTTCGAACTTCCTTTAAAAATGTTTCTCCCGGCCGTTTTGCAAATCTCACCCAAATTTGTTCTTATATTTGTCTCCTGAAAACATTTTTGGGGGACTATAGAAAACAGTGGTGTCCATCCGTCCATGCATCTGTCCGTCCATCCGTCTGTGCATCCGCCCCACTTGGTGTCCCCATGATAACTCCAGTTTGGATAATTTGATTGGAACCAATTTTGGTATTTGACCTTCTCAGCCCAAACCACAGGTCAAGTTCGAATATGGGTTCAGCATGATTATTTTTATTAGAGTTATGCCCCTTTTTCCACTTAGAAATTTCAATATTTGCTGTGTCCGGATGATAACTCCAGTTAGGATTATTTGATCGGAAAGAATTTTGGTATGTGACTTTCTGGGGTAAAAAAATCCTTCCCACTCCTTCCAATTTACATGTATATCAACACCATCAAGGACAGATGAACAGGGCGGAAGGTAATCAAAACCTCCACTCCTCCCCAAATACAGATGCCATTGACACGTTTTTGTTTTGGGCAAATAAACGCAAGAGCGATTATTCCGAATAATAGGTTGTAACTAATATGCACATTGAAAATATGTCCATCGAACAAAACCGAAACAATGAAAAGAAAAACCCCACTCATTATTGGGTTAAAAAGCAAAACAAAAGTTTCACCTAATAGGCATCTGAACATAATCCTAAAGGTCAGCAGGTAAACCATGTCTGGTGTTCAAAACGAAATAATATAACAATAACATGACTTTGGAGGACATTATGGTTCATTAGCGGTTCATTAGCGGTTCATTAGCGGCCCTGCAGCAATGATGAACAGCCTGAGGGTTTATTAAAGGCCCAAGACGAAGTCGAGGGCCATTAATAAGCCCAAGGGCTGTTCAGCATTGCTACAGGGCTGCTAATGAATCATGATGACTGACAACAATCATGTTATTACTATTATTACCACTCCCTGTGACAGCTAACTTGAATCTAAAAATAGCTGGGCTGCAGGCCGCTAATGGCTATTTATACCATTATCGCCCGCTGCCCGGCTCCGTCGAATGACATCACTGAAATTATGGAGTTTTAAAGGGCCTCCAAACTTATGTTAATCAACTAGTAACTCATAGATTGAGTGGTAATAATAAAAATTAACCGTCTTATGACTGCCTGGGAAGATCCATTTTGCGTGGGTACAACCTGTAGTGAGGAGTCAACAGAGATATTAGGAAATTGGATGGAACAAAATGAATATTTGAATATTTTGAATATTTTGGTATTATACCCCCATTTATGATCGTCTAATCGCATACATGCTTGAGCTGTCTTGGGACACATTCAATACAATGTATGTTATTCGCTTGATCTGTGACAGTTGATGATTCGTTTCTCATGGACCCTATACCCCCAACAAAAACCAAATTATACAGACCAAAAACTTAGTTCCCAGAAAGAGACATTATAGCTGTCATAACTGCATGTGTGTAATAAGCCTGCACTAATAATTAGGCCTATAAGCGCTCAGAAACTGCAGCCACCCTCCTCCCCCTCCCCTCCCCCCCCCCCCCCACACACACTCCATTAACCTTTAATCTTTTCAAGGGCTTAATCAACAAGTGGTGCCTCCCCCGACCCTCACTCCCATCGCTGGGCAGCCTGGGAACAGTTGGAATTATTCTTGACGTTGATCAAAGTAATAAATTGAAAATTTTAAATAAGTAAAATAAATAAATAACTACAGCTATGTCAATCAGGCATGCAGTTCTGGCATTCAGTTGTGCTGGAAAATTATGCTGTTTACCTATGGAGTTGCAGCAAAAAAAAATTCAGTGAAAAGTGGCTTTGGTGGTTGGACGTTCACTCACCAGAGAGGCGGTTGTTTTGGGTGAATCATTTGTATGCACGTGTTACTGAACAAAATTCGTAAAGGAAAGCCTGTTGAAATGACAAATAAAAGCAACGGGTGTGTATTTTAGGTATTTACTCATCAATAACATTTGAAAGAATATAGCAGGAAGCATGTTAGTCCACAGGGACAAAGTTTTTCCCCAACATTCAAACACGAGCTCGCGTTTTAGAATTTTTATAACAGGGTGTATTAGAATTTCTGTTCCTAATACAACTCGACCCATCTCTTTTTTTCAATTAAAACTTGTCTTGTTCTGTAGACAATCCAAATTTTGTCTGCAGTTGTTCAGTAACCGAATGCACGCTCAAACTCAGTATGTAGTGGATGCATTTGGAAACACCCACCGAGTGGAAATTCAACTTGGGATAACTCAAGTACTGTGAAACTACGGAGGAAGGTTCATGTACCTGAACAAAGTACATGGTTGAAACTCTCCATTGCCTGACTGTCGATGTGATTGAAAAAAAGAAAATCTTGGCGACATATCTTAGAACTCCTATTTTCTCTGTATTCTTTCTTTGGTTGATAAATGGTTCCTTTAATATATGGATGAGAATGATAGATAACAGCCTTGTTACGATAACGCAGACAGCTGAAATCCAGAACGAGTTCTTTGTTATTATTTTTTTTTTTTTTTGTAACTCAAGAAACAATTCATAGAATTCAGACAGCTGACAATTTTGACACTCACCCCAAGAAAAATGACTGTGGATACCATACATATAAGTCGCATGTCAGTATGTCTATCGAGCTTGCACAGATGACTATTAATAACAATAGTTTATTCAGTAATTAAAACCAGTGTCAATAAGCTTTTAAAGAGACAGTCGCCACAATGGGATTAGTTTCCAGGAAAGAATCAAACAGCTATCGATAATTATATAAGCCTCCCGATGTTCCCAATAGTACATTCATTTCACACCTTGGATTCAGAGGTGTCAACACAGAACAATGTTTACTGGGAGCAGGCAATAAAACAAGAGGCCCCACAGGGCCTGAAGCGCTCATCTTGTACAGAACACAATTTAAACAGAGTCCAAGAATGAGTCTACATTAAGCAAGCCATCTCCATAGGCTACACTGTCAATCCTTGAGTTCCTCAGGAGTGACAAAAATAATCTGGGCATCATGCCTTTTCTTCAGTTGATCATAAGTAAAATGTAGAGCTCCCCTATGAAGCCCCTTGATACAACCTATGTGGATTCATCTTAGTACCTCTAGAGGGTACTGAATACAAAATTTTTAATTCTTCAGCAAAATGGACAATTCCGGCTCCCATAGAGAGCCCAAATATTAACCCAGGCTCTTGATTTGAACACAGTTAAATGTGACTTCCCTAGAGATGTTGTGTACCGAATATGAAAGCATTCTGACTGTTGGATCTGAAGAAGAGAAATTGTAAAGAAATTTCTTCGAATTGCACTAAGTTCAAATTTGGGCTACCATAGCGAGCCCAAATATTAACCTATGGATCCGATTTGAACAAACTTGAATCTGACCCCCCTAGAGATGTTGTATACCAAATGTGAAAGCATTCTGACAAGTGAATCTGAAGAAGAAGATTTTGGAAGAAATTCCCTCATATTGTACTAAGTTAAATTTCATGTTCCCACATGGAGCCCAAATATTAACCTAGGCACTCGAATTGAACCTGGAATCTGCCCCCCCCCCCCCCCCCCCCACCCCCAGAGATGTTGTATACCAAATATAAAAGCATTCCGACTGGTGGATCTGAAGAAGAAGATTTTTAAAGAAATTTCCTCAAATTGCACTAAGTAAAATTTGGGCTACCATAGTGAGCCCAAATGTATACCTAGGGATCTGATTTGAACAAATTTGAATCTGACCCCCATAGAGATGTTGCATACCAAATATCAAAGCATTCTGACTGATGGATCTGAAGAAGAAGATTTTTTTAAATTACCCTCCACATTGAACAAAGATAAAATTTGGGCTTCCGTAGGAAGCCCAAATATTAACCTAGGGACTTGGTTTGAACAATCTAGAATCTGACCCTCATAACAATGATGTATACCAAATATTAAAAGATTCTGACTGGTGGTTCTGAAGAAGAAGATTTTTAAAGAATATTCCCCATATTACCCTATGTTAAAACTTCGGGCTCCTGTAGAGAGCCCAAATATGAACCAATGAGCTTTATTTCAACAAACTTTTATCTGACCCCCCCTAGGAATGCTGTATACCAAATATCAAAAGATTCTGATGATTGGTTCTGGAGAAAAGATTTTTTTAAATTTTTGCAAATATGCTGACTCAGCATTTTTTCGATGCCCATTACAGAACACCCTAACATAACCGATGGCAATTTTTTTTACCATTCAATTCTACTGGTCATAAGGATACTTCATACCAAATAAAAGCTCTCTGTTCCGTGGGGTTTGGGAAATTTGGGCGTTTGAAAATATTTCTATTTTTAGCTCCCAGGGTTCCCATGGGGATGCGGGAATTTTTTTTTTTGCATGGGTCAAGTACTTATGACCCAATACTACCACAAAACAAATTTGGTTCATACCGGACCATCGGTTCAGAAAATAGAAATTTTGGGCGGGGCCAAAAATCTTACCCCTCCTATTACAAAGCCAAATATTACTTCACGAACTTCGTTTGAACAAACTTGATTCTACCCCTCATATGGAAGCTCCATAGCAAATATCAAGTCATTGTACACACTGGTTCTTGAGAAGATTTTAAAAATATTTTGGAGCATTTTCCCCCACTCCCTCCCTATGGGGCTGGGCATGCTGAGTTGAACAAAAATGAAATGCCCCTTTGGGACCATCACTCACACAAACCTTCACTTGAATTGGCCCAGTGGCTTTGGAGGAGAAGAGCAAAACATGGTGTTGACGGATGGCGGACGACTGACGACGGACGGAGAGCGATGAGATTAGCTCAGCTTGACTTTGTCAAGATGAGCTAAAAAATATCAGTGGCTTGAGTTATGTGGCATTTGAAATTGAATCATTTTAATTTCAGGCCAATCTGGCTTGGTAGATTTTCGATAGATCGGTGGTCCTAGTGGGTCAATCCACTCCATAATTTTGAGTCACTTTACCACTGGGGTTGGGGGGGGGGGGGCATCCATTCCACTGTTTGAGTCCATGATACAATCGCTAATAAGTGTCGGTGTTTGCATCGTTTAAAAGAGTAATGTGAAGCACAGTGCAGCCTGCCTCTCCTCAAGTTAGTCCCTAACCCTTCCAACATTCCGGTGTCATTGCCCCCCCCCCCCCCCCCCCACCCCCAATTTGTAAATACATTTCTAAAAGAAACTACACCAAGTTGCCTCTAACGTCACATGTACATTACTGCTCCCCCGGCACTCAAGAGCATTTGAATTTCTTTTTTTTTTTTGGGGGGGGGGGGGGCAGGCACTCAATATGATAGGTGCCAGGATCTGTTGCCACGTTTTATGTGTCTATGTTATTATTAAATATTATCACATGCGAGAAACAAACTTAAAAATTCATTTCAGCATCAAAAAAACAAACGCATTTCTGGAAAGTTCACAACAGCATTTCAATTCCCGATTTTTCGCTTGCCGCGATTATTCCTACAACTGCCTCTCACTTGCAGTGAACATGTATATATCTTTTGAATGCTCACCCACAGGCATATACGATTTTCTATTCAATTCATTCAGATGTTTTCATGGTTGCCCGTTATGGTAGCCTTTCCTTGGTTAGTTTATCCCTTACTCTCGTGAGTGCAATGACTTTCCAGCGATTTTAAACGCAACTTGTCATTGGGACATCGCTGTGATATTCAACCGTGCTTCGGGTGATGGTGGAAGAAAATATCACTGCACGAGCGATTTGCTTATAATCCACTCTTCGAGTACTGTATATTCAGCAGTGTTATTTATTTAAAAAATATATATACAAACTAAGCGTTTTTATGTTTTGAAATTCTAATCAAAGAGGTTCAAATTCTAGAGTTGAATTGTGAATGTACGTGTATGTAGGCCTGCATTGTACGCAGCACAAATATCAAAACTACGATTTTATTACCAAGAGTCAATCTTGAATACTGTGTTGATAATGCTAATTAAGAAATTAATCCTGTCCGCTCGTTCTGCCAGTGTGTCCACTCGAATGATGACACTTAGTAAATAACTTAATCCTGTCCACTCAGTGAGCCGGTGGCAGAGACTTCTGACAATTTGTACAATCGTGGACCATTAATCCCCTCCACCTGACGTCCACTGACACCGTGGAGGGTGGATGAGTACCAATACACTCTGTGCGTACTGTACAGTTAAAACTAGAAGTCCTGTCACGAACTGTGTTAATTGTGCGTATGAATTGCATGCAATTGCCATATCGAATGACACCCAAAGCATGACAAGTTCTCCTGATTACTCATGGCAAACACAGGCAATGTTTCTGACAATGGACCTCCGGGTAACCCGGAGGTCCATTGGCCAAAACATTACTTGTGCACAGGCCATATGTACATAATTTGATAGCCTTACTATGGTCATAACACGTAGATTAACACGCAGATCGACGTACTATTTGTGCACATTTCATGACAGGACTTCTAGTTTTAACTGTACATCTGATTACATTGGTCATTACCTTTAATACCCAGATGGAGCCAAAAATGGATATGAACAAAAATATTAAAAAATAAGTAGAATTCTCCAGGCCTTTAAGGACACTTTCCGAATCTATGATAAGAATCAAAGGAACATTTTGCGAGAATTAACTAGAGATGGGTGGTTAACCAACAAGAAGGATGCCAACGCCCTATAGCTCACCAACATTCCTCTTTGATAGTAACTTTGGCAAACACAAGAACTGTATCAAACAGGCTCATAACATGCGACAAAGCTTACCTAAACACAACCTCTTGAAAGTAAAACACAGAAACTGACATAAACACTAAGTTAAACATGAAATTCTGAGCTAAACAGAAAACTAAACGTAAGTAAAAATCAAAATAAAAAAGTTAAGAGAATGGTTTAAAACACATAAGGGGAGGGTTAAATAGTGGTAGAATGATAATAAGCACCATACAGAAGCAATATAAAGGCCATGGGATGAAAAGGGTGTCGGCAGCTGCCCTGAATAGAAACATTAACACACTGAAAATGTCTAAGTGGAGCTAAACAGAAAACTCAACATTCAAAAGCTGAAGAGAAATTTGAATTGAAATTCAGTTGACAAGGGTGAAACCATGGTACAATGATAATGAAGAATATATGAGGAATATAATAGTCTGTGGGCCAGAAATCGAAATCATCCCCCCCCCCCTTGAGGGAATTTTGGAGACCCACGCAGTTTTATCGGTTGATATTTGGAATGTACTAATTTGGCTGTTGGACACTGCATAACCTCAACAATCAGCTGATACTGACATTTTAGTGAAAGGGGGTTGACTAGAAAAGTTAACTGCAATTTTAGAAATTTTTGCGTGCTTCCATGTTTAGTTTGCTACTACTCGGAGATCTTCGGGTCAAACGTCACCATATTTGGAACCCCTGTAGAGGACAATATCAGGATGACCCTTGGTGTGTTAAATGATGGAAAGGTCAAGATCAAGGTCAAATGGTGAATTTTGCTCTATTGTCGCCAAACGTGACATACAGGTTGAGCAGGACCTCAGAACTGTTAATAAGGTTTATTTTGAGAAAGATCCATGTTAACAAGCTTGTAAATAAGGTGTCTGACATTTTCAGAATGAAGTCATTGGTGGGTGAATTTGGTTATGCTATCCTGCATTGCAGCCTAGCATTACCAAAGCCATCCACCGGGTACATTATTTTGAGATATCCTCCGAAGATGGGGCCAAATCATAATGAAATTCCCATAACTAAATTAACAACTGGAAATCTTATTTTTGCAAATGCAAGGACTTCATTCAGACCACCAGCGTAAAGGTCAAGGGATAAACTACCAGTTGCCAAAATTGGGGCAGGTGTGTTTCAAGAAAATGTGTTTTTTTCATCATTTTGCTACACCTAAAATAATAATCATCATCTTCTTCTTCATTAATGATGTCATCATTGTTATTAAATTCGATTTCCATATTATCATCAATGTCATCGGCATCTTCATTCTCTAACGGATGTTGTGACAAAATGTCAGTCAATTCCAGTGGAAGTATGTCTCCGCGTGTCCAAACATGTGTCAAGTCACCATCTTCAATACACCAGCCGTGTCCTCCAGGGTGAGGAATATCTGGATTTGGAGTTGATGCTAATTTCCAGATATGTGTCTGATAGTTTGCTCTGTAAACATGCATTTTGAGGAATGACCGACATGGTGGAAGTAAGCTTAAATCAGCACCATCCATACTGGATAATCTGTTATGTGGTTTGTGATTAAACTTTTGTTTGAACAGCTCATAGCATACTTTGTTAATGTCTGAGATTGTTTTTTTACCATACATAGCACACACAAATTTTTCAAGACCTGACAGAAGTTCATCAGTAACATGAGCTGCATTTCCAAGTGCCCCAAACATTTCCAGAAACTCTGGACACATTTCAAGAACCTTCAGAGGCTTGATTTTCCCTTGGCGAAGAAAGGCACTCGTTGAGTCACACCCTGTGAAGGAATGAAATCCAAGTAATGACTTTATGAAATCTGTTTTTCTATGAGCAAAAATTGTCTTAATATCAAGCAGCCTTCGTTTGTTTCCAGTTCCTGTGTCAAACTGAAGAGTTTTCTGGATGAGATCAGCATGATGCAAAAGCAACACAAATACGTCTGTATCGGGAGATCGTATTATTATGATTTTGGTAGTGGATTCAGCAGATGCATGCATTGCATGCAAAATAATTTTGTTGTTTGCCTCTTCATGATGCGAGCACAGTTCATTTACGGTCGACACAGTAACATTTTCGCCATCATAACTAGTGAAGCTTACACACTTACTCTCACAAACGAAGAAGATTCGACGTCCCTCAAGCCTTGATGCATACTTTGATTTGGACCATTCCCCACATACCAACTTCATTAGGTTGATTTTGTTTTCAGCATTGGAAAGGAAGGATTTCCAATCCCTTGGAACTCGCGTCTTAGGCCCTTTCAAAAGCAAAGGCTCTGGTATGCCCTTGCGCTGCCTCTCTATAGATTTTATCGAGTCAGGGTGGTAACTGTCAGTTACGAAGTCTACACGCTCAACTGTTGGAAGTACATTAAACACCTTTGCTGCAGTCTGTTCAAATGCAGTTGGAAGCTCGGTGAATGAGTGTAGAAGAGCATTTCCATCCAGGATGTAAGTTACATCTTCACTCTGAGACTCCTCTTTGGTCGTCATTTCATTTTCAAGATAATGAAGGAGCTTGGCCTTGTCTGTCTTCGCTGGAGCACCATCAGCTGTTGCCAGGCACCAGGGCACAGGATTCAATGGGTATGATGAGATCTTTTCGAGGACAGGGTTATTGCTCTCTGACACGGTCACTAGCTTCCCAAATAAATTTCGCTCAGCAGTCAGTTCAAGGACTTTCTTATTAGAGGTGCTCAGTTTAATTGTTTTCCTCATGTTGGTAAATGTCATCAAATTTGTCTTCTTCAGTGGTTTGTGAAAGCTGTGTTCATTCTGTACAAATGCCTTGTTGACAAAATTTATAAATGAAGTTTTGCCAATGGTGCCGGCCTTCAGTAGACTGTCGGTAATCTCTTCAGTAGCGGCGGTTCCTGATGACAGGCAGTACAGGAGTTCTTTGTTATCAACCTTGAAAGGGTCAATGAAGATACTAAAAGCATCTAAAATCTTTTTGACATCTCTATCTGATGCAGAAATGTTTGCTTTTTGTTGGTTTTATGGCTGTCACATTCAGATGATGTCATATCTGCCATCTCATGTGTTGCACTTACATAACTGGCTCGTTCATGATGACTCACACACCATCTGTGGTATGCCGCAATGTTACGACTGAACCCTATTATTTCACCTTTTGATTTAGCACTCTTGTTTATAGTTTGTTCTATTTTTATGTCAACTGCATTGCGACAACCAGGAACGTCAGATCTGGAAACACTGAAACCATTATTCCGGAGAAGCGTTTGCAGGCCTGGATGTGTCTTGTCCATGTTTAGTAGTGACAGAAGATAAAATGTAGAATATCGAGCATAGTTGTGGTGGTCATAAGCAAAATATAAAGGACACATACGATGCAGGCTAGGGATGTGCAGCTCAAGGTCATTCTATTTCGTTGGTTGTAGGAAACTGAGGATCAGCCATACTTTGTCTATGTAATTTACCCAAAATTGTGCTGTCTTCCCTAAGTGTCCATTTCGCACATGTTCTTTAAACTGCCTATATTTGCAAATGAGGACGATACATGCTTCGTGTTATTTACCCCCCCCCCCCCCCCCCCCAACACCCCTACCCAATGAAATTTACAATTTTCATGCCCAAAGGAATACTTTACTGTGAAATTCTGCAAGACATGACTACAAAATCTCTGATCATTGAGTTGAAAACTGCATATAAATGTGACATATCAAAAAAGAAGCAACGCAAGTGTATTTCACACATTCAGGCAACATTTTGTTATCACTCACAGTACAGCATATAAGAATGACTTCCCCTGAAAACAATGTCCACCGGAGTGAATACTTCAAAATTCTTAAAACAATGAGGACATCCATAATCTTTGTATTGAAGAGGAGATATTGCCCTATGATCCACACCTGGAACTTTGTTGCTGTCAACATTAATATTTTAAAAGTAGCGAGTTTATTGGCATTTTAGGTTTCACTTGGCAGATGTTATCAGGGCAATTACTCTTATCTCCCTGTAAATAGAACGCAATATACAATGCTATATATCAAATGAAAGCAAATTTTATATAGATTCTAATACTATTCAGGTTTTTTTATCTTTTGGTGCAAGAGAGCAAATGTAAATGACCAATGTTATAGCTGGTATGCAGTTTCAACTGGTGAAATTAATTGTGTTTGCCCCCCACCCCCATCATATGCAGCCCTACATTATTGTTGAGGTTACATGATGTCCAACAGGCAAAAATGTATTCCTGAGACAATTGTCTTTCAAATGGTATGTGTCCCCGAAATTCCCTCAAGGAGGGGGGGGGGGGGGGGGGTTCATAGCCCACAGACTATAAGCACCATGGGAAGAGAAGGAACACAGCAGGTGACCTAAACACTAAGTCAAACATGAAATTCTGAGCTAAACAGAAAACTAAACGTAACTAAAAAATGTTAAGAAAAAAGTTTAAAATGCACTGGGTGAGAATGAAATAATGGTAGAATGATAATAAGCACAATATGGAAGCAATACAAAGGCCATGGGATGAAATGGGTGTCCGCAGCTGACCAAAACAAAAACTTTAACACACTGAAAATGTCCAAGTGTGAGGTAAACAGGAAACTTGACGTTCAAAATTGGAAGAAAAATTTTAAGAAATTCACTGGACAAGTGTTAAACCATGGTAGAATGATAATGAAGAAGATGTATGATGAATATAAGCACCATGGGAAGAGAAGGAACACAGCAGGTGAGCTAAACACTAAGTTAAACATGAAATTCTGAGCTAAACAGAAAACTAAACGCAAATAAAAATGACAAGAAAAATGTTTAAAATGCAGGGTATGAGGGGTTAATCATGGAACAATGATACTGAGGAGCATGTATGATGAATATAAGTGCCATGGGAAGAGAAGGAACACAGTAGCTGACCTAAACACTAAGTTAAACACGAAATTCCGAGCTAAACAGAAAACTTGACGCAACTAAAAATGTCAAGAAAAATATTTAAAATGCAGGGTATGAGGGGTTAATCATGGAACAATCATACTGAGGAACAAGTATAATGAATATAAGTGCCATGGGAAGAGAAGGAGCACAGCAGCTGACCTAAACACTACGTTAAACATGATATTCTGAGCTAAACAGAAAACTAAACACAACTAAAAATATCAAGAAAAATGTTTAAAATGCAGGGTATGAGGGGTTAATCATGGAACAATGATACTGAGGAACATGTATGATGAATATAAGTGCCATGGGAAGAGAAGGAGCACAGCAGCTGACCTAAACACTAAGTTAAACATGACATTCCGAGTTAAACAGAAAACTAAACGCAACTAAAAATGTCAAGAAAAATGTTTAAAATGCAGGATATGAGGGGTTAATCATGGAACAATGATACTGAGGAACATGTATGATGAATATAAGTGCCATGGGAAGAGGAGGAGCACAGCAGCTGATCTAAACACTAAGTTAAACATGAAATTCCGAGCTAAACAGAAAACTAAATGCAACTAAAAATGTCAAGAAAAATGTTTAAAATGCAGGGTTTGAGGGGTTAATCATGGAAAAATGATACTGAGGAACATGTATGATGAATATAAGTGCCATGGGAAGAGAAGGAGCACAGCAGCTGACCTAAACACTTAGTTAAACATGAAATTCTGAGCTAAACAGAAAACTAAACGCAACTAAAAATGTGAAGAAAAACGTTTAAAATGCAGGGTATGAGGGGTTAATCATGGAACAATGATACTGAGGAACAAGTATAATGAATACAAGTGCCATGGGAAGAGAAGGAGCACAGCAGCTGACCTAAACACTAAGTTAAACATGATATTCCGAGCTAAACAGAAAACTAAACACAACTAAAAATATCAAGAAAAATGTTTAAAATGCAGGGTATGAGGGGGTAATCATGGAACAATGATACTGAGGAACATATATGATGAATATAAGTGCCATGGGAAGAGAAGGAGCACAGCAGCTGACCTAAACACTTAGTTAAACATGAAATTCTGAGCTGAACAGAAAACTAAACGCAACTAAAAATGTCAAGAAAAATGTTTAAAATGCAGGGTATGAGGGGTTAATCATGGAACAATGATACTGAGGAACATGTATGATGAATATAAGTGCCATGGGAAGAGAAGGAGCACAGCAGCTGACCTAAACACTAAGTTAAACATGACATTCCGAGTTAAACAGAAAACTAAACGCAACTAAAAATGTCAAGAAAAATGTTTAAAATGCAGGATATGAGGGGTTAATCATTGAACAATGATACTGAGGAACATGTATGATGAATGTAAGTGCCATGGGAAGAGAAGGAGCACAGCAGCTGACCTAAACGCTTAGTTAAACATGAAATTCGGAGCTGAACAGAAAACTAAACGCAACTAAAAATGTCAAGGAAAATGTCTAAAATGTAGGGTTCGAGGGGTTAAATCATGGTAAAATGATAATAATCATCATATAGCAGCATTATAAAAGCCATGATATGGAAATAGGGCGAATAAGTGACCTAAACAGAAACTTTAACATTATTGGACACGTACGCTGATGCCGACGCCGAGTGATCGAGCCATGCCATAAGCTCACACAACTAAAGTTGGTGAGCTAAAAATTCGGTTCGGTTTCGGTTTTGTTATCAAAATAGAAACTGAAACAATTACAGAAAACCATCATCGTGGTTTTCAACTTCAATGTTGAAAAACTCTAATTGGGTCTTCAATTCTCAGAATAAAGAGATAAACAACCCAAAATTAACCTATTTTCAAACTTCAGAGTTGCGATACCCCATTTTCAGAACAGCTACAGTAATTGGTATTGCGTTCGAGCATGGCATTTCCCACGAAAATAGGTGACAAAATTACTTCTTACGCATCGTGTTTTAAACGTTCATCTGTTAATCAAATGCGATTTCCTTTGCTGAACTGGAACTTGTCACTTGTTCCACATTTATGACAAA
Organism: Pictodentalium vernedei; assembly: GCA_031216915.1. NCBI lineage: Eukaryota > Metazoa > Mollusca > Scaphopoda > Dentaliida > Dentaliidae > Pictodentalium > Pictodentalium vernedei. Next base: position 189,126,598 of record CM062292.1, on the reverse strand, counting down.
TATATTTATTTCTACACGTAATTTTGAAAGCATGAACTCCAAAGTTAGCGTCAAAATCACAGTTCAACTTGGATGGAAATTTCGGGTTACAATGACCTATATGAGCGACTTTTACTGGTCGGCATAATATTTTAAGGTATGTCGGGTTACCCTAAACACTGCTATTTGGGGAGGGGGGCTAATTTTGCAACAGACTCTAGACAAAAATCATTTTTCTCAATATAGAAACTCTTGAGATAATTTATGCAAATACATTGTGCTCACGAAATCAGAGTACTGGTATAGGATATTACACAGGAGAGGTGAGCTGGAAAGGAGGGAGCCCGACTCCCAGTGACACAGACTGGTGCCAAATACATCTTCTTACATGTAAATGCAATATATTGTTATGTTTGTACAACGAAAACCGAAACCGAAAACCCGATTCTTTGAATGAAACTGAAACTGACAAGAAATTTGAAAACCACCCATCTCTAGAATTAACGTTGATTCTCCTTGTTTTCTTGTGAGAATCTTTTACGAGAATTGATTCTAAGTCTCACATAATTATTCAGCTCTGACTGATGCTGTAAGTATCTTGCTTTCAGCTAAAACAAGAAGAATGTTACTAAGGTAACACATGCCCCCCCCCCCCCCCCCGACCTTCACCTTGCAGATGCGGCGGAAACTATTATACGCGACACACCTTCTGACTGTCCTTAACATTTGTAAAAAGTTTAACAATTGTACTATGATTCGTTTCTGAGTTATGGCTGAGACACGAATATTGACCGATTTTTAGTGCGATATTGAAATATGACCTTGACCTTGAAGGTACAAATCTGGCTATGGTGTGTGACACATCCTCCCATGGTCCTTTATAATTGTGTGAAGTTTGATGACTGTAGCCCTAATAGTTTTGGAGTTATGCTTGAGACACGATTTGTGACCCTGAGCATATGAATGACAATTGTGACCTTCACATTGCAGATGCAGCAGAAACTATCATACGCAACACACCTTCTGACTGACCTTAACATTTGTAAAAAGTTTAACAATTGTACTATGATTCGTTTCGGAGTTATGGCTGAGACACGAATATTGACCGATTTTTAGTGTGACCTTAAATGTGACCTTGACCTTGAAGGTACGAACCTGGCTATGGTGTGTGACACATCCTCCCATGGTCCTTTATAATTGTGTGAAGTTTGATGACTGTGGCACTAACAGTTTTCGAGTTATTGGCTCGGACACACACACACATGGACACACACACAGATGGACGGACAAACTCACACTTCAATCACTATATGCCACTCGTCTTAAGTCGGGGGGGGGGGGGGGGGGGGGGGCATAAAAATGGGAATTTCATTTATTAACTGGTAAAGTACTAAGTTATTTTTGGTCCTGGAAATTTCTTTGTGCATCTTTGCCTTGTTACAATTTATAGGAGAGTGCCTATACGCACTCCCCCATAAAGTGTAACAAGGCAAATCCTAACAGAAAAAATAATATCACTTCAAAGATAATATGAAGCACATCCACAGAATATGAAGCCTTTAAATTGCAATACCGGGACTTCAGAATAAAGCCCAAATATGGGCTACCTGCACTCTTACCAGTTAAGCACACAAACATGTAAATGTACAAACATGAATGGGTAAGCGGTGCCTCAGTGGTTAAACCAAAAAGTCCACAGTTTGATCCTGACCAGTGGTTGCTACACTGTGTCACTGGGCAAGGCACTTATTCTTGATTGCCCAGATGGGGGAAATGTGGCACTGTGTACTAACTAAAGCATACTACATGTCAATGATGCACTTGCCTTGAACCAATTGCTAACCCAGTTTTTCCAGTATTAGTACATTACATTGGGGAGTCTGACAGATGTATGCCGGTGCTCGGTGGTTCTCTGGATACTCTAGCTTCCTCAACTCATAAAATTGCTGACACAAGGTGACCCTGGTAGGCAAAAGTGTTGTTCAACTCTGATAATAAATAATGTATATGAATGCATTTATGAGGTCCTTAACAGAACACTGGAAATGAGTGCCAAACAAAGAGGGTAGACTAGGAAATTTTTTTAAAAAATTAAAAATAGTTGTACAGGTTTCCCTTTAGATGAATGTTGCCATGGAATAGTGTTAAAACTATTCTCTGCAATGTGATATTTTATGATTTAAAGAGGACAAGATGTGGCACATTTTGAGGACTAGTAAACTACAAGTGTTACATGTACCTCCACGAAATAAAGTTTGTACCATTTCAATCTCAAGACAATATTAAAAATCTGCCTTAGCAAGTGCAATATATGTCATTCTTCACAACATGGTGTGCATCTGCTTTTTAACTGTTGAGGGTGGAGAACTGAGAAATACTGTCCCTGGTAAATGGTTTTTGAATACAGAAAAGCAGTCTCTTGTGTAACCATTCAGGGCCTCATATTTCACAAAAACGTTAAGTGTATTAAAGTCTTAGTTTTTTGTAAGTTGGATATTTTGAAAAAAAAACTAAGTTCAAAATGTAACTCAAATTCAAAACATAGAGTCTTTACTCAAGATCTGAGACATCAGACTCTGTTCATGTTTTTCTTGGTTGAGACAACTTATGATGTTTGTTCTGAAGGGATGAAGGCTGTTACATGCTGGATATGATTTCCAGTTAAAGGAGTAGTGGCTGCAGAACTGATATGATACAGGTAACATTATGGAGGCTTCTGCAAGTTTATGACTTGGCAGAAGTGATGAGAATTGCTCCTTGTTTGGTGGCTATGAATGAACAGTTAAAACTGTCATGTCTAGTGCAGAAAATGCTTGTTAGCTAATGCACAATCTAGTACAGAACAGTCAAGTAAACCTCGTTAAACATGCGATAACTTCTGCGCTATGTAATGCAGAATGTAGTGTGCTATTATGAGGTCATTAACATCGATCTCCGACACATATCATTATGAAAAGAAATGTGTTGTAACTGGACTCGAATATCAGTCGACATCATTTCGAATCAGGTTCGCCTGGTAAATTAGTCATGACAATGAATGAAAAGACACAGAAAAAAATGTCGAAACGACCAGTTTTAATTTTCACAAGAAGCCTGTACAGTGAAATCAAAGTCATTACCAAATCGGATATAATCGTCTTTTAAATGATTTATTCTGTGCTACTGTTGAACGCAGGGACGAGACTTTGTGAGATGTATATGTACAAACTGCCCAGCACATGATCGTTTTTAAATAGCCTAATAAAAATGTTTTGACAACAACATTTTTATCAATTAATTAATATCTGTGACTTCGTTCGACTTGGAAAATGTGGATAAATTTGTGCGTAAATTCACCATAAAAATTCCAAATACCGATAATACTGATAATACCGCTCAGTCTCCAACTGAATTTTTAACAAGCAATTCAAATTTTCAATATCATTTAAAACCTTCTCATTCCTACATCAGGCCTTGTTCATATCACTTGCTACGCTAAATAATAACGAACACAGTGAGGCCGTGACTCGCTATCCAGTATGATGGGAATCGCCCAGAGCGTCCCCTAGCCTAATCGACCCACACCATTTTGATCCGAACCCCATCCCTGCTATTTGACCCAAACCGATTTTCAGCAGCAAGGCCATAAGACTGCCGAATGATTTCACCCTGCCCATCCCAGAATCAAACTGTCCCCAGAATATTTTGACTGACCCCCCAGCCACCCCTCCCCCCCCCCCCCCCAAAACAAGATTTTGCAGACTGGTTAAAAATAGACCATAGGCCTACAGGACTTTAACAACTTTAACCTAACAACTTTCAAGTGTGCATGGTAAAAACTTCACCGTGCACATGATTTAATGGCAGTTCACTCTAAACGAACTGTATGCCTATATTAGAGATATGATAGGATCTTGTGTGGAATGGGTCTATAAAATTCCCCTCCCCCCAGGCCTGGTTTTTCAAGCGCACAATTTTTTCGTGCGCCTTAACGTTTGCCAAGAACCATTAAGGTCCGCAAAATTTCGCTCTCCTGGGTGCACAAATATAAGTTTAACACTTTTGAAAAATGCAGCTTCAAAACTGAAGGATGCGTATTTATGCTTGCATGTCATAGTGCAGGGAAAATCAGAAGGTTATCTCTTTCGTCAGTTACATGAGGCATCACTGAACAGCATAACACAGGCTATTTATAAACCTCTGTTGTGTTTACTTTCACTTTCAGTTGTCATGACATTAGATTATCAATCTGATTTTTTGTGAATTTCCACGAATATTCAAAACGTCACCATCACCTGCCCACGAGAATTATTTGATTGGTTTCATTTTTCACCGGGTATGTACAGTTTCTATTACTATTCAAACATTGCCCCACTTCAAAACCAACTTATATTCCCATTAAATGACATCAGATAATAAAAGAACTTAAATTAAGTGATAACCACGTAGAGTGATGGTATTCCCTCAACACAAACTCGATAGGCATGACTACTGATGTACAATTTCCGAAAGCCGTCCTCGTCTAAGAGTTATTTCGAATGCGATGAATAAAAAATTTGAAGATAAAAAATTGTGTTATCCCAGGACCATTTAGAAAATCTTCAATTGGCATCATGTACTGTACAGCTGGCTCAGGTGCAATGAACTGAAATTCAAAATTTATCTGATGGGATGAACTTGAAGGGGATGAAGTTGAACCATGATTGGCTTGTGACAGTTGTGAGTTGTCGGGGCCGACGACTTCAACACGGTATTGAGTAACTTTTGAAGTAACATGTATTACAACTATCCAAATTACGCAATGCAACTTTGTGAGTACAGCACGTCTGGTCAGTGTTGAACTGCATTCATATGATATATCATGGTTCAACTGCTTTCCATGTCAAAAAAAATTAGGAGAGCCATTGGCTCTCCTAGATCATTTCAGGAGAGCGATTTTTAGCCCCCTTAAATTTTTCAGAATGCCAGGCCTGTCCCCCACCAACTGTTTGGAATATCAGACTGAAGTCCTGCAAATTTCAATTTGAGGAAACTCCACTTGTACTCATCTACTCGCCAGATGACCCGAGTTAATCTTCAAAGAACTCCTTATAATTGGGGTGTCTGCAAATCACTCCAGGGGTGGAATATCCACCCAAATGATATACTCAGTTTCTGTGACAAAGCAAACACAAGGAACTCACAGTATGGTTCAGTGGATTGGGCTTTTTACATTGGTTCGAAGCTCACTTGAAGTTGAGAATGTTTCTTTCACATAACACAATCCAGATGAATTAACATCATCTCGTCCTCTGAGTATCAGCATTCTAATATTTAATTGCCATCTTATGTCAAGAACTGAATATCAATCAGCCGTCACACGATACAATTCTGCAGAAACTGTGATACATTACCGTGCATCAGATGTGATTCTCTTATGATTTGCTGTGCTAACCTGCGCTAACCTAATGCACTATTATTTCAAATTAGTGCAGAATACGGGACAGGACTTCTAGTTTTAACTGTAGAGAGGGCAAAACAATACAATTCTTCTTTGAAATGGGCTGACAGCAAAGTACATGCAAGATATTTTTGGAAGAAAGATTTGAAAAAAAGTACTATGGTTTCACTATGGTAATTAAACTTTAGAGAGGACTAGAAATAATAAAGTTATTTTGGACAGCAACCTGTTTTGAGTAAAAAGTTAATGTTAATAAAAAAAACATTAACTTACCAATATGAACAGCTATATGTAATTGGTTCACTTGCCAGAGAAGATGATCTTTGACAAGGTAGTAGAGAATTTCATGAGAATGTGCTAAATCAGCTAAAAGGTTAATTTTCATCAAATCAACCTTTTTATGGTGCAAAGTTTCTAGTATATTGTTTATTGTCTGGGTGTCAAATGAAATCCGACCAAAGTCTGATGGATCATTTGGAACTACTGTCGTTCTGTAAATGTGAGTATTTTCCAGGCGTTTCAATTCTGCTGGTAAATTTTGATGTGAAAATATGAAAAGTTGAAATGTTAAATTTCTTGCAAGTATCTTCTCTAAACTGAAGTCCCATTCCGGCCTGAAAAAGACAGCAAAAATAAAATGAGCCAAAGACAATCAAAAGTGAGATTCTTATTAATCCTTTAACCTTTTACCCAACGTAACAGCCAAAACCAGCCACAGCTATTCACAAAAATCGCCAATTAATTTTCATTATTTTTTCATTTTTTGTCTCAAAAACATAGGTTATGCCCCCTCTTTGGAACGAGCTTGTTCCAATGAGGGGTCAGTCATAACTGATGCGTTTGAGACAAAAAATGAAAAAAATTAGTTACTGGTATTCAAGAATTTTTTTGCAAGTGTTGTCCACTTTTCATGTTAGGTAAAGGGTTAAAAAAAAATGCACACAATATCAAAATTTGTTATTTTAATTGTTTTCTTTTCAAATTTTCCAAAAAATTGAACAAATCCATATCATGTGACCCCCCCCCCCCCCCTCCCTCCCCAGAACGACTCCACAGGGTCACATATGGTTTTCTAAAAATATTTTTTCAAAATAAATTTTCCTCAACTGCACAATTTTCATATTACGCAGCCGATTGGTTAGGAAAAAGGGTCAACTGGTAGAGAGATCTAGATTAATCCTACCAATCAGAAGTGATTCATACGGAATTGTTTTTGCAACAATTTATTGGAGAGTGCCTTTGAACAAAATATTTTTGCTTCTAACTGCAAATCAAGCACATCCACGGAATATGAAATTTTTTAGTCAAGAAATAGTGCTTTTCAGGGAAGCCCAAATGTGGACTTCTTGCTAAGTTCTTGTTATTCAATAATACTACATATCAATTTTGGTCCAAATCTGCTGACCAGTTCTAAAACCTGAAGTGATTGGAGCAGCCATTAATTTTGCAAGCCCAAATATTGCCCAGGAAGATTTTTTTTAAACAAACTTAAATCTACACCACTGAAGGAGGTTGCATACCAAATTTCAAATCATTGCAGACAGTAATTTGAGAGAAAAAGATTGCATACTGTTCTTCCCATTACCAGCAGTGTTAAATGGGTGTCACCACAGGGAGTCTATAAGGGAACTGATTTTTTTAACCAAACAGACTCCACTATTCCCAAGCAAGGTTCATTTATTTATTGGTGTTTAAGGTCACATATTTCTGCACAATCACTAATCATGACTATGACAGAGAGTTTTACGGGTGGAGGAAGCCGGAGTACCCAGAGAGAACCACCGAGTAATGGCAACCAACTGTCAGCTCCCCAACATACTAACCCTACACAAGCAGGGTTAGCAATGGTTGAAGAAAGGTTCACCATCGACATGCAGTATGTCTCAGTACACAGCACCACCATACCCCCATGTGGGCAGAGTGTCTTGCCCAAGGACAAAACATGGTTGCCGCAGATGGGATTCAAACCAAGGACCTCTCTGCTTGAAGCCCGCACCTCTGCCTACTGAGCCACTGCCCCCCCCCCCCCCTCCCCCAAAGAAAGGTTCATACTCAATAACAAGTGCCTCTCTTGTATAGTTCTGGAAATATGATGAGCATTTTAATTTAATTCTACTTTTAGCACCTGGAGTTCCTATTTAGGGTGGGCAGGAATTTCGCCTTTTTGGGATACATATCAAGAACTGGAGGCTCTACAGAGCCTGTAACCGCTCACCTGGAACTACACATAAAAATGTGATTTCTCATAGGCTTTCCATGGTAACTATGAGCTGCAATTGTGGCCATGTCTGCAACATTACATCAACATTACATGAGGATAATTGGTAGAAGGTGTCTCAGTCTTCAATGACGTGAAGTTTCAAAACATTTGAATCCACCAAACAGAATCATAGAATGTCTCTGGTGGCCATATTTTCCAACCAACAGGAACAAAAAGAGGATCGTTTGTAGAGGGCTTGTATAGACCATTCTTGCATTTTTGGTTCACGTCGGCTCAGTAGTTCCAGAGAGAAGATGAAAATGTGATTTCCCATAGGGGTTTTCTATAGAAACTATAAACCGCAATTGTGGCCTTGTTTGCAAAACGATCAACATTAAATGAGGATTGTTGGTAGAGGGTGTCCCAGCCATCAGCCATGCAAAATTTCAAAACATTTGGCCCTGTGGTTTCAGAGGAGAAGAGTTTTCAAAACTGACCAAGCAGAATCGAAGAATGCTTCTGGTGGCCACGTTTTTCACCCAACAGGACTAAAATGAGTAACAGTTGTAGAGAACCTCTCACAGACCATACCTGCCAAGTCTGGTTCACATTGGCTCAGTACTTTCAGTGAAGATGATGAAAATGTGATTTTCCTACAGGGTTTCTATAGTAACTATAAGCCACAAATGCAGCCATAATTGCAACCCGATGAAGATTAAATGAGGATCATTGGCAGAGGGGGTTACAGTCATCACTCACATTAAGTTTTTCAAACCATTTGGCCTTGTAGTTTCAAAGAAGATTTTCTTGAAAATGCACACATTTATATGAATTCTGTTTCAACAAAAGAAATCAGTATAAAAGAGTTAAAATATTTTGAAAATTATTTTTTTCTGACAGAATTCTCTTTCAAAATAGCTTTTGGATAGGTAAAGTGGTTACAGAAAACACATTTCACTCCAATTTTTGTCAGATCTTAAAATATATATATAATTACTGTCATCTAAGCTGACATGATGGGAACAGAATGTAAACAAACTTCCATTCTTTCCAAACACCTGTCATCAGTAACAATGTTTCTGATAAGTAAGAGAGAATAGATAATTATTTTACAGTTGAAGTTGTTTTACAGTACAATTCAAAATAAGTTAGGTTAATCCTATAAACTATGTATCTTTCTCTTCCTACACTGATAAGACCAGAAGCTGACACCATTTTCTGGAAAGCTCTCACCGATAGCTTTCCAGAAAATGTCAGATTCTGATCTTGTCAGTGCAGGAGCAACAGTTTACTTAGTTTATTGCAGTTATGCTACAGCTTATTTTGACCTGCACTGTATACACAATATTTTTTTTTTTTTCCCCAGTTCTCAGTGAAGAAAAACTGGAAACAACCCTTACCAGATTCTCAAAAAACAAGTATTTTGCTGACAGTACCAATCTTCATGCAAACAGGAGAGGCAATGGATTAAGCATTAGAATGTAGCCTCTGTTGGCCACATATTTCCATCCTCTCAGAGACCATTCCTGCGAAATTTGGTTCACGGTGGCTCAGCAGTTCCAGAGAAGATGAAAATGCGATTTGATTTCCCATAGGGTTTCTATGGTAAATATAAGCCGCAATTGAGGCCATGTTCATAAACTGATCAACATTAAATGAGGATCGTTGGTAGAGAGGGTCCCTGTCATCACTTATGTGAAGTATCAAAACATTTCAAAGAATGCTTCTGGCGGCCTTGTTTTTCAACCCACAGGAACAAAATGAGGATTGTTTGTAGAGGACCTCCCATAGACCATTCCTGCCAAGCTTGGTTCACGTAAGCTCAGTAGTTCCGGAGAAGAAGATGAAAATGTGATTTCCCATAGGGTTTCTATAGTAACTATAAGATGCAATTGTGACCATGTTTGCAACACGATCAACATTAAATGCATATCGTTGGTAGAGGGGGTCCCAGTCATCATTTATGTGAAGTATCAAAACATTTAGCCTGGCAGTTTCAGAAGAGAAGATTTTTGAAAATCCACCAATCAGAATCAAAGAATGCCTCAAGCGGCCATGTTTTTCAACCCACGGGTACAAAATGAGGATCATTTGTAGAGGACCTCCCATAGACTATCCCTGTCAGGTTTGTTTTCACATCGCCTCGGTTTTAACCAGAGAAGAAGAGGAAAATGTGATTTCCCATAGGGTTTCTACAGTAACTATAAGCCGCAATTGTGGCCATGGTCATGATTAAATCAACATTAAATGAGGATCGTTGGTAGAGGAGGTCCCAGCCATCATTTATGTGAAGTTTCAAAACATTTGGCCTGGCAGTTTCAGAGAAGATTTTTGAAAACCCACCAACCAGAATCAAAGAATGCCTCTGGAAGCCATGTTTTTCATCCGGCGGGAACAAAATGAGGATCGTTTGTAGAGGACCTCCCATAGACCATCCCTGCCAAGCTTGGTTCACGTAGGCTCAGTAGTTCCGGAGAAAAAGATGAAAATGTGATTTCCCATAGGGTTTCTATAGTAACTATAAGATGCAATTGTGACCATGTTTGCAACCCGATCAACTTTAAATGCGGATCGTTGGTAGAGGGGGTCCCAGTCATCATTTATGTGAAGTATCAAAACATTTAGCCTGGCAGTTTCAGAGGAGAAGATTTTTGAAAATCCACCAATCAGAATCAAACAATGCCTCTGGCGGCCATGTTTTTCAACCCACGGGAACAAAATGAGGATTGTTTGTAGAGGACCTCGCATAGACTATCCCTGCCAGGTTTGTTTTCACATCGTCTCGGTTTTAACCAGAGAAGAAGAGGAAAATGTGATTTCCCATAGGGTTTCTACAGTAACTATAAGCCGCAATTGTGGCCATGGTCGTGATTAAATCAACATTAAATGAGGATCGTTGGTAGAGGAGGTCCCAGCCATTATTTATGTGAAGTTTCAAAACATTTGGCCTGGCAGTTTCAGAGAAGATTTTTGAAAACCCACCAACCAGAATCAAAGAATGCCTCTGGAAGCCATGTTTTTCATCCGGCGGGAACAAAATGAGGATCGTTTGTAGAGGACCTCCCATAGACCATTCTTGCCAAGTTTGTTTCACACCAGCTCAGCAGTTAGAAGGAAGAAGATGAAAATGTGAAAAGTTTACGGATGCCGGACGACAGACGATGGACGACAGACGCCAAGAGATGAGAAAAGCTCACATGGCCTTTTAGGCCAGGTGAGCTAAAAACATCACCAAATATTGCTCCATGCAAAATTTGGTTCAAATCAGACAAGTGATTCCATGAACTTAAATTTGGAGCTGGGCCATAAACAGTGCCTCTAGCAGAATGAGCCCAAAATATTGTTACAAAAAACTTTCTTTGAACAAATTTTAATCTTGGTCACAAAGGAAGCTGCATATCAAATTTCCAAAATAGCGGGGGAGGAATTCGTCACATACAGGTGAATTGTGCACTTGGTGATACCTTCTTGAAATTTGGCACACTGTTAGTGTAGGCTATGAGGTTCTCAAAAACGATCGGCTACAAGTTGACACCGACCGGTGGCGACCAGTAGCGGCACAATCCAAAATGGCCGCCAGCGGCTGAAGGGAACCTCCTTTTCGACGGTCTACCGACTATACATCCGATTGTAAGGGCGCGAAAGTGAACTCTGATCCACGCACGTGTTGGAAACAGACGTGGGAGATGATGTAGAATAAAACGAGATTCTCTATACGGACGCATCAATTTCTTGGAACTTGAAAAGAGCGTTGTTTCTCCGGGATCAGCGTCATTCAGGCAAACCTGAATGACGCTGATCCCGGAGAAACAACGCTCTTTATGAAGCAGTCTCTTTGCCATACAATCTCTTGTTTGGCGTAATTCCGCAAGCAATTCTGATTTGTCTGTCGAAATTAATTCGAGAACGCGATTGTTCACAAAAATCATTCACAGAATGAGTGAGAATCCTCTTCGTGTACGGACTAGTACTGACTGGGAACGTTGTTGCTTTTGCCAGCAAGACAGTTCCAAGAAATTGATGCGTCCGTATAGAGAATCTCGTTTTCATGACGCCTATAAAGCTATTGAGGAAGACATAACGCGCTTCCTAGATAATGGCGTTGAGCTTCCATATAATTTGACCATTGATTGTTTGATGAGAGAGAGTGATGAGTGTATGTCGATGTCACTGTTGACGAATAAGGCAATATATCATAAGACATGCCGTGACAGTATTCGGACTCACATCGTACAGCGCGTGCTACACAAGCGAGAGCGAAATGAGGCAGTGGCATCCTGCTCCACGCTGAGTCCTAAAAGAACACGGACAAGTTTTGAATCTGGCTGTGACAGGAAACTGCCCCAGTGTGTTTATTGTCACAAACGCGAAGGTGACAGCAGTGAGCCTATTTGCAGATCAATGTCTGATAACAATAAACTCAAAATTATGGCAAAGGAAGCCGAGAACTGGGTTGTTTTTTCTCGGGTCAATGCAGCATTTGATTCCGCTGCTAGTGATCTTTACTATCACAAAACCTGTTATTGTAAGCTTGCCAATGAAGCACGAGCGGCTAAATCTAAAAAGTCGAGGAACGCCGAACATTCCGCGTCAGGCCTGCCCTATGACCCTCTCGTTATGGCAGAGCTCATAACATTTGTTGAACACAACGATTCCGCGATGAAGCTTGTCGATCTCAAGAATCTGTACAGTCGGAGAAAGAATGCTTATGAGATTTACTGTCAGCAGACTGGGCCCCATGAGTCATTTGAAATGTGGGAACAGAGGATTCTTTCACAATCTCCAACTGCGCGCTATTGGGGTGAAATCGTTCGGAACTTTCTCTTGACAAGCTGTCAATTCGTTCGGAACCAACGAATCGGTAACTGGCCTGGTACACTGTGTTCTATCGATGAGTTGTGCAGTTACTTTTTTGCCCTAGGACATACAAATTATTGTCGGTGGGTCCCCGTATTTCTGAGAGACATGTCTCAGCTACCCAGGCGGCATCCTTCAATCCACAACAAATTCATGGAAGGCCATTTTGTGGTCCAGCGTAGTGAGAGGAAGTTCAGTATGATGGGTTTAGATCAGAGCCAAGAACATAGTATCCAACTACTCAAAGAAGACAGTGGTCCAAAAGGTCTCTATGGCCAGGCTGAAGAGAAAGTCGTTATTGAGCTTTCAAGGTCAGAAGTTCTGCGTGTTATAGATGAGTATGAATATGCAAGTTTCCACACAACATCATCAGATAACACGGAACACCCGGAAAGTTCGGTATCAGAGCAGAAAAAATTTCTGAATCAATTGAAATCTCTCCTCGATCTGGTGAATCAGGGACTCATTATCAACCCTTATGATGAAACTAGTGGTCAGCTGGTGACATTAGATACTGGTGAATATATGGACCCCGAAGTTAGTAAGAGTTTACGGTCATTACCCGAAAGGGGCAAGCATTTATATTCCACTTTCTTGAAGGAAAGGCTTGTGGAATGCACCGTACCCCTGAATGATGTTATTCCCAAGGCAAATATATATACCTTCCTTAACCCACCCCCAGCCAACCTGGACAAAGGCCGAGACAAACTCATGTCAAGTAAAGCAACTGCCGCAATAGTTACCCAGATGTTCGTTTCACTGCAAGCCCGGCCTGATTCAAACATGGATGAGTTTTTCATGCACGAGAATGCACGTGATCCGCCAGCATTATCCGATAGAGGTAAGCTACGGAGTGGGACAAAATCTCAAATTCTCAATTGTTTACCAGCTATTCCTGCACAAGGGAAGAATTCAGCAGCTAGACAAGCTTCAGTTGTCATCTTGGATATGCCTGCTGTAGTCCATGTAATCAAACCACAGAAAGCGGATCTGTTTGGAGAATATGCTCGATTGCAATTATTGCCATACATCGAATCTCTGATTAACACGAACACCACAAGGGTTGATGCGATCTATGACTGTTACCCCGAAGGCAGTTTGAAGAATCAGACGCGAGCAAAACGCCTCGGTGAGACAGCAGTTAGGTTGATACGGGTGTCCGAGAACGTCCCTTTACCTAAAGGGAAGAATTGGCAGGCATTCTTGAAAGTTAGTGAGAATAAAGACGAATTTTTCAAGTTCCTGTCTGCTGAACTGCTGAAATTAACATCAACATCCGAGTACCAGTTGTTAACGACATCAGGAGAATATGTACTATGCAATAAGGATGTTAGCTTATGTGACATATCTCCATCGAACCACGAGGAAGCAGACACGCGCATGATGCTTCATCTCAACCATGCAGTCTCACAAGGTCACAAAATAGCTTTTCTTCGCACGGTTGATTCTGATGTCGTCATTCTGTCTTTGCACCATTTCGCAACATTCCGTGACCTTGGACTCAGTGAGCTGTGGATTGGGTTTGGAATTGGAAAGGCATATAAAGATATGCCAATTCATGAGATAGCTTCACAACTTGGACCTGATTACTGTAAGGCCCTGACTTTCTTCCACGCCTTCACAGGTTGTGATGTAACATCCAGCATGCTCGGCATTGGGAAGAAGACAGGATGGAATGCATGGATGAATTTTCCCGCATCAACTGAAATGATGATAGAATTGACTGAGAATCCGCAAGTCTTTTCAGAGGATTCCCCTCATATGCAGCATATCGAAAAACTCACCATACAGATGTACAGTAACAGTTGTGTCAGTACACGTGTCAATGATGCGAGACGGCATATGTTCACACATGGCCTTAAGTCTATGGAAAACATCCCGCCCACCAAAGCAGCTCTGTATCAACATGTAAAAAGGGTAATTCTTGTGTCATCTTTCATTTGGCATCGTGCTCTGCAGAAACACTTATGTGTGCCAGACCCATCACAGTACGGATGGGAGTGGAATCCACGTCTCAATATTCTGGTCCCATTTTGGACTCACCTAGGAGACGCAAGTGCTGCATGTGCACTGATGCTCCACTGTAGTTGTGCCAAGGCCTGCAAGGGCAATTGCAAATGCTTGAAAGCTGGATTAAGGTGCACACCTTTGTGTAAGTGTGAAGGTGGCTGTTGTAACAATATTGAGTAGTATACTGTCATGTTAGGACCAGTCATCTCCTATTCTGGTATTTTTTTTTCCATTTTCGGCCAGTTAACACATGTCATGTTTCTAGTTGAGTTGATTTTGCTAACAAATGTTCATCCCATGTGGCTTGCTACATTGTCCGGGGTATAGGAATACAGTTTTAGATTTCGGAAAATAGTCTGTTATTTACTGCACAAGACGGTGTTAATTCATGCATAGCATGATACAATATCCCCAACTATTTTGCCTCTGTACAACAGTTGATACCTTCGTTCACCCGTGTGTTCATCTATGGTATCCTTGTCTTTCTCTGGCCATAGGCCACATGTGACTAGTCAGTTCCTACTCCATAGCAAATCAACTTGGAAATCCTTCATCTTGTAGCGCACTCATGTCTCAATGAATCCATACCTGAGTTGATCTAATAAATCTAACGTAAGGTATCAAATTGCCATACCGGATCATATTTCGATAAGTTATTCGCTAAAACATTTCGACCACTCATCGACATCAAAGGTCATGTTTTGGCTCCCAGTGGTGGCTATATCTCTATATCCCTGGTAAAGTAGCATACCATGAGGGATGGGCATTAAGTGTCGGCAACATTAATCCTGACTTGGAACACACCACATCTTAACTGGCCGAAAATGAAGAATACTACTTGTAGTCAAAAAATATTCCTGTACCTCGAATGACTGCAAACATACACTCACCCCTTCTAGTCCCATTTTGCCAATGTTCTATACTGGCAAGATAACATTGTATAATTAACAACGGGAACTAATGCATCCCGAGTTCATTCCAGCACTGCCCTTGCTGGCAGACGTGTCGCTATGGTGTTGAGATTGAACCAGAACTCCTCTAGAAATTTGATAGTTTTATTTTCTTAGAAAATAAATCTATCGAAAATGCCGGAAGTTGAGAATAGACTGTCACTTTAATTGGATTATCAAATGTCCAAGTATCCCCACTGCTGCATACTATCGAGTACCCTTGTTCATGTGTTGACAGGAATCTCTCATACCATGTTCATTTGACCATTGCATTCCCGAGAAACATTCAACACTAATTTATCTACGGACGGACGATCATACTGACAGTCAGACACACAGACGCACACATCGACGGAAATTCTGATCCCATTATCCATTAATCTTCCCCCCAACTTGTTCCAAGGGCTTCACTCCATCATTCACATCAATTACAGCACATGTATGGTGTTAGGTTTGGAGCTTCAGTTGTGCGATCGGCGAAAATAGCTTTTTTTCGATCCGCTTGGCGGCCATTTTGGATTTCGCTGCTAGTGGTGGCTAGAGGATGGTGCCAACTTGTAGCCGATCGATTTTGAAATCTCTGATGCCTACCCTTACATCATGCCAAATTTCAGGAAGGTATCACCAAGTGCACAATTCTAGCGAATTCCTCCCCCGCTAAAAAGTCTGACTGCTAGTTTATGAGAAGATTTTAAAAGAATTTTTTGCTTTTGGAATTTACTTCTACTAAACAAACATGGAAGGGTATCCCACTCAAATAATTTGTTCCAAGTTTGGTTGGATTTGGAACATAATCTGAGGAAGGAGGAAATGCAATGAAAGTATCCATGACAATGTAGCTCAACTTGACAAACTTGAACTTGGTAAGTTTTAAATGAAATGGCAAAATTGAAGATCATTGGGACCAATGTTATTTGATGAAATTTCAACATAACAGCATTGTGTATGCACAACGTCAGAGTAATCCATGCATTTTTAATGTAAACTGTAAGACTGGCTAAAAGAAGAATGTTGAAACACAAATGCAGTATGTTCAGAGGTTATTGTAAATGGCAACTTTTTTCACAGAAATGAATGCTAATCAATAGCTCTTATCTAAAGGTCTTGCTAATGAGCAAACCAAGTTCAAAAACAATCCTATGATAAATGTGGCCTCTAGGCCATGTCAAAGAATGTTGATGCACAAATGCAATATATTCAAAAATTGTTGCTAACAACAACAGCTTTTGATGGAAATGAAAAGAAAATCAATAGCTCCTATCTTTGTCACCCTGCATAAGCATACAAAGTTTCATAACAACCTGATAATGAATGTGCCCTCTGAGGCATGCCAAAGGAAGACGTTAATGCACAAATGCACTGCACCAAGTAGAATTGCTTGTGGCAATGGGTTTTTTTGTTGTTGTTTTTTTTATGGAAATTCATAAATATACCCTGCAGAGAGTGCAAAAGGGATAAGTTGATGCACAAATGCTGTAAGTTCAAAGGCTGGTGTTAACAACAATAATTTTTTTATGGAAATGAAAAAACGCAATAGCTCACAACTAGAGGTCACACCAAACACATTTACCAAGTTTCAAAGTGATCTGATCATAAATGTGCCCTGAGGGGTGTATTAAAGGGAAATATTGAGGTTTAACTAAACTAAGTTCAAAGGTCAGTGGCCACATTTTTTGACAGAAATGGAAGAAAATTGACAGCTCCCATAAAGATGTCACCCCACACAAGCACACCAAGTTTGCAAGCAATCCAATCATAAATGTCCCCTGCAGGGTGTGTCAAAGGGAAATATTGATGCTTAACTGCACTAAGTTTTTACTAAGTTCATTGAAGGTCATTGCCTGTGGCAACATTTTTTGATGGAAATCAAAGGAAATAGATAGCTCCCATCTAGAGGTAACCCCAAACAAGCATACAAAGTTTCAAACCGATCTGATCATAAATGTGTCCTGTAGGGCATGTCAAAGGAATATATTGATGCCTGTCTAAACTAAGTTCAAAGATCGTTGCCAGCGGCAACATTTTTTGACGGAAGTAAATGGAAGAAAATCGATAGCTCCCATCTAGAGGTCACCCCAAACAAGCATGTCAGGTTTCAAAGCAATCTAATCATAAATATGCCCTGTAGGGTGTCCCAAAGGGAAATATTGAGGTCTGACTAAACTAAGTTCTAAAAACATTGGCCACAGCAACATTTTTTGAAGGAAATGGAAGAAAATAGCACCCATCTAGAGGTCTCCCCAAACAAGCATGCCTGGTTTCAAAGCAATCCGATCATAAATGTGCCCTGTAGGGTGTGCCAAAGGGAAATATTGAGGTTTCACTAAACTAAGTTCTAAGAACGTTGGCCACAGCAACATTTTTTGACGGAAATTGAAGACAATCGATAGCTCCCATCTAGAGGTCACCCCAAACAAGCGTACCAAGTTTCAAAGCGATCTGACCATAAATGTGACCTGTGAGGTGTGCCAAAGGAAATTGTGGACGTACGTACTAACGTACGTACGACGGACGAGAAGTGATGGCAATAGCTCAGCTTGACTTTGTCAAGTTGATCTAAGAATTAATGGAACCAGACACAGGACAACGAACACCAAATGATTGCAACAGCCCACACTCAGTGATTTAAAAAAAAGAGCTCAAACCACAATGTTACATTATACCAATAGGAGAAGTACAAACATTTTAAGAAAAAGAAAATGCATACAAACCCAATAGAATAAGCTATGTGTCTGACTGGGTTATCCACCTTCAGACCAGTATCTTCCTCTATACAAATCGGCCACACACTACCATTTCCATTTTGAAATGTTGTGTTACATCTGTATTGGTAGAGGGTAATGAACTTTAGTAGTCTCCTAGACTCACTTTCTGCATTGGCTAGAACACGGAGTGAGCTGTATGTTTCATTAAACTGGGCAACTTGGAGCAAAACATACACTACAACAACTGTGGCCACTGCATATATCAAAGTTTTCTTTTTCTTGCCCATTCTATACAAAGATTTTATTACTGTCTTCATTTTATCACACAAAATTGATGTCATTTAAGATGCTTCCGCTGACTGGAACAGTAAGCCATTGGTTCTACCCTGCAACAAAAGTCAGTAAATTAGGAATAAGTTATGGTAATTAGGTTCAAGTAAATGGATATTTCTTATTTGAATGACCCTGTTAACTAGGGCCGGAATTTCACGATCGACTTTTGAAGAAGAATAATTGATTAAAGTCAACTTTAATTGTAATCTGTTACCTCTAGAAACAAGGAAATAAAAAATAATACTTTTGGTCATTAGTTTTCCTGGCCGGACATTCTTTAGGCATGCTGCATGCCAACTGCTCTCTGAGGAAAATTTCAGAATCTTGACCAACACAGACCTAACCCTGAGTTAAGGTTCAAGTTTGGATGTGAGCTGGTCAAGAGTCTAATAATAGCTACATTGAGATTTAAGAAGGCAATTGCTGTCCTTGGAAAACTGATGAGGGCAATTATTTGTACTCACATACTTTCTGGAATGTCAGACCAAGTGTCATGTATTGTATACTTTTTTCCCATATCAATTACAATGTATTTTGATATTCTACAGTCCCTGACACTTCTTACAAGTATGATGGGGAGGGGAGTAATAACTAATAATTCATCAGTAAAGGAGTGATGAAAACCTATAATCGTTGACTTTGAAATTGTAGTCAATTGTGGGTGTTTCACTGTTTCCAATGATCAGTTGACTTATCGATGAATCATGACAGGCCTACTGTTAACTGCATATGACTTCCAAACATTAAACCATTTACCAACCTTCAGTACAATCTGACCTGTTAATTACATATAAGTTATTGAGTAAACTACCGTTAACTGGGCATTTGCTAAATTTTATTTCGTTGTCAAAATTTTTTCACTCGTTTTTGCCTTGTTAGAATTTATATATCCACTTCAAAGACAAGAGCTGGACTTTCTTCCGGTGCATACCCCCACGTGGTGTACCGCCTAGTGTGGGCATATCTATGACCAACAAATATTATTTATGAATATTCTCGTATGGATTGACGGACGAATGCACAGATGGACCGATGCAATCCAGTATATCCCCCAACCCCATTTTCTTCGAAAATTTTCAACAATTTCCAACAATTTCTAAGTCAAAAGGTATGGTAAATTGTTTGGTGTTTGGAAGTTTTATGCAATGAGGCAGAAGCTTTTGTCATAAGCAAACAAAATTATGTCTATTTCCTACAATTTCTAAGTCAAAAAAGGGGGATAACTCTAAAAAGGAGAATGTGAGAAATATCATTGAATCCTTTTTTTAAAGCCTATACCATAAGCAGTGTTCATGGCAAATTTCATTGCAATAGAACATTCGATACCCGAGATACAGGCTGAACAGACAAAATTTGGCTTGGACGGACACAATTCTTAGTGAACAAGTAATAAAAAAAAAAATAACTAGTGTGGGCATACCTATGACCAACAAATATTATAAAAAATAATAATTTACTTAAGTTATGAATATTCTCAGACGGACTCACACACGGACGCACAGACGGGTGGATGGACGGACGGACCCACGGACGCATGTAATCCAGTATACCCCCATTTTCTTCGAAAGTGGGGGTATAATAATATGAAGCACATCTAAATATGAAACCTTTAAGTTGTGGAAGCTGTAATTCAGCAACATTGACATAAAGTCAAGGCCTGCCAATTGTTTATACCCATATTACCCATTTTAGAGGACTTCCACCCAGGCATTGACTACCAGGTCCAACTTTCCCAGTAAAACAGCTAGTTTACCACAGTAAACAAGCACTGCTTCATTTACCAGGGTTCCCACTGGGATATTGAACAATTACATGTCCTCTGACAACCTCTGAATTCCCCACTTTCAAAGACCTCTTCAGCTACACTACATGCAATCTATGCATATACATGTAATCTATTATAGCTCCATCAGCTCTGTCAAATAAGAAATAATCAGTGTATAGTACAGTCATTGTAGAATTACTTTTCCCCATGGCCAATGACTGGGGGTTAATGACAAGAAATTTTTTTAAGAGAATTTCAGGTTTTTGGGGAAAAACTAGGATAAGCTACTTCTATTGAACAAATTTGCAGGGTTATCTCCCAAAGATAATTGGGTCGGATGAAGACTGACATGCAAAGTTAATGGATGATGGATAACAGACAATGTACATGTACGACATATGATGGATGAGACTCAAGTGATGGTAATAGCTCATTCTGACTTCCAGAGAGATGAGCTAAAAAAGAGTAATTTAGTTCAGATTTTTGGTTTAAAAGAGGGCACATTTTTTTCAGCCATGTGAAATGATGAGAAAGACAAGAGCAACACAAACCGTGGCATATACCCCCCGACGGTGATAAAAGGGTAGGTAAGTCTCGGGGGCATAACCAAATCAAAAGGAAGCTTCCTCTAGACCGAATAATGCATCCAAAAAATATTGCTTTGAGTCAGCATTCATAAGTTATTGAACGGAAATCAAATTCAATATGGCCACAATGGGGGCCATATTGGAATTGGCTAGCTGATCCAAAATCAAAACAAAGCTTCCTCTAGACACCAATAAAGCATAAGCAAAAATTGAAATTAATTTCAGTCAGTATTCATTAGTTATTTGACAGAAACCAAATTCAAGATGGCTACAAAGGAAGCCATAATGAATTGGCCACTGGCAGCCACCTTTGTTCAGCTGACTGGTCCAAAATCAGAAGGAAAATTCCTGTGGACACCAACCATGCATAATTAAAAAATAATGAAAGTGTCAATGACACTGTAGTTTAACGTGATCGTGTTTTGTTGTTTGATGAAAAGGATAAAGTTCAATGTTTATGATAGGATTATGAAATAAGACAAGAATTGTGATAATTGAGAATATGTTAATTTCTGTTCACTGTTTGCGATATTTTCAATAAAAAAAGTTTAAGGTGTAGACTGTACTAAAGAATTGAGGGATAGGTTAATGTGGCCCTCACAATTAATGTATGTCAACCAAAGTGACCAAGTTACAGTGAAATTATTCCAAAACAAGTCATCCTATCAAGTTACAATGAAATCCCTTCATAAATACAGTCTGTAGACTGTGCTAAAGGTTTTCTGGCTTCGGGCCTGTGTAGCCATCACAGTTGTTCTTTCGCAACCAACAGGGGACATCCTCATCTAGACATTATACTGAGTCATCCTACCAAGATACAATGAACTCCCTTCATAAATACGACCTTTAGTCTATACTAAAGGTTTTTGGATTTGGGCTTGGGCAGCCATCACGGCTGAAGGATTACTACCAAAAGGGGACGTTCTCATCTAGACATTATCTGGAACCATCCTAGCATGTTACTATGAAATCTCTTCATAAATACGACCTGTAGACTGTGCTAAAGGTCTTTAGGGCCCCTATAGCTATCACAGTTGACCAATCGCAATCAAAAGGGACATTCTCATCTAGACATTATATGGAGTCATCATACCAAGTTACAATGAAATCCCTCCATAAATACGACCTGTAGACTGTGCTAAAGGTTTTCAGGTTTTGGGCTGGGGCAGCCGTCACAATTGACAGATCACGGCCAAATGGGGAAGTTCTCATCTAGACATCATACAGAGTCATCCTACCGATGTTCTCATCTTCATTTAGACATGACCTCAAACCTACATATGAAATTTTGTGACGATCACACAAGAACTACAGGGTGTAGCCTGTGCTAAAGGAAAATGTGAACAGACTTCCGCATGCGTGATGGCAATAGCTTATCTTGATTTTGTCAAATTAAGCTAGAAATAGACATGATTCGAGTCAGCCTTTACTAGTTATTGGATGGAAATCAAATTGAATACGGCTGCCATGGCAGCCATATTGAATTGACTAGCTGGACCAAAATCGAAAGGAAGCATTGTCTTGTCATCCACAAGTTACCCATAAAACTATGATTCGGTCACATTAGCGGTTCTTTAGTTATCTGACAGAAACCAAAAGTTAATGCCGGACGACAGATGCCAGACATGGTGAAAACCTAATGCTCACGACATTCTCTCCGGGACATTATACTAATAACAAGAGGCCCCAATGGGCCTGAGAGAGCTCACCTGACACTGACAACAATCAACGGAGGGTCCTGATTTGAACAAACTTGCATCTGCACCATTAAGAAAACCATATACCAAATGTCAAAACATTCTGACCAGTGAATCTGAGAAAAAAAAGATTTTCAAAAAATATTCCTCATATTGAACTAAGTTATAATTCGGGCTCCCACAGGGAGCTTGAATATGAACCCACGGCCTTGGCTTTAACAAATTTGAATCTCACCTCCCTACGCATACTGTTTACCAAATATCAAAATATTCTTACTGGTGGATGTGAAGATTTTTATAGAATGTTCCTCATATTGAAGTTACAATTCGGTCTCCCACAGGTATCCAAAATATGGACTCAGAGACTTGGCTTGAACAAACTTGAATCAACCTTCCTAAGGATGCTGTATACCAAATATCAAAAGATTCTGATTGGAGGACCTAAAGAAGAAGATTTTTAAAGAATATTCCTCATACTGCACTAATTTAAACATTTGGGCTCCCATAGAGAGCCCAAATATGGACTTAGGGATTTCATTTCAACAAACATGTGAAACAATCTTCCAAAGATGATATATGTGAAATTTGAAAGCTTTTGGAGCAGTGGTTAGGGAGAAGAAGAGTCTTAAATGTTTTCTCCATTACCCACAGTGTTAAAAAATGCTGACTCAGCATTTTTTCAAGGCCCCGAAAAAGTACCCTATAATAAAACCGATAGCAATTTTTTTTACCATTCCATTCTGTTGGTCCTAAGGAAGCTCAGCACCAAATAAGAATTCTCAGTGCCGTGTTGTGTTGGAGATACGGGCTTTTGAAATTTATTCTATGTTTACCTCCTGTGGTTCCCATGGGGCATTTAAAAAAAATGTTTTGGCATAAATCAAGTACTTAGGACCCATTAATATTTCATATCAAATTTGGTTCAAATCGGCCTCTAGGTTTGGAAATAGAAATTTTGGCCGGGGCAAAAATTCTTGCCCCTCCTATAATGACGACAACTAATGCCCCTCGAACTTCTCTTGAACAAACTTGAGTCTACACCTCAAAAGGAAGCTGTACACCACATATCAAGTCTCTGCTACAGCTTGTTCATGAGAAGATAATTTTTTTTTAAAATTGGGCCACTTTGCCCCCCCCCCCCCCCCCCCCCACCTTGCCCTTGTTAATATGAGCAGAAACCAAATTTGAAGAAAAACCCAAATGCCCCTATATAACCACTACTCATGTGAAATTTCATTAAAATGTGGCCATTGGTTTGATTAAATAGGTGAGAGCAGTCAACCACCGAGTAGCCCAGAGCAGCCTGGAAGCTTATGAAAGTGAGTACATATGAAATTGACTGAAGTCTTCCTGTACTTGACCTTGGAATGAAAGCTTATGATAAGTGTGCTCAGTACAGGATTAGCCTAGCGTCCTTGGGCGCTTGGACAGGTGCATACAAGTGTTCAACCACAAATGCCAGAGAACACGTCTGTAGTGTTTATTAGCGCCTGTTGTTTTAATCATTGTAAGCAACAGAATATCACATAATGTGATTATTGGCCGTTAGGCACTGTTTATTCATCATTTTCTGAATGACTCGTTCGGAAACAACAGCACATGGTTTGGTATTATCCACTGTTACATGTTATTAAGTGCTGTTCTACAAAACATAAGTTTGTGCACTATTAAAGGGTCATGAGTGTAGTGTATTTGACCGCCGTAGTGTAAACTTATTTGGTACTGTTATGAATGAAGTACAATGTAACTTGTTCCCCACATGTTGGGTGGGTGTTCCAGGGTTAAACATACCGCTCCTCCCTACAGTGTATTTTGCGCTAAGATGGGAGGTTTAATGCTTAAGCAAATTGTTGTACGTTCGGTGTTATTAGAATATTACTGCTGGTCGCGAGTGTAATATTGCGTCAGCTGATCCCCACCAGGGGTCTCTGTATCCGTTATGGAAGTTAGGCGCGCTCACAGGTGTGGCGAGATTGGCTAAATGGCCAGTGAAAGGTTTAGCAGGAGTAGGTATACACTTTAACCCTTTGCCTATTACATTGAAATTACTCGTTCTTGTTTCGATGAGAGTAGGCATTTATTTTTACCCTTTGCCAGGTACGGTTTTACAGAGTCTGTCAATTCGTGATACAGCATGTTGGTTATGGTATTGCTCAAAACTTAAGCCCATTATCTGGGTATGTCATTATTGACATTAACGTATATTTGCCTGAAGACAGTTCTGTAGGTAATTCAGGCTGGCATTGGTGATACGACAGTTGAGTTGGAATATACTGCTGACCATGATAGAATGGAAGGTCGATCAACTATGATGTAGGCATTACATGTGCCCTGTTGCTGGGGTGCGTATGTTTACCATTTGGTAGATGCAGCCCATATTATACAGCATCTAGTATGATTGCTCTCTGGCATCACTTCGATGTTAGCTATGCGTATTAAGCGATGGCACTGGTGGAGAACCAAGGGTGAATGGCTTAGCTACCCATTTCCTCCATCCACCCCTAGCCCTCACTCTAAGGCTCAACTGTGAACGCATGCTACATAGGTGTGGGCGCAATGGATGCACCACATATTATACTATGTATTATTTATTTATTGATGTTTAAGGGCACATATTTATGCACACATATTATACTAGCCCTCACTCTAGGGTGCATTTGCGAGTGCATGGTACATTGTTGAATGCATGTGCTTTACTGAATGTTGATCGACATGAATCAAATGATGATAGAGCTGTTAGTATTCCAGTGAATGGATGCAGCCCTATTATTAGGTCGAAATAATACCCAACATGTAAGACCGTATCAGTTTCGGGCATGCAAAATGTATGAAGCCCGTATTAAAAGGCTTATCGGTATGTGCATGCTGCATTGTTTGAGGTATGCCCATTTTAATAATTAGGCCTGGACCATCGTCTAAGTAAATAACTGTCGACACTAAAGAAATATGGTCATTGGACTAAAAGCACTTGAGCAATGCATTTTATCCTTTGTCAGCTCTTGGAGCTTTGAGCTCGTGACGAAAAAGTAATTTTATTATAGCGCTTATATTTGATTCAGTGTATAATTTGTTTGATCCGAAGCCCATTGGTACTTGCCCGGAATTTAATCCGCTATGTATGACTAGTTTCAACCTCTATGGTTTTTTCAAATAAACAAATACCTCAGGACTTCAATTTATTGAAACGTCCAAGTTTATCGAAACGTGGTCGATATTCGAGTATAAAATTGTATAATATTGGTCACCTTGTGTGGGGACCTCGACACACCACTTATTGTTCGATGAGGTGTTGTATACAGCCGTAGTTTTGCTTGTAGCAGATCGCCAACAAAAAAACTGTTAGTGTGTTTGTTTTTGGCAAATTTCAAAGAATCTAGGAAAAAAAGTCATGGGAAAAAAGTCTGGGAAAAAAAGTCATAGGAAAAAAAGTCACAGGAAAAAAAGTCAAGGAAAAGAGGTCATATGGCATTTAGTTGAAATTATAGATATTGTTTTTCATTTATTTTATAATAATATTGGCTACCTCTGTGTGTCTCGGTAAAAGTGAAATATTCTTGACTGGGATGTTAAACCCCATTAATCAATCAACTATAATGTCCGCCATGTATGGGTTGTTGTCCACGGTAACAGGACAAAACCCCCTCAGGACAAAACCCCATCAGACAAAACCCCCTCATTTTTTGCATCGTAGGACAAAAACCCCTCAGAGAAAAAAACCCCTCAGGACAAAACCCCCTCAGACATTATATATATACTAACTTGTGTCTTGTGTTTCAGTAACACCATTTTGCAAGTCATCTGTACTTAACCATTAAAAGTACAGATGGCTGTTGTTGTTGTTATAACAACAAATCTCCAAAGTACTGGGATACTAGCTTGTGTCTTCTGTTCCATTATTTCTTTGATGTATAGCTTTGTTGTTTTAGTAATACCGTTTTGCAAGCTATCTGCACTTTCAATTTTTCAATTTTGCTCAAATTGCTGGGACACTAGCTTGTGTCTTCTGTTCCATTACTTCTTTGAGGTATAGCTTTGTTGTTTTAGTAATACCATTTTGCAAGCTATCTGCACTTTCAATTTTTTAATTTTGCTGACTTCAATAACCATTTATGTTGTTTTATTACACTGGCATGACAAAGTTTTAGAACAACATTCTCTGTCATAATGTTATAAATATGCCAGTTTTGTGATGCTTTCTCAGTATTCAAAATATTGTCAATTAGTGCTATATTATGGAGATGATCAAAAACCACAAAGGTGGTCTGAAACTTGTGCTTGATGGCTACATGCATACTAAGAAATACACACGTCAAAATAAAATCCGATGGGAGTGCTCAAACAGATCAGCATTTTTGTGTAAGGCAGCTGTTACTACAAATGTTGAAATGAACTCTGTTTGTAGTTCCACCGAACATTCGCATGATCCTAAAAACGGCGGCGTTGAGGCAACAAAACTACGTGCAGAGATGAAAGAGCGGGCTCCAGGTTCAAGAGGTACAAACAGCCAGCTCCTGACAGACACTATTGCAACAGCTCCCGTTTCCGTACGAGCTGCCATTGGGGATATCAACTCCGTGAAGTGTTCTCTCCGTCGTGAACGAGCTAAATATTTGCCACAGAGCCCAAAGACTTTATCAGAGTTGATAGTTGAGGGAGAGTGGGCATTATCATCAGATGGAGACTCTTTTCTAATATATGATAATGGTGTTGACAGTACCAACCGTATGTTGGTGTTTGCTACCAATGAAGTGTTAAGACATCTCGCTAATTCCTCATCTTGGTTTATGGATGGAACTTTTAATGTGGCACCAAAACTCTTTAACCAGCTGTATGTAATCCATGCTGCCCTTGGTGAAAGTTCAGTGGCTTGTGTGTATGCTCTGTTGGTGGACAAAAAACAATCTACATATGAAGAACTGTTTGGGGCAATTCAGGACTATTGTGAAACTTTAGGATTCCAAGTAGACCCAACGACCATTACAATGGACTTTGAAATAGCTGCAATGAAGGCAGCGACAGAAATATTTGGTCCACAACTTGTTATACATGGATGTTTTTATCATTTGACTCAAAGTACGTGGCACAAAATTCAGAGTTTGGGTTTGGTAACCTGTTACAGGGAGGATGACAATGTTAAGCATTTTTGTGGAATGTTGGACAGTCTAGCCTTTCTGCCAGTAGATGACATTCATGAAGGCATGTCACATCTGCAAGATGTCACCCCTGATGGACTAGAACCTCTCTTGGCCTATTTTAACAATACATATGTGACTGGGTCTTATAGAACTATCAAACCACCATCTCGACCTGATGGAACACTTGCCCCAATTAAAGTCAGGCGCTTACTGCCTACGTTTCCACCTCCAGTTTGGAATGTGCATGACATAACAGTTTGTGGTAATGCTCGCACAAATAACATTTGTGAAGGTTGGAATAATGGGTTTATGAAACTTGTAGGCCATGCACATCCAACAGTCTGGAGAGTAATAGACAGTCTCAAGAAAGACCAGGTATTGGTCTCTACAACTCTCCTTAGACATGAACGAGGTGAACCTCCATCAAAACGTCAAAGAAAACACACAGTTAAACTTCAGAAGAAACTTGAAAAACTGTGTGAGGATAGGCGTGAGGGTAAACTCAATGTGGCAGACTTCTTGAAATATGTTGGTTATTGTATTCGGTTTTAGAAACTTCACTCATATATATGAAACAGTTTTAAAAATATAGTGCTTCACCTATACGTCCGTCCGTCAACACGGTAAAAACATTACATGGTATCCATATCACAGGTTAGATTTGTGTAATAAATAGAGGATCTACAACGGGTTCCCATTTTATAGCTCTATTTACAAAACGAGTTCAGTAAATTAGGTATTGGCCGAGCTTTAGCGTGGCCAAGACTTAATTTACTGGACGAGTTTTGTAAATAGAGCTACAAAATAGGGATCCGTTGTAGATTCTATTTATTACATGATCCAGGGTAACTCAAAAACGCGAGTTGAACCACATTGAATTTTTGTGAGTGTCAATGAGATTTATTATCATTGGATAATTACTTTATAGATGTTGTAATTTGTAAGGCAAGATGATCCTAATTAATATAATATTTGTATGTTCTATAGTTCTGTGTGAAAAAGATCGCTAGCTGTTACATGTTGTCAGTATTATATATATATATATATATATATATGTCATTAAATATTAATTACAATTACCTGCAAACAAATTTAATAAAACTCTATATTTGTTTAAATATTCTTTTTATTTATTCACTTCAACATTTATCACCTCATTTTTTTCATCATCATTTTTTTCTCAAGTGAGGGGGTTTTGTCCATTTTGTCAGTAAAAGTGAGGGGGTTTTGTCCGAGGGTGTTTTGTCCTGAGGGGGTTTGTTCGAGGGTGTTTTGTCCGAGGGGGTTTTGTCCTATATTCGTTGTCCGCATGGGTTATTGTCCCATGGGTTATTGTCTGCGCACCGTTTGAGATGGTTTGTCCATAGAATTAGAAATTCTGTTCTTCATTTGACAGTGCGCTTTCACGTATCTTACAGTTATATCATCAGGAGGATGACAATGATCACGCTGAGATTGCAGATTTTCCAAAGCTAAGTTTGTGAACAAACTTCCAGAGCACTTTAAACTTGAACGCTGAGAGCATTTCTACCATATTTTGTCTTTGGTTGTACTATGCTTAGTATACAAATAACCATTATAACAAACTTTACTTCCACCTTTGTTGCTAGTAATAACCTCCATTGTCAAAAATACTTTTAATTTTAATTTTATCATCATCTTAACAGTCATCTATACCCATTTTTGCTCAATCTCCAGAATTATAACAAAAACACAGGCAAATTTATGAAACCTGGCCAGTAAAATTATTATTAGGATTAGACTATCAAAATTGTCTTTGCTCAATCTCCATAAGTATAATAAAAAAACAGGCTAATTTATGAAACCCACAGCAATAAGAGATAAATATGAGGATTAGAAGCTGCATGGATTATGGTTAAGTCAATTAATTTCATGACAGTCTTCACTAATTCATTTT
The DNA here is from genome assembly GCA_031216915.1 of Pictodentalium vernedei. Lineage (NCBI taxonomy): Eukaryota > Metazoa > Mollusca > Scaphopoda > Dentaliida > Dentaliidae > Pictodentalium > Pictodentalium vernedei. Next base: position 189,097,043 of record CM062292.1, on the reverse strand, counting down.
GTACCTTATTTCCACATACGCATGTGTCACAAATAAATAATTCTGAAAAGTCCATGATATATATAGTCAAAAATGAATAAAATACATTATAGTAAAATGAAATTTATTTATTATTTATATTTCATATAAAATATATATATATTTTGACTTTCTTTCCTGGACTTTTTTTCCCATGACTTTTTTTCCTATGACTTTTTTTCCTGTTAGCATCTCAAATGCTGTATGAGTCTTAATTATTGCACTTTGTTGAAGGCTGTTTCAGCTGGTGCAATTATATTGTTCACACCTTATAGCTTTTATTGTCCGAGTAGACCAGGTGTTTTCTTTGTTTTTATTGATTTAGTGTTTGCACTTGACAACTGCACTGTATTGAAGTTTTGTTTATAGTTAGTGCAATTATATTATTCACACCAGAAAGTATTGGTAGGGTGTGAGGACCAGGTGTTTTATTAGAAACAATGTTTTTGTTATTTTTATTTTCACTGGTCTGGTAATAGCACTTGAGTATTGGTGCTTTTGTTAGATTCCCTTCGTTGGAAGGATCTCGAGTTATTACAGTTTGTTTGTTTGTTAAACTGTTTAGTAATTCAGGAATACTCCGTATAGTGCAGGCCTGCTGTTCAGAACTTCTGAGTTTCAAAGTTGTCAGACAGTTGGGTTCTGTACTGGTTGTATTTTAGAAACTCAGCATTTGATGAAGTTTCCAAGCTGTCGGGATGAATACGAAATGTAAACAACACTGGCTTGTATGAGGAAACTTCTAGGTTTCAAAGCTGTCAGGCAATGTTATGGGCAACCACGATTGCTGTGGAAAGGACTCTGAGCGGCAAAAATGGTGGCAAAATCCTTTCTGGTTTCTTGGAAGATGCTGAGCCAAAGCCCCAATGATATGGCCTCCGTACGACATTGCATCCAGAAATGCACGACTGGAATCAATAGAAGATTCCAGAAAGTCGGAACGGACATATTATGAAGCAGGCAATGAAATATCTCATTCCGACACCCACTCATGCAACACAGAGGAGCTCTCTGAATGTCTTCTACCATTTTCATAACGTGATCCAGAAAATGGTAATTGAAGGGAAGCATATGATAAGAAACCGCCTTTCTTATATTATTTGCTAGGCCAAGGGTGGCATCGTCAAGCAGACCAAAGGCCTCCGACAACTAAGCAGAATGACCTGGGAAGGAAAGAACCTCCTCTCTCCTGAGCACGGAACCCTTATCCAGGGACGAAAGCTGTTTTCGCCTAGCAAATGCAGACTTTTGTTCAGATAGAACAAAATCCGGAAAGAACTGATGAATAAAATTCATAGTCTCTATGTGCTGTTCCGCGAGGGATGGAGAATCATCCTCAATAGCCCTCTCACCATCTGAGTGTTCCATCTGAGAATAATGGTTGAATGAACAGATGACTGGACTGACCCAGTACCATCAGACAGCTCACTACCAGAGTGTGTTGACAGCTGAACCTGAGACTTCTGAGATGCTGTGATAAGCTGCGCAATCTGCGATAGCAGGTCTGTGGAGCAGCAGTCTACTGTTTCTTCGCCATATGCTGCTCACGGGACGGAGATCTGACCCCAGATCTTTTTGATGCATACCCAGTATGTATAAGCTTCAAACCACTAGCTGCAGATTGATGACTTCGGTGAAGACTGGAACCGTCTCCGAGGAACAGCTGGAACATCCGAAGTCGGAAAGCTAGTTTGCAGTCTATGTGCTTGAGGAGGAAGAAGCCAAAACAGCAGCCACCCCCAGCTGCAATATGGAAGGAGCATCCTGAACCGCAAGCATGGACGAACGCCCCGATGCACTAAAGTTTCTCGAGTCAGAAAACAGTTGACCCCAACTGCTGACGGGATGGAGAGGGTTCTCCAACTCGCGATCTGACCCCAGATCTTGCCAAACATCCCGCTGAAAAACTTTCAGGCTTCTTCCCCTTTGCTGTCATCGCTGGGTGAGCTTTGTTTTTGAGGTGCTCGCTCTACCAACGTCTACACACTCCTCGACCGCAACAGACCTACCGGGCTCCTACTAACTGAGGAACCGCTTCACCAGTCGAGCTAGCTGCTTGCAGAGGATTAAAAGCACTAACTAGAGGCCTCACCACTAAATCATGAGCACCTTGGCAACTAGCACTGTTTGCTCATCAGAGTGGGGCTCATCAGTGCGCGACAACTGTAGCACATAACGGACGGGTGTCAAAGTACATTGATGTCCATCACCATGTTCTTGTTCCTCTGAAAAAGAGACTGAAAGAATTAGCCTGCGGTGAAAGTTCCGGCATCAGAACTTCAACACAGGTTGACACCCGCTTCCAACATTTCGCATCCAAATAGTACAAGTATTTGAAGGAGTGCAGCAACTACAGGCAAGACAACAAGCATGTATGGTAGAGGTGCAGGCTGCAAGCCGAGAGGTCCTCGGTTCGAACCCCACCTGCGGCAACCGCGTTGTGTCCTTGGGCAAGACACTTAACCCTCATTGCCCACGTGGGGGCACAGTGACGTTGTGTACTAAGGCATACTGCATGTCGATGGTGCACCTGTCTTCAACCAATGCTAACCTTGCTTGTGTGGACTTAGTATGTTGGGGAGCTGACAGTTGCTCGCCGTTGTTCGGTGGTTCTTTCCGGGTACTCCGGCTTCCTCCACCCATAAAACTGTCGAGGTCATGATTAGCCATTGTGCAGAAATATGTGACCTTAAACACCACTAAATAAATAAATAAATAACAAGCATTTAAATCCGAGACAGACTTCCTGGACTTACACTTGGTACAATATTTCCTAGCAGATACAATAATTTATGAAGCCAAAATCATAAGTCCGCTGCACTCCCAAATAATAATACAGAAAAATATATAGCAAGGATACATAACATAGACAATCACAAAAAGTACCCCAAGGAAACCTCATGAGCCCAAGGGCATTCTAATAGAGCTTAAGTGTGGACAAGCGCTACATAATTGAAGCTAAACTACCGGAATAAGGAATAATATGTATCCTAATAGAAATACAATAAGTGTGCTATACTAAATACTGAAATAATATGTATCTAAAACGTTGTTAAACAGAAGACGTCAAGGGAAAACCAGAGGCTCAAGTGAGCCTAAAACGCTCACCTGGCTCAAGTTTTCAAAAGAGATGAGTGTATCAGTAAGTGATCAGCAGCAAAAGCAATTTTTTTTATTTTCTATGACACAACCAAACGGCAATTTTTTTGGCCATTCATTTCTGCTGGTCCTAGGAAAGCTTTCTAGCAAGCTCTTTTCTGTGAATTTTTGTTTTGTTTTCAACTAATGTGGTTCTCTCTACCCCCCTCCCCAACCCCCAAAAAGAAAAAAAGAAGAAAATCCGGCAAAAATGAAATACTTATGACCCAGCTATATATTATGTGGCAAATATGGTTCACATCTGCCCACTGAATCTGAAAACAGAAATATTGAGTGTAGCCCAAAATTTGGGAGCCCAAATTTTTACTTACTGAGTTTCTTTGAAAAAAAGTGAATCTGCATCACTAAAGTAAGTTCCAAACAAGAAATGTAAGCACTATTGCAAGTGGCTTATAAAATGAGGATTTTAAAGGCATATTAGGCTTATGGGGCATTAACCCCACCCTAAGGGATACAGTAATTTGGAGGGAAATACAGAAGAGTAAATTCCACCAGCCTGAACATGGCAGCCACTCCATTTGAACAACAGAGAAAATGTTTATTCCAAAGATGGTCTGTGCCATAAATGAATGAATTTGGCCCAGTGGTTTTAAAGAATAAGAAAGAGTTCAAACTAGAGAAACAGAATTTTACTGCCACCAGTAAATTCAAGTCTGTGTGAAAATGGTTAAAGCATCAAAAATAAACAAAACAGAAAGAGAATTTATGGAGGTTTATTTTGGGGGGGGGTAAAATATTTTTAAAGAAATCAGAAATAGGTTTTCATTAACAGTATTACATGAAATAAAATCTTCGAAACCCACATTGAAGCCTTGAGAGGGTTAAATTAAAGATCTTCATACAGGAATTAGAGAAACTTTTTCCAAGAAACCAGAAAAAACATACGTGCACAGCATTGAAAAGGTTTGATCAAGGCATCAATAAAATCTTTTGAAAGCCATACTGAAGGCTTCAGAGGGTTAAATTAAAGACATCCTTACAGGAATCAGATAAATGTTTCCAAGAAATCAGAAAAAACCTATATGTGCACAGAATTAAAAGGATTCAACATAAAATAAAATCTTTGGAAAACACACTGAAGTCATGAGAGGGTTAAATTAAAGCTATTCAAACGGGAACCAGATCAATTTTTTTTCCAAGTAACAAGAAAAAACATATATAAATGTTTCCACAAAACCAGAAAAAAACATGTGCACAGAATTAATAGGGTTCAACATAAAATAAAATCTTTGGAAAACACACAGAAGTTATGAAAGGGTTAAATTAAAGCTATTCAAACAGGAATCAGATCAATTTTTTTCCAAGGAACCAGAAAAAACATATGTGCACAGCACTGAAAGTGTTTGATCAAGGCATCAATAAAATTTGTGGAACCAACATTGCCGTCTTGAGAGGGTTCAATTAAGATATGCATACAGGAATTAGATAAATGTTTCCAAGAAACCAGAAAAAGACATATATGTGCACAGTGGTGAAAGGGATCATCATGAAATAAAATCTTTGGAAAACACACTGAAGTCATGGGAGGGTTACATTTAAGATATTCATACAGTTAAAACTAGAAGCCCTGTCATGAAATGCGAACAAATAGCACGTCGCGGCGATCTGCGCATTAATCTACACGTTATGACAATAGTAAGGCTATCAAATTCTGTACATATGGCCTGTGCACAAGGTCCATTGGCAGAAACATTGCCTGTGTTTGCTATGAGTAACCAGGAGAACCTACCGTATTTTGGATGTATTCGATATGGCAATTGTGCGCAATTCCTACGCGCAATTAAGCATAGATAAGCATACAGTTCATGACAGGACTTCTAGTTTTAACTGTACAGGAATCAGATAAATCTTTTTCCAAGGAACCATATACAGCATTGAAAGGGTTTGTTCATGGCATCAATAAAATCTTTGGAACCCACACTGCAGTCTTGAGAGGGTTAAATTAGAGATATGCATACAGGAATCGGATAAATAATTCCAGAATTGAAAGGGTTCAGCATGAAGTAAAATCTTTGGAAAACACACTCAAGTCAGAAATTTTCTGAACAATTTCCCAATTAAAATGACATAACAATGTGCAATTTGTTATTTTAAGAACAGTATGTTATTCTAGCTGTCAATCAAGGTTCTTAGTGAATGCAAATTTATCCAGGATAAACGACTGCAAAAATGCTGACTCATCATTTTTTCAATACCCTCTACCTGGCACCCTGATTGAAACAGTGGCAATATTTTTTTTAACCAATCCCTTCTAATGGTCCTAAGGATGCTTCATACCAAATAACAGTTCTCTGTTCCTTGTGGTTTGGGATAAATGGGCTTTTGAATTTGTTTCTGTTTTTAGCCCCTCGGGTTGCAACCCGGCTGTGAAACTTTGGTGGGGGGGTGGGGGGGAATCAATCAATTACTTAGGACCCATTTATACTACACGCCAAATTTGGTTGAAATTCACCCACTGGTTCTTGAAATAAAAATTTGGGGAGAGCCCAAAATGGATGTACCCCCACAGAGAGCCCAGATATTGACCTATCAACTTCCTTGAACAAACATTAATCTTCTACACCAAAGGATGTTCCATACCAAATATCAAGGCATTCCCTCTGGTGGTTCATGAGAAGATTTTTAAAGGTTTTTAAGTGTTGGGGCATAAACCAGAGCCCGAATATGACAGCTGCTTCATTTAAACAAAATAGATGGTCTGTGCAATATATGTTTGAATTTGGCAGAGTGGTTGTGAAGAAGATGTCAAGTTTGCAAAAAGTTAACGGACGACGGACAAAAGTGATGGCAATGAGCTAAAACTGGAAACTAACCAAACAAACAGGCACAACAAAGGCCCATAGTCAGTAACCGATCAACAGCCACCTGATGCAAAGCTAGATCTTCCTAGGAAGAAAAAACAATGCATCTGGTAGAAGATGAAAGATTACAAAACGTCCTGAACACCAAACGAACAGGACATAAACACTGGGTGTAAACAGAATACCAATTCCGTAGAACATGTTAAACTCCCAAAAATTTAAATAAAAAATTCTCAATAAAAAGCCGAAAGAGCTTTGGAGTATAACAGGAGGGTTCAGGAGAGGGAAGGGAAGTATCACTAACAAAACAACAGTAGAGTCATAGCAAAATTGACGACATTCAGGCACCTTTCCTGAAATTGGGAAACATGAATAATTTTTTACAAAAATTATAAAGTTACAGCCCTGAACATCCAAAACCACCATTGTTCACTTCCAACATCCTGCTATACTGTTGATTCCATGAAAACCATCATTGATTAGTGTCTGGCATCTTCAATGAAAGTGTCAATGACACTGTAGCTTAACTTGTGTGACACTGTAGCTTAACTTGTGTGTTGTGTTTGATGAAAAGGATAATGTTCAATGTTTATGAAAGGATTATGAGACAAGAGGCCCCAGGGGGCCTGAGGGCGCTCACCTGACATGGTAGTCTAAATATCAAACCAGGGACTTGATTTGAATAAGCTGCATACGCCCATCCTAAGAAAAGCATATACCAACTAGATTAAGCGATTGTGCCCACATAATACACAGGATTTTCCTTCTATTTTCAGTTCCTGCATTTTTACGTACCAAAATTGAGATAAATGCATAAAAAAACAGATTTTTTTTATTTTTGTTCGGAAATTTTCAAAGTCCCAAACAAAATATTTTCAGCCTAAAATTTTTTTTTGTCTTAAAATTGACCAAAATGCATAAAAAAAAAAAATTCCGGATTTGGATCCAAAAATTTCTAAGTCCCACCCGACGCCCAAATTTTCAGAATAAAAAAAAAAATTGACCGATACGCTTGAAAAAACAAAAAAATATTCCGGATTTTGGTCCAAAATTCCAAGTCCGGAACGGGACCCCAAATTTTCAGCCTAAATATGAACCCAGGGACTTGGCTTGAACAAACTTGAATCTCCACCCCCTCCCCCCCCCCCCCCCCCCCCAAAGGATGCTGCATACCAAATATGAAAAGATTCTTATTGGTGGATCTGAAGAAGATTTTGAAAGAAAAGTCCTCATATTGCACTACGTTAAAATTCGGGCTCCCATAGGGAGCCCAAATGTGAACCCAGGAACTCGATTTGTACAAACTTGAGTCTGACCTCCCTGGAGATGCTGTATACCAAATATGAAATGATTCTGACTGGTGGATCTGAAGAAGAAGATTTTGAAAGAAAAGTCCTCATATTGCACTAAGTTAAAATTCGGGCTCTCATAGGGAGCCCAAATGTGAACCCAGGAACTCGATTTGTACATACTAGAATCTGACCTCCCTGGAGATGTTGTATACCAAATATGAAATGATTCTGACTGGTGGATCTGAAGAAGAAGATTTTGAAAGAATAATCCTCATTTTGCACTAAGTTAAAATTTGGGCTCCCATAGGGAGTCTAAATTTGAACCCAGGGACTCAATTTGAACCAATTTGAATCTGACCCCCATAGAGATGATGTATACCAAATAGGAAAGAATTCTGCCTGGTGGATCTGAAGAAGATGATTTTTTTGAATTTTGGAAAGAAATTCATGGGTGCTATCAGAGTTATGCCCCTTGTGGTGCCCCCTGTAGGTGCGGCAAGTTTATTTGTACAAGTTTGAATTGACATATAATAGGGAATATGCACACCAAATTTGGTTCATTTTGATCCAGTAGTTTGTGAGGAGTAGTCGATGATGTAAAGTTCATGACGGACGTCGACGAACGGCAAGTGAAAAGTTAAGCTCCCTTCGGTGAGCTGATAAGACAAGAATTGTGATAATTGGGAATAGGTTCATTTCTGTTCCCTGTATGCTATGTTTTTGATAAAAATAATATGAGGTGTACACTGTACTAAAGAGCTGAGGGGTGGGTTAATGTGACCTCACAGTTAATGTATGTGGCCCTCACAGTTAACGTATATCAACGAAAGTTACCAAGTTATAGTGAAATTATTCCAAAACGAGTCATCCTATCAAGTTACATTGAAATCCCTTCATAAATATAGCCTGTAGACTGTGCTAAAGGTTTTCAGGCTTCAGGCCCCTGTAGCCGTCAGTTTCCCAATTGCGTCCAAAGGGGACGTTCTCATCTAGACATTACATGAAGTCAACCTACCAAGTTACAATGAAATCCCTTCATAAATATGACCTGTAGACTGTGCTAAAGGTTTTTGGGCTTTGGACTCGGGCAGCCATCATGGTTGAATGATCGCAACCAAAGGGGACATTCTCATCTGGGCATCATCTGGAGTGATCCTACAAAGTTTCAATGAAATCCCTTCATAAATATGACCTGTAGAATGTGTAGAAAGATTTTCGGGCTTCAGGCACCTGTAGCCATCATAGCTGACCAATCACGACCAAAAGGTTATCATCTAGGCTTTATATGGAATCAACCTAACAAGTTACAATGAAATCCTTCCATAAATACGACCTGTAGACTATGCTAAAGGTTTTTGTGCCCGGGCAGCCATCAAGGCTGAATGTTTGCGACCAAAAGGAGACGCTCTCATCTAGACATTATTTGGAGTCATCCTACCAAGCTACAATGAAATGCCTTCATAATTATGACCTGTAGACTGTTCTAAAGGTTTTCGGGCCCCTGTAGCTGTCACAGCTGTGAATCGTGTCCAAAAGGAGACGTTCTCATCTAGACATTATATGAAGTCAAACCTACCAAGTTACAATGAAATCCCTTCATAAATATGACCTGTAGACTGTGCTAAAGGTATTCGGGCTTCGGGCTCGGGCAGCCATAATGGTTGAATGACCACAACCAAAAGGGGACATTCTCATCTTGGCATCATCTGGAGTGATCCTACGAAGTTACAATGAAATCCCTTCATAAATATGACCTGCAGACTGTGCTCAAAATTTTCGGGCTTCGGGCACCTGTAGCCATCACTGTTGACCAATCACGACCAGAAGGGGATGTCATCATCTAGGCATTATATGGAGTCAACCTAACAAGTTGCACTGAAATCCTTCCATAAATACAACCTATAGACTATGCTAAAGGTCTTTGGGCTCGGGCAGCCATAAAGGCTGAATGATCGCGACCAAAATGGGACGTTCTCATCTAGACATTATTTGGAGTCATCCTACCAAGTTACAATGAAATCCCTTCATAAATATGACCTGTAGACTGTGCTCAAGGTTTTCGGGCTTCGGGCACCTGTAGCCATCACAGCTAACCAATCATGACCAAAAGGGGATGTCATCATCTAGGCATTATATGGAGTCAACCTAACAGGTTACAATGAAATCCTTCCATAAATATGACCTTTGGCTATGCTAAAGGTTTTTGGCTCGGGCACCCATCAAGACTGAATGATCGCGATCAAAATGGGACGCTCTCATCTAGACATTATTTGGAGTCATCCTACCAAGTTACAATGAAATCCCTTCATAAATATGACCTGTAAACTGTGGTGAAGGTTTTCGGGATTCGGACCCCTGTAGCCGTCACAGTTGCCCGATCACGTGCAAAAGGGGACTTTCTCATCTGGACATTATATGAAGTCAATCCACCAAGTTACAATGAAATTCCTCAATAAATATGACCTGTAGACTGTGCTAAAGGTTTTTGGGTTTTGGGCTCGGGCAGTCGTCACGGTTGGCAGATCACGCCCAAATGGGGAAATTCTCATCTAGACATCATAAGGAGTCATCCTACCAAGTTACAATGAAATCCCTCCATATTAAACATGACCTGCAGACTGTGCTAAAAGTTTTTGGGTTTCGGGCTTGGACAGCCATCACGGTTGACAGATCATGCCTAAAAGGGGACGTTCTCATCTAGGCATTATACAGAGGCATCCTACCAAGTTACAATGAAATCCCTTCATAAATACGACCTGTAGACTGTGCTAATGGTTTTGGGCTTTTGGGCTCGGGCAGCCATACCGGTTGACCGATCGCGACCAAAAGAGGACGTTCTCATCTAGACATGACCCCAAACCTGCATATGAAATTTTTGTGACCTGATCGCGACCAAAAGAGGATGTTCTCATCTAGACATGACCCCAAACCTGCATATGAAATTTCGTGACGATCAGACAAGAACTTCGGGGTGTAGCCTGTGCTAAAGGAAAATGTGAACAGACTTACAGACTAACAGACTTCCGTATGTGTGATGGCAATAGCTTGTTAAGCTAAAAATGAGATTTATTTGAACAGATGTCAATTGAGATGTTTACTGACTAGGGCCAAACGAAAGAATGATGCTTGGCGCCAATTCCGATCTCTTCCTGGTTCCCGCACATGCGCAGTACTAGAAGTATGGAAGACCAGATAGGACTCTGAAATTTCGGATTTGTATGCAAATGTTGGGGGTTGGGAAGTTCAAAATTTGTGTTTGGCCCTGGATATTATTGAGGTTGCACCAGCTTAGTCTGGGCTATTGGTTCTAGTATAAAAATATACAATGTGATTAACTACGCATGCTTACTGGAGTACAGTCCATGTGTCTTGTTTCAAATTCAAAGTAAACAATATTCAATCATTTGCATAATAATGGTCACTGCTGAGACAAAACACTTGAACAGTTGATGAAGAAAAGTAATACAGGAATGTTTCATAGTCTGTGAGGGCAGACAGGGTGGTAAAAAAGGGAAAAGACCCAAATTTAAACCAATATTAATCCACACTAGTGAAGTAAATTCACTTCTTGTAAACCGTGACATTAAATCAAGTTGAAATTTATATACAGCCTTACCGGAATAAAACCAACTTTTCCAGGTACCGATTATGATTTAATTCACCAGTATCGGTGACGGTATTGACAATTTTACTGATTTTAGTTGGTATACCATAAAACCACACAAAACTACAAAAAGGCCTATTTTATGTTGCAAAAATTATAAACAGAGTTAAGGAAACTGCATTCTGGAAAAAATAAAAATAAAGTTTTTCCGATGTACCTACCCTATTTTTTTTCATCCCGTTAGCAGAAACAAACATATATAATTTTTAGGCCTAATCATCTGTGGAAAATGTATCTGGCTGCAATTTAATAGTAATTCACCATCCAGTATCCAACTACTATAGTTCTGCGGCAACTTCCGCTCTGCCAATTTAAATTACAGTTTCAAGTAATTCGAGACACAGAGTGCTGTTATATAAAATTGAATTTGACTTGGATATCTCAACAAAGTGTCATGTTCTGTTTTATTTTATAAATGGTTTGTTTAAAGTTCTTAGTTTTCAACTTTTTTTTATTATTACTTTATTTTAATTCAGTTTTAATACAAGTACAGAGGCATTGTTTGAGAAATAACAGTTAAAAGGATATAAATTGAAAAATGTTTTGAGATTATGATGTGAAGGGGCTGGTCCATCCAAAACAGTAATTTCTTACTTAACCCTTTACCTAACATGAAAAGCAGACGACACTTGCAAAAAAAATTCTTGAATAACTAATTTTTTTCATTTTTTGTCTCAAAAACATAGGTTATGACCCCTCGTTGGAACGAGCTCGACGAGCTCGTTCCAACGAGGGGTCATAACCTATGTTTTTGAGACAAAAAATGAAAATATTTCGAAAATTAATATGCGATTTTTGAGAATAGCGCTGGCCGGTTTTGGCCGTTACGTTGGGTAAAGGGTTAAAACAAAGTGTTCTCCTCTTTCTATCAATATTTTCAAATGAGTTATTTTTATAATAAATTAGTTTTACCTTGAAAAGTCTGTTTTTTGTGTCAGTCAGGTTTTGTTTTAACCCTTTACCCAAAGTAGACGATATCAAAATTTATTATTTTAAAAATTATTTTTTTAAATTTTTGAAAAAACCAACGAGCTGGCTCCAAAGAGGGGTCACATGATATGGTTTTGTTGAAATTTTCCGAAAAATATTTTTTCAGCTGCTGAATTTGCATATTATGCGGGCAGATGCGGGCAATTCGCTGGGTAAAGGGTTAAGATAAAATATAATTTCAATCACTCTTCAAGAAAAAATTAGCTTACCAGGGTGTTTTACATGTAGTTTGCTTAATCCTCTTTGATTTTGTCACACTTGAGCAAAAAACGACATAAAGTAAGTTTGTTTTTTTTTAACAATAATCTAAATTTTCAAAGGAATCTTGGTAAAAAAATTCTCAGACTTGAAGTGTTATACAAATGAATAATAAATAATGTAACTGAAAGCCAATTAATATGGTTTTCAGACAATCTACAGTGAAAAATATCTGTAATACTTGTGTATGATTTCAGATACATGTACGAAGGTTTCAGAGGACAATTTTACTGTTGGGCAGATGCCCTGGTTAAATTTTTGAACTATGGCTTTCTTTAGATATTGCACTGATCTTAATAGATTTTAATACTCTCTGAAATTGCAAATATTGATTTTCATATCTCTCAAAACAGGTGAAAAGTTAAAAAATTTATAGTAATTTATATATTTTTTATACTTACCAATGACCCAGACATAGCTGGTGCTAACTCTTAAAAATCTAGGGCTAAACACAAATTTTGCCCCCCAATCCCCAAAATTTGCATCTAAAACCAAAGAAAACATGTCCTGAATGGCCCTCCATACTTCACCTCTACTGCGCATGTGCAGTGTCAAGGACGTCCCGAAATTGGCGCCATTAATCATTCTTATAATCAGTGCCTGGTAAGCACTATGTACTCAGTGGGGAGGTATGAGTTCCCAACTCCTGGGAGGGCCATCCCCGTCTGGGTCATTGGTAAGTATAAAAAATATTTTTATACTGTACCAATGACCCAGACATAGCTGAATAGTAAAAAGGGTGGAGAGCCGAGGACATAGAGGAAAATCCAATAAGCTCAATTATATAAAATAAAGTCATCCCCTCGAGGGGAAAAGGAGTATTAGGCCTTACATGTATCTTTCTTATTTATGATAAATTAGAAAGACACAACACCTTCCATAATTGAGCATCATAACATCCATGTACTCTATTAATATCCAGTATAATCCTTATACTAATAATTTTTAAAGTAAGCCAATAAATAAAGTTAGTCTAGAGAATAGAGACTCTTTATACTCCTTTAAAAGTGTCTGAGGATTGTATAATAATGCCCGTTTGACACATGATATATTCAAAAGCTATACTTTAAAAACTATGACCTGAATGAATTTTTAAAACATAAACTTATCACTTAAAAACCATCCCAGTAACAGCTCAGAATTACTAACTCCGGAGGAGGTATCCCCTTGTTTTCATAAAAAAACAGGTGACCCAAGGGAACACCCTCCCCCCCCCCCCCCCCACCTTCTCCTTGCCCTGGGTCAAATAGCCTAGAGCGAAGAGGGCAGCAGGACGGAGCCACTTCCGGAACAGAACGCCTACCTAGCTATAGTAGCAACTGTTAAGTGAATGACATTCTGAGCAGTAGATAATAGACCTAACAATGCAGGCCTCCAGAAATGGACTCAATATTTCTGAGATAAAAATTCATGAATGTGGATGGCTGGGCCCAATGTGCAGCCTTCATAAAATCTATAATAGCGACACTATTAATGTAAGCCCAAGATGTAGAAAGAGCTCTTACTTCATGAGCCGAAATCTCAAGCACAAACTGCTGAGTTAATGATATACCATAAGCAGTACCGATAGTTAATTGAATCCATTAGCAATAGAATGGAGCGTAATGTCCTTCTATTAGGCATCAAAGACAGAAGAAGCTTACGTCCTTACTAATAAACTGAGATCTGTTTATAAATACGTAAACTCTAACCGGACAGAGTAAAGGCCTATGCCCGTACGAAGACGGAAGGACCTTAATAACAATAGGTTCCGGATATTATTAGGAGCCTGATTCTTAACCAAAAATCCAACCTAAGTAGTAAAGGAAGTCGTGTTTCCGAAACTACGAAAGTGAGAATCGTCCACCGATAGTGCATGAAGCTCACTGACTCCTCAGTAAAAGAGAAGACTAAGAGAATTACTGTCTTAAAAGGTCAGAATTTGAAAACTACTGTTTCCAGAGGCTCAAATGATTACTTAGCTAAATAAGAACCGAAGCTAAATTCCGAATAGGAATTAATCTAAGGATTCTAGGTCTATTTATCGAAAAGTTTCTAACTAACTTAGATAAAGAGACATAAGACTCAATAGTAAACTATCATGGAGTGCATAGGTATGAGATAACATAGACCTATAACCTTAATAGTAACAGGCTGCAGTTGATCTTGTCAAACAAGTATACTAGAAAGTTGCAATGTCTAGTATGGAGGGATCAAAAATATCAACATAATGATCCCTACACCAACGACGGAAGAGCCTCCACTTTAGCCGCATAGTATAGCGAAGAGGAGGTTCTCCTACAGTAAGAAATTGCGTCCATAGCTCATCCTGTACAATGCTTGCCGTGCAAGAAGGACCACACAACGGAATACGTGAAGGTTGAGACCTTGCGGGTTGTGATGAAGTTGACACGATTTCCCCAGCGAAAGAAGATCCTCTCATGGAGGAAGTTTTCGCGGTAAGTCCCACAGTAGACACCTGAGTAAATTTACCCATGGTCTCTGTGAAGACAGAGATGCTATCAACAGAATTGTATTGTGGACGTTTATCTTAGCAATACTTGCTGAATCAACAGCGCTGAGGATACACATATCCTATCATTCCGTCCTATTAGATCAATAGAGCGTTAACAACATAAGCTCAGGGATCCGGACATGGAAACACATACGTCTGCAATTGATTAGTGAGTTGCGTTGCAAATAAATTATCATTGGGCACTCCCATTGATAGCAAATCTGATTGAATACTTGTTTGTTGAGAGTCCATTCTGACGGCAACAAGCGACCCTTACGTGAAAGGGAGTCTGCTAATACAATCCGACGACCCGGAATATGACGGACCGAAGCAGAACTTGGTGTGCTATAACAAACAGGATTCTTTCCGTTAAATTGAATAACGGAAACTAATGAGTGCCTCCCTGGTTCCGGAGATACGCAACTACTGTCGTATTATCGGACAGGATTTGGACATGCGTTTCTGAATAATGTTCATCCAATGACATAGTGCAAGCCAAAATAACATCACTTCCTGGAAGTTAAGTGCTTGCCTAGAAACTGCGGAACCCAAAGACCCTGGCACTTCGAATCCGTTGGGATCAATATTGTACCCCAACCTGTTTGACTGGCATCCGTCATAATCATAAAACTCGGATCCGGCAACTGCAGTGGCACTCTCTGAGTCAACCACCGAATGTTTGCCCCAGTCTGAATCTCTTGTTACACTTGATAGACAAGAGAACGTGTATATCGAGCAATTGATAGATTGCTGAAAGGCTGCCGTCAAAGAGAAGCTTCTCCGAGACCGAAGCGACTCTGAGAGAGTTCTTCACCTTACTATCCACGCGCGTGGATGTAGCTAGGGCTGCGTCACGTCTAACCAACTCCAGGATGCAACTGAAGGGCGGAGTTATACGTGGAAAAACTACTGCCCTTGAAAGAAATCACATTGAGGATCATATCCTGGAATTCTTTCTCTTGAAGACGTAATGATAATGCCTCAGTAAGGTGGTCTACATATGATAAAGCGTCTAAGTTAAGTCTAATAGACATATTTGTCGTTTCCAACATCATGGTTGGAATTGACGTAGATGGCGAAAAAGATAATTCTCAGTCTTCAGTCCCGCCGTCAAGACACATAGGAACTCTCGGTATGCCCTGTTCTGCCAATATAAATTATTCCTAGAGTTGATGAAAGGCAGAATAGAGCATTGCGGACAAGAAACTAGATTATCATGCTTGGTAGCAAGCTTATATATAGCGTCGTTAAATAATTCGAATGTTCTAATGACATTATTGGACTGTGTCGGCAAGTCAGGGACAATGTCCCTGAACCGATCCAAAACTCCGTGTCCAATGACGCTATTAGTCTCTTATCCAGCATCGCAGCAATGTAGTCCGACGGAACAACCTCTGGAAGATAATGCCAGAAGAAATGTATGGCAGCTTCTCTTGTTCCGAAAGGGAAAGCTCGAAATCGTCCGAATCCCTTTCGCCATCCTGTCGGACCCTATAAAGTGTTCGGTCGTCCGTACCTGATGCAACAGCGGAGCACACCGACCCAGCGCCATCGGATTATTCCTGATCCGACCGAGAATCTGTCGTTTGCTGGGATGCTGCGATAAACTGTGCTATTTTGGATAGCACGTCCATCACTGAGGCCTGTGGAGAAGCGGTCTTACGATGCTTTGCCACTGAAAGATCCGTGTTCGTTACCCCGTGCATACTTCTATTATGCCAGCGAACGGAGTGTATAGGCCTCGTGTCACTTGGCTACCGGATGGCGTGACCTGTTCGCCGTGGAATCACTGAATGACAAAGCTGGCCGGATACTCGAGGTCACGTAGCCAATGTGCGGTTGTGTGCGCTGCTATGAGGATGAGGAAGCATTATCGACAGTCTCTCGGACTGTCAATATAACGGAGCGTCCCGAGCGGCGGACATATGCTCCGAATGCGAAATGACTGTACCACAACATCCGGTCCCATATGTTGTTGTACGAGAGAGGGACCCCTCTCGCTCGCAGCCCGGACGGACCTGGACGAGCTAGGAACCGGACTAACAGGCCTCCTCCGATCTGTCCTCTAATCCGTCGTCACTGGGTGTGTACTAAAGTCTATTATAGTGCTCGCATCACCCAAATCTCCTTCCTAGACTGCAACGGATGAACCCGACTGCCGAACCATTCGATGAATGGACGCTACACCGGGTGAGCCAGCGAATGTCAACTCCGTCGATCCTACTAGGGACCTCTTAGGCGATTGACGTATTCCATGAGCACTTATTGCTGCTAGCTCTTCATTATCTATGACGACAGAGGCACACTTTTGAAAGACATCTCAATAACTTTGCGAACAAGAAACCAGATATGCTTGTTAATAGCAAGCATATAATAATATATAATAATATATATATAGCATCGTTCAATAATTCGAAAGTTTGAGTGACATTATTGGACTGTGTCGGAACTGAGGGACGATGTCCCTGAACCGAACCAAAAATTTCTGTGTCCACCGACGCTATCAGTTTCTTATCCGGCATCGCAGCATTCTGGTCCGACGAAAGAACCTCTAGAAGATAAAGTCAGATGACATACACAGCAACTGATGTTGTTCCGAAAGGGAAAGCTCGAAATCCTCCGAATCCCTTTCGGCATCCCGTCGGACCGGATGAAATTTTCGGACGTCCGTACCTGCTTCTGCGGAGCGTCCCAACCCAGCGTCGTCGGATAATACATGATGCGACAGAGATTCTGTCGATGCAGCGATGAGCTGTGCTATTTGGGATAGCACGTCCGTCACCGAGGCCTGTGCAGTAGCGGTCTTACGATGCTTTGCCGCTGGGAGCTCCGTGTACGTTGACTCCCACACACTTTCTTATGCGAAGGTCCGGAGTCTGCAGGCCTCGTGTCCCTGGCTACCGGATGGTGTGACCTGGTCGCCGATGATTCTTTGATTGGCAAAGTTGACTGGATATCCGAGGTCACGTAGCCAAGAGCGGTCGTATGCGCTACCATGAGGATGAGGAAGCCTTATTGACAGTCTCTCCGGACTGACTATATATCGGAGCGTCCCGAGCGGCCTGAGGCCAGATGTTGTTGTACGAGAGAGGGGCCTCTCTCGTTCGCAGTCCGGATGGACCTGCACGAGCTAGGAACCGGACTAAAAGGCTTCCTCCGTTCTCTCCTCTAATCCGCCGTCACTGGGTGTGCATTTGGTTGACCATTCGATGAATGGACGCTACACCGGGCGAGCTAGCGGACGTCAAAGGCCGTCGAACCTACTAGGGTCCTCTTAGGCAATTGACGTATTTACATGAGCACTTTTCCGCTAGCTCTTCATTAATTGTGACGACGGAGGCACACTTTTGGAAGGCATCACGGATACATCACCCTGTTCTTGACTGTCTGAAATAGAGATTGATAAAGTAGAGTGACCCTGCGGGGAAAGGACCGGAATGGCCATTTCCCCACTAACATACCGTGACACACGCTTCCCATGTTGACATCGAAATTAACATATACAGAACAGGAGTTAGTGCGAGTACACTGACTACATTATACAATGATTATGAAAGTCAGAGGAAGATTTCCTCTTATTACAATTGAACAATATCCTTCATTGTGAAAAGAAAACAAAGTCCTAGTACTCGCACCAACCCCTGACAATCAAAATGCATAATAACATGATCCATTAACATAGAAAAAATAACTGAAATCAAAAAATTTTGAAAAAATATTTTTTCAGAACAGCCCAAGCTTCTGAAAAGTAACGTTGAGCCCCAATGGATCCCAAGCCTAAATGTGGACAAACATTCTAAAAATATTTTTAAAAAATTAATGCAACACTTACGAACAATAATAATGTATCTAGTTATGATTAAATTAACATCAAGATATTATTTTCAAGAAATCCCCCCCCCCCACCCCTCACACAGAGGGCTGTTGTAAATGTAAACAATAAGTGTAAAAACACCAGAACAAAACTCCAGGCACCCTGGCCCGAAATCAGTTACCAATAATACACTATCTGATGCAAAACAGAGACTTCCAGGGAAGAAACTGCAGAACATCAGATGGTAGATGCAGAACACTACGCCTAACCACCCATAGGTGAAGACGTAAACATGGGGAAAAGAACAGAATTCATTCTGTTATCCAGCTAAAACTCCCAAGAAATTTTAGTAATAATATTACAGAAAATATGCCAAAAGCATGGGAGAATAGCAAGAGGGGACTTAAAGGAAAGGGAGAGAGGAAAACACTGAACAAGCAGTGTAACTTGATAACCAGAATGACCACAACAGGCTGTTGCCTCGAAAATAGGTAACTTAACATAATTTCATTAAAAAATTTTTAAGTTACAGCCCTGATTATTTTCTGTCACTCATTTTTCCTCTCCTTCTATATCCTCCTTAGAATCACCATTTCTCTAATATTTATGTGTCTGGCATCATTTAAACTGAGATTTACAAGCACAAAGATCAGTCAGATGTTAACTGATGAAGGGCCAAACAAAGAATGATTAATGGCGCCAATTTCGGGACGTCCTTGACACTGTGCATGAGCAGTAGAGGTGAAGTATGGAAGGCCATTCAGGACATGTTTTCTTTGGTTTTAGATGCAAATTTTGGGGATTGGGGGGCAAAATTTGTGTTTGGCCCTACATTTTTAAGAGTTAGCACCAGCTATGTCTGGGTCATTGGTACAGTATAAAAATACTGACTTTTTGCCACAGTTTTGCAGTCTCTCTTAAGACAGGTGATCTCTCATGACAGGTCCATTATAGAGTGATACCAATCGGTGCATGGCCACAGTGGTCTTTCAAGACAGGTGGTTTCTCATGACAGTGGTCTCTCAAAACAGGTTTTACTGTGCTGTCAAATAAAATTTTCCTATATGCAAATGCAAAGTACAGGTATTCAGATTTCACGGAAACGCTTGTTCCGTTTCCATGCGGGTTCCATCAATCAAAATTATGGAAACGAAAAACAGGGTCCCACAATTTTTTTAGCATTACGCTTTTTCATCAAGAGGCACTTAAAACACATTAAAAGTTTTCTGCCAATACTAGAATTGTATCATTTATTATCGATGAAACAGTGATCATAACAGTAACAACAAAGCGTACGTTTTGACAATCACAGGCAATCCAGAGTGTTGAGCATGCATGTCTCCAACAGTTTCTGATTCTAATTACTAAAATCAAATGCACCCAATTTCAGCATGTTTGACAACAAAACCATGTGAAGTCAAACACACGAAAATGGATCACTGAAAACAAAATCACTTATCACCAAAACTGATGATGAGGGGAAAATGATCAATTTAAATTAATTTGTATATTTTTATTACTTACCAATGGCCCAGACTTAGCTGGTGCAACCTCATTATTATTGAGGGCTAAACACAAATTTTGAACCCCAATTCACCAAAATTTGCATATAATACCGAAAATTAAAAGTCCTATCTGGCCCTCCATACTTTTAGTATTTGACTATTTGTGCATGCACAGTACCCAGGATGAGACTGGAATTGGTGCCAACATCATTCTTCCTAGTTGTGCCTACCAAAGTGATAACTCAGCGGGAAGGTATGAGTGCCCACTCATGGGAGGGCCATCCCCATCTGGGCCATTGGTAAGTACAAAAATATATAAATTACTTTGAATTTATCATATTTTAATACTAATAACCAATGACCCAGACTTAGCTGAATCGTAAAAAGAAAGGCAGAGAGCCTAGGACTTAACAAATTAGCAGACCAAAATACAGCTTCTTAGCCTGCATTAGAACTCCCAAAGTGAAAAGGAGATTAAAATTTTAAAGAATTACCTATATGTCTACCACAATATAGAAGACATACTACCGAAATAAGGAGCAATATTCAAGTAATTCCCTATTACTTAGGATAAATGATTATGCTAAATGGGTGTAACAAGCCCCCAATTTTAAGGCCAGTCCGGAATAAGACACTTAAAATAAGGAAAAGCGTGTCCGAGAGTGAGAGACTAACGCCCACAAACACACACCATATATAATGTAACAAGCTGTACATAATTTCAGAATAATCTACAGATGATAACAGCTCAACTCATAGTTACACACTTATTAAAAGGCCAGAAGAGGTAAAGAGGAAAATACCCCCTCCACCCCCCCCCCTTTTTTTTGAAGGAATAATCTTCAAAACAAAGAGGGGAGCAGTCAGGAAACAGTGAAAAGCGGTACAGAATAATATATATTTATCTAAAAGGCACCCGGCTATTAATTATTATTAAAATATTAATTTATTGGTGCTTAACACCACCTCAGCAGCCAAGGCTATATCAAAATGTATGCCGCATCTGGAATACGTAAATAGGTCGAAAACTGGTGATATAAATATGTACAACTTTAAACTTGTCCAATTGAATCCCAATGGAAAGTTATCTAATAGAGCGATACGTTTCTTAGCCACACACAGGCGACCACGTTTAGGTGTACAATTAATTCCAATAATGAACCTCCCAATTGTAACCATACAATTATATGAGACAAGGAATATGCCTTGTGTACCACTTTACGGTTGAAAACTGGATTTAGAATATGGAACGGGATACGATTAAAAAGCTTGTCATGGACCATCCCCAAATAATTCATTGTTCCCTAGGTGAACCAATGACTGTTCAGAGAAAGAATTTACCACTCCAAATAATGAAGTCAAAAATAGAGAACATATGCATAGAAGGCCTGTTGGAAACTCCATAACTGATCCAATTAGCCCCAAAATTCTCATAAGCTCTATAGTAATGCAGAGCCAGAATAAAGAGAATCTATTCCATAATTAAAACGACGTTAATGCGATTAACCTGAGGAATAGACTCATATGTCGTAAGAAGAGCATGCAGCTCTGAGCGTGACTACTCAGAGTAGACTAATTGCCACATTTGGAAAATGTCGGCCAAATAACTGACATGCCTGCCATACAGGAACATGCAAGCTTGTAATCAAGCCAGAAAATAAGCGGACTGTCATCTGCAAAATGAGGTCCCCAGAGGGTGAATTTAGTGATGCTACCCTGCACAGCAGGGTAGCATCACTAAATTGACCCTCTGCAAACCTCAACCTGAATCAGGGTCTCAAAACTAAACAGAGAGAAGTTCCCAGACGATAAATTGAACCACTGTATGGGATAGCATCATCAAATTCACCTTCTGGGGACCTCATTCTGCAAATGTCAGACTGCTTATTTTCAGGCCTGCTTGTAATATCAACTGAATGTATTCATGATAGAATTTGGAATCCAAGAACAGTTACTGTTCAGGAATCATATGCTCATATATCACTTATGAACGATCAATCACAGGAAGCCAACCAACTAGAGTGGTTGGTCCCCTGATGTCGCCATTAGACCATAACCTACCCGCCAATTCAAGAGCAATGAACGGTATGCATATAATTGAATGCATACAAGGCTTACAGGTAGAGCACTACATCCTGCTCAGTAATCGCCTCTTAACATATTGGCAGGGGTGGGTGGGTGGGGGGTGGGGGGTGTATGGGGAGGGGGAGGGGTTGTTTGACGAATAAATCATATCTAACCCCCTCACCCACTATACTTGAATCGCTAGATAAGTATGGCAGTCGCAGTAATATTAACGCTTGGGACAGTGACAAATTTCTTTTTCGCTATAAGAAAAAGAAACTTCACGCTACATTCCCAAGCTATACTGCTGCTGCTATTCTCAATAAAGAGTAATACAGCTAAAAAGCTTGTAGTTAGCCCAAGCAAGCAGAATGACACTAACCCGGCACGACGCTTTAGTGTTAGTTATCTAGAATAGTATAGAAACCATATGGCTCCTTCACGTCTGACCGACACCATAATGCCACTTGGACAGATGGGGACCAGACCTGTTAACCTCTGAACGTGACTGTAAGTGAGATTTTGATGAGCTCTCAGTGAGATTTGGATGCTTGTCAGTGACATTTTTGGGCGCGGCCAATACTTCAATATTTTCCTTGTTATGCCTGCCACGGTCCCACCCGGGCACCCCCCCCCCCCCCCAACCCAAATGCATTATATTTCATTTTAATAATTTATTTTAACACTTTTAATGGTATTTGTCAGTAAAAGCATACAAATATGGATATCAATAGTATAGAAACCATATGGCTCCTTCACGTCTGACCGACTCCATAATGCCACTTGGACAGATGGGGATCAGACCTGTTAACTTCTGAACGTGACTGTAAGTGAGATTTTGATGAGCTCTCAGTGAGATTTGGATGCTTGTCAGTGACATTTTTGGGCGCAGCCAATACTTAAATATTTTCCTTGTTATGCCTGCCACGGTCCCACCCGGGCACCCCCCCCCCCCCCCCCAACCCAAATGCATTATATTTCATTTTAATAATTTATTTTAACACTTTTAATGGTATTTGTCAGTAAAAGCATACAAATATGGATATCACTAGTTCAAGCCCTCATTCCCCCCCCCCCCCCCCCCCCCACCCACCCAGAACAGGAATCACATCAGGTAATGATAATAATTGGGTCTTCTTCCTTGCACCAAAAACTTTGGGACAGTCCCAGTCCAGTATGGCTTTATGAAAGTAACGTCTTTAAAAACAGACTATTATACACTCGTTTTCGAAATGCTACTTTTGATTTCCATGACTTTTCCATCAACAACATGGGAATTCACGCTCACAATTCTCGGAATTCAGAATTGGTAAAACTCAATGAGTATCTTTGATAAATTACCGTTCCAACAAGTATTCTGCATCATATATTTATATATCGTGACCAACTTGACATGTTTAATTTTCAAAATAGAACACATTCACACAAATGTTTGTAATCTCGAGTGTCGGAGATTTCAGAAATTTGTAAACAGTAAAATGTGATGGATTTCAGGACAACTGTTTTGAAAAGTGTCAAATCGGGAGAAAATAGGATGTGACCATGAGAGCGTGAGTTGGTGAAACCGGGAGAGTTAACAGGTCTGATGGGGACATGATGAGCATGGCACTATTGCAAGGAATATACCTGCTGAAACAGTGTCGACATTTCCCTTACCAAGACAGTACGCCTTGTCGTCAAATAATACACCATATAGACATAATATCCAATCATCAAGTGGAAATAGAATCCACAACATTAGATTTGATAAAAATGAAAGCGTAAGTCGAAAACTATGTACCGGCACCCGATCACAAGAAACCTAGATGAACTTCTTATACTTCGTACCGATTATAGCAGGAATATAATCCTGAAAAGGAGTTAACTACAGGCATTTGATAGAATGCTAATTAATCACACTAGGTTAATATGGCGTTATCAATAGGGCTAAAAGCCTCAGACAACTAACATAAAAACAATACCGCTAAGGAGAGAACAAACTCTTCTCAAGTCATGGTACCGTGTCTGATAGGACAGTGGTCACAGTCTGGCTGAAGCAACTAAGATCTTTCTATTCGAGAAGACAATTAAATGGCTGATAACTGTGGCCCTAGAAGTTCACTAAGGAGACTTACAATGCTAGCCGCTAATGACAGGGATAAAAACACCACTCAAACTTCTTACAATGTTAGTCGCTTAAGTAAAGGGGAAAAAATGGCTTTACTTGATTCTTATAAGGCATCAACAAAAGGACTAAAAGCCCCAGATGCCTAAGAATAAAACACCGAGAAGGAAACAACATACTCTTTCCTTTCAACGGCCCTAATTTCAAAGAGACTGCAGTCTCCTTTTAGATAGCGTAGCTAATAGGTCTTCATTACGTGAAGACAGATATCTGGGTGAGACTGTGACTTTGAAAGCTCACTAAACAGAGACTTACAACGTTAGTCGCTCAAGGCAAGAAATTCCAGAGAGAGCAGTCTCAGGTAGCCAACGCAGTTTATTAGTCTTCATCTCTATGAATACAAATATCTGTTTCACCTGCAGCCTTGGAAAGCTCACTAAACGGAGATTTACAACATTAGCCACAATGTATAAGAATATATAAGGCCACTATGACATTAGCCGATAATGATCTATAGACACAGACCACTCTTAATTCACATAAGCCAAACTAAGGCGACAACAATAGGACTAATTGCCTGTGACACCTAGGAATAAACACCAAGAAGGAAAACAGAATTCTTTCCTTCTAACAGCTTATTCCAAAAGCTAACGGTCTCAGCGTAGCTAATAGAGCCTAAAAGTCATATATCGGTGAAAAACCGATATTTGTGTGTAACCCTGCGACCTTAGACAGCTCACTAAATAGAGACTTACGATGTTAGCCGCTAATGTATAAGAAAAGACCGTTCTAACTGTACATAAGGCTACTGTAGCGTCCACAATAGCACTAAATGCCTTTGACACCTAGGAATACAACACAGAAAAGGGAAAGACATACTTACTCCTTCTAACAGCTCTATTCCAAACAAGACAGCTGTCTCAGCCTATCTATAAGCTATCTATCTTCTATTCGTAAGGAAAAGATCATTGCCTTTCTTATACTATTGCTAAGCCAAGAGAGGCGTTGTTAATCGGACCAAAAGCCTTCAACACCTGAGCTGAAAGATCCGGGAAGGAAGATCTTCATCTTTCCTTTGCCCACTTAGCAAACGCAGACTTTTGTTCAGATGGAACAAGATTCGAAGAGCTTATGAATACAAATTCAAAGTCTTAATGTTCCATTCCGTGAGGGCTGGAGAATCAACCTCCGTAGCCCTCTCACCATCTGAATGTTCCATCTGAAATATGGTGAACAACATCCGAAAGTACAGATGACTGGACAAACCCAGCACTGTCTGAGAGCTCACTACCGGAGACTGTTGACGGCAGAACCTGCGACTACTGGGATGCTGCGATTCGCTGTGCAAACTGTGGCAGCAGGTCCATGAACGAGGCTTGCAGAACAGCGATTATCCACTTCTTCAGCATATGCTGCTCACGGGACAGAGATCTGTCCCCAGATCTTCGATGCATGTCCCAGATAAAAATGCCTCGTATGAATAGCTACATGTTAATCCGACTTCGATGGTGAAGACTGGGAACAGCACGAACATGCGAAGTCGGATAGCTAGTCTGCGGTCTAACATGCTTCATCGATGAAGCAGAGGAAGAAGCCCGGCTGCAGTGTGGAAGGTGCATCCCGAACCACAAGCATGAACGGGCATCCCAACTCACAAAAGTTTCTCGAAGCGAAAACAGCCGGCCCGACTGCTGACAGAAAGGAGAGGGGTCTCCGCTCGCAGTCTGGCTCCAGACCTTGCCGAGCGTTCCATTCAGAAACTTGTAGGCTTCTACCCCTTAACATGCTTTTTCATGGAAGTAGAGGAAGCCATAACAACAGCCAACTCCGGCTGAAGTGTGGAAGGAGCATTGCTCCGACTCATTAAAGTTTCTCACAACGGACAAACAGTCGACTCCGACTGATAACGGGACAGAGAATGCTCTCCAACTCGCAATCTGGCTGCAGATCTCGCCAAGTATCCTGTTGAGAAACTTGTCAGCTAATCCCCTTTGTGTGCACTTCCATGTAAGAAGAAGAATCCATAACTGCAACCGATGCCAGCTGCATTGTGGAAGGAACATCTGACTCGTGTTCCGACTTATAGTTTCTTGCAACGGACACAGTCAACTCCGACTGCCAATGGGACGGAGAGAGTTCTCCAACTTGCGATCTGACTCCTTACCTTGCCGAGCATCCCGTAGAGAAACTTGAAGGCTTCTTCTCCTTATTGCCATCATCACTGGGTGAGCTTTATATTATAAGGTGCACGCTCTACCCACATTATACAACTCAACCGCAACAGACCTACCTGGCGTCTCAGCTCCCGTAAAAGTGCCAACCACTGCACCAGTCGAGCTAGCTGTATGCAGAGAATTAAGCTACTCTGA
Source organism: Pictodentalium vernedei (assembly GCA_031216915.1). Taxonomy (NCBI): domain Eukaryota; kingdom Metazoa; phylum Mollusca; class Scaphopoda; order Dentaliida; family Dentaliidae; genus Pictodentalium; species Pictodentalium vernedei. Next base: position 189,070,511 of record CM062292.1, on the reverse strand, counting down.
CTTTGTCAAGTTAAACTAAAAATGCGAATTTAAAGCACAGATGTCAGTTCAGTTGTTAATGACTTTGGGCCGAACAGAAGAATGATGTTTGTGCCAATTCCAGTCTCTTTCTGGGTACTGCGCATGCGCAAGTACTAAAAGTATGGAGGGCCAGATAGGACTTTTAATTTTCGGAATTGTATGCAAATTTTGGGGATTGAGGGGGTTCAAAATTTGTGTTTGGCCCTTAATAATATTGAGGTTGCACCAGCTAAGTCTGGGCCATTGGTTTTAGTATTAAAATATATCTTTGCTAAAATACAAGATATGTTCTTTCAATTTAAAGCGGTCTGTGCAGAAGCAAGGAGAGGAGGTGTGTTCACTCTTTATTTATAATCAAGGTTTACAGACATTTTGTCCCAAATCAATCCAATATCACAACTTTCCTGAGCAGAATGTTTATCACTTGCAGGGCTTATATTTCGTCGAGAATCCGAGAATCGATTCACGTAAAGATTCACGCAACAAGACCTGCGAGAATCCCTGCAGATTCTCACAGAACCTCTGCTAGGATTCGCGTGAAAACAATTGAGACAATTTAACCCTTTACCTATCATAGTAGTGGCAATTTAACCAATAAGGCAAACATGACCTGAAATATCGCGACACTTTGTCAATAAAATTGTACAAATATAGCTGTCATTGGAACTGGCTCATTGAGCCGGTTCCAATGGCATCCATATTTGTGAGGTTTTATTGGTAATTTTTTTTTTTAATTATCAAACTGAGTTTATGTTTTAAAAATTATAAAGCTATATTGGGTAAAGGGTTAACATGTGTTATCAGTATACAACAGGGGTTCAACCATGGTGGCCCCATGGGATCCTGGGACAAACATAGCAGGTATGGATTCTCGCAACCTTTTTCGCGAGAATCAAATTTTGATGAAATATAAGCTCTGACTTGGACATTTCACCCCTCTGGAATACACGAAAGTGTTTTAGTAAATTATTTGTTTTTATTTGTTCAACTTTAAAGTAAAAACCGAAATAATTATTTCATTGTTCTACAGTTATGACCGTTTTTTTCAAAAATGCGGGGACATTGTCATGATCTCCGTCCGTACGTCCATCTGTCCGTACATCACACCCTGAAAGGCTCCTAGGGTATTCAATACGAAACATTTAAACTATGCTAATGTGTTCAGGTAACATCTCTAGATGTGCATGAAGGTTTCGGAATTTTGATTTTGCCCCCGGTGGTTCCAGTGGAACCACTTTTATCGTTAGAAAATCAGTTTTCATGGAAAGGCTCCTAGGGTATTCAATTCGAAACGTTTAAACTATGCTAATGTATTCAGGTAACATCTCTAGATGTGCATGAAGGTTTTGGAATTTTGATTTTGCCCCCGGTGGTTCCAGTGGAACCACTTTTATTGTTAGAAAATCAGTTTTCATCGAAAGGCTCCTAGGGTATTTAATTCGAAACATTTAAACTATGCTTAGGTGTTCAGGTAACATCTCTAGATGTGCATGAAGGTTTCGGTATTTTGATTTCCCCCCTGGTGATTCCAGTGGAACCACTTTTATCATTAGAAAATCAGTTTTCATCGAAAGGCTCCTAGGGTATTTAATTCGAAATTCTTAAACTATGCTAATGTGTTCAGGTAGCAACTCTAGATGTGTATGAAGGTTTCGGAATTTTGATTTTGCCCCCGGTGGTTCCAGTGGAACAACTTTTATCATTAGAAAATCAGTTTTCATCGAAAGGCTCCTAGGGTATTCAATTCGAAACATTTAAACTATGCTAATGTGTTCAGGTAACATCTCTAGATGTACGTGAAGGTTTCGGAATTTTGATTTTGTCCCCGGTGGTTCCAGCGTAACCACTTTTATCGTTAGAAAATCAGTTTTCATGGAAAGGCTCCTAGGGTATTTAATTCGAAACGTTTAAACTATGCTAATGTGTTCAGGTAACATCTCTTGATGTGCATGAAGGTTTTCGGAATTTCGATTTTGCCCCCGGTGGTTTCAGTGGAACCTCTTTTATCGTTAGAAAGTCAGTTTTCATCGAAAGGCTCCTAGGGTATTTAATTCAAAACGTTAAAACTATGCCAAGGTGTTCAGGTAACATCTCTAGATGTGCATGAAGGTTTCGGAATTTTGGTTTGGCCCCAGGTGGTTCCAGTGGAACCACTTTTATCATTGGAAAATCAGTTTTCATCGAAAGTCTTCTAGGATATTTAATTTGAATCATATAAACTATGTTAATGTGTTCATGTACATGTAGCATCACTAGATGTGTATGAAGGCTTCGGAATTTTGATTTTGCCCCAGGTGATTCCAGTGGAACCACTTTTATTGTTAGAAAATCAGTTTTCATCAAAGGCTCTTAGGGTATTTAATTCGAAACGTTTAAACTATGCTAATGTGTTCAGGTAACATTTCTAGATCTGCATGAAGGTTTTGGAATTTTGATTTTGCCCCAGGTGGTTCCAGTGGAACCACTTTTATCGTTAGAAAGTTAAAAAATTTATAGTAATTTATATATTTTTTATACTTATACTCATTAAATTCAGGACCAAACACAAATTTGCCCCCCCTCCCAAATTTGCATCAAAAACCAAAAATTAGATGTCCTGGTAGGTCCTCCATACTTTTACTGTACTGCGCATGCGCAGTGTCAAGGAGGTCTCAAAATTCCCGCCAAAATGTCATTCTTACGACCAGTGACGGGTAAGTGTTATGTATGCAGCGGGGAGGCAAGAGTTCCCAACTCCTGGGAGGGCCATCCCCGTCTGGGTCATTGGTAAATATAAAAAATATATAAATTACTATAAATTTTTTAACATTTTTATACTGTTCCAATGACCCAGACTTAGCTGAATAGTAAACAGGCTGGCGGGACCAGGACATAATGGAAAATCCAATAGGCTCAATTACATATAACAGAATTATCCCCTCAAGGAGAAAAGGAGAGATAGGATTTATATGTATCTTTCTTATTTTTATCAAATAGGAAAGACACAAAACCATTCCATAATTGAGCACAAATACATCAATGATCTCTATTAATATCCAGTATAACCCTTTATACTAATTATTTTTAAAGGTAAGCCAATAAATAAATAAAGACAGCCCAGAGAAATGAGACTCTTTATACTCATTAAAAGTGTCCGAGGATTGTATATTAACGCCCGTTTGACACGTAACATATACAAATGCTTCACACCGAGCTACACTTTAAAAATATTACATGACATGAGTAAACATTAGCTTTACACTTTAAAACCATCCCGGTACCGACTCGGAATTACTGACTCTGGGGGAGGTATTCCCTTGCTTTTCACTATAAAGCAGGTGACCTAAGGGAACACCCCCCCCCCCTTCCCCTTGCCCTGGGTCAAATACCCCAGAGCGAAGAGGGCAGCAGGACAGAGTCACTGCCAGAACAGAAAGCCTACATAACTATAGTTGCAACTCTTTAGTGGGCGATATTCTGAGCAACAGATAACGGACCTAAACAATGTAGATCTCCAGAAATGGACTCAATATTTCAAAGATAAAAATTAGTGAAAGTGGAAGACTGAGACCAATGTGCAGCCTTCATTAAATCTGTAATAGCAACACTATTAGCATAAGCCCAAGATGTTGATAGAGCTCTTATTTCATGAGCTGAAATCTTGAGAGCAGACTGCTGAGAAGAAGATAACTTTTCATAAGCAGTACGTACAGTTAATTGAATCCATCTAGCAATAGAATGAACCATAATGTCCTTTCTATTAGGCATCAAAGACAAAAAAGAAACGCATACGTCCCTTTCTAATAAACTCAGACCTACGTTTATAAATACGTATTGCTCTAACAGGACAGAGTAAAGGCCTACGCCCGTCTGAAGACGGAAGGGCCCTAACAACAATAGGTTCAGGATACTTATTAGGAGCCTGATTCTTAGCCAAAAATTCAACATTAGTAGTAAAAGTAATAGTATTACCAACACTACGATAGTGAGAATCATCTACCGATAAAGCATGAAGCTCACTAACTCTTCTAGCAGAAGAGAAGGCTAAGAGAAAAGCTGTCTTATATGTTAAGAATTTGAAATCCACTGTATCAAGAGGCTCAAAAGGTGCTTCTTTTAGCTTAAGAAGAACCCATGCTAAATTCCATTTCGGAATTAACCTAAGGGTTCCAGGTCTATTTATCGAAAAGTTTCTTACTAATTTAGATAAAGAGACATTAGATCCAATCATTAATGTATCATGGTGAGCGTAGGTATCAGATAACATAGACCTATAACCCTTGAAAGTAATAGCCTGCAGTTTGATCTCGTCAAACAAATAGACCAGAAAATTAGCAATGTCGGGAATGGAGGGATCATATAAATCCACCGAATGATCCCTACACCACTGGCGAAAGACCTTCCACTTTGCAGCGTAATTTAGCGAAGAGGAGGTCCTCCTGCAGTTAGAAATTGCGTCCACTGCTCGTCCTGTACAAGGCTTACTGAGCAAGAAGGACCGCACAACAGAAATACGTGAAGGTTGAGACCTTGCGGATTGTGGTGAAGCGTGCACAATTTCCCCTGTGACAGAAGATCCTCCCGTGGAGGAAGCTTCCGAGGCATATCCCACAACAGACACCTCAGCAGATTTATCCACGGTCTCTGTGGTGACAGAGATGCTACCAACAGAATCTTGCAGTGGGATTGCTTTATCTTGAGCAATATCTGCTGAATCAGCGGCACTGGAGGATGCGCATATCCTATTATCCCATCCCACGAGATCAATAGAGCGTCTACTGCAAACGCTCGAGGATCCGGACATGGGGACACGTAAGTCTGCAACTGATTGTTGAGGTGTGTGGCAAACAAATCTATCATTGGTTGCTCCCATTGGTAGCAAATCTGATTGAAAACCTGTTTGTTGAGAGTCCATTCCGACGGCAACAGGCGACCCTTCCGTGAAAGGGAGTCTGCTAACACATTCAGACGACCCGGAATATGACGGACCGATAGTAGAACCTGAAGTTCCACTACAAACAAAAGGATTCTTTCCGTTAGCTTGAACAATGGAGTGGAATGAGTGCCTCCCTGATTCCGAATATATGATACTACCGTCATATTGTCGGACAAAATTTGAACGTGTGTGCTCTGAATAACGTCCATCCAATGACGCAACGCAAGCCAAATTGACATCATTTCTTTGATATTTATGTGCTTGCCTAAGAATTGAGGATCCCAAAGACCCTGGCACCTCGAATCCGACGGGCATAGTGTCGCGCCCCAACCTGTTTGACTGGCATCCATCATGATAGTAAAACTCGGACCTGGCAATTGCAGTGGAACTCCCTGAGTTAACCACTGAATGTCTGTCCAAGTCTGAATCTCTTGTTTCACTTGGTCTGACAAGAGGATGTCCGCATCGAGCGAATGAGTCTTCACTTTCCAATTCTGAGTCAGAAAGATTTGGAGAGGACAAGTGCGTAGCCGCCCCATTGGAATGAGATTCGCGGCAGCTCTGCACAGACCTATCAGTTTCAAGAATTCTCTCGCTGTAACCTTCTCTGAGTTTAGACAATAGCGAGCATAACAACTGACTAATTTCGCTCTGGCAGACGAACGAGATTGTTGTGCGTCTCGAAGCTCATCCCCAGGTGGGTGAATGACTTGGATGGCACCAGATCCGACTTCTGTTCGTTTACTATAAAACCGAGAATTCGGAGCAATAGTAGAAGATTCTGCATATCGTTCTGAAGCATTAACTCATTGCCGTACCTCTGAAAAATATCGTCCAGGTAGGCCGACATTACCGCAGACGAATGAGCTCGGAAGTAAGTCATGACCGAGTTCATTATCCTAGCGAAAGCCCAGGGCGCTAGATTCAGACCGAAGCACATCGCACGGAACTGATATACAACCCCTAGGACAGCGAACCGAAGATACTTTCTGAACGTCAGATGTACCATGACGTGAAAGTATGCATCCTTGAGATCTATGCTTGCAGCATAGTCGTTCACTCGAATGCTCGTTCTGACCGATCGAATGGTCTCCATATAAAATTTTGGAGCCACAATCAGCTTGTTTATCCAGCTTAAATCTATTACTGGACAGAACAAGCCGTCTGGTTTGGGAACCAGAAACAGATGGCTGAAGAAACCTGGAGATTTCCTGGTTTTCTACGACCTCTATCACGTTCTTCAGTAAAAGAGACTGAACTTCTGAAAGAAGAGCGTCTCTTTTTAGAATATTCAACAGAAGTTGAGTCCATCTTGGACTTCGAGTTAACAGAGGTTTTCCTTTGAAGGACAGTTTCAGTCCTTCCGCAATTACCCTTCGAACCCAAGGGTCCTCCGTAATCAATTCCCAATTTTGTAAATAACTCGACAACCTTCCGCCCACAGGAACACGACAGAGGTCTACACCATCACTTCCTGGACCTGCGAGGCTTGCGGAAGGAGAAACCAAGTCCTCCCCGACCCGCACCTCCCTCGTGCCGTCGATCTAGGGGCATCTGCCATATTATTACAGCCAGCATTACGGCCCCTGCTAGAGTCGCTGCCTTGATTGTCTCGAGAATAAGGCCTAGAGGGCACGTACGCACCTCTAAAGGAACTTCCCCTGGACGTGCTCATCCCAGAAGATCCAGGCCTACGTTTTTCTGCTGGCTCCGACTTATTAGAAGCGGACTTAAAAAGCAGAGAGTCTGAAGCTTTCTTAGTTAACTTATCATAACTAGCAGAAAGCTTGCCGTCAAAGAGAAGTTCTCCGGAGACACGAGCAACTCTAAGAGAGTTTTTCACCTTACTATCCACTCGTGGACATAGCTAGGGTTCCGTCACGTCTAACCAACTCAAGATTAGCCACTGAAAGGGCGGAGTTATATGTAGAATAGCCCTTGACAGAACTCTCAGAGACATTTGTACATCCTGAAATTCTTGCCCTTCAAGGTGTAACGACAATGCTCTGGTAAGGTGATTTGCGTACGAGAGTGCGTCTAAATTTGCTCTATTCGAAGATATTGTAGTTTCCAAGGTACAGCTATGAATAGACATAGACGACGGCATGGATAATTCAAGGTCTTCAGCCTGGTCGTCTAGATGCAGAGGAACTCTCTGAACGTCCTGTCCTGCCCTTTCAAATCTATTCCTAGAATTAATGAAAGGCAGATTGAGAGCATTAGCCGATAGGAAGGCTGACTTGCCCGATTTACCAGCAAGTTTACTGATAGCATCATTTAAAAGTTCAAATGTCCGTGAGACATTCCTGGACTGAGACGGAAACTCTGGGACGGTGTCCCTAAACCGATTAAAAAATTTGGTGTCCAGTGGCGCTATAAGCCTTCTATCAGGCTGAGCAGCATCCTGGTCCGCTGGAACAACATCAGGAAGAAATTAAGGATTAACTCGACAGTGATTTTGTGTTGTTCCGAAAGGGAGAACTCCAATTCATCCATATCCCTTTTGCCATCCTGACAGACCTCCTGGATATCTTGGTTGTCCGCTCCCGATCCAGCTGTGGAACGTACCGACCCAGCATCATCAGATTCTTCCTGCTCTGATAGGGCTTCTGCCGGATGTTGCTATGATTTGTGCTATCTGCGATAGCATGTCCGTTAACGAGGCCTGCGGAGCTGCGGTCTTGCGTGATTTAACCGCAGGGAGCTCCGTCGACGTTGTCTCTTCTCTTATGCAAACGTCCAGATGAAGGTGGCCTCGATTCCTTGACTATCGGATGGCGTGAGCTGGCTGTCGAGGAATCTCTAGAAGGCGATGCCGACTGGATATCGGCGGTCACGTAGCCAAGGTGCAGTCGAGTGCGCTGACGTGAGGAGGAAGAAGCCCTTGATACAGCCTCTCCGGACTGTTTATACATCGGAGCGTCCCAAGGGGTGGACGTAAGCTCCAACTGAGGAACGGCTTGTACAACAACATCCGGACCGCGATGTTGTTGTACAAGAGAGAGACCTCTCTCGCTCGCAGCCCGTGTGGAGCTGGACGAGCTAGGGACCGAACCCAAAGGACTCTTCCATCCTAAACCAAGATCCGCCGTCACTGGGTGTGCCTGAGGAATGTTTATAGTGCTCGCAACACCCTTAATTCTTTCCTGGACCGCAACGGACGAACCCGGGTGCTGTACCATTCGGTAAATGGACGCGACACCGGGCGAGCTAGCGGACGTAGACGCCAACACCGTCGACCCTACTAGGGGCCTCTTAGGCAATTGCCGTATATCCATGAGCACTTTTGCCGCTAGCTCTTCTCTGGATTGTGACGACAGACGCGCACTGGAAGACGACATCACAGAAACATCATCCAATTCTTGTTCCTCTGAAAAAGACAGTGAAAAACTTGAGTGACCTTGTGGAGAGAAGACTGGCATGTCCTGCTCCCTGCTAACAACATACCGTGACACACGTGTCCAACGTTTGTCATCCCTATTGCTACATATAGAACAAGGCTTAGTGCGGGTACACTGACTACAATTAATGCAGAAATCATGAGAATCAGAGGAAGAGTTCCTTCCATTACAATTTGAACAATAATCTTTCATTGTACAAATAATCAATCATAGTACCCGCAATAAACCTTGCAAACAAAGATACATAGTATAAAAATCCATTATAATATGAAAAAACAATTCAAAAGAAAAAAATTTTTCAGAAGAGCCCAAGCTCCCAAAGGGAACCCAGAGCCCAAATGGATCCCAAAAAAGCCTAAGTGTGGACAAAAATTTTAAATCATTCTGAAAAAATTAATGCAACACTTACGGACAATATTAATGTATCTTATTATGAATAATCAAGGCAGAAGACAAGGAATCACTTATCAGAAGTAACCGTTGTCAACATAAACAAAAAGTGGAAACAAACCAGAAAACTGACTCCAGGCACTGGTAAACATGGCCCAGTAATCAGTGTCCAATTTAAACACTATCTGATGCTAAACAGAGCCTTCCCCAGAAGAGACTGCTGAGCATCAGATGGTAGATGCAGACCTAAAATGCCTAAACACCCCTAGGGTGAGGCCGTAAATGTGGGGAAAGAACAGAAAAAAGCCAAAACTCCCAAGAAATTTTTAGTAATAAAAATTACAAAAATAAGCCAAAAGCATGGGAGAATGGCAAGTGTGGAATGAAGGAAAGGGAGAGAAGAAACACTGAACAAACAATGGAACATTCATGGCAAGAATGAGAACAGCAGGGCTATGCCTCGAAAATAGGCAACATGAATAAATTTTCATAAAAAATTTTTAAGTTACAGCCCTGAACATTGGAAACCACTGTTTTTCTCCTCTCCTCATCCTAAATGCACTTCCTATCCACCATTTCTCTCATAATTATGTGTCTGGCATCATTAAAACTGAGATTTACAGCACAAATATCAGTGATGTGACACTGTTTACAGGGCCAAACAAAGAATGACATTTTGGCGGGAATTTCGAGACCTCCTTGACACTGCGCATGCGAAGTACTGTAAAAGTATGGAGGACCTACCAGGACATCTAATTTTTGGTTTTTGATGCAAATTTTGGGGATTGGGGGGGGGGGGGGGCAAAATTTGTGTTTGGCCCTGAATTTAATGAGTTTGCACCAGCTAAGTCTGGGTCATTGGTACAGTATAAAAATATCAGTTTTCATCGAAAGGCTCCTTGGGTATTAATTCGAAACGTTAAGACTATGCTAAGGTGTTGCTAAGGAAATGCGGGGATACACCATTGTGTGCTTTGCACACAAATAACTCGATCTAGTTTCAATTCATCTGCCCAGTGTCCAATTAAACAGAGTGTTCAAGGGCACAAAAGACACAAATGAAAACACAGATAACTTGTTTTACTTTTTTATTGTGTATTTCATCAAATGTATTCACCCTCCCATCAATAACAATCCACTGCATATTCTAGGTCCTTCTTAAACATTTGCAAGTCTTAAACTGGAAATCAGGATAAAAAAATGGTAGTCCAAACATAGCCTGTAAGACAGTATTTAATTTTTTGGATTGGGACGTACCAAACCAAAAAATTAAAATGCAGTCTTTCAGGCCATGTTTGGACTAATAAATGGGTACAGAATCAGTAAAAAATAGAAATAGATTCCTCAGTAGATTGTGTTGGAACCCAAAAGTAGGTTATATGAGGTTCCCAGACATCAAATACACGGAACCTGTTTTGAGGATCCGTGAATTTCCAAAATCTGCATGCCTGATGTACACATTATTATGTTTGTACAATGAAAGCCGAAACCGAAAACCTGACTCTTTCAATGAAACCTAAACAAAATTTGAAAACCACTCATCTCAACTGAACAAGGAAATAGCCGATAATTTGAATGGACAGAATCTGAACGTAGTGGGGTAGCCACTACACCTTGTTCAGATCGCTGAACTACACATTATATAAACTTCTGAGTTCTCTGCCAGTAATAGTTGTACGATCATATCACTTGCATTAAAAAAACTGTTGTTGTTGTATCTAAAAATTATATCTAAAAAGGTTTGTGGAATTGATTTCCCTTGTTAATGTTTTGAGTTGGGTTTTTTCTGTAAAACTCATCCTCAATATCTGTGTAAGAGTACTAGAGAATAAACAATCAACCTTTTGTGTTCTTTTCTGTATGTACTCTACACAAAATTAACATTGTTGGCGAAATGGGTAATTGTATTCATAGACAGGGATGTTCCACCAATGTCAGAGGTGCTATACATCACTATGGGATCAGATTCTGGATTCTCGCCAAATTAATATATGGCATGAATGTAAGAGGACGTTTTGACCACTACTGGAGGACGTTTTTACCTGTGGCAAGGGGTCCAACTAAGTACCAAATACCACCAATGGCCACCCGATGTAACTAAAACTGTTGCATTTAAAAGCATATTTGCTGTCAAACAATCTTTATTTACTGTAGAGTGAACGTTTATTACACTCTTTCTTCAAATAAGTTTTGTTTTTTTTTCAGAAAGAAACTATTTTCAGATTCGTTCTCAGCTCATACCCTATCAGCTGAGAAGAGTTGTTACTGATGGCCACTTCAGCAAACTGTTTTAAATGAAACTGCTCAGTTCCAGCTAATTCAGTCTCCAGAAATCTGATTAACTGGATCCTAAAGTCATTTATTTAACATAAAGTGGATAAAAATGTTTTCAAATGCATTGACCAATTTCATGAGGCATTTGAAACAGTATGGATTTAGTGGCCATCGGTAACACTGTTCTCTGCGGGCGAAGTGTAAGTGGAGATCGAATTTGAAAATATAGTTTCTTTTTCAAAAATACCTCTAAATTTACTGAAAACCAGTGTTATAAACCTTCACCCTGGGTTAATTAAGGATTGTCCGATTTCGATCATACTTTTAAATGCCACAGTAGATATATTAGAGTGGCCATCGGTGACTATTGGTGGCCATCGCCAGTCCTAAACACCAGATTTACCCGAAATTACCCTTAATTACCTGTTTTATATTTTATTTTTCACTCTTTGCTTATTATTCTAAATATTTACTCACAGAGTTGTGAAAACTGTTCTCATAACATACCAAGTGATGTTCTATGTTGCCGATACACTACTTCATATTGCGCCACGTAATTTCAACAACCGGCAAAACATTGTTAATATACCAGTATGCAACACCAGCTATAAGAGGAGTGCGATAAACACATGATCATCCATATTTTCTGTCTTTGATTATTATTTATTACATGGCTCGCACCACTCGAGTTGCATTAAGTATGCACAACGCTCTATTCCCTTTTGTGTACCGTCATTCCTCAGAATGGGTTCACATTCCAGTTCGATGCTCTGTACATGTACCTGGCAATAGACGACCTGATGGTCAGACAATCATTCTGCCAGGAACAAAATGGCCCATTACTGCCAAACCCTACGTCTGGGCTTTTTCTTATAATTGAGGGTCGAGTGTACTTATGATCAGACCCATCATACCAATCTCATAATCAAAATGGCCTTATGTGGAATAATTCAGGGTAATTCCGGTGTTTAGGAGGACCTGCCATCGGTGGCATCAAATGGAATTTAGGAGGGGTCCTCCTAAACACCGGAATTACTCCAAATAAGGCCATTTTGATTATGAGACTATATATTGATTTATTTATTGATGTTTAAGGTCACATACTTATGCACAATGGCGAATCGTGACCGTGACAGTTTTACAGGTGGAGGAAGCCGGAGTACCCGGAGAGAACCACCGAGCAACGACGAGCAGCTGTCAGCTCCCCAACATCGTAACTCTGAACTCTGCACCGCAGCACAGGCAGGGTTAGATTGGTTGAAGACATGCGCACCATCGACGTGCAGTACGCCTCAGTACACAGCGTCATCGTGCCCACATGTAGGCAATCGGGGTGAAGTGTCTTGCCTAAGGACACAACGCGGTTGCCGCAGGTGGGATTCGAACCGAGGACCTCTCGGCTTGCAGCCTGCACCTCTACCAACTGAGCCACCGCGCCCCCGATTATGAGACTGGCATGAAAGGGTCTAATTGTAAGTACATTAGAACATCAATAAAAAAAACTTCCCAGGTACAGGACATGGAACTGGAACGCTTGTCCATTCTTAGGAATGACAGCACACGACACGTAATAGAGTGTTGTGCATACTGAATACATCACGAGTCCCCCATGGGAACCCCAGGAAATGCAGCAGTGATTGTTTACTGTGGTAAACAAGCTCTTTTTTATTGGTAAAATAGGACCCAATCATTAACGCTTGGGGTGCGAGTCCACTAAAATAGGCAACATGGGGTATAAACGATTGACTGACCTTGACTTTATCTCAATGTTGTGGTCATGATTACCCATTCTGCAAAAGTATGTGACCTTAAACATCAATAAATTTATTTATTCATTTATTGGTGTTTAAGGTCACATATTTCTGCACAATGGCTAACCATGACCATGACAGTTTTACGGGTGAAGGAAGCCAGAGTACCCGGAGAGAACCACCGAGCAACGGCGAGCAACTGTCAGCTAATCAACATACCAACTCCACACAAGCAGGGTTAGCATTGGTTGAAGACAGGTGCACCATCAACGTGCAGTACGCCTTAGTACACAGCGTCACCGTGCGCCCACGTGGGCAATGGGGGTGAGTGTCTTGCCCAAAGACACAACGCGGTTGTCGCAGGTGGGATTCGAACCGAGGACCTCTCGGCTTGCAGCCTGCACCTCTACCAACTGAGCCACCGTGCCCCATCAATAAATAACTAATAAATGCATCGCAGGTGATGTGTACAAGGCGATAAATAATAACCAAATAGAGAAAAAAATGAAAGTGTCAATGACACTGTAGCTCAACTTGACAAACTTGAACTTGGTAAGTTATAAATGAAATGGCAAAATTGAAGATCATTGGGACCAATGTCAGTTTTTTTACCAGTGGCAACATTTTTTGACAGAAACCGAAGAAAATCGATAGCTCCCATCTAGAGGTCACCGTAAATAAGCATACCAAGTTTCAAAGCAATCTAATCATAAATGAGCCCTGTAGGGTGAGCCAAAGGGAAATATTGTGGTCTGACTAAACTAAGTTCTAAGAATGTTGGCCGCGGCAACATTTTTTGACAGAAATTGAAGAAAATCGATAGCTCCCATCTAGAGGTCACCCCAAACAAGCATGCCAGGTTTCAAAGCAATCCGATCATAAATGTACCCTGTAGGGTGTGCCAAAGGGAAATATCGAGTCTTCTGACTAAACCAAGTTCTAAGAACGTTGGCCGCGGCAACATTTTTTGATGGAAATTGAAGAAAAATGATAGGTCCCATCTAGAGGTCTCCCCAAACAAGCATACCAGGTTTCAAAGCAATCAAGTCATAAATGTGCCCTGTAGGGTGTGCCAAAGGGAAATATTGTGGTCTGACTAAACTGAGTTCTAAAAACGTTGGCCGCGGCAACATTTTTTGATGGAAATTGAAGAAAATCGATAGCTCCCATCTAGATGTCACCCCAAACAAGCATGCCAGGTTTCAAAGCAATCCGATCATAAATGTACCCTGTAGGGTGTGCCAAAGGGAAATATTGAGTCTTCTAACTAAACAAAGTTCTAAGAACGTTGGCCGCGGCAACATTTTTTGACAGAAATTGAAGAAAATCGATAGCTCCCATCTAGAGGTCTCCCCAAACAAGCATACCAGGTTTCAAAGCAATCTGATCATAAATGGGCCCTGTAGGGTGTGCCAAAGGGAAATATTGAGGTCTGACTGAACTAAGTTCTACAAACGTTGGCCGTGGCAACATTTTTTGCCGGAAATTGAAGAAAATCGATAGCTCCCATCTAGAGGTCACCCTAAATAAGCATACCAGGTTCCAAAGCAATCAAATCATAAATGTGTCCTGTAGGGTGTGCCAAAGGGAAATATTGTGGTTTGACTAAACTAAGTTCTAAGAACGTTGGCCGCGGCAACATTTTTTGACAGAAATTGAAGAAAATCGATAGCTCCCATCTAGAGGTCACCCCAAACTAGCATGCCAGGTTTCAAAGCAATCAAATCATAAATGTGCCCTGTAGGGTGTGCCAAAGGGAAATATTGTGGTTTGACTAAACTAAGTTCTAAGAACGTTGGCCGCGACAACATTTTTTGCCAGAAATTGAAGAAAATCGATAGCTCCCATCTAGAGGTCACCCCAAACAAGCATAAGAAGTTTCAAAGTAATCTGATCATAAATGCGACCTGTGAGGTGTGCCAAAGGAAATTGTGGACGTACGTACTAACGTACTAACCTACTGTACATACGTACGTACGTACACCGACGGACGAGAAGTGATGGCAATAGCTCAGCTTGACTTTGTCAAGTTGAGCTAAAAACGAGTACTGAGTTTATCACACTCCTCTCACAGCTGGCTTTGCATACATATAAAATCAACTTTATACAGTGACAATAAGCCAGTTGGGTGATTAGTCTGGCAGATGAACCCAGTATTTTACCTAAACCTTGTTTTGGAGTATACACAAAGTGTTTTAGGTGATTCTGATAGGCGAATGTCTAATCTATCAGAATCCACCGTATACATGCCAGTTTGTCACCCTTGAGCATTTTTTGTGATATCAGTTCACATTACAAAGATAGCACAGGATTCATTTTATTGTCATTTTGATTGTAATGAAACTGCTCTCATTTCCATAAATGTTATATGGAAACCTCTGGCAGATTCAAAATGGCCGGAAATATGGTGTCTCAAAAAGGAAAAATCGATTTTAAAACAAAATTTTCAAACATTTTTCATTTTTGGGACTATATTCAACAACTTAAGGACTACGTTACCGATCGCTTGTATGGAAAGTTAAAAAATTTATAGCAATTTATATATTTTTTATACTTACCAATGACCCAGACATAGCTGGTGCTAACTCTTAAAATATAGGGCCAAACACAAATTTTGCCCCCCAATCCCCAAAATTTGCATCTAAAACCAAAGAAAACATGTCCTGAAAGGCCCTCCACACTTCGCCCCTACTGCGCATGCGCAGTGTCAAGGACGTTCCGAAATTGGCGCCATTAATCATTCTAATAACGAGTGCCTGGTAAGCGCTATGTACTCAGCGGGGAGGCAAGAGTTCCCAACTCCTGGGAGGGCCATCCCCGTCTGGGTCATTGGTAAGCATAAAAAATATATAAATTACTATAAATTTTTTAACATTTTTATACTGTACCAATGACCCAGACATAGCTGAATAGTAAAAAGGCTGGAGGGCCAAGGACATAGAGCAAAATGGAATACGCTCAATAAAATAAAATAGAGTCATCCCCTGTAGGGAAAAAGAAGTAATAGGCCTTACATGTATCTTTCTTATTTATGATAAATTAGAAAGATACAACACCTTCCAAAATTGAGCTTAATACATCCATGTACTCTATTAATATCCAATATAATCCTTATACTAATAATTTTTAAAGTAAGCCAATAAATAAAGTAAGTCTATAGAATAGAGACTCTTATACTCCTAAAAGTGTCTGAGGATTGCATAATCATGTCCGTTGACATATGCAATATTCAAAAGCTATACTTTAAAAACTAAGACTTGAATGAATTTTAAAAACCTAAACTTCTCACTAAACAACCATCCCAATAACAGCTCAGAATAACTAACTCCAGAGGAGGTATCCCCTTGTTTTCATAGTAAAACAGGTGACCCAAGGGAACACCCCCCCCCCCCTTTTTTTCTTGCCCTGGGTCAAATAGCCCAGAGCGAAGAGGGCAGCAGAACGGAGACACTGCCGAAACAGACAGCCTACCTAGCTATAGTAGCAACTGTTAAGTGAATGACATTCTGAGCAGTAGATAATAGACCTAACAATAGAGGCCTCCAGAAATGGACTTGATATTTCTGAGATAAAATTCATGAATGTGGATGGCTGAGCGCAATGAGCGGCCTTCAAAAATCTATAATAGCGACACTATTAATGTAAGCCCAAGAAGTAGAAGAGCTCTTACTTCATGAGCCGAAATCTTAAGCACAACTGCTAAGTCAATGATATACCATAAGCAGTACCGATAGTAAATAGAATCCATTAACAATAAAATGGAGCGTAACGTCCTTCTACTAGGCATCAAAGACAGAAGAAGCTTACGCCCATAGTAATAAACAAATATCTGTTTATAAATACATAAACTGTACCCAGAAAGAGTAAAGGCCTATGCCCATACGAAGACGGAAGGACCTTAAAATAATAGGTTCCGGATAATAGGAGCCTAACTCTTATGCAAAAATCCAACCTAAATAGTAACGGAAGTAGTGATTCCGAAACTACGAAAGTGAAAATCATCCATCGATAGTGCATGAAACTCACTGACTCTACAGTAAAAGAGAAACCAACAGAATTACTGTCTAAAAGGTCAGAATTTGAAAACTACTGTTTCCAGAGGCTCAAATGATTACTTACAATACGTGGAGAGTGGATTGTAACTAAATCACCCGCGGGGTGGAGTTATCACCCAAGCTATAACTTTCAAATTTTGTACATATCGAAAAAAAACACAAGCAATATTTCAGCCAATGGACCTCCGGCTTTAACCCGGAGGTCCATTGGCTGAAACTTTGCTGGTGCTGGTTATGCTTTGCAGCAAATTTGCAATTATTGCTCGGGTGAAATCTCCACTCTGCGGGTGATTTAGTGACAATACACTCTCCACGTACTGTAGCTAAATAAGAACCGAAGTTAAAATCCATATAGGAATTTAATCTAAAGATTCTAAGTCTATTTATCAAAAAGTTACTAACTGACTTAGATAAAGAGACAAAAGACTCAATAGTAAACTATCGTAGAGTGCATAGGTATGAGGTAACATAAACCTATAACCTAAATAACAACAGGCTGCAGTAGATCTTGTGAAACAAGTATACTAAAAAATAGCAATGAGTAGTATGGAGGGATCAACCATATGAACATAATGATCCCTACACCACGACGGAAGAGCCTCCACTTTAGTCGCATAGAATAGCGAAGAAGAGGATCTCCTATAGTAAGAAATCGCGTCCAAAGCTCGTCCAGTACAGTGCTTACAATGCAATACGGACCACACAACGGAATACATGAAGGTTGCGACCTTGCTGGTTGTGATAAAGATGACACGATTTACCCAGTGAAAAAAGATCCTCACATAGAGGAAGATTTCACGTTAAGATCCACAGTAGACAAGAGAGTAAATTACTCATGATCTCTGTGAAGATAGAGATGCTATCAACAGAAATGTATTGTGGTTGTTTATCTTAGCAATACCTGCTGAAACAACAGCGCCGGAGGATACGCGTATCCTATCATTCCGTCCTATAGATCAATAGAGCGTTAACAACATTAGCTCAGAGATCTGGACAAGCTAACACATACGTCTGCAATTGATTAGCAAACTGTGTCGTAAATAAATCATCATTGGGCGCTCCCATAGATAGCAAATCTGATTGAATACTTGTTTGTTGAGAGTCCATTCTGACAGCAACAAGCGACCCATAAGAGAACGGGAGTCCGGTAAAACAATCAGACTACCCGGAATATGACGGACCAAAACAGAACTTGGTGTACTATAACCAACAGACGGATTCTTTCCATTAAATTGAATAACGGAAACGAAAGAGTGCCTCCCTGGTTCCGGAGATACGCCACTACTGTCGAATTAAAGGACAGGATTTGGGCATGCGTTTCTGAATAATGTTCATGCAATGACATAAAGCAAGCCTAAAAAACATTATTCCGCAGAAGAAAACTGATTGCTAAGAGACTGCGGAACCCAAAGACCCTGGCACTTCGAATCCGTAGGGATCAGTATTATATCCCAATCTGTTTGACTGGCAACCGTCATAACAGCCACACTCGGGTCCGGCAACTGCGGTGGCACTCTCTGAGTTAACCACCAAATGTTTGCCCCAGTCTGAATCTCTTGTAACACTAGATAGACAAGAGAACGTGTAAATCGAGCAAATCATGGATTGCCGAAAAGTTGCCATCGAAGAGAAGCTCCTCCGAGAACGAAGCGACTCTGAGAGAGTTCTTAACCTTACTATCCACGCGTGTGGATGTAGCTAGGGCTGCGTCACGTCTAACCAACTTCAATCAGCCACTGAAGGGCGGAGTTATACGTGAACAAACTACTGCCCTCAAAAGAAATTACATTGAGAATAATATCCCGTAAATCTTTTCTTGAAGACGTAATGATAACGCCTCAGTAAGGCGGATTACGTATGATAAAGCGTCTAAGTTAAGTCTACTATACATCATGTCGTTTCCAACATTGAAATTGGAAAAGACATAAACGGCGAAAAAGAATATATGCAGTCTTTAACCACACCGTCTAGACGCATAAGAACTCTCGGTATGCCCTGCTCTGCCAAAATAAACTATTCGTATAAAAGATAAAATGGCAGAAATGAGCAACGCGGACAAGAAACTAAACTATCATGCTTGGTAGCAGGCTTGTATATATATATATATATAGCGTCGAAAAATAAAACACATGTTGTAATGACAATATTGGACTGCGTCGGTAAGTCAGGGACAATGTCCCTGAACCGATCGAAAAATCCGAGTCCAATGACGCTATAAGTCTCTTATCCAAGATCGCAGCAATGAAGTCCGAAATAACAATCACTGGAAGATAATGCCAGAAGATATGAAAGGCAGCTTCCGATACTACTAAAGGGAAAACTCGAAATCTTTCGAATCCCTTTCGCCATCCTGTCGGACCCTATAAAGCGTTCGGTCGTCCGTAGCTGATGCAACCGCGGACCGCACCGACCCAGCGCCGTCGGATAATTCCTGATTCGACCGAGAAACTTCAATTGCTGGGATGCTGCGAAACAACTGTGCTAACTCGGATAGCACGTCCGTCACTGAGGCCTGAGGAGAAGCGGTCTTACGATGCATTGCCGCTGGAAGCTCCGTGATCGTTACCCCGTGCATACTACCAATATGCGAGCGAACGGAGTGTATAGGCCTCGTGTCCCTTGGCTACCGGATGGCGCGACCTATTCGCCGTGGAATCACTGAATGACGAAACTGATCGGATACTCGAGGTCACGTAGCCAATGTGCGGTCGTGTGCCCTGCTGTGAGGATGAGGAAGCATTAAGGACAGTCTCTTGGACTGTCAATATAACGGAGCGTCCCGACCGACGGACATATGCTCCGAATGTAAAATATCTGAACCACAACATGCGGTCCCCTATGTTGTTGGACGAGAGAGGGACCTCTCTCGCTCACAGCCCGGACGGACCTGGACAAGCCAGGAACCGGACTAACAGGCTTCCTCCGATCTGTCCTCAATCTGCCGTCACTGGGTGAGTACTAAAGTAATTAAAGTGCTCGCATCACCCAAATCTCCTTCCTAGACCGCAACGGACGAACCCGGCAGCCGAACCATTCGATGAATGTATGCTACACCGGGTGAGCTAGCGAATGTCGCTCTGTAGGCGATAGACATATTCCATGAGCACTTATTGCCGCTAGCTCTTCATTAACTATGACGACAGAGGCACACTTATGAAAGACATCTCCATAACTCTGTGAACAAGAAACCAGAAATGCTTGGTTATAGCAAGCATAAAATAACAATATATATAGCGTCGTGCAATAATTCGAAAGTTTGTGTGACATTATTGGACTATGTCGGAACTGAGGGACGATGTCCCTGAACCGAACCAAAAATTTCTAAGTCCACCGACGCTATCAGTTTCTTATCCGGCATCGCAGCATTCTGGTCCGACGAAAGAAGCTGTAGAAGACCAAGTCAGATGACATACACAACAGCATATGTTGTTCCGAAAGGGAAAGCTCGAAATCCTCCAAATCCCTTTCGGTATCCCGTCGGACCGGATGAAACTTTCGGACGTCCGTACCCGCTTCCGCGGAGCGTCCCGCCCCAGCATCGTCGGATAAAATATATGCGACAGATTCAGTTGATGCTGGGATGCTGCGATAAACTGTGCTATTAAGGAAAGCACGTCCGTTCCCGAGGCCTGTGCAGTAGCGGTCTTACGATGCATTGCCGCCGGAAGCTCCGTGAACGTTGACTCCCGCACACTTCCTATGCGAACGTCCGGAGTCTGCAGGCCTCGTGTCCCTGGCTACCGGATGGTGTGACCTGGTCGCCGAAGAATCCTTGATCGGCGAAGCTGGTAATATATCGGCGGTCACGCAGCCAAGGTGCGGTCGTGTGCGCTGACGAGAAGAGGAAGCCTTAGCAGTCTCCGTGGACTGCCTATACAACGGAGCGTCCCGAGCGACGGACGTATGCTCCGCTTGCGACACATTTTGTACCACAACATCTGGGGCCAGATGTTGTTAAACGAGAGAGGGGCCTCTCTCGCTTGCCGTCCGGATGGACCGGAACGAGCTATGAACCGGACTAAAAGGCTTCCTCCGTTCTCCCTCCGATCCGCCGTCACTGGGTGTGCATTAGGTTAATTTATAGTGCTCGCATCACCCCAAAATTCCTTCTAGACCGCAACGGACGAACCCGGCTGCCGAACCATTCGGTGAATGGACGCTACACCGGGCGAGCTAGCGGACGTCAAAGGCCGTCGAACCTACTAGGGTCCTCTTAGGCAATTGGCGTATTTACATGTGCACTTTTCCGCTAGCCCTTCATTAATTGTGACGACGGAGGCACACTGTTGGAAGACATCACAGAAACATCACCCTAATCTTGATCGTCTGAAATAGAAATTGATAAAGTAGAGTGACCCTGCGGGGAAAGGACCGGAGTGTCCAAATCCCCAATAACATACCGTGACATACGCTTCCCATATTGTCATCGAAATCATACGATACAGAACAGGAGTTAATGCGAGTACACTGACCACATATAGAATGATTATAAAGTCAGAGGAAGACTTCCTCTTAATACAATTGATCAATATCCTTTCAATGTGAAAAGAAAACAAGTCCTGGTACTCGCACTAACCCCTGGCAATCAAAATACATAATAATAATATGATCCATTAATATAGAAAAAATAATTGAAATCAAAATATTTTGAAAAAATATTTTTTCAGAACAGCCCAAGTTTCTGAAAAGTAACGTTGAGCCCCAATGGATCCCAAGCCTAAGTGTGGACAAAAATTTTAAAAATATTTTAAACAATTTATTAAACACTTACGAACAATAATAATGTATCTAGTTATGATTAAAATAACATCAAGATATCATTTTCCAGAAATCCCCCCCTCACACAGAGGGCTGTTGTAAATGTAAACAATGAGTGTAAAAACACTAAAATAAGACTCCAGGCACCCAGGCCCGAAATCAGTTACCAAAAATACACTATCTGATGCAAAACAGAGACTTCCAGGGAAGAAACTGCAGAACATCAGATGGTAGATGCAGAACACAACGCCTAACCACCCGTAGGTGAAGACGTAAACATGGGGAAAAGAACAGAATTCATTCTGTTATTCAGCTAAAACTCCCAAGAAAATTTAGTAATAATAATTACAAAAACTATGCCAAAAGCATGGGAGAATAGCAAGGGGGGACTTAAAGGACAGGGAGAGAGGAAAACACTTAAAAAACAGTGTAACTAAATAATCAGATTGACAACAAAATGGCTGCTGCCTCGAAAATAGGTAACTTAACATAATTTCATTAAAAAATTTTAAGTTACAGCCCTGATAATATTCTGTCACACATTTTTTTCCTCTCCTCCTTCTCTATCCTCCTTAGAATCACCATTTCACTAATATTTATGTGTCTGGCATCATTTAAACAGAGATTTATAAGCACAAAGATCAGTCAGATGTTAACTGATGAAGGGCCAAACTTAGAATGATTAATGGCGCCAATTTCGGAACGTCCTTGACACTGCGCATGCGCAGTAGGGGCGAAGTGTGGAGGGCCTTTCAGGACATGTTTTCTTTGGTTTTAGATGCAAATTTTGGGGATTGGGGGGCAAAATTTGTGTTTGGCCCTATATTTTAAGAGTTAGCACCAGCTATGATGTCTGGGTCATTGGTACAGTATAAAAATATCATAAGTCTCGTATCTAGACAAGTTGGATTGAACTTTTTTCAGTTTTGTGTCCAAAATATGAGGTATTATGTAACATACAATAATATGAACCGATAGCAAATTTAACCCAGTAAATGTTCATTTGCTCTGTGAATTTCTGCTCTTTCGGAAACCAGCACATGCCTTCTTTTCTGGATTTCTTTTTGTCGGGACAAAAAGACTACGACTGTGAAGATGGCTGCCAAAAAGGCCACACGTCGACTCGAAACTGAACAAAAAGACATACTTTTGTGCAGTACACTCTACGACAAGAGAGAAATTTCGGTTAAACTGAACACAGAAGGTGTTTATCCCACCATGTTTGGATTTCAGTACATACAATGTATGTGATTGAAATAACTTCCAACGGCAACTGGCCACATCGATATTGTATATTGAGATACATGAAAGAACGGCAGTCTCAATAAATTAATCTGTATGTTTTGCTCCGTGTAAGTAGTTACCGGGGTTCACGAAGCATGGCGGAGCATACAGATCATTCTATTGGGACTGGAGAAATAGTCATTCACTCAACAGTTTCATCTTGATCGTCACTTTCCTTGTCCTGTGGCACAGATGTCATGACATTGCCACATTCACCTTCTGAGAAATATCTACAGAAAATAGTGAATGACAAACGAGCCTTGTTACACGAACATCTAGAAGTCAAACATCTGTTATCTGAACCACAAGTAAATTTTATCAGCTAAAGTATATATTCAGGTGCGTTAACCATGCCAATGGGAACAAGTATCGGTTTAAAGGGTATTTTTTGTTTCTAAAAATTGGATTAGCAATTTCCATCTTGGTTTTAGAAAGTGATGATAAATAGTTAGCATTTGGACATTTTTGTATGGTATTTTGCGATGCGAATCCAGTCATCAAATACCCTGGTTTAAGTACTATTGAACATTCATCACGCTCATAACCAAACTCATTAGCTGGTATTACTGGGGGGTCTGGGTTTCCAGCTGCCTTCCACACTGTAATTTGCGGATGGGCTCACACATGAGTATGGGCTTGGACACGGGTCAGTACAGTAAGTAACTTTCCAAATACAAGCAAGAGGTCTGCTAATTCCAAAGTTGTAATTAGTTATTACATTGTACACCAGACTGTGACAACTCTCGTGTCACATGCGATTACGGAACGTATCATCCCCAAGCCAGTTTGACCCCAGGTTCCTGACGATTCCCTGGGATGTTTCGGCCCAAAATCAAAGCCGCGACAATTCGTCCCCAAAATCTGATTGATTCGCCCCAAGTTATTGGCATCTGGCGGTGAGCACAGTGCACTGGCTTGTACAGTCATCATGTAATGTACAGATATGGGATTGGTTATTTGGATGCAAGATAACTATAACACTCACTGTTAGTTAGTGCCATGGGTAACCTGGTATCATGCATCCAAATACTGAAGCCTGCATCTATACGTTACCTGATGATGTACATCATAATTACACAAGCCATGTACCTTAAAAAAATGATATTAGTTGTCTACCGAGCAGGCTGAAACAAAATGGCCCCCACAAACCATAAATGGCCCTCCTGGGGTCATTTTAGGCAAACCCAAAATGGCCCTCCTGAGGTGATTTGAGGCGAACCATAATGGCCCTCCTTCAATTTTCAAAATGACAAACCTGCGGACTTTAAAACCTTTATTGCCGTTCCCTTGCCAATTCCAAACATACAATCGATAGTGTGACTAGTGTCACAACCCGATAAAGCAAGCAAGTCATTCATAAAAGAACATTCTTGCGAACTTAATTTTATGTTAGCGCTTTTTTTGCTGGGGAGAGGGGTTGGGGGGCCTGCGGGAGTTCCTTTCATGGTTACACCGTTGTAAGCCTGTTCACAAAATAGTGATAAATCAGAAGGCAAAATAAATTAGTGTCATTTGAAAAATAACTATACGTTTTGCTGAGAAACTGAGGGAGAGAAACTGGTGAATCATAATAGTGTCACCTCTTCTTGACTATTTCTTAAATCACACCTAGCAGTGACATTCGATTCGTGAATCTGGATGGGTAACTGGTTTTCAGATGTAATACCTAAAACTCTTTTGTTATGCTGTGATGACACAACACGGATGAGCTTATCACAAATATGACTGATTAGCTGCTTTTTATTTTCGGAGACAGCAAGATAAGCGTTCTGTTTGGGGAGAGGGGTTGATAGTGACAGTTTGAGCTTCCTACTACTCAATCGATTTCTGGACTCTCGTGTGGTGTCTTTCGTGCTAAATTTGTGGTACTGATCAAACACTAATTAAACATCTGAAGTTCACAATTTTGAAAACACTAAGTCTGAATATACGTTGAAATCCTCAAGTGCACCTGACGCTGGCCATGAAAGAACCCACAAAAAATGCACATCCGTCAATTACAAAGGCATATTGTTGTGCTGAACAATCATCCGTTTTTGGAGAAATCAGATTTAGATTTTGCTATGCATATCTCACCTTCTTCCGTGAACATGGGCATAGGCACAGATGACAACTCGTACGACAGGGTGTCTGACATGCTGATATAGCAAACCTATGATAATCCGATAACCCGAGTGTATTATATTACAGTTCAGTATCATACACTGGAGTGTTTTCAACCAGAAAAGTTTTTTTGGTTGTAGACATGGTTTTTATGTGGGGAGATAATGAATTGTGAAACCCCGAAGGCCATGACTCCTCACATTTTTGCATTATCTGTACTCCAATCTCCGAAGCATTATGCACATTGATATCATTGGGACTAATCTTTCCTGTGACAATATTCAGTAAGGATGAATTCGAGTGATAGTCGGCATCTAGAGGATCGATAACAATTGTCAAGTTTCTCTCTCAGTTTGCCTCTATCATCCGAGTCAGAAATTATCCAGACCGAAACCTCTTCCTTGTGTTTCGGCACGTGTGTTGTCATCTGTTAAGACAGGTGAATCAGACAAAGCTGACAAATCTGACAACATACCACTACATATATGCAGGCTTAGTGCCCACTTTTTGATAGCAGATTGTTTGAGGGTTATCCCAATCAATCCCCCTGGCCCTTTCCCGAATTTCATAAAGGTGGTTTCAATTAACATATCACTCCACATCCCATTGAAAACCCCAGAATTGTGGTGTGTTACCCTTTTAAAAATTGATCCAGTACAGGTGCTGGTAATATAACAAAGTCCATATTTGACGTAATTGTGATGCTTCGCTGCCCAAAAATATGGCAACATACATCAAACAGCCCAGGGATGTAACAGCCAGTCTCATTCGCGCTCTGCTGGCACATACATTAAATCTAGAAGCATTGGTTTTATCAGGTTATTTATCCAATGTTGCGATGTTTTTACTTGCTGCATCTGTATCTTTTAGTTTATGGTCAAGTTCTTCTGGGGTTGAACATTTTTCTAAGAGCGGTCTGCGACACTCCTCCATCAGCATACAAAACGCTCTCACACTTTGGGGGAAATTTTTCCCAATCATCATTTTCGGTACACCACAGAAAGCATTAAGACAATATATCTTCCATGCCACTAACTGCCATTAAGTTCCCAATGCTACACACAAAACTCATTAGAAAGTGCATGCCTCCCAAACAATTGATATAGTTTTTGAACAGATTTGGGTACACCCAAGTGACGTCGATGGCAAATTTATATAAACATTGGTCGTTTGTCAAAATAGTGTAAGTTTGTCCACAGCCTTGAGATATTTGTTTACATTCTGTCATAACTGTCATCATTGTAGTATGATCGTTCGGGGTCATGTCAATGAGCGGTCTGTACTTGACCATTGTTTTGGGTTTGGCATCAACATCAGTCTCACGAGCCAATTGCATATTGTAGCCACCATATTCTGGTTTTCCCTGATTTGTAGAGACTGGCAGGAAACCGAGGCCACAACTCGGTTTGGGTTGTGAAACCGAAATTGCAGTTATACAACCGATACACCTGCAATATTTGCAAAAGAGAAATAGTCTCCGAACACGTAAATACGAGCAACCTAATTCGACAAAAAGAGTCAAAGCACAAAAATTTACCCAAAGCTTAAAAAGTTACTGGATGAGAGATCGTCTGCAAGAAATCATAAAAAACGATCATCTGCTATAAGTACTAAATTAAAGTTTGTCCAAATGTATGCACACAAAACGTGTAAACCCAGATGTGTTAGTGGTAAGATAGTTATATGAAATATATACATGTAAGAGTTTTAATGCAACATTCTACGCTAAAAACGTCTCCGAACCCCTTGTCATACATTGTGTGTGTGTATTTATTTATAGCACAAAAACACATGGAGATACGCTTTGTTTATGCACTGATCAAAGGGAAATAATTCTCTTTCTATAGATGCCTATGAAGTAATGGTTACAACTTACAATACTCTAAATGATTTGCATTGGTGACAGTGTTAAAATTTTCCTGTCTCCGAATCTCATCAAGCTTATACAGTCCTTGAAAAAAAAAAAATATTGTCGAACCGGCCTACCATAGTTTGTACTAGTTTCATTAAAGTGACATGCACGAGGGATTGTCTGCTGCATTGAAACATCTAAATTTGTGGACATGATTATGTTTTTTTCAATGTATTACCATCGTAAACTACACTTTGGGTTTAATTGTATTTTTATTTGTATCTATACTCTGATAATACTCATCAATCTCATGTTCTTCCATCTTCTTTGGACGATAAAGTCGTTAATAGAATCTTCATGCGATCTGAATTCATCAAAATGAAAGTGTCAATGACACTGTAACTTAACTTGTGTGTTGTGTTTGATGAAAAGGATAATGTTCAATGTTTATGAAAGGATTATGAAATAAGACAAGAATTGTGATAATTGAGAATATGTTCATTTCTGTACCCTGTATGCTATGTTTATGATAAAAATAACATGAGGTGTACACTGTACTAAAGAGCTGAGGGGTGGGTTAATATGACCTCACAGTTAATGTATGTGGCCCTCACAGTTAACGTATATCAACAAAAGTTACCAAGTTACAGTGAAATTATTCCAAAACGAGTGATCCTATCAAGTTACATTAAAATCCCTTCATAAATATGGCCTGCAGACTGTGCTAAAGGTTTTCGGGCTTCGGGCCCCTGTAGCCGTCAGTTTCCCAATTGCGTCCAAAGGGGACATTCTCATCTAGACATTATATGAAGTCAACCTACCAAGTTACAATGAAATCCCTTAATAAATATGACCAATAGACTATGCTAAAGGTTTTGGGGTTTTGGGTTCGTGCAGCCATCAAGGCTGAATGATCGTGACCAAAAGGGGACGTTCTCATCTAGACATTATTTAGAGTCATCCTACCAAGGTACAATGAAATCCCTTTATAAATATCACCTGTAGACTGTGCTAAAGATTTTCGGGCTTTGGGCCCCTGTAGCCAACACAGTTGCCTAATGGTTTCCAAAAGGGGTTGTTCTCATCTAGACATTACATGAAGTCAACCTACCAAGTTACAATGAAATCCCTTCATAAATATGATCTGAAGACTGTGCTAAAGGTTTTCGGGCTTTAGGCTTGGGCAGCCATCATGGTTGAATGATCACAACCAAAAGGGGACATTCTCATCTGGACACCATCTGGAGTGATCCTATGAAGTTACAATGAAATCCCTTCATAAATATGACCTGTAGACTGTGCTCAAGATTTTCGGGCTTCAGGCACCAGCAGCCATCACAGTTGACCAATCACGACCAAAAGGGGATGTCATCATCTAGGTATTATATGGAGTCAACCTAACAGGTTACAATGAAATCCTTCCATAAATACGACCTACAGACATGCTAAAGGTTTTTGGGCTCAGGCAGCTATCAAGGCTGAATGATCGTGACCAAAAGGGGACGTTCTCATCTGGACACTATTTGGAGTCATCCTACCAAGCTACAATGAAATCCCTTCATAGTTATGACCTGTAGACTGTTCTAAAGGTTTTCGGGCTTTGGGCCCCTGGGGCCGTCACAGTTGCCCAATTGTGTCCAAAAGGGGACGTTCTCATCTAGACATTATATGAAGTCAACCTACCAAGTTACAATGAAATCCCTTCATAGATATGACCTGTAGACTGTGCTAAAGGTTTTCAGGCTTCGGGCTTGGGCAGCCATCATGGTTGAATGATAGCAACCAAAGTGGACAATCTCATATGGGCATCATCTGGAGTGATCCTGCGAAGTTACAATGAAATCCCTTCATAAATATGACCTGTAGACTGTCCTCAAGGTTTTTGGGCTTCGGGCACCTGTAGCCATCACAGTTGACCAATCACGACCAAAAGGGAATGTCATCATCTAGGCATTATATGGAGTCAACCTAACAGGTTACAATGAAATCCTTCTATAAATATGACCTTTTGCCTATGCTAAAGGTTTTTGGGCTCGGGCACCCATCAAGGCTGAATGATCATGGCCCAAATGGGACGTTCTCATCTAGACATTATTTGGAGTCATCCTACCAAGTTACAATGAAATCCCTTCATAAATATGACCTGTAGACAGTGCTAAAGGTTTTCGGGCTTCGGGCACCTTTAGCTGTCAAAGTTGCCCAATCATGTCCAAAAGGGGACGTTCTCATCTAGACATTATATGAAGTCAACCTACCAAGTTACAATGAAATCCCTTCATAAATATGACCTGTAGACTGTGCTTAAGGCTTTTGGGCTCGGGCAGCCATCATGGCTGAATGATCACAACCATAGGGGACAATCTCATCTGGGCATCATCTGGAGTGATCCTAAGAAGTTACAATGAAATCCCTTCATAAATATGGCCTTTAGACTGTGCTCAAGGTTTTCGGGCTTCGGGCACTTGTAGCCATCACAACTGACCAATCACGACCAAAAGAGGATGTCATCATCTAGGCATTATATGGAGTCAACCTAACAGGTTACAATGAAATCCTTCCATAAATATGACCTTTTGCCTACGCTAAAGGTTTTTGGGCTCGGGCACCCATCAAGGCTGCATGATCGCGATCAAAATGGGACATTCTCATCTAGACATTATTTGGAGTCATCCTATCAAGTTACAATGAAATCCCTTCATAAATATGACCTCTAGACTGTGCTAAAGGTTTTCGGGCTTTGGGGCCCTGTAGCTGTCACAGTTGCCCAATCACATCCAAAAGGGGACTTTCTCATCTAGACATTATATGGGCCGTGAGCTGCAAAAAGGGACCTTACAGGATATCCAATGAAAACAGAGAAAGACGTCAAAAACCAACGACGTAAAATTTGTGGGCGTGATCAAATAAGTTTTATAAACACACGCGGCTTTTTATTATTTTTTTCCATACGAGAAACGCACTGATTTAATGTATTTAATAAATTAAAACTGGTTACCATAATTAAATAAATGTTTTATGTCAGAGATAGAATCAGACTCTCAAAACAATCTCTTGAATTCTGATGAATTGAACAGTTCTTTGCCAACGAAATAGCTGAGGCGACAGTGCAACACGCGTTCTTGACTTTCAAGAAGACGTGTTGTCTACTGTGTAGCAAACCAGCTTCAGGCGTATCCAATTGTTTGGTTGTTTCCATATGACTTTACATGTTTCCTATTAATCGATGACATTAATGTCATAAAACTTCCGAGGCACACAGCATTTTCTGATGAAACGTAACACACACAAGAGATATATTGACAAAAACACGCCGATTTCATTGTTTTCCAAGAAAGTTCGATGGGCTGTCAGCAGATGCGAAACGAATGATTTTTCGCTTCACTCTGTTTGGTTTGACCTGTTTAAAATTAAATGACGTTTCGCTTCGCACTCGCTGAATTGTTTACATCAACGAGTGTTTCTATTTTTAAATCACTGTCTGACATCGAAATAAAAGTTGCCGAGAACTCAGGTTTCAAAATCATCTTTGTTTCCGTCACTTGTTCTAACATTAATTCATCATGTTCATGCAGTAATACCATCTGAAAACCAGTTACAAGTTACAAATTTTATGTGCCTGGAATAAAGTGATTTTTTACGTTGGAACATTTTTTGTTGTTGTTGTTGTTTCTGTTTGTATTTGAAGTTCCGCTGTGGCGTAAAAATGACTAAAGTTGTCTGTTCTGTATTCAAGCTCCACTCTACGTCACTACTAGTCATTACAGTTCACATAAATCATACTGACAAAGCCTTGCGGTGTTCTATTTTCTAACAGCAGCAAAGTTGGACTGTGAAATTGAATGTGATTTGTTTTCTACAGCCCTGGATACAGCATGTCCACAGCCTGCATTCTTTACCTCAAAAGCCGCAACACCTCATCATCGGCTCATATTAAGCGCAGTAACTTGCGACCAGTGTCGATGCTATGGGTGGGGGTGAGATGAGGGGCATTTACCCCGTCCCCAAACATAGAATTTGCCAGCCATCCCTTTCTCCCATTCATCACAAACACATTCACACACCCTCTCACACAAACATTGACTCTCCATTTTTTTGTTATTCCCATACACACCCAGCCGATGAACCTATTCAGTAAAGAATTACAAGCTCGAATGCAGTTAGCCTACACAGTTTGTGAATCTTGCCCTCAAAATATGGGTCGTAGGCCCTACCTCATTATTTTCAACGTTCAAAAACTGTGTAAACCTTTAAAAGCCACCAGAATAGTCTGAAAGCACAATTCTTTGTCTGTTTTTCATCTGGGAGGAGAGGTCTGGGAGCTTGAGAAAAAAAATTGAATCACCTCCCCCCCCAAAAAAAAAATAAAATAAAAATAAATAAATATATAATTAAAAAAAAAACCCTCCAATAAATCTTCAAGGATTGCTCCTGCCTTAAAAATTATTGATATGCACCTCTATCATATCATGTTCCCTACTTGTCCCCCCTCCCCCCCCCCCCCCCCCCCCCTCCATGCAAGATTTTTTAGCGCCACCCCTGCTACTGGTCAGCTCAGGTAGCTCACAATTGTGTCAGTTTTTCTTTCAATTGGAGCTTTATTAATTTTGTGATCGTGATGCAACTCAATTAACAAAATTTTAAAAAATGATAAAATTCAAGTATCTTTCAAAACTTTCCTTTGAAGCTGTTCGAGAAACATTTCTCGGTTCTGGTAAATGTTGCTGGGACCAATAATGTATATCATTTTCCTAAACTCATTTTAAGAAGGGATTTGCATTTCAAAGAAGTAGAAAGTTAAAAAAAAAAAAAAAAAACCTTCATTTTTTTCCCCAGTCCTTATAGGAGGCCGGGGGGGTGGGGTGGGGGGGGGGGGGGTGGGGGGGGGGGGGGGGGGGGGGTGGGTCAGCTGTAAACAAAAATACACGAAACCCAAAAATTAGCCCTTGGAATAACCTCTGGTGGGGTCAGAAAAACATTTGCAAGACACTAGGCTCCGTGGGGTGCACCCCCACTCCCTCCAAAGCCGAACCATTTTTTTTCAAATCCACTTATTTATTTCGCTGATAAAAGATGTTTGAGCATTGTTATATATTTGGTGGTCACTTAAGAACATGATAGGTAAAAGATATAGGTTTTATTTGCATTGAAAGTTACTTCTTCTGTTTTCATATTTCTCTTCAAAATTGGATTTCTGCACACCCACACACACACACAAAATGGCTAAAATTTTGTTTTTGGGTGGTCCAGGGGCGGAATGTTGCTTTTTCAGCCTCGTGTATTTTTTTTTTAACAGCTGACCTCCCACTAGTCCTCATGAACTGAAGTTCCTTGGTGCCAATTGAGTTCTTTTTTCTGATTAAACATGAAAGAATAATCTTGTTTGAATGACTGGTTGGCTGGTAAGGTAGACTGCATGTAAGCCTGAACTAATTAGATGACGTGATTTCACTGCAGCATGATGCCAATATCACAAACACGCATACACAACAAGACAGAAGGGAATACCCGTGAGCGGTGGGGGTGGGGGGCTGTAAAAATAATACACTAGGTCTGAAAAGCAATGTTCTGACTTGGACTATCCAGAAAAACAATTTGAGCATAAAAAAAAATTGTCTTTTTTTTTTTTAATGGGGGGGGGGGGGGGGGGGGGGGGGCAATTTTTTTTTTTCAATCTTGATGTACGATAACCTTTAAAAAAACATCTTTCAAGGCAAATGAAGCCGTCATGTTCTTAAGTGACCACTAATGACATGCATGACAATGCTCAAAAATCTTCTATTACTGAATGTAAAAAAAAGTAGATTTGAAAAAAATGCTTCAGCCTCGGCAGACCCCTTCCCCCCGGGGCCCTGTGTCTTGCAGTTTTTATCCGCCCACCTCCCCCAACAAATCGTGTTTTTATTTATTTATTTATTTATTTATTTTTTACAACTGATCCACCCCCTCCCTCCCTCCAGCCCACCCCCGGGAATACCGAGAGACAAAAACAAAAACAATACTTAGGCCTACCATGTAAAATAACTTATTTTGCACAGTATTGTTTTTGTTTGCTTGTTTGGTTTTTTTTTGCGTGTCTTGTTGACTGATCCCTTTTCTCCTGGCAGGAGAGAGAGGTGGTTGGGAATGGGAGTAAAAACTACAGTCGGCATTCGATAACTCGAAATCGGATGATTCGAATATATGAGATAACTCGAAGATGGCTATCGGTCCTAGCAATCAGGGACTAGCAATCCCCCTCCACCCCTCTCAGGAAATATAGACCGTCGCTGTTCTATATTTTCTGGGAGGTGGTTCCTTTGCCCAGATTTCAAGTTTCTGTGTTCTTGTGTTCAAGGCTTCCAAATCCCTCAAATACATCTGAAGTGCATAACACGAAGACCTGGATAAGTCAAAGTTATCGGTCGGTCCTGTAAACTTCGAGTTTCAACTGTACATGTGAATTGTGATTCTGCAAAACGTGTTAATGGTGGTGTCGAAAAGTACTGAATGGCCACAAAATTTAGAATTGGGAAGACAATCTTGCAGTACATTGTACTTGTTAATGGAAGCTGAAATAAATAGATCAGTTTTTGTGATGTGCCTGAAATTATGTTGTCTTCAAGATTTCTTTTCACGCCATTTCATTTCAAAGAAAATGATGGCATTTGTCAGCCAACGTTTTACCTGTGCAATAAAATATTACAGGTGCCTCTCTGTGCATGTATGCGTGTAGTGTTTGATCCTGACCCCTCGATCCACTTCCAGATTCATGTTTAGAGCCTCCAAGAAAAACGCTTACTGAAAAATCATAACGCCTCCAATTTTTTTCCTACTACATGTAATTTATTGTTACCCCAGGTAAATTTGGATTTCTGTTGGTTCTCGGGAAGTTTCTGAAAAGCACTCTGAGCTCCAAAATGTGGAACATTTCAACAGGAAAGTTAAAAAATTTATAGTAATTTATATATTTTTTATACTTACCAATGACCCAGACATAGCTGGTGCTAACTCTTAAAATATAGGGCCAAACACAAATTTTGCCCCCCAATCCCCAAAATTTGCATCTAAAACTAAAGAAAACATGTCCTGAGAGGCCCTCCACACTTCGTCCCTACTGCGCATGCGCAGTGTCAAGGACGTTCCGAAATTGGCGCCATTTATCATTCTAATAACCAGTGCCTGGTAAGCGCTATGTACTCAGCGGGGAGGCAAGAGTTCCCAACTCCTGGGAGGGCCATCCCCGTCTGGGTCATTGGTAAGTATAAAAAATATATAAATTACTATAAATTTTTTAACATTTTTATACTGTACCAATGACCCAGACATAGCTGAATAGTAAAAAGGCTGGAGGGCCAAGGACATAGAGCAAAATGGAATACGCTCAATAAAATAAAATAGAGTCATCCCCTGTAGGGAAAAGAAGTAATAGGTCTTACATGTATCTTTCTTATTTATGATAAATTAGAAAGATACAACACCTTCCAAAAATTGAGCTTCATACATCCATGTACTCTATTAATATCCAATAATCCTTATACTAATAATTTTTAAAGTAAGCCAATAATAAAGTAAGTCTAGAGAATAGAGACTCTTATACTCCTAAAAGTGTGTGAGAATTGCATAATCATGTCCGTTGACATATGCAATATTCAAAAGCTATACTTTAAAAACTAAGACTTGAATGAATTTTATAAACTTAAACTTCTCACTAAACAACCATCCCAATAACAGCTCAGAATTACTAACTCCGGAGGAGGTATCCCCTTGTTTTCATAGTAAAAACAGGTGACCCAAGGGAACACCCTCCCCCCTCCCCCCTTTTTCTTGCCCTGGGTCAAATAGCCCAGAGCGAAGAGGGCAGCCGAACGGAGACACTGCCGAAACAGACAGCCTACCTAGCTATAGTAGCAACTGTTAAGTGAATGACATTCTGAGCAGTAGATAATAGACCTAACAATAGAGGCCTCCAGAAATGGACTTGATATTTCTGAGATAAAATTCATGAATGGATGGCTGAGCGCAATGAGCAGCCTTCAAAAATCTATAATAGAACACTATTAATGTAAGCCCAAGAAGTAGAAGAACTCTTACTTCATGAGCCGAAATCTTAAGCACAACTGCTAAGCCAATGATATACCATAAGCAGTACGCTAGTTAATAGAATCCATTAACAATAAAATGGAGCGTAACGTCCTTCTACTAGACATCAAAGACAGAAGAAGCTTACGCCCTTGTAATAAACAGATATCTGTTTATAAATACATAAACTGTACCCGGAAAGAGTAAAGGCCTATGCCCATACGAAGACGGAAGGACCTTAAAATAATAGGTTCCGGATAATAGGAGCCTAACTCTTATGCAACAATCCAACCTAAATAGAAACGGAAGTATTGATTCCGAAACTATGAAAGTGAAAATCATCCATCGATAGTGCATGAAACTCACTGACTCTACAGTAAAAGAGAAACCAACAGAATTACTGTCTAAAAGGTCAGAATTTGAAAACTACTGTTTCCAGAGGCTCAAATGATTACTTAGCTAAATAAGAACCTGAAGTTAAAATCCGTATAGGAATTTAATCTAAAGATTCTAAGTCTATTTATCAAAAAGTTACTAACTGACTTAGATAAAGAGACAAAAGACTCAATAGTAAACTATCGTAGAGTGCATAGGTATGAGGTAACATAAACCTATAACCTAAATAACAACAGGCTGCAGTAGATCTTGTGAAACAAGTATACTAAAAAATAGCAATGAGTAGTATGGAGGGATCAACCATATGAACATAATGATCCCTACACCACGACGGAAGAGCCTCCACTTTAGTCGCATAGAATAGCGAAGAAGAGGATCTCCTATAGTAAGAAATCGCGTCCAAAGCTCGTCCAGTACAGTGCTTACAATGCAATACGGACCACACAACGGAATACATGAAGGTTGCGACCTTGCTGGTTGTGATAAAGATGACACGATTTACCCAGTGAAAAAAGATCCTCACATAGAGGAAGATTTCACGTTAAGATCCACAGTAGACAAGAGAGTAAATTACTCATGATCTCTGTGAAGATAGAGATGCTATCAACAGAAATGTATTGTGGTTGTTTATCTTAGCAATACCTGCTGAAACAACAGCGCCGGAGGATACGCGTATCCTATCATTCCGTCCTATAGATCAATAGAGCGTTAACAACATTAGCTCAGAGATCTGGACAAGCTAACACATACGTCTGCAATTGATTAGCAAACTGTGTCGTAAATAAAACATCATTGGGCGCTCCCATAAATCTTTTCTTGAAGACGTAATGATAACGCCTCAGTAAGGCGGATTACGTATAATAAAGCGTCTAAGTTAAGTCTAATATACATAATGTCGTTCCCAACATTGAAATTGGAAAAGACATAAACGGTGAAAAAGAATATATGCAGTCTTTAATCACACCGTCTAGACGCATATGAACTCTCGGTATGCCCTGCTCTGCCAAAATAAACTATATGTAAAAAAAGATAAAATGGCAGAAATGGGCCACGCAGACAAGAAACTAAACTATCATGCTTAGTAGCCGTCTTGTATATATATATAAATATATAGCGTCGAAAAATAAAACACATGTTGTAATGACAATATTGGACTGCGTCGGTAAGTCAGGGACAAAGTCCCTGTACCGATCGAAAAATCCGAGTCCAATGACGCTATAAGTCTCTTATCCAAGATCGCAGCAATGAAGTCCGAAAAATAATCACTGGAAGAAATGCCAGAAGATATGAAAGGCATCTTCCGATACTACTAAAGGGAAAACTCGAAATCTTTCGAATCCCTTTCGCCATCCTGTCGGACCCTATAAAGCGTTCGGTCGTCCGTAGCTTGATGCAACCGCGGACCGCACCGACCCAGCGCCGTCGGATAATTCCTGATTCGACCGAGAAACCGTCAATTGCTGGGATGCTGCGAAACAACTGTGCTAACTCGGATAGCACGTCCGTCACTGAGGCCTGAGGAGCAGCGGTCTTACGATGCATTGCCGCAGGAAGCTCCGAGATCGTTACCCCGTGCATACTTCCAATATGCGAGCGAACGGAGTGTATAGGCCTCGTGTCCCTTGGCTACCGGATGGCGCGACCTATTCGCTGTGGAATCACTGAATGACGAAACTGATCGGATACTCGAGGTCACGTAGCCAATGTGCGGTCGTGTGCCCTGCTGTGAGGATGAGGAAGCATTAAAGACAGTCTCTCGGACTGTCAATATAACGGAGCGTCCCGAGCAACGGACATATGCTCCGAATGTAAAATATCTGAACCACAACATGCGGTCCCCTATGTTGTTGGCTTCCTCCGATCTGTCCTCAATCTGCCGTCACTGGGTGAGTACTAAAGTAATTAAAGTGCTCGCATCACCCAAATCTCCTTCCTAGACCGCAACGGACGAACCCGGCAGCCGAACCATTCGATGAATGTACACTACACCGGGTGAGCTAGCGAATGTCACTCCGTAAGCGATAGACATATTCCATGAGCACTTATTGCCGCTAACTCTTCATTAACTATGACGACAGAGGCACACTTTTGAAAGACATCTCCATAACTCTTCGAACAAGAAACCAGAAATGCTTGGATAGCAAGCATAAAATAATAATATATATAGTGTCGTTCAATAATTCGAAAGTTTGTGTGACATTATTGGACTATGTCGGAACTGAGGGACGATGTCCCTGAACCGAACCAAAAATTTCTAAGTCCACCGACGCTATCAGT
The DNA here is from genome assembly GCA_031216915.1 of Pictodentalium vernedei. Classification (NCBI taxonomy): domain Eukaryota; kingdom Metazoa; phylum Mollusca; class Scaphopoda; order Dentaliida; family Dentaliidae; genus Pictodentalium; species Pictodentalium vernedei. The sequence goes on along the minus strand of CM062292.1, from coordinate 189,032,976 downwards.
TTCTTATCCGGCATCGCAGCATATGTTGTTCCGAAAGGGAAAGCTTGAAATCCACCGAATCCCTTTCGGTATCCCGTCGGACCGGATGAAACTTTCGGACGTCCGTACCCGCTTCCGCGGAGCGTCCCGACCCAGCATCGTCGGATAAAATATATGCGACAGATTCAGTTGATGCTGGGATGCTGCGATAAACTGTGCTATTAAGGAAAGCACGTCCGTTCCCGAGGCCTGTGCAGTAGCGGACTTACAATGCATTGCCGCTGGAAGCTCCGTGTACGTTGACTCCCGCATACTTCCTATGCGAACGTCCGGAGTCTGCAGGCCTCGAGTCCCCGGCTACCGACCCAGCGCTGTCGGATAATTCTCGATCCGACACCGTTTCTGTCGGCTGCTGGGATGCTGCGAAAAGCTGTGCTATGTGCACAAGAATGTCCGGCGTCGAGACCTGCGGAGGCGCAGTCTATCGCTGCTTCGCCGAGGGCAGCTCCGCATCAGATGGCTCCCGCATACTTTTCCTATGCGAACGTCCGGAGTCCATCGGTCTCGAATCCCTGGCTGCCGGATGGTGTGACCTGGTCGCCAAAGAATCCTTGATCGGCGAAGCTGGTAATATATCGGCGGTCACGCAGCCAAGGTGCGGTCGTGTGCGCTGACGAGAAGAGGAAGCCTTAGCAGTCTCAGCGGACTGCCTATACAACGGAGCGTCCCGAGCGACGGACGTATGCTCCGCTAACGACACATCTGTACCACAACATCTGGGGCCAGATGTTGTTGAACGAGAGAGGGGCCTCTCTCGCTTGCCGTCCGGATGGACCGGAACGAGCTATGAACCGGACTAAAAGGCTTCCTCCGTTCTCCCTCCGATCCGCCGTCACTGGGTGTGCATTAAGTTAATTTTATAGTGCTCGCATCACCCCAAAATTCCTTCTAGACCGCAACGGACGAACCCGGCTGCCGAACCATTCGGTGAATGGACGCTACACCGGGCGAGCTAGCGGACGTCAAAGGCCGTCGAACCTACTAGGGTCCTCTTAGGCAATTGGCGTATTACATGAGCACTTTTCCGCTAGCCCTTCATTAATTGTGACGACGGAGGCACACTGTTGGAAGACATCACAGATACATCACCCTAATCTTGATCGTCTGAAATAGAAATTGATAAAGTAGAGTGACCCTGCGGGGAAAGGACCGGAGTGTCCAAATCCCCAACAACATACCGTGACATACGCTTCCCATATAGTCATCGAAATCATACGATACAGAACAGGAGTTAATGCGAGTACACTGACCACATATAGAATGATAATAAGGTCAGAGGAAGACTTCCTCTTAAAACAATTGATCAATATCCTTTCAATGTGAAAAGAAAACAAGTCCTGGTACTCGCACTAACCCCTGGCAATCAAAATACATAATAATAATATGATCCATTAATATAGAAAAAATAATAGAAATCAAAATATTTTGAAAAAATATTTTTTCAGAACAGCCCAAGTTTCTGAAAAGTAACGTTGAGCCCCAATGGATCCCAAGCCTAAGTGTGGACAAAAATTTTAAAAATATTTTAAACAATTTATTCAACACTTACGAACAATAATAATGTATCTAGTTATGATTGAAATAACATAAAGATATTATTATTTAGAAATCCCCCCCTCACACAGAGGGCTGTTGTAAATGTAAACAATGAGTGTAAAAACACTAAAATAAGACTCCAGGCACCCAGGCCCGAAATCAGTTACCAAAATACACCATCTGATGCAAAACAGAGACTTCCAGGGAAGAAACTGCAGAACATCAGATGGTAGATGCAGAACACAACGCCTAACCACCCGTAGGTGAAGACGTAAACATGGGGAAAGAACAGAATTCATTCTGTTATTCAGCTAAACTCCCAAGAAATTTTAGTAATAATAATTACAGAAATTATGCCAAAAGCATGGGAGAATAGCAAGGGGGAACTTAAAGGACAGGGAGAGAGGAAAAACACTTGTAAAAACAGTGTAACTAAATAATCAGAATGACAACAAAATGGCTGCTGCCTTGAAAATAGGTAACTTAACATAATTTCATTAAAAAATTTTAAGTTACAGCCCTGATAATATTCTGTCACACATTCTTTTCCTCTCCTCCTTTTCTATCCTCCTTAGAATCACCATTTCACTAATATTTATGTGTCTGGCATCATTTAAACTGAGATTTAAAAGCACAAAGATCAGTCAGATGTTAACTGATGAAGGGCCAAACTTAGAATGATAAATGGCGCCAATTTCGGAACGTCCTTGACACTGCGCATGCGCAGTAGGGGCGAAGTGTGGAGGGCCTCTCAGGACATGTTTTCTTTAGTTTTAGATGCAAATTTTGGGGATTGGGGGGCAAAATTTGTGTTTGGCCCTATATTTTAAGAGTTAGCACCAGCTATGTCTGGGTCATTGGTACAGTATAAAAATATGGATATTTCGAACAATGTGACAAAATTCTCTGCCAAATGTGGGGCCCTTCAAATGTGGGGCCCAGTGCATCCGCCCAGTCTTCCCATTCTTAAATACGGCCCTAAGGTTACCTGACTGCTCTGGGAATATTTGTTTCAGTTTCTCACATCGAATAAAGGGATGTATGACCTATTTGTGGCCTATAACAGCCTCTCCCGACAAAAGGAGTAAAACTTGTGACAGTATATATATCAGTCACCTTTTTAGGTTTCTTGTATAGAAGACTCATACGTGCCATTAGCTGAACCTAACTTTGATTTAAATACAATTTGCGATTTATGTATTTATTTATTGGTGCCAGCATCAAGGCTATATGATGACTCAACATAACTATAAAGTCAAGTCTTGCCAATCATTTATGCCTATGTTTCCCACTTACTGAGGGATGGCACCCAGCGGCGTTGGTTACCAAGTCCTATTTTACCAATGGACTGAATGGAGACAGGTGGAGGAGAACAATCTGCATCAGTGGACATGCTGACTTTTATATCCTGGGCCTTCCACAGGAAGAAGTTTTGAGATTGATATTGATGAGTTTGATATCACCAACACACATACCCCAACATGCGGCCAAACACACTGAGCTTGATAACCCCTCCCGGCAAAGATTGAGACTAATGACAATCAGGCAACTTTCGAAGAAAACTCACATAGGTCTTGGCTGAATCTACATTTGATTTCAAGACGTTTTAAAATTGAAATTGTTCAGTTTGATGGCCCGCTCCACGAATTATATAGGGCCTACATGTTCAGACACAAACATGTTTCAATGTTATGTTTAAAATCGAGACGCATTTTAGAGTTACGCTACACCACAACTAAATGCGTTTAGAAATTCCACACTAAGTTGTGTTTTGGAGCAACTGAACATCTCAACACGTTCCGGAATTGGACACAAACTGACAAGAAAAAACACTTTTGTACGTTATCCTTGCACTTCAGAGGCACTTAGAAAATTGAATACGAGATTTTGTAAGCATTTGGTATTTAAATTCCAAACCGAAATACATGCTTTGCATAAATGACACTCAGAAATGAAGTCTTTGTCTTGTGAATATCAATTAATCCAAAGCTTGTTAGGGGACAAAAAAACAAGAGAAAATAACAATTTAAAATTAATGGGCTACACTTTAATATTTAGCAAAAAACAAACAAAAACCCAGCCTGTATTTGTTCAATAATTTTTACAGTGGTTCGAGAATAGGCCTATGTGCATGGCGGGGCAGGGTGTGGGGGGGGGGATAAATACTCACTCGTGTAGCCAGGATTTTTGATTGGGGGTGGCGAAATATACGATCGAGTACATGTATGTATAGTATGCTAGGGTGGTACATTTAGATAATTCTCAATGCAAAGGTGTGCAAATGGAAGACTAAAGAGTCACTGATACTGCATAGAGAATAATAAAAGTTTACCACAAAATTATTAGGATGAATTTCAATGCAGTAGTGTTTTATGTGAATCCATCCATGAATAAATCTTCAAGAATTGTTTTCCTGAAGTCGTCATTAAGTGGGACAGGATATGTTATAGGCATAATATATCACGCTGGCTGGACGGCGGTGGGAGTGAGTACGCACTACCGTCGGTTGGAGATTCGGTGTTAGTTCTCTCGACAAAAAAATTGTGATCCGGGCTCCGATGCCTTTGCGATGTTGTGCACGTTGGCCAATATTGCCATTATTGGAGATGGCACTGTAAAATTTCTGTTGGTCCCGTTTCTTCTTCTTCGGCTTTTTTTTTTGTTGTTTTTTGTTGTTATTATTGTCTGTTTTCAGCCTACTAGTTATATTGGTGAGGAGGCTCGTGTGTTAATGGATTTTCTTATTCAATTTGCCGATGCATGGAAAGCAGCCGAAAACGTTAAAAAAACATCACCCCGAACCCCCCTCCCCCCCCCCTCCCTAACAAAAAACAAATAAAAAACAAACAAGAAATAAACAGAAATGAAAAACCTGACAGCTCAGACAAACAAATCTGTTTCTAAACTTTCTTTGCAGATTGCTCCTCTCACACCATGAATTAAACCATATCCACAGTGAATTAAAGCTCAGGTGGTAGTTTGTTATCTTTCTTCACTCTCAAATATTGCATTATTTAGAAAAAGAAATAACTTGTTACTGTTCGGTAAACGTTCACATTTTCATGGGCGATAACGTTGCACATATGCATCGAATAAGTATTACGTTGAAACGTCAAACGGTCGATTCAAGTTATGGGGCTCTTGGACATCCCACTTTACACGTCGCGTTGACCCATTTATAAATGTCAGAAGAACCTAAAGTAAACTTTGTTGGAATCCTCGATTTCAGGAGAGTAGAGATGTAACTGTAACTCAATTTCGAATTTTTGACACCTAAGGTCCCTTTTCGCAGCTCACGGCCCATATGAAGTCAACCCACCAAGTTACAATGAAATTCCTCAATAAATATGACCTGTAGACTGTGCTAAAGGTTTTTGGGTTTTGGGCTTGGGCAGTCGTCACGGTTGGCAGATCATGCGGTCCTGCTAGGGTGTGATTTTCTGATTAAGCACGACGGACGAGCTTACTTCAGGGAGGAAGTTCTCTCCCTGGGGGATTGGATCGTCCCAAGGTTTCTTCAGAATTTCAGAAATCAAGTGATCCTAAACTGATAGAGGTACCCGGAAAAGACTCTCAGGCAGCATCGGACTTGGGGCATCCAAAGAGTCTGGAAACTGATTTCAAGACGATCCAGACTGAGGTCCAGGGAAGATCTCCGCCACCTCCTAGGGTTGCCCGGATGATGCTGTGTGAAAACACCATAATTCCAGCAAACTCCATTGCATTGCTACAATGCAAGATGGAGCCGTCTGCGACAGACTTCATAATCGAGCCGATAGAGACTGAACCAGTGTTAGGGCTCCGGTCAGTGCATGGGAGAAACACACAGCCTGTCGTGTGTGTGTTCAATGTAAACAATCATAGTCTGTCATTGCATAGGTCTCAAATCATGGCAGAAGCCCATGGGGTTGATGCCGTGCTAGACACGGAATTAAATTCACCAATGAGTAGTGAAGATCGCGAGGAAACTTTCACGCAAGTGGCATCAGAACTCGCTAAAATTTTGATAGATGACACAATGCCCCAGGGTATTCATCAGGTGACCGCATGTCTGACAGGAGATCAGAGTCATAGTGAAACAAAACCAGAGTTGGGAAAACAGGCTCAGATTCCCCAACACCTGGAAGACTTGTACGAACGCTCTTCTAGGTTACTTAATGATTCCGAAGCTGAAGAGCTGGTGGATCTCCTGGTAGAATACCAGGGTGTATTCACAAAAAATGAATATGACTTAGGCAATTTTAAAGAGATTCAACATGGCATAGACACAGGCTCATCACAGCCCCTACACCAACAAATGAGACGCATCCCAATGTGCTTTATGGACGAGGAGGAGGCCCACCTTAAAATGAAAGAGTCAATGACTCTGTAGCTCAACTTGGATATGACAGGAATTAGTACTTGCTGTGACCAAGACAACTGAATAATGAATATGACAGGAATTAGTATTTGTTTTGGCCCAGTCAACAATAATAAAAGAATTACAAGGTGACTGTAATGGACTACAGATTAAGACCGATCATTGTAGATTATTATTTTTGTGTGGAAATTTTCAGTCCCAAACAAAATATTTTCAGACTAAAATTTTTTCTTCTTCTTCTTAAAATTGACAAAAATGCATCAAAACACAAAAAACTAATTTCCGGATTTTGGTCCAAAATTTTCTAAGTCCCACCCGGACCCCAAATTTTCAGTGTAAAAAAAAATTTTTTTTTTTGTCTTAAAATTGACCAAAACGCATAAAAAACCCAAAAACTAATTTCCGGATTTTGGTCCAAAATTTTCTAAGTCCCACCCGGACCCCTAATTTGCATAATTTATTCACGAGAAAAACTCTGTATTATATGTAATGTATCCCATGGTACTAAACATTCATACAAAAATTTATTCAAATCAGATCTTTCATTTGGAAGTTCTGCGCAAAAATCTGATGCACTTAATTTTGAACAAAATGGCTGCTAGTGGCCATCTTGAATTTCAGACTGGACCCTAAAACACTCCTTCTCGTCCCACAGTGATAACAAAGGTACCCAAGAAGTTTCGTGAAGATCGGTTCATAAATACGGCCTCTAGCCCGAGCCGTATTGGGATTTGCACTCACAGTGCTGAAAGTAACACTAAATAAATCAAAGTTAGCCTAATTTGCATAATTTACGCACAAGAAAAAAACCTGTAATATATGTAATGTATCCCATGGTACTAAACATTCATACAAAAAATTATTCAAATCAGAGCTTTCATATGGAAGTTCTGTACAAAAAACAGATTTCGGCATCGTCGGTACAAAATGGCTGCTGGCAGCCATCTGGAATTAGAGACTGCACCCAAAAACACTTGTTCTCGCCCCATGGTCATAACAAAGGTACCCAAGAAGTTTCGTAAAGATTGGTTCATAAATATGGCCTCTAGCCCGAGCCATAGCAGCTTGGCACTTACAGCTCTGAAAGTAACACTAAATAAATCAAAGTTAGTCTAATTTGCATAATTTACGCACGAGAAAAAAACCCGTATTATATGTGATGTATCCCATTGTACTATACATTTATACAAAACTTTATTCAAATCAGAACTTTCATACAGAAGTTCTGTACAAAAAACTGATTTTTGCATCATCGGTACAAAATGGCCACTGGCAGCCATCTTGAATTTCGGACCACACCCAAAAACACTCGTTCCCGTCCCAGGGTCATAACAAAGGTACCCAAGAAGTTTCGTAAAGATTGGTTCATAAATACGGCCTCTAGCCCGAGCCATAGCAGCTTGGCACTTACAGCTCTGAAAGTAACACTAAATAAATCAAAGTCAGTCTAATTTGCATTATTTACGCACGAGAAAAAAACCAGTATTATATGTGATGTATCCCATGGTACTAAACATTTATACAAAACTTTATTCAAATCAGAACTTTCATACAGAAGTTCTGTACAAAAAACTGATTTTTGCATCATCGGTACAAAATGGCCGCTGGCAGCCATCTTGAATTTCGGACCACACCTAAAAACACTCGTTCCCGTCCCAGGGTCATAACAAAGGTACACAAGAAGTTTCGTAAAGATCGGTTCATAAATACGACCTCTAGCCCGAGCCATAGCCAATTGTTGACGTACGGACAGACGGACGACGGGCCATGACAATAGCTCAAATTTGACTTCGTCAAAGTTGAGCTAAAAATGTTAGAAGCCGGAATAATCCAGCCTAGCATGTCAGAATGGGCCTCACCCCCAGTTCTCTTGAGGAAAAGGGACTCCACAGTTCGATGGTGTGTTGACTATCGACGGTTGAACGCCATTACTCAGAAAGAGGTTTATCCCCTACCCCGTACAGATGAGAGCATGGACGCATTATCTGGAAACTTGTGGGCCGATTGTATGAGTGTATACCATCAAGTCTGGGAAAAGGAGGCAGATAGAGCGAAGACTGCCTTCAATACAAAGTACGGGAGTTGGGCGTTTAAGAAAATGCCTTTCGGGCTCTCTGGGTCACCATATACCTGGTCAAGGGTAATAAATCTCGTCCTTCAAGGTTTAAATTGGTCAGTGGCATTATCTTATTTGGATGATGTAGTCATTGGAGGTTTATCTGTGCAAGATTATCTTGGAAATCTCAGGAAGGTACTCCAGAGGTTTTCTCAATATGGTCTTAAACTTAAACCTAAGAAATGTGAGTTTTTTCAACAGAGCATAAAATTTCTTGGCCGGATAATCAGCAGAGAGGGTATTCAAATGAGTAATGAATCAAAGACTGTTGTTGAGAACTGGCCCATACCAACACGCACGTGTGAAGTAGAAACTTTTTGTGGCCTTGTGAATTATCACAGGGCTTTCATAAAAAATTATGCGGAACTGGCCAGGCCTCTGTATGCCATCACTGGTAAAGCTAAATTTGAATGGACCGATGCACAACAGGGGGCTTTCGAAGACCTTAAAGAGGCCCTGATGAGTCCACCGCTACTCGCTATGCCGAATCAGAAAGATCCGTTCATATTGGACATGGTCACGGACGCGTCAGATTTTGCAATCGGGGCAGAGCTATTGCAGATTCAGGAAGGTACGGAACATGTCGTGGCATACGGGAGCTTCGTACTAACACCGCAGCAAGCTTGTTACTGCACTACAAGGAAGGAATTGTTGGCAGTCATAAGGTTTACGAGACAGTTTAGACACTATCTCCTAGGAAAACCCTTTGTGGTCAGAACCGACCATAGTAGCCTGCGGTGGCTGATGGGCTTCCGAGCACCACAGGGTCAATTGGCCAGGTGGCTGGAAGAACTCAGCCAGTACGATATGATTATACAGCACTGCCCGTGTGCCAAACATTCAAACGCCGACACCCTCTCGAGAATCCCTGTTGGGGGAAATTGCCAGAGATATGCTGCAGGTTGTAACCCCCCTGGATTTACCCTGTGGTGGTTGTAGTTATTGTCAATGACTCCATAAATCATGGGCTAAATTCGAAGAAGAGGTTGATGATATCGGGCCCCTAACCCAGGGGGCCATCCAGTTTGATAAAAATGAAGACACTAAAATCTGTGAAGTTCAGGAGGCTAAGGTAGAAACCATTTTAAAACAAAAACCAAAAAATCCGCAGAGTAAAGTGGTTAATGGTGCAGAACCTTGCGAAACCTTGGAAACATCCCAAGATTGGGTGCATGTTGCAGAACCAGGTAGCCTGGGAATTCCCTGGGATCCAGGTGCTGCGACACATCTCCAGTCATTGGGTGTCAAGAGCAATACTGCAAAACACACACAGGAAAATTTGCATCGAGGACTAGGGTCCCTTGGGGAACCTTGGGACCCAGGTGGGTCCAAAATTGAGACAGATAAAATGAGATTGGACCGCAAGATGGGTCAGCGCAAACCTGGTGTCTCGGGAACACTCTGGGACCCGGGGGAAGGTTGGACTGATGACCTGCCATGCCGGGGTTGCATTTGCCCGGATACAGGGTGGGCCCATTCGCAGCTGGCAGTGGCTTATCCTATTTCTCAGATAACGGCTGATCAAAATGCATCTTCACCATCAGACAATAATGACTCGATAAAATTCACGGATGTGTGCACACTGGCTGAGTTGGGAGATGTCCAGAGGGGCGACCCAAACTTGGCTCCGGTCATCTCGTGGTTGGAGAGAGGGACCGATCCGGACCAAGGGGAGTTATTCTTAGCCAGTGCAGCCACTAAGTACATTTGGATGAATAAAAAGCAATTTGTCTTGGAAAATACTCTTTTATACAAAATCAGGAAAACGGGGGTTAAAGTTCCGGTTATCCTGGGGAAGTTCTCCTCGGAGATATTAATACTGGACCACGAAATTCCCGCTTCAGGTCACCAGGGTAAGGACAAAACCGGTGAAAGAGTCAAACGAGACTTCTATTGGTATGGCATGACCCAGGACATTAACTCTTTTGTAGCGGCTTGTCCACAATGTAATCAGGGAAAGAAGGCCAACCGCAAGGCTAAGTACGAGTTAACCTCTTTCCATGCGGGAATTCCCATGGAGAGGGTTCATCTGGACTTCTTGGGACCCTTGCCCCAGCGTGACCGTGGGAATAAATACATACTGATGATGATTGACCAGTTTACGAAGTGGGTGGAATGCATTTCACTCCCTGACCAAACTGCGGAAACGACTGCGCAGGCAGTTGCAGATGAGTTTTTTGCGAGGTTTGGTTGCCCGTTACAGGTATTCTCAGATCAAGGTTCGTGTTTTGAAAGTAAGCTTTTCCGTGAAATGTGTGAACTCCTACGCATTCATAAAGCATGAACCACTCCTTACAGGGTTCAAATGGTCAGGTGGAGAGGCAAAACCGAACTTTGATGAGCACAGTGCGTTGTTTCGTGGACAAGAATCAGAAAGACTGGGATACATGTAAGTTCCTACCACAGCTCGCCGGAGCAATGTGATCATCAGTACACAGACAAACAGGCTTTACCCCGAATAAGCTCATGCTAGGTCGGGAGGTGAATCACCCCTCAGACCTAGTTTTGGGGTTTAAGGGTGAAACCAAATTGAGCAAGGACCTTTCCAAATACGTCTTGGACTTGGAGCGCGAGACGAAAAAATCGCACGAAATAGCCCGAAAAAGTTTGAAGGCCGCATGTGAGGTGATGAAGCGTGATTATGACTTGACGGCAGCAAAACATGCATATAAATTGGGCGATCCAGTTTATTTGCTAGATACAGCGGTCAAGAAAGGGAAGAACAGGAAATTATCACCTTTCTGGAGAGGGCCAGGTATCATTGCAGAAGTTATCACTCCCTATCTTTACTCAGTGCAGTTTCGAAATGAGGCAAAGGTAGTACATCATGACCAATTAAAGGCCTGCAGGGATCGCACGTTCCCTCCGTGGCTGACCAAATGCTTGGAAAAGTTTAAACAGGCGGGAGAGGTATCCGTCTTAAAGCCCTCAGAGGTTTTCTGTCTGGGGCCAGTTCATGATTCAGTGTGACTTCTGCAATGAATGGTACCACGGGCAGTGTATCGAATTAACTGCGATTTAACTGCAGGGATGCAGAACAGATGGAGATTTATCGCTGTCCTAAGTGCTAGTTCTATGTTTCAGAAAATGGACAGACGTAGCAATACTGGTGAATGCTGCGATGAAACTGGGGAGTAGACGGGTGCTGGTGATTCACTGGTACCCGTAACGGAAGAGGATATACTGGATCTAACCATTCCGGAACCAGATCTAAGACAGCTGCTGGATCCTGACAACGCCACCGAGGTGTGGTGGCAGACAGGTAAGGTCGAGGCCTCTCCTGGGGAAAGAAGTGTGGGCCTCAACGATAGGGTAGAGGAGGTGTGGGAGGTGGAAGCGGCCGGGATTCCCCAGCTGCCAACACAACCCTCACCCTTCCAGTTAAAGACGGAGCAACAGTTGGAGGGGCTGAATGCAGCAGGTAAGCTTTGGCCATCTGCCTCAGATTTTATGGCCAAGTTGCTGTCGACGAGTTGGCCACAAGTGAGGCAGATGTCCTTTCTCTTGGACCAGCACAGACTGGCCAAGGGAAGGGGCAACAGGAAGTGGATGACTGCCATCACTTCCCTGGCATTGGAAAACTGGCAGTGCGAGGATTGGGCCTTGAAGAACGTCGGCCCAATGCCGCAGCATCAAGCTAGGGTAAGGAAGGCGGCATCGACCAAGAGTTTCTCTAGGGAATCCCTGGAGGAATCTTGTAATTGTGATGTGAGATTAAAGCATCCTGAGTTCGTGCATAGGGGTAACGTTGGACCCGCCGGGAAATTCCCAGCAGGTGCGCCTACTCCTATGTATGGGCAAATTGAGAAGCCAGAGGAGGAAGGCTCAGGTAGCCGCTGAGGCTGGACCAACTCCAGTCCCAGCGGAGAAATCAAAAGAGTCCGAGTCGGATAGTAAGCGGTGCCCCTTTGAGGATTGCCAGGTAACGATCATGTCAAAGTTAAGGACCCATTTGGACCATCACTTTCCAACCCATTTTTGGAACCCTGACACAGGAAGGGAACCAATCTCGGCAGAGTGGCGGAGAAGGGCCCACCATGACCAATTGTTTTTTGCGGGGGAATTATCCCCTACAGAAGACCAGGGGGAGGTGTCCGAGCTGGACCGCCTGGAGAATCTCCGGGCATTCTTGAACAGACACCCTAATCCACATACAATACCCCTGAAGGCAACAGTTTCGGAGGAGGCAGCAGTCACGGTATCTGCTTATGCTGAGGATCTGGGGATATCCCAGCCCTCAGGGGGATTTAGTATTGCCCCAAGGATCAATTCTGTGGCCTATCTAATCCACAAGCGAGTGATGATCCACATACTAAACTCCCTACCAAAAGAGAGTCGAAAGGCCGCACTTGAATGCAAGGTGGACCCCTGGCAGATCGAGATCATGAGATCTAGGATACGGAAAGGTCAGATTCCGGAGGAGCAATTGCAGGAGGCAAGCATGGAGATTTTTCCAGGCATGCATCCTGAGGAGGCTGACCATGCCATCGCAGCAGCCTTAATTGTGGAGAAGGCGTTTGCAGCTGGGAGCCTGGGGATATCTCGGGCCTGAGTGATGCGAAACGGGTGGCAAGACAGTTGGAGAAGAAGAGGAAAAAAGAAAAATCTGTTCCAGCTGTCAAGGCATCAGCCCGGACTACGTCGTGGGGAGAACTGACAAAAGGGTCTGTTGTTGCCCCCATACCAGTGAAATCCACTGGTAGCGGGGGAAGGGAATAACAGGGGAATAGCGAGGCTGTCAGGTCAGATGTAAATCGGAAGTTGTCGGAAATATCAGTGGAGCCACCCCCAAAAGCAAGAGCCACATGGGAGCATTTTGCTCCTATGGGCTCTCAAGTACAACCCATTGGAGGGGCCGGTCGGGGTTCGGTGGCAACCAAACCTAATTTGCCCCCTCCTGGGCTTGGCCACAGTTAGACCTGGCAGATGCCCTCCTGCATCTGGAGGCACCCAGTGCGAGTCAGGGCCAGGGAAGGAGAGTGTTAGAGGGGATTGATTCCCACTTTCACTCAAACAGAATGTGGCATGTTGGTAGGGGGACTTGTACCGACAGGGACCAACCCCAGGGAGCAAGGGGACCAGTGGCTTTTGATAGACCTCAGGAACCATATGTGATCCGTACGGTGGGTGGAGTGGATGTGACCCAGAGGAGTATCCTTCTGCCATCAACTATGACCCCTGGTGGGAAGTGGCCGTAGTGGTGCACCCAAGCAAGTACCACTTGCTGAGTCAACCCAGGGTTCTTCCCAGGTTCGAACAACTGGTGAGAAGCCCAAGTGTGGTGGTGGTTGGGGAGATAGGTATTGACCGGACACTCACCCAAAATGCCGAGAGGATGATATTTTCTGTGACCTCCTGTCTCGGGTTAGGCACCTCAAAAAGCAATTATCCTACATGTGCATGGTCCACGGGGAGATCCTATGGACCTTGACGCAGGATATGCGGCATTGGCACATATAATAGGAGGTACAGAGGTAGACCAACCCCTGCAGCTCCACTGTTTCAAGGGTCCACCGCGCATGGTGAAGGCCTGGGAAGCTCACAGGCCAAACACCTTCTGCAGTGTGAATGGGGGGTTGTGCTAATTTCACAGAGATGCAGCGGGAAAGCATCAGGTGTATTCCCAGGAATAGGCTCCTGCTGGAAACAGATGCCCCTTACTTTGGTATGGGGCATGAGCCGTCCACGCCCTCCCTTATTGGGGAGATAGCCAGGCTATTGGCGGCTATCCGTGGGGAACCGGTGGAGGAATTGTTGGCCTTTACAACTAGGAATGCCCGCTGGTTGTTTGGAATGTTGCCCCCATCACCCTAGACAGGAAATGGTGACTCACTATTTCCAAGGGGGGGGGGGGGGGGGGTGCAAGGGGTGGAGGATAATCAAAAATTGTTAGGCTGGCGACCTGAGGATTAAACCTCAGGTCAATATTTATGAATTCCTTATCCATCCACTATCAAAGGGCATAGTCAAAAATTGGTTAGGACAGTATTCATTGAGGACTCCTCTCGTCCACTGGGGAATTCCCCAGTGGTAGAGCGGATGTCAGGATCTCATTTAGGCATTTATCAGGATCTTTTATTGCTGAATGTTTAGGTCACCCCAGTTGGTATAGGGGATCAAAAGATCAAACTCTTAAAGTTTGAGCGCACTCTTCTTCCATGACTTCCCGGAAGTACTCCAGGTCAGTTGGGTTCCTGACAGTTTTTTCTTTGGCATGATAATCTTTGGCTTTTTAAATTAAACGGGGAAGAGTGTTGTAGAATTGCTATATAATCCCACTCGCGTGACGTCATCAGTCTGCGAACCAGGAAAGACTTCCAGAACTCTCCGGAACCTATTCCAGCTGTGAAGATGAATACCACCACTCTCAGGGCTCGCCTTGAGTAAAATGGTCGGGGCCTAAAAAAAGTACCCCACATATTGAGGTCGGGGCCTTTTCGGGGTTGATTTTCCATTTTGTCCGTTATTGTTAGTGCTTTTTTGTGGAAAATGTCAGGGCTTGAAAAAAAGCCCCCAGCAAGTGCTCCTCGGGGCTGATCTCGGGGCCTGGGCTTATCAGCTCCGACTCAAGGCAAGCCCTGCACTCTGAGGCCTCAAGTGACCGGGATTAACCAAGTCAAGTGGAATAAAAGAACCAAGAAGAAGACCAGCCTCTGTCTCTTTTCAACCGGACCGCGAACGCGAAAGGTCGAAAGTTATATAGTTTTGAATTTGGAGCATTTACCGGAAGAATTGGTAAGAACGTCAGGTATTTTACCCGCAACTTTATTCTAAAGTAGAGATTTACCCAACCCAATTCTACTTTAATATGCAAAGAATGAAAAATACGACATAAAACAGGTAATTCCGGTGTTTAGGAGGACCGTTTAGAAGCGGTGACGACGGACGTTCTGGCCAATGTTGGGAGACATTTTGACCAATGACGGGAGGGGCCATTTTGGTCAATTTCAGGGAGAGTTTTGACCAATTCTGTTTGAGATGACTTTTGGTTTAGGGGAATTTTTACCATAAGGCATAACCCGACAGTGTTGCTCGGTCTTTCAACTCTTTGTCACCTGGTAAAAAATGGTTAATCCTGTACTCATTTACATACCTCAGGAACTCGATTTATTTGCAGAATTTGCAAAAAACTAAAAGTGGGACCTCGCTGTACTCAGAAATATGGCTTTGTCTTGAGTTGAGAATTCCACTCTAACTTCTAAGCGTCACAGAAAATCGCAGACATTGGATAATTACGTGGATGTGTTCGTCTGCAAATACAGAGAAACGAATTTTCGGAACATGGACATTGGAGAGGAAATTCTTAAGACACAATTTCGACGAAGTCTCGCTGAATACCGGACGTTTCCGAAAAGTTCTGACGAATGAAGGAGCCATTCCGTTTCTTAATGTGGGTCTATGGAACATTTTGTAAGATGACGACGATAAACTATCAGTCCAGGTTTTCCCCAATCGAAAACACCAAGTTCTGACACCATTTTTGAAAACTCCGCATTATAGGCCTATCAGTGTTTCTTTCCCAGTTGGAGTCAGATGCGCATGCGTGGAAATGAGAAGTCAGGAAAAAATCCGGAGAGATAAAATGATATAAATTCAGTTACCTTTACATCAAATAATAATATTTTGTATACCATTTCGATCATATAACTATGTTACACCAGTGTATACATTGATATGTAAGGGATACGACAGGTAAAGCTGTGTATCCGCCAAAAATTACCACCTGTGCCGAAACACCGAAAAGTGAAATTCAAAACAATGGCCGCCATATTGAATAGCGGAACATTCTAAAAAGTGCAACAACTTTTGTATTCCTTGTGTTTGATGATAGACGTATACATTTATAACATATGTCGAACAATAAGCTACTAAAATACCTCGACAAACCTTATATTCCATCTACAGGCAATAAAACCTTTACACCACTCGTCATATCTGACAGCAAAGGAAAATGGTTGGAAAGAAAAATTATCCAACCAAGTGAACGAGAAATCAAATGGCATTCTAAAAGCGGAGAGACGTGTAAAGAGGGTTACAAATGGATAAAAGATAATCTCAAGAACAAAATCAAAAAACATGGAAACATCTGGTTATATGTTTGGTTAGGAACTTGCGACCTCACCACGAAAAGCAAGAAATACATATCTTTATCATCAGAAGACGATCAGGCAATTGATAACGCTATTAAATATCTGAAAAAAATCTCAGACATAACAAAAACCTATCCAAATTGCAAAATAACTCTCCTAGAAACACCAACATACTCAATCAAAGAGTGGAATGAGCAAAAAGGCCACAAAAGTCCTGAACAATTTTTGGAACAAGATCAAAAACTAGTAACGCAAATATACAGATTAAATGGAAAAATTAGAGAACTGAATCGTGAAAACAACAGCCACTCACCTGTATTCAGTACAGATCTGGTTAAAACATCAAAAACCACAAAAGGTGATAACAGAAACAAACATACAAAAAGGAAAACAAACAACTTTTGGCTTTATGTCGATGGCATCCACCCAGGACCATTACTAGCAAGAACCTGGTTAAAAAAGATTACGGAGCAAACGATAAAAGACTGCTGGAGCCCACAAACGAATCCCAGTCAATGAGGACTTCTATACTATACTACATAATTGCAACCTACTACTACTCTACCAGTCAGTGAGGATTCTCCTCGCTATACTGGCCCATCACAGAAATCTTAGTCAGTGGGGATCTTCCTCGCTATACTGAAAAAACAACAATCTCCATCACACCAGTCAGTGAGGATCTTCCTTGCTAAACTGGACTACCACAGAAACTGCATGTAGTTCTTCTTCGTCACCCTACAAAAGGCTACAACAAACTCCTGTCTAATCAGTCAGTGAGGATTTTCCTCGCTACACTGACGCACTACAGAAACCACAGTCAGATTCTCTTCATTATATTGTAAAACTGCAATGAACTGCTACTAAACCAGTCAGTGAGGATTTTCCTCGCTATACTGGCACACGTACAGAAATCTTCGTCCTCGCTATCAACATTTCTCAGTGCATCCTACAAGATGGCAAAATCCATTATGAAAATAATACTAACTTTTATGAGTATATCAGTGCTTAAGTTATGTGAAACAGATGTACATTGTTCATATCCAATCCTCAGATATTCATTGCCAACACCGTGCTCAACCCTGATGCTTGGATACGTACTCAGACAGAACTCCAATCGTAGACGTGGCATGACGATGACACCCGAATCCCCCCCTCCTGTGATGACTAATCTTGCTTTCTTAGCCATACTACTATCAGGTGACATTCAGTTAAACCCAGGTCCAGCTGTTTATCCGTGTGGATACTGCGAAACCCCTGTCACATGGGAACACAAACGCGCAATTTGCTGCGATGACTGCAGCATCTGGTACCACTCAGAATGTCTCGAACTGAGTGCCTCAAAGCTATCGAACCTACAAAACCAAAATGTATCATGGATTTGCTGTAAATGTAACACACAAAATATAACCAGCTTTACGTATCACACATATGAACTGGAAATATCAAACCACTTTAGTGCTTTAAGCTTCATATCAACTATTCCATCTATTGACTCGTCTTTCAGTCCAACAGCATTTAGTAGTCCTAAATGAAGACACCTTAGCTCTGCAAGTGAAGAATCGATTTTCCAAAAATCTAAATCAACCAACGGTATCGAAAACAAACAACAAAATCTTCGGATTCTTATGATGAACTGTCAGAGCATCAGAAACAAAAGATCTGAAATTCGAGAAAGCACAGAGTACATCAAACCGGATGTAATTATTGGTTGTGAGTCCTTGCTGTCGAGTGAACATAAAAACTCTGAGATATTCCCAGATGGCTATAATACAAATGTCTTCAGGAAGGATAGAAATAAAAACGGAGGAGGTGTTTTCATCGCAGTCAACGATAATTTCACTACCTGCGCAGTCGAAAATGGTGATAACGATTGTGAACTACAATGGGCCGAAATCCAGACTCAGACAAAGTCGGTGATATTGGTTCCTACTATCGTCCACCGAATGCAAGTTTAGACGTACTTATTGACCTCAAAACATCGATATCAAATGTGATAGAGCATAGTAAGGACAAGCCCATCATACTAGCAGGGGACTTCAATCTCCCACACATTGACTGGCGAAACAACACAGTGAAACCCGGAGGAAATCTTATAAATCATCACGCACAACTTCTTGAAACAATCGAAGAAAATGGTATGGACCAACTACAAAACAAACCAAGTCGAGAAAATAACATCCTTGACCTATTCTTGACAAACCAACCTAGTCTTGTAAAATCGTGTGATACCATACCAGGAATATCAGATCATAATATGGTAGTAATTGACACAATCTTGAAACCCAAATATAACAAACCAAAACGAAGAGAGATATTAATATACAAAAAAGCTAAATGGGAAGATATTAAATGTGATATAACCAAACTAGAAAAGAACATCATAATCAAAAACACATCAGTTGAAGAAAAATGGTCAGAACTTAAAAAAGGCATCAACAACACTCTGAAAATAAATGTGCCCAAAAAACTGACATCAAACAGACACAACCTTCCTTGGCTCTCCTCCAGAGATAAACGAAAAATAAAGAAAAAACACAAGCTATTCCAGAGAGCGAAACAAACAGGAAAAAGCGAGGACTGGAATAAATACAGACTACAGAAACGTACAACCCAGAAAGCCATCCGACAAGCTCACTGGCAGTATGTCAACAATGTGTTAGAATCGTCACTAGAAGAGGGAAATAGTAAACCATTCTGGAAGTACATCAAATCTAAACGCACCGACAATATTGGAGTGGCAGGAATCAAGAAAAATGGCATCTTATATGAAGACAGCAAATCTAAAGCGGACCTATTAAATGAACAATTTAAATCAGTCTTCACCAAGGAAAATACATCTAATCCATTACCAGAAAACCACGAGCCAGGTCACCCAAGTATCGAAGATATACACATCGACACGCAGGGAGTTGAGAAATTACTTAAGAATATCAACATCAACAAAGCTAGCGGCCCAGATAACATCTCAAATAAGATATTAAAGGCTTGCTCGAAAGAACTTGCACCAGTCTTAAGCCACATTTTCCAACTAAGCATAGACACAGGCACATTACCATCTGACTGGAGAAATGCTAATATAAGTCCCATATTTAAGAAAGGCAACAAACACACAGCGGCAAATTATCGACCAGTGTCTCCAACGTGTGTATGCTGCAAACTACTGGAGCATATTGTGTGTAGGCATATACTAAACCACCTAGAACAAAACCGCATACTTACACCACTACAACATGGTTTCTGCAGCGGTCACTCTTGCGAGAGCCAACTTATAATCACCATGCATGACATCATGAAATCATATGACCTCAGGAAACAGATAGACCTAGTTATCCTAGATTTCAGCAAAGCTTTCGATACTGTACCACACAGAAAGCTTTTATACAAACTAAAAAACTATGGTATCAACGGTAAGATCAACAATTGGATTAAGTCATTCCTAACGCAACGACACCAGCGAGTTGTAGTAGAAGGGGAATTTTCATCATCCTGCACTGTTGATTCAGGTGTACCTCAAGGAACTGTCCTTGGGCCTCTTTTATTTCTTTACCATATAAATGACTTACCACTAC
Source organism: Pictodentalium vernedei (assembly GCA_031216915.1). Classification (NCBI taxonomy): domain Eukaryota; kingdom Metazoa; phylum Mollusca; class Scaphopoda; order Dentaliida; family Dentaliidae; genus Pictodentalium; species Pictodentalium vernedei. The sequence continues at coordinate 189,013,266 of CM062292.1, read as the reverse complement.
GTGTAAAATCTCAGGTTCGCCTATTCTCAGACGACTGCCTTCTGTACAGGCCGATATCATCATTAGAAGACCACCTCCAACTTCAACAAGATCTGATCTCGTTAGAAAAATGGGCAATGGATTGGGGGATGCGATTCAACGCCTTTAAGTGCTACATTATGTCAATTCATAGAAGTAAAAATCCATCCTCTTTCCGCTATACCTTAAACAACTATATACTGGAACAAGTACAGAACAACCCATATCTAGGTGTAATCATCAATGAAAACTTAAAATGGACTACTCACATCAGTAAAACCTGCAACAAAGCAAGCTCCACACTCGGATTCATCCGACGAAACCTAAAACATTGCAACAAAAAACTTAAAGAAACTGCCTACATCTCATTAGTACGTTCCCTACTTGATTATGCGAGCACAGTATGGGATCCTCACTTACAGAAAGACATCGATCGACTGGAGAGTATACAGCGTAGAGCTGCCAGATTCGTGTGCAAGGACTACAAACGCACAAGCAGTGTCACTTCCATGATGAAAGAACTTGACTGGAAACCACTAAAAGACAGAAAAAGAGAACAGCGACTCGTCCTACTCTTCAAAATCGCTAACGATTTAGTGGCCATCCCCGCTGACAATGTCATCCAATACAACAAACGACCAACAAGATCAGCAAATAGCAAACAAATTAAAATCCATCCATCCAATACTGAAATTTATAGGAACTCATTTGTACCACGGACCATTAAAGACTGGAATTCCATCTCGGAAAGCGCAGTTAACTGCGAGACAATTGAGGGCTTCAAAGCTATTATATCGCGCAAATAATAGGCCCAGTGCGCGCACACTCACCCTGGATAAGTTTTACTCAGTATTGAGACTAATTTCCAGTATTTTACAGATACAGAAGGGGGGGGGGGGGGGGGCGTTTTCTAACGTCAGTTTGTTGGATAACGACTATAGTAACTTGAGGCTGACTTGCCCCGGAGGCGACTGACCCAGGGGCGATTTAACCTGGGACCGGGAAAATTCGGCCCTGGGAAGATTCGGCCTTGGATTTATCAGCCCTGGGAAGATTCGGCCGGGAAGATTCGGCCCGTGTACTCAGTGATTGACTGCTAATCAGTCTATTTACGTTCTGTCTGGTGGTTTGGCAATTGATATAATTGACAAGTAACAATATTATTGACAATTACAAGAGGTTCAAGGTAATTATTTATTAATTCTAATCACATTATTTCAGCTTAACAACACAAAAACTCAAACACTACAATTTTACATATTATATACATATATACAAAATGTCACACAAAACACTGGTGGTGGTACAAGTATAATCAATAAAAGATATATAGATGTAATTACAAACGTTATTGTTGTGTTTTCCCTTGACTGCATTTTTTTTGTTAACATGGAGGCATTCGGTCGTTCTAACATCCACGTCTCAAAAGTTTGTCCATAGGGAATCTATTTCCTTGTCATTTGTAGTTTATTTCCTTTACTATTTGGCGTACAATGTTTCATATTCAGGGTGAATGATGAATGAAAAGTTTCAGCGCGCTAAAGGCGCACAGGGACGATACAGGATTTGAAATCCGATGAATGAAATGTTTCAGCGCGCCTAAGGCGCATAGGGACGATGTGGTCTTTGAAATCCCTTGCAACTCAAATATCATTATTTGCTTATTAATTCATCTTCAGGTTATGTGATGCTCGGTATATCATATGGGGGTCATGAGAGGGGGCAATAATAATTAATGTAATAAAGAAACAAACAATCTTGGCTAACTTCCAAGAGTCAGTCAACAACAATAAAGATATCTCTACAGAATATCATAATAAAAACAAATGCACAATGGCAATGAGAGAAACAACTTGCGAAGTACCGCCAAAACTAAACAAACTCGGCGCAACTTCCAAGTGACAATAACAAACAACGTTTCTCATTTAGTTAAGACACTGTCGAAGTTAAAAAAATATAATTCCCGCAGACAGTAAACAATATATATGTTTCAAGTCGATTGATGGAATAGTTCTAGTAGTGACATTTTGTAGGTAAGAATTTTTTTTCACAAAATATACCAAATTCTTATCAAAACTCATTAAAAAAATGTTTCCACAAAATATGTAAAATTCTGATAAAAAATCCTTAAAATATATTCAAATAATAACTTTTCTAAATAACTGAAATATAAAAATTAAACTGAAAGCGAGAAGATTCGGCCCACCACCAGGGCAGAATCTTCCCGGCCGAATATTCTCGGTTCCTTTCTCCTGTTCCCAGTCTATTAACTGTGCACCCAGCCAGTGGCGTGGTCTCGTTTCCTATTAAAAGGTCATTCCCGTGGTTATTGGATATCCTCAGCCAAATGACTATTTTGAGCTATAGTTTTAGTTTATGGTGGTGTGGATTTAGTAAATAATTCTCTTTAATCGTGATATGGCCAAAATAATCTGTTGATGGTCTTGATTCAAACTGTGTATTGTCAAGTGCATTTCAATTGGGGGTCAAGGTCACATGGAAGTGTTAAATGACAAACCCAGACCTGTTTGGAACCTGACAATTTGCAGTTTACAAATGTGACAATTTTTGTGTAAATTTGCTTTCAGAAACCCTTCTGAAAAAAATGAATAAGAAACCCATATGTTTTTTATTTGTCAGAATGATCATGTTATGTTGTAAAATCCTCAGTGGAGGAATGAGGAATTCCTTAGTCTTTGTAAGACTGTTAACACGGGACCCTCCTGGCCCTCACAGTCTTTGAGAGACCCGTTCAAATTTCATCTGACTAAAACTGAAAGAAACTGGCCGCATTCGGGTCGACGCAGTTCACGCTTCATATCGAAGACAAAAATCACATAATCAACATTCTACTTGTCGTACTCAGCCCAAATATAATTTATTTACGTGTCTGCATCATTTTTTAACGCAAACACAGCATCAAATTCAAGAAATGTTGAAAAATATCCGACTTCACCACGTTAAAAAACATCGATTTCAAAGATAAACAAATTGTACTGCACATGCGCAAGTATCTGTGCGCATGCGTAGTACAATTTGTTTATCTTTGAAACATGATGTTTCTTAACGTGGTGAAGTCGGATATTTTTCAACATTTCTTGAATTTGATGCTGTGTTTGCGTTAAAAAATGATGCAGACACGTAAATAAATTATATTTGGGCTGAGTACGACAAGTAGAATGTTGATTATGTGATTTTTGTCTTCGATATGAAGCGTGAACTGAGTCGACCCAAATGCGGCCAGTTTCTTTCAGTTTTAGTCAGATGAAATTTGAACGGGTCTCTCAAAGACTGTGAGGGCCAAGAGGGCCCCGGGTTAACAGTCTTACAAAGACTAGGAATTCCTATAACGCAGTTTTATCACTATCGATGCACGAAAATTGGAGAGTTATCCCCAAAATGAGAAAATTTTGACCATTTTGAGCCATTTTTTTAGCCATCAACTGTGTCATTCGGCTGAGTGTATTTGAGTGATATTGTAAGATTTTTGTTGTGTACAGTTGTCTCCAGAAAGGGCCATATTCAGAGCTTCCAGAAACTATATACATTGTGAGTATTGTGAAAAGGGGAGGTAATTTAAATGCGAAATATCCTCGGCCATGTTAATCATAAGCTGAACATTTCTTGAAAAGCCGACATTTTCACCCGAATAACTGTAACGAGACCATAGGTGACGATTGGGGCGCTCTCTCCCAAAAATTGTTGGACATTTTTGAATGCTTTTACATTTATTTTGCCAAATAGAGGGGAGTCTGAATCTGTATGGATGCGTCATATAGTTATTGGTAGACCCTGGAATGTTTCATTTTAGAATGCCCTAAATAATTTCCTAAAATAATAAGATTCCTTGAAAAACTAAAGGGAAATGGGACGGGAGCAAGACAGATAAGTGTATGAGAGGTAATATGAGATAAAAAGTTAATATCATTGATGGGAGATTGAGAAAGAACCACTGGGGGGGGGGGGGGGGGGGGATAAAACAGTTTGTGTCTGAATGTTGGGAAATGGGAGAATAGGAGGAATAGTGAGGGAAGAGTGACTCGGCGGGTGACGGGGTTGATGTGGAAGGCTTCCTCGTAGAGCAAATCACAGGGGTCTTGACGTTTCGGCCTTGAGCCGTTTTGGCATGGGACGTTTCGGTCGGGACGTTTCGGCCCCATAAAAGACCGAAACGTCACACTTTCAGAAGAGTTGTCAATAGATTTCGTTCGAGTGTAATTTGTTTTCCAAATGATAACGTAATTGTAACGAAACATTTTACATATATTCTATAATTTCATTTCAGGTTGTAGGATCCCCATTTAAACCTAATGATCACATGATGACAATAAATGAAGTTGTGCAGCATGATGCTGTAAATGTATTTAATACAGATGATGTTATTTTATCGATCGATTATTACAATAAACGACCTGTTTGTAATGATGACGTATCCCTTATATATTATATCATCCAAATAAATATATGTCTTTCATGCCACTGACATTACGTTGTCTTTCTATCCTCTTTCTACGAGGCCGAAACGTCCCAGGCCGAAACGTCTCAAGGCTGAAACGTCCCAGGGCCGAAACGTCTCAAGGCCGAAATGTCTCGAAAGAAGTATTATTGTCATCAGAGGGACCCTTCTGGGCTAAAACATGATGGAAGACAAAGCGGGTTCATCTCGATGGTCCGCTAGCAGTAGTGCTCGTACCTCTCACCCCTCATTTGGGTTAGAGAATGGGTGAGGGGGAAGTGACGTCATAGTCACGTGAACAAGTTACGCCATGTTGGGATGTCATGGTATCCCGCGTGATCGACTATGTTGTGACGTCATCCCCATATGGATATGTGGTGTTAGTGCGCACTATCATTCCTCTACTGCTTGCGCGAGCAATAGTACAATACCATATCTTAGGTATCCTCAAATATAGAGATGGGTCATAGAGCAGTAACTGGAGTCACTCTTTGGAGCAAATGCTCTATAGCTCATTTGCTCGATAAGATTTGAGTCGTTTGAGCATTTGCTCATTGAGCAACTGCTCCAAAGCTTATTTGCCCGATAAGATTCGAGTCGTTCGAGCAATAAATTTCCAGTAATTCCTCGATTGTCTTATGGGTTTGAGAATCAGGAGGCCTTCGTTGTACACAAGGGAGATATCTCTGCATGGGTAGGTACAGATTATGGGAAATGAAGCAATCTGAGTGGTTGGTTAGCTGTTAGCTGAAGTAAAGTGAACTGATTGGATGATATGGGTAAATAAAACATGCTGTTTGAAACAAGAAGAGAAGTACTTGGAGTAGGGCTAGAACTAGCCAGAACAGGCCAAAAAAGCTGAATATAGTAACGATAAGCAAACCTGTTCGAACTGATACGCTCTTCTACTCCACAGGAGTATACTCCAGAACAAACGAATAGGGTTGAATAGATAGAAACTATAGCACAGCTTATATGTACATAGGTAGAAGCAGAGGATTCTGAAATAATTCGATCTTGTACAAATTGTCGGGTCTTTTTGGGGTAATTAGATTCACTCTTATACAAAGGAACGCGTCTTATGGCACTACGTGCTACTCTTATAAGCCCAAAATGGGGAAATCCGTACCAAATTAAGACCGCTTCGGTAGTTTTGAGTTGAATTTCGTAATTTGGAGGGATTGTCGAGTTGTTTGTAGTTCAATATGACCTCCCTTGATGTACTGGTGATGGTGATCAACAAATTTCCACTGTAAAAATTTCTTTTATCCTGTTTTTAATGTGTACATAAACGGTCTATGATGTTTTAAATCTTCAATGACATTTTAACGTTACGGTCTGTGTGTGTCGACTTGGACTTTGGAAGGCCATAAAAACAATATTCTGACTTAATCTGTCAACTCGATTTTGAAATCCGATTTTCGTGGTACAGCCAGTTTGATTTGTTTGAAAGTGAAAATGTCTTCCTCGACTAGAAAGAAAAGAAATTCCAAAAAGGTGATAAACTATCGTGAATTTGACATTCCCAACATTAGAAAGAACATCTCTAAATGTGACGATAAATTAAATATTCATAAATCGGTGAAAAAGAATCTTGACGCCGTTAAGAGACTCGATTGGGAACTTGTTACCACGGGTGGTGGAATTACTGGAAAGTTTGACGCAGTTTCCTTTGAGCTACTACGGTTTTCATGCAAAACATATTTTAATGATGTACGTCAATCTGCATTACAAGTAACTTTTGATGACGCTTACGAAGAACTAAATAATTGTGTGAGAAATACTGCTTCTGTTAGCGATCCAAATGGCTTCGCATACACCATAAACTTTTATCCAACAAAGTGTTCGATGCTATTGAACGGTCAGAGAACGTTTGTATTCACAGACATCCATCTTCCAGAGATTATTAAAATAATGAACTCTGTCACACTAAATCTGCAACAAATAGATATTGCAGACATGAATAGTCAGTTAGAAACAATGCTAAATGATTACATTACCTCACAACACAAAGTGAGCTGCTCAGTGCTAAGTGATATTATTCCACCATGCTCCACAGAGCCTACCAACATGCACCATGTTGCTCATAATGCAACAAACAGAGTTGCCGATAATGTTGATACAATTGTATCACCAGTTAAGATCCAGTCTGAGAGAATTGTGGCGTCGCATTCAAAGCCAAAGACTTTGGATGCGATGTCGCAATGTCTCAGGATCAATCAGCTATAAATTGTATACAAGACTCTCCGAACAATTCTTCTACATTGTGTTATCAGTGTGACAAACCAATTGAGTTGACAATTGGCAACGCCTGTGATAAATGTAATTATATATTTCATGCTGCATGCCTACCTTCTACGAATATCTGTAATGCGTGTGAATCCTCTGAAATGATGGTAATGTGTGATGATAAACTCTATGATTGTGATAAACGGTCGTCGGATGGAAAATCGTCAACAGTTGTCAACACGCAAACCGATACAATTTTTGAACATAATAACACTACAGGTGATAGGTTTGCAACTATAGATGTAAGCAAAAGTTCGAAAGACTTAATGATATCTCTGGAACTTAAGCAGAAAGAGTTACGCAATCTAGAGGCAAATATAAAGAAACGTGATGACGCTCTGCGTAAACAGGAACTGAAAACCAAGAATATAGAGAAAGATAAACAACGTTATGAAACAAAAATAGAAGCTTTAGAGGCAAGAAATAGACAATCGGAAGACTCTCTTGCCAAACTAGAACAGAAAATTACTCAGACTACTTTTGTCGCCTCTCCGCGACATAATGTAAAGACTAACTCAAATGACGAACTCATATCCCATATTCGTGATAGAGTTACTACTTTTATCCTTCATAAGGTAGACAATGAAATCAACAAACTTATCAACCGTCGAGACAAATTACCTGATTTGAAGCAACACATTGACGATACAAGTACTGATATGAACTATATGTATTCATATCAGCCATCACCTCTGAAACACAATTCAAATGGGGACTATCCTCAGCCAGTTCAAGCTGGACATAATGTGTATTATAGTAATATTCCACAAGTACCAACTATAGAATTCAATACAGTTCCAGTAATTAATTACAATTCCGAACCGTCACAACATGATATATTTACCAGTAGCACAAATGATTGTGCAGGTTCTCGTTATTTAAGGAATAAGAGTGTTTTAAAAACTTTGACTACACACACCCCAAGATCGGTCGAGTCTAATCCCTCATATTTGACAAGTGTTCCAAGTTTTACCAAAGACTTTAGTACTCAAAGCTGTGACCAACACAAATATTGTACAGTAACTCAACCGATTAGTGACAAGCAGGAGAAGAACTCGTATTATTTTTTGTTCAACCGTCACCAAAGACGGCTACGAAGATAACAGTTAATTCACAGTCTAAAACTGAGCATAATGTTCATGAACTATCGATAGTCTCTTTTAACTGTCAAAATATCAACACCTCTATGATGTTACTCGATGAAATTGAAGAACTGACAGATATTATCTTGGTTCAGGAGCATTGGCTGTTTGATTGCCAACTTCATAAACTGCAATCCTTATCAACTATATACAATGCTACTGGTAAAGCTGTCTACTCTGATAATCCACTGATGCCTACTCAACTACCCCATGGTTATGGCGGTGTTGCCATTTTATGGAGAAAATCCCCCAACCACCTGATTGGTGTATTACCAGATGGAAACAACAGAATACAGTGTATTAAGGTAAAACTCCCCCCCCCCCCCCCCCCCCCCCCCCCCCCACTATTATTAGTAGATGTTTATCTTCCTTGTAAGGGATCGAAAGACCATGTTTCTGAATACAAGAACTGTCTTCTACAACTGGATGAAATATTTGGGAAATACTCCAATTCACACCATATCATCATTGGTGGTGACTTGAACGAAAATGTCTTGCACAACGACAGTAGTGAACGTTCCAAATGTATCAATGAATATATATTAGAAAAGAACTTAATGACCTATAAAACAGATAAGACTTTTATCAATGCTAAAGGTTGTGATACCTCAACAACTGACTTTTTTCTGTTCCATAAAAACATTGAGAATAGTGTTAAATGGGTGAAAAGACTTGAACTTGAACATAATGTTTCTGATCATTACCCAATCAGCATTAGTCTTGACACGAAAATACTACATAGATATATAACTGAAGAAGAAACTGTTTCTTCAGGGCGACCTAACTGGAAGAAGATCCATAAGGATACTTATCGCATGTCTGTTGAATCTCAACTTTCATCTTTAGATCATCAAGACTTGTCAGATCCTGAGAAATATATACAGTCAATACAAAACATCTTAAAAGATGCTTCCAATTCAATTGCTCCACAGCGTAAGATTATCAGACGTAGCAAGAAGTTTAAAAGACTACCTCCGGCCATTTGTGAAGCTGTGAAGGTAAAGAAAAAAGCCTTCCATGAGTGGAAATTACACGGAAGACCAACCGATGCTGACAATCATTATGTTATTCAGAAAAAAGTAACGACACACTTTTTAAGACGCGAAATGAGAGTACATCACGCCATTCATCGTAATGAGGTCAAGCAAGAAATAATGGCTGCCAGGTCATCTGATATGGAACTCTTCCACAAGCGGATACGAAGACAGAGAGGCCGAACCAATTCCCATATTACTGATCTACATGTCGGTGTGAATGTATATTCACTTCCCCCCTCACCCAAATGAGGAGTGAACGATGCGAGATATACTACTTCCTCTAGGGCAGATTTGAAGTCCCCTTTTGTGCCAACTGCTACAGCTTTTTCGTCTTGGTGGTTCCAATCGATTGCTGTGCGCATAAAGCACGAATGTTTGTATTGATCTGTTTTACGGATCTACTTTTGTTCCTAACTGAATATGATGCGATGATGTTGACTGTACAATTGTTAAATTCTTTTAGCACGGATCTGTCGCTTTGGGGTCTGGAACTCGATGAATTTATCTGGAGGCCTTGCTGGTATTTGTTCCTCAATCACTTTATGGAAGAAACTAAAGCGCTATTTCTGCCTTCTAGGTTGTACTGAGGTAATTTTAGTTTTTTCGGCACTTCTGTTAAACACCTATCTCTCTTCATTTAGAGTTTTTCGTGATGATTCTTTCATCGCTTCTCTGTATGCTTTCTAGTTTTGTGGTCTCTTGCTTTGAGTGTGGATCCCAGATGATAGCCCCATATTCCATTATCGATCTTGCAAGTGCAATGTAGGCTGTTCTTTGGCATTCCCTTGGACAGTGTTGGGGGCTTCTGCGGGGGAATCCGAGAATGGAGTTCGCATTTTTACGTACATCTTTGATGTGTTCTTTCCGTTTAAGATCTTCTTGCATTTGCAGACTGAGATAGGGGTTAGATGGAAAGTGTTTTAGAATATGGCCGCTTGCATGTAAGTTGTGGAATCGATTATTTTTTTCATATCTTGCTCAGAATGTAGCATTTTGTTGTTGTTGTTGTTGTTGGGGTTTTTTTGTATTTTTGTGTGTGTGTGTGTTTTTGTTGTTTGTTTGTTTGTTTGTCTTGGTGTTAAAGCGGATTCCACAGTCAGATGCCCATATTTCTAGACGAGTTAGGTCGTTTCGTAGGGTGATGTGACCCATCCACCTCCCTCGCCGGAACGATAGGCAATTAATTACTATTACGACTGAAACATAGATTTTAGACTAATTTTCTATAACTAACCCAAACCGATAGATATTTGGTTACCAGTCTGAAATGGTCTGTCGCTGATAAAAAGCTGTAGACGCCATTGTTCCCACTTAGAATTTCCCTATCGATAACACCAGCCGCTAACACCAGTTTTGGAAAACTTTCAAAGAAAACTTTTCTTTAAAAAAATATTAATTACAGGACAACTGTTATTAACCCTTTACCCAACGTAACGGTCAAAAAGGCCGGCGCTATTCTCAAAAATCGCTTATTAATTTTCATTATTTTTTCATTTTTTGGTCTCAAAAACATAGGTTATGACCCCTCGTTGGAACGAGCTCGTCGAGCTCGTTCCAACGAGGGGTCATAACCTATGTTTGTGAGACAAAAAATGAAAACAATTTGTTATTCAAGATTTTTTTTTCAAGTGTCGTCTGTTTTTCATGTTAGGTAAAGGGTTAATGGAGTAAAAGCAGGATATATACTTTACAGTGGTTATCCTACACCTTATTTTAACTTGCACTGCAGATTTAATAATAAAAACCCCAATTATCTTAAGGCACAAACACAAGGCAGCGTTTTGATTAACATAGACCTGAATGCATTATGCGTGAACTATAGTCAGAGCATAAAGTGAAAAACAACACATCTTTCAATATTGTAATTTATGTAAGCCCCATGTAGGTATTAAAAAGAAATGTACACTAGTATTGGATAAATCAACAAATCAGCTTGCTTATGGGGAAAACGTCATAGGTCCACCGGTGGGTGCGAAACTCCCAACAAAGCGTACAAACCCTACAATTTTAACACCCGGTGAAGGGTACCAAACGTCCAAGAATAGGGCACGAAACGTCAAATGAGGGGAAGCGAAAAGTCCAAAACGATCAAGAGGCGGGGTATCTCTCGGAATATTTTATTAAGAACACTTGTTGTTTTTCTTTTCTTGATCTTTGTATTTATTTATTTTTTTGGGGGGTGGGGGGGGCACTCACTTTGCAGTTGTGCCAAAGAAGATTGGTCAGCTATGACCGGGCAGCGATATGAGTATCCTGATCAATCCCCCCCCCCCCCTTTTCACTTCACAATTCAGCATGGAGACACAAAGGTTAGCCCAACGAGCTATTCACAACTGCCACCTGTATCGACCCAAACGAGGCATATTTTCGCGCGCTGATGCATCAGGTATCACCAATTTATCCCAGGTTTGCGTTTTTGGGGGGCAGTTTATCAGTCCAAGGCGATGCTTTTGACTTGGACCTAGCGTCTTGGATATTCATTCCGTTTGTGTCGCATGTGCTAGCATTCCATCATTCTCAGTTTGTGACTTTTTAGGATTACTTGGTCGGTATTCGCCAGAGGTATTCAGATGTTGTTCTCCTGGAACTGGATGTCAACAAGCTTTCAAACCTGTTACTGTCATTTGGATTCAGCCTTAACTCAGAGAAGTTGTACTTTGTCCATACTCAGACTACATGTATCTGATACATGAGGATGGATTGACACACACACACCTGGACGTGGTCACCGTCATCAAGGTGATGACATTGATTCTTTCGGCTTTTGCTCCGAATCCGAAGTGGTCCAGCTTGACCCCCTCCCCTTCCCATTCAGCGGTTTCTTTAATTGATCGGTCAGTGCGGTAGGTGACGGATTTCATTCCTCCCAGTCATTTATACATGCATGTTAGTCCTTTCAAGAAAATCTTGTTAAGGTACAATAAGCGGCGATTTTGATAAAAAAAAAATGAGTGGCCATTTAATAAAACTACAATTTCCGTTATGCAAAAGTACCCTCATGTTTCATATATCTTTCACATGAAAGCAAACGATTCGATCAAATACATTAACTTGTGGGCGAGAATTTATCGGAGTATTTAAAAACAAACGCTGCCACAGTTTTTCAATTCGTACTGCTTAGTCGATCACTCACGGAAAATTCCGAGACAATGTCATTTTCAATATTCGTCGATACCAACTTTTTCAGAAGGACAAGTGTAAAATTTGTGTTCATGTAGGTCAATTTGTAGCATACGTGTCAACGAAATAAGATTCCATCCAGACATTCACAGTTTGACTGTCGATCAGTTCGGACGCTCAACTAGATTCTCCGTGAGCACCACCAAACACAGCAAAATGAACCTAGCACAGAAGCTATTGGACATGTTAACATGTCTGAATGTGGGTAACACCAGAAACTGGACCATCCATGTTTCTGGTGATACCTGCCGGGTGATATTGGACTTTCCAGTACCACCTGGAATGGTTCCAACAAGGAGACCAAAGAAGCCAGCAGCCAGACCATCGGCTTATCTGGGGAGCGGTAGCACCTTTGCCCAGTCGGGCTCTGGTCCATAACCCGGAGAACGCTGAGAAAACCAAAAAGAAGAAAAAGAAGAAAAGCCCGTCCTCAATGCGCTGGGACTGTAAGAAAAAGAAGGCAGAAGAATTCCGCAAAGAGAAGAAAGAGGAGATGGAAATCCACGCCTCCAGCCCGTCGGAAAAACCACCAACAGACACCACCCATACATCAGACATCTTTCTCTCCGGTTCCATCTCCAGCCTGGACCCCCACGCTAAACAGGAAGATGATGAAGAAATAAGCAATCTTGCCCACGAACTGGAAGAACAAATCGTGGGCACTGAAGAGTCGACATACAGTTCCCCCGCCGAAGAGCCAAAACAAACAAAAGAGCTCATGGAAGAAACCAAGCGAGAAGCCACTCTTCGAAACGAGTATCGAAACGAGCGCATGAACGACATGGACAACATGGAAAACCAACTGGCAGAACTCAGAAAGGCAACGGCGGCTCTACAATACAACGTCGCCTTAGCAACAACGCTAGCGCAAAACAGGACGGCACCACAGCCTCCATCGCCAATAGTCAAGGAATCGCCACCTCCACCTCCAAAGAAGAAACGGAGGAAACAAAAGAAGTAGGAAGCAAGACCAGCCGAGCAGCCACCAGTCCGCTACGGGCAGTACACGTAGGAGAAACAAGAACACCGACATCTATCCACTTATGGGATGCACGTCGCATCCACAAGTGCAGATTCTTTCGGAGAGAAATTGGATTCATTTCACATTCACCGACTTTTGAAAACTTCTAATCAACATAATTAGGGACATGGATTTCCTCACGTCGCAAATGAAAGATACTTTGATGGTGCTGAACGCCCGTTCACCCATCAACTGGAACGTCCAAGTTGATGGTGACAGCGTTCAGCTCACCATCAAATACAACCTTGATCCTATCACGGGTAGTGGTAGCACCTTTCGCGGGGCCCAGCCTCGCACAGCTCCACACCCCGGAAATCCTGAACAATGGTCAGCAGCAAAAGAAGAAGAATAAGAGAAAACCACCACCCGCCAAACGCCGGGACGCCAGGCGAATGGAAGCGTGGTTGGAGAAGAGAATATCTGAGACGGAGAAACAGGAGAAGGAGAGTGAGACAACCACCTTATCATCCCACCAGTACCACCGTCTCCACTCTCGCTAATCCACTCCCCTGCACCATAGAGGAAGAAAGGCAAGAAGGAAAAGGAGGTGGACGGCGAGATGGATGTCTGCCGACCCGAACCTGGATCTCTAATCAGTTATGATCAATCCAGCCACACACCAACACACACTGAACCCCCTCTCCCGGCACCCGAGGAGGAGGAGGGGGAAGATGACGGTCCAACATACGACTTAGCGAACATGACATGGGAGGAATTCACTCAGCTGGCAGACAGCTGCTTCTGGAACTCAAATGCCAGAGGAATGTTGTGAACGTATGTTTGTTAAACTCTGGAGTATAGGGCATGGATAAAGAAGCCCCCCCCCCCCCCCCCCCCACCCCCATATCAATCGGAAACCCTTCAGACCAACTTCCTGGCTTCAAGCAGTTGATCTAGAACCTGTCGAAGTCTTCGCTTCTTCTTTTGGATTTAAACATTTTGATTGTGGTTGCTCATATTTGAAATCAGGGTGAAATGCCCTTGATTTCGGTGCATGGCCTTGCGAGGGATCTCCCATTGTTGACGTGGGTAGTAAACACTTGGGTGCTAGTTGGTTACATATCTGGCCGTTTAAAAGTCCCAGCGAACCCGCTGTCCTGACAGGACAGCGTTACTTCAACCGAGCCTGTGCTTCACAAAGCGTTGTTCTAGACATTGTGTGATGTTTTGAGGTGTCCGCACATCCGCCTCTTTGCCACTCGCTGTGTTCCGGCTTGGATTCTCTGGCTTATGCGGTGAAAACTCTGTCACTCGACTGGAAAGGTTCAGTTACATGTGCCTTTTCTCTTATTCTAGTTCCCGTAGTTCTATCCCAAATCTCATCTAGCAGGTGATTAATGGCCGTAATAACACAACTGTCCCCTCAGAGAGTCTGCGTCAATTAGCCCATACCTCTGCAGATAGCCTTCACAACGCATCTCTCTCGCAGTCTTCTTTGCCAAGATCATCCGAGGATATATTACACCAACCTGATGTTGTTCTGCATTCTCGCTTTTCTTTTATCAGGGTCAATCTCTGGTGTGGAGGTTTTTCAAGACGAGCATTGGAGTCCATTGCTTTTCACACGCACACTACTGAATTAGCACATGTAGCTAAAATGGAAGGTTTTTTGTAGCTGGTATGCTGTCCATTACGTTGTTTACAGAAAATTATCGATCACTCAGACTGCAAATTTTGGATCTTTTTCGATTCAAAGGGCTTCAGCCTATCGCCATCAAGGATAATAGGTGCAAGTTGTCAGAGACTTTTTTGTGTGTGGGAAGGCTTCGTATCAGACTAACATGCACATTTCCATGCTGATTTCTTGAAAAAGTTTTGAGTAGCACACTTTAGTGCGTATTGTATTCTCCGCGCAGTGGGTGCCGTTCAAACATTTATCAGAGGTCGATATGCTCCTTTTGGCGTACAAGGCGACATTTCTACTAGATCTGGCCTCTTCCAGGAGGGTTAATGAACTACACGCTATCTGCATTGAGCTGGTCCTTCTCATGAATTCCACTACCAGTTTTACATTTGCCACTGACCATTTATAACTGGCCAAGCCAAATACCAGAAACTATCCCACCTCATATCTGCATAAAGAAATTCACAATGTTATTAAAGTCAAGTGACGAGGGTTATATGTAGGGATGTCCCCAGCACTCAGATTTTAACACCGTTGGCCATGAGGGAACTCAACTACATTTCCTTCTCCCTAATCACAGCTCAACATATTACAACTCTTTAAGTACGATTTACAAGTTTGTTCTAATCAAGCTTCAGAGGTTTATATTTAGAGTACATTAAAATTTAAACACTATTTAATAGGGAAATTAACATCTTTGATGCAATGAGTTACACGCTTTCTAAAAAAAAACAGGCTACTAGGTTGTGGTATCTCCCAGCCCCATTTTCGCCAAAGAGATCCTTGTCTGCAATGCTCCATCAACTTCTTTTTCCGAGAGAGGCCCTTGACTTGACGCAGCGTCCACTTTCATGGATGGAGCCCTCATCTACATTCTTTGAGGGGGAGGGGGTGCTCGTCTGTGGACGTCCACTGTCTATCAAATTTGTCTATCCATGGCGTGGTCGCAATGTATCCCCGAGCTCGTTTTCCCCATCTTAAATGGATGTCCTTGTCGGAGTGCTTGGAGCATAACGTTTGCTTGAGGGAGGGGCCGTCTACCGACAAAGTTTTAGTGTGTGGGGCCAAAGACGCCGCTCAGTCCTCGACCTGTAAAGCAAACTGTCCTGCGAAGGGGAACTTGGATCAGTGTCTTCAGCTGAAGTATGGTGTGACTACGCGGAGCTAGATCTCCGCAGTGGGGGAATGCTTCGACAGGGCAAGTTATTAGCCCGGATACGGTTGTGTTGTCAATGTATTTTCGCAACTCGAGCGGTGACAACAGAGAGGCTCACTGACTAAACTGTGCTTTTTTCACAAAGCAGCCCATAGGTCCCCTGATTCAGAAGCTGCAGCATACCGGTGCAAGACTCAACAGAGAGGTTGAAACGCAGTCCTGAGAGTTGTATCGCTCACTCCATTAGAAGCGTTTTCAGAAGAACATATCAAGGTTCCCATGCAGATATGTACTATCTCCGTTTTTCAACTGTTTGAGAAAACAGCCAGAACAATGTTGAAATGAAATAATAAAAATCCAGCAATTACGTAGGGGTAACTCTTAAACCTTATTGTCAAGTAGGATAATAGTTCTTACAAGTATATTTTCCAAAACGCACAATTAAGTAGAAGTAGCAATTAAATAATAATTTAAAAAGATTTTAAAAAGATCCAACTTTACGGAATCGGCTAGGAATCTCAATTAAGGAATCTCTTATATGTATACAGGGAAAATCTGATTGAACATTTTGAAGGCTTGGGCGAAGGTATAGCCAGGAAGTAGTGATACAAGTCAATATTAATGGATGGTAGTTTAGTCAATAGTACTGGTACAAGGCCGCAATATAATAAGACTGCTGTAGAAGCTAATGATAGGACAGATAGACCATAGACCAGTAGTGGCCCTGGAGCTTTGGCGACAAGATGGAAGCGGTTGGTAAGACTGCATTAGACCTCATTGGGGGATTACTCATGGTCCTCATGGCCTCATACGACAAAAAAGGGGTGCCGAAGGCCATGTTTTCCAAAAAGGGGTGCCGAAATTGGGGTGCCTGGGATATGGCTGTTAAATACTGAAATGAGGCTAAGAGTCGTAGTAAATTATACCTCATTGGGGGATTTTTCATGGTCCTCATAACCTCAAAATTCAATGAGGCTATGAGGGATAATAAATGAGGACTCATTGAGGGCTTTTACATAGCCCTCATGGCCTCATACGACAAAAAAGGGGTGCCGAAGGCCATATGTTTTCCAAAAAGGGGTGCCGAAATTGGGGTGCCTGGGGATATGGCTGTTAAATACTGAAATGAGGATAAGAGTCGTAGTAAATTATGCCTCATTGAGGGATTTTTAATGGTCCTCATAACCTCAAAATTCAATGAGGCTATGAGGGATAATAAATGAGGACTCATTGAGGGTTTTTACATAGCCCTCACGGCCTCATACGACAAAAAAAGGGATTCCATAGCCACGGGTGTTTCCCAAAAATGGGATTCCATGGGATGTGGCCATTGGATATAGGCTTTTATTATACACAGGGGAGATAACTCTGTATACAGATTATGGGAAAGCAAGCAATCTGATTGGTTATAAATGATCTAGATAAATGAAACAACAAGAGTACTTGGAATAGGGTTAGAACTAACAAGAATAGACCAGAAAAGCTAAATATTGTAATATTAAGCAAAACTGTTCCAACTAATAGGCTCTTCTATGCTACTGGAGTATACTCTAGAACAAAGGAACAGGGCCAGATAGAGGAAAACTATTGCATATATAGATAAAAGCAGAGAATTCTGGAAGAATTCGAAATAGCAAAAGTTCGGGTGGATTTTGGTGATTTGGAAGGATTGTCGGGTTGTTTGTGGTAATTCTACAAATCGGGAAATTACTCTTCTACAATCGAACACACCCTCCGAACATACCCCGTCCCATTGCAGAAAAATTGGGTAACATAGCAATCACGTGCTACCATAGAAACCAAGATGGCGGCCTCCTGTATACAAAATGGACGACGGAAACACGTATCACCCTAACAACACGCGCTGCGCATGCGCACTCACACCACGTATAACTATGGAGATGACGTCACAACATGGCCGCTCACGCGGGTTACCATGACAACACAACATGGCGCCACTACGCCACGTGACATGACGTCACTTCCGAGATCCTCCGATGAGATCCCCCAAATATTCCCTCAAACATACGAGACATACTACTGAGAGGTTATGTGCATGAGTAAACAGGAATCTATTTCAGATGAACCCCTCTTTCCGTGTGTTTCATCACATACGTAGGAAACACCCTGTTTATCCCCTTACGAGTAAAATGATAAATTGTAGACACAGTTTTCTTTTGTAAGAAAGCACTCCAACAAAGGAGCATGGAGTTGTTAAAACTTTTTCTAAATCAAAGGTGCATGCAGCAAATGAAATGTTCTGGGCACGGTGTTTGTCTTCTTCCTTTGACTTTCGGGAAAGTTCTTTCATTTTCTGGTGCTCCCTATATGCCATCTCATCATCATCTGTTACACAACTTGATTCCATTTTCTGTTGATAAAACATGCAAAGAGAACACTGATCATTTTGGGGGTTTGAAGAAAGATGTATTGTAATTCTCACAGCAGATCTTCCTGTACAAGTTCGAACTTACTCGTGGTATATTCCTTTCTGAGCATTTTTCCTTATATAGGTTTACGTTTTTTTAATGCTTAGGTCATTGGCAATGTATTTGGGCTGTGAATCTTTACGGGTTTAATGTCATGAAGCAGCCGAAAACGATTTGTGTTCATGTACAAAGTCTGTTGTAAAAGCTGGCTTCTTATTCCCTGAGGATTGTTTTCCCCTATTGTCATGACCAACAAAAACACCATGTATTGATCCTTTTAGGGCTTAGCTCATCACAGTTTTCCATCCTACGTCCAGCGTATCTAAAAAGAACTGTTTGCACATGTTTGCACACTCTACTGATTGCTTCCTTATTTTCTATGTCACCTGGCAAATGGAAAGCATTAGCCACCTGTCTTGACGTTCCAGCTGTGGCCAGTCTTTCATCCACGTGTTCTGCAATGAAACTCCTTTGCATTTCATAACTGCCGACGCCTCAATAAAGATCAAATATTTGTTTTCTTTTATTTTGATCAATTTTCAAACTACATTTAAATTTACAATAATCACAGTTACGTGTGCGTACCTCATTTATCTTACGATTTTTTCCTTTCTCAGTTATATATTCTTTCCCAGAATTTCTCAACTGTTTCCTTTGTTCCTTTTCCACATTTGAGGAGTTGCTACCCGTTTTCGAAATAATATTTTCTGCTGTTCTGAAATGAATAAAGCAGTTATCCCTGAAGTGATGCATGTCCTTTCTGTATTAGTAGCATCTCATGAGCTGTTACGTAGTGTGTGTATATAAACCTGGTCTCCTGCTCAGTTTGTTTGCTGGTTACCGAGTCAAAATGTTTTTTTCCTTTCATTGCTTCATATACTAGTATTATTGACTTCCCGATCATTACAGTCTCTGGAACAATGTCAAAAACTGGATTGTTGACTAAACTATAGTACACCGCAAAAAATAAAGGTTCTTTAGAACCAAAACAGGTTCTAATCTTGTCCCTGAGATGGAACCAGTTCTGTTTAAACAGTATTTATTTCAAAGCAAATACATTTATAAAGATTAACATTAAATATTAACAGAATTAAACATAAATTGAGGGGGTTTCAGCCGTAAGTTTAGAACTTATACGAGGTTGTCTCAAATCATTATTGAGCAAAGGAGATATGAACAGGTGGCATATCGAACCAGTTTTGGTTCTTTTCAGAACCAAAACTGGTTCGATATGCCAACTGTTCATATCTCCTTTGTTTCAAAATGTTTGGCGACTGCGTTGAATAAGCTCCAAGTTTAGTGCTGAATCTACTTCAGTTCATGTAATATTTTGTTAAAACTGAATACTAATCTTGGTAAATTTATTTGATTTGAAATAAATACTGTTTAAACAGAGCTGGTTCCATCTCAGGGACAAGATTAGACCCAGTTTGGGTTCTAAAGAGAACCTATATTTTTTGCAGTGTATACACATACACAGGTTTTAACCCTTTACCTAACGTGAAAAGCAGACGACACTTGCAAAAAAAATTCTTGAATAACTAATTTTTTTCATTTTTTGTCTCAAAAACATAGGTTATGACCCCTCGTTGGAACGAGCTCGTTCCAACGAGGGGTCATAACCTATGTTTTTGAGACAAAAAATGAAAAAAATAATGAAAATTAATTGGCGATTTTTGAGAATAGCGCTGGCCGGTTTTGGCCGTTACGTTAGGTAAAGGGTTAAACACATCTGCCACAGAGTGGAATAATGCATCGCTATATACTAGTACTCCAATATCCCGGATTGCGTATACATTGTAGTTCTTTTTCAATTTTGGAACAAGAATAATCTTTGTAATCTCCATTCGGGAAGTACCGTCACTTGTATTTATGAGCATTAACATTATCGGAAACTTTTTTCCGCACATTTTCAACAGACATGTCACCACCAAGCTGGTCATATTCTGCCGTAAAAAACTGTCCATATCATGGGGTATTTTTTTTCGGAACAAACCATTACTGCTGAAAAATTATTCAGTCTTTGGTTATGATATTTTCAGACTACACATTGAATAACTCTTCCCGTTGTCCAGTTTTTTTGCTTTTTCATCTGGTGAAACATGGTGTTTCTGGTTGACAGCGTACCCCAAACACATACCCTCGTCCACGTGAAGTATGCTTTCCACGAATGTCACAAAAACACTAGCATCCACTTGCAATATCTGGCTATAAAACAAGAAAATGTGTCACTTCTTTTATCAATAAATGTTGACATAGCAAGGAGTAGCCTGTCAGAGGCACCAAGATGGCAAATAGTTGGCATGCATGCAACAGGCCTGTCATTCAAAGCTATTGGAAGGCCACTTGGTTATAGTCATTCTGTCATCAGCAGACTTGTCCGAAATTATCAACAAACCAACGATGTTAAGGACCGACCAAGACCTGGACATCCCCGAAAGACCTCTCCTCGGGAAGATCGGAGTCTGGCACGCCTCGTTATGCGTGAATCCTTTGCTTCAAGAGGGGTTTTGAAACGCCCTTGGCTCCCAAACAGGCGTTTGTGCAACAGAACTGTCCGAAACCGTCTCAAAGCACTGGGTATGAGGTCCAGAAGGGTCATCAAGCGTTCAGCTCTGTCCGATCGGCATCAAACACGACGCTTGGAGTGGTGTATGGCACGACAGCACTGGAATCTAAGGACATGGAGGAGTGTCCATTGGTCAGACGAGAGTACGTTCCTGCTTCACGTCACAGGTGGTGGATGAGAGTGTGGAGGCACAGACGTACTGCTTACGTGCCCAGGAACATCAGACCTACTGTTCCTTATTGTAGAGGATCGGTAATGATCTGGGGATGCCTCTCTCATGATTGTAAACTTGACATGGTGACTATACGTGGGAATCTAGGTGGTCATCAATACATCCTGGACATTCCCAATCCGGTTGTCGTGCCTCATTTTGACAACCACCCGTTGGCTACTCGCCCTGTATTCATGGACGACAATGCAAGGCCACATCGTTCCCATTATGTGAGAGCATTCCCCCAGAACAACGCAATTACAACACTACCTTGGCCTGCAATGATATTCGAAAAAATGAAAATTCTAGATTTGTTATCTCTTTAAGACTTACGTATCTTTTATTTAAGTTCATCATATCTCTTTATTAAGACTTAGTATATCCCTTAATTAAGCCTTACACGCCTCGCAATTATGACTTCATTATCTCTTTGAGACTTATTTTCACCTAATTATGAGTTGCGCTGCAACAAACATTTGTAGTATAGCATGCGTTATTTGTGTCCATCATCTGGACCTGGAGCTGACATCACATGGTAACCAACATAAGTGGCCATGTTGCGATATCATTGCAAAACTGATACGTGAATTCAGCACACATACGCAACGCATGGTATTAAGGTAATACACGTTTTTGTCGTTCGTTTTGTATGATGGTGGTTGACTTCTTGGTTTGTCATGTTGAAAGTGTTTTTTTTTTCACTCATAGTATTCTTTGGATATGAAGCAACTGTGTTTAATTAGTAAAACAACTTTCCAATGACTATAACAGCCAAAACGTGGCCTAACAACTGTCATCATGATATTCATCTTGCTCGAATTTCAGAATCCATGGAAAAAACATGACTTTCCATGACCCTGCTCAGATCAACCAGACAATCCAATTGCACCACTCGCCTAGGTTATGGAATTCATGGCACCCAGATCATCCCATGATGTTCTTCACTCCCACGATTGTGTTGTTTATGCTTGTGTTCCAGAACACAATGCGCACACAACACATGCAACACTCATGCACATATAAGTATTGGTCCTAGATCACCCCATAGCTTCTTGGCTCATAGATCCTAAATTATGACTTTTTGGATCCTAGTTTACAGATCACGGTTTTTGACTCTTAACTCCGAGATCACGGCCTTTGAAGTGTCTACGTCATAGCATTCGTGACCCCCAGCTCCTAGATCACCCCAAAAACATTTTCGAGGCGAGAGTACAATTGTGCAGGGTGTGTTTGTGTGCCAATGTTATGATCTAGAAGCTAGGGGACCAATAAACCAAGGCCTAGAGTCCAAAAAGTTATAATCTAAGACATAATCGCCAAAAAGCCACGTGCTGATCTAGAAGTTAATTGTCGAATGCGATCACATAGTGCTAAGGGAGGTTTAGAAGCTAGGAGCCACGAATTGCATGACGTAAGGCCTAGGCACGAAGGAAGTACCCCAATTATGGTCTCATCTCAGGTCGTTCTTGCCCTCATTTGCGTACCGAAGGACCACACTCTGCGTCAGCTCACTTTCAGCACCTTTTTTAGCATCAGTCTTGTTCACAGAATCCGTTTTTTCATTGTAAGAGGATGAGATGCCTATGGGTGGAGAAATACGCCAGAGAAGCTCTTATCATATCCCTCTTGCCTCAGCCTCGTATCAAAGGACCACATTTTGTGACACCTCACTTTCAGCACTCAGCATTCTTCCATCTGAATGCACGTAGAATTTCATTTTCATCCTAAAGGTATGAAAGGCCTGAAGGAAATCCCTCAGTGAGGCCTCGCCTCCCGTATCTCGTATGGATATTAAAAAACACATTATGTGGCATCCAACCTTCAACACTCATCTGATCACCTGTCTTTGTCCGTAGATCATATTTTCATCCGAAAATGGATTCTCATCGTAATCCCATTTTCATCTGGACATTGAGCAACATTCAGTGAAATCATTGTTTACGAGTATGAGTCAGAGAGTAGAATGAGCTAAAGTCAGCATTATCTTCAAGTTATGTACATGGGTCTCGCTAATTAGTAAAGGAGATAACGGTGATGGTAGATGTAGTAGAAGACAGCATAAATGTTTAATGGGAGTCGATCTTATAACTGGTAGAAGCATAGCCAGTAGGCCTGGACCAAACGCTAATCACAGAATTGGTGGTGGTGTTAGCTGTAGTGAAAACGGGGAACACTCGGCCATCACCAGAAGAAGCATTCACTAATGGTAGAGGCTAGCATTAGGGGCAGGGGTAAAGAGGATGTATAGATAGCCAAGAGAACTTAAAGTGAGAACGTGGTTCCTAAGACAGTAACCCACAATGGCCTCACCAGTTCCCAAACAATACCCAAAACTCCAATGTTCCCTACAAACCCCCAAACAGTAGTCTTGGGTGCGTCTAAGTGGTCCACAGAATACCCGGGTGAAGATATAGAGACTAAAGTGAAAGGCGCTATCGGATTGGTTCATTGGTTCGGGCCGAGTTCTGAAAGGTCCAGAAGTTTGACCGTGTGTTGTCAAATTCGAACCAAAGGACATCATGAAGAGGGTTGTTGTGGGGAATGATATACTATCCTGGTGTGTGTGCGGGGGGGGGGGGGGGGGGGGTAACCTAGTTTATCTTCACCTGGGCAAAGGATAAACATGGGGAGATATCATTTTCATCTGGACCACATGGGATCAATTCAAAGACACCGAAACCCTCAAACACATCTACAGACATCATCAGAACGCCAGAATATAGTTTCAATGTTTTGTATTGTATGTCTCAATAGCCCCTTGTAGCAATCGTTGTCTTGTCCGAGCATCTCAAGTGGAACCTCAAGAGCTCTGTAGAATGGGACGTGGCTAGGGGGTCTTGGTTTGTGGGATGTTTACCATCAGATCCTCCTCCACATGTTATGTTTCACCGGACTCTACGAACGACTTGATATGAAGTATGCATACGAAACGGTGGTACATGGCGAAGGTGCATACCAAGTATGGAAGCGGTGGCGTAGCAACGAGGATAGGGAATTTGCCCCCACCACCTTTCCTGGAAAGTGTCAATCTTACATATATATATGCCTGAAATCTCAAACTCGGTTCTTGTTCTCCCACTCTGATACTTCTTGGGTATTTTTTAAAGTTATGTCTTAACTTTCTTGGCAGTTAAGCCTTTAAAAAGTACTCAAGGTGCAGGTGCTCCAACTAGCATGAAAAGTTAATTTTTGTCCCCAGAGAATACCCCTGACTTTACCTACAGGGGATGCACACTCTTGATCCAACATGAGATGAAATAAAGTGGAGGGAAATGAGGTGGAGGGGACAGAATATTTTTCTACGGCCAATAATAGCAGACAAGTCTTTTGCTTGAAAATATGATGATTTAGATGGTGTGGACCTTGATGGGATTGTGGCTATGCATATAAAAGGATGTTATATGCTGATGACGCAAAATATGGAAGAAATGATTTGAACATGTGATGATTTAGAGAAGGATGAAAAAACACTTCAATATGAAACTTACCCTTAGTAGAGATGGCCCAACTACAGGCAAAATGATTTAACATAGGATTCCCCATACCCAGACTTGACACTACAGACCAAACAAACATTTACAAAAGGAATTCCCATAGACATCTTTTAGCTTCTAGGTACGAAAACTGAGTAACTTGTAGGTATAAAAATTTAACATAGGATTGCACATACGCATTTGACGCGTCAAGGTGTCTATGGAATTTCTTGAGTAAATTTTTCGTCCTTCGTGTCTCATTTGGGCAAGGGGAATCCTATACTATAAGTAATTCTTTTGGCTTATAGTGGGGGTCATGTCTACTACCCTTTTCCAAATGTAACAGCCATAACTGGCCAGCGTTATTCGCAAAATAACTGTTCACATTTTTTCCTCTTTTTTGACTCAAAGACATAACTTATGGCCACCACTGGGATGAGCTGGTTCAGGTCTTTCCAATGAGGGGTTACAAGGCATGTTTTTGGGCAAAAAAGTGCAGTGTCGTCATTTGTTTGCGTTATGTGGAGAGTTAATCCTTTGGACCCTGAAGGAATATTTCATGCCAGTTCAGAGCTATCAACTATAGAGTGTTTTTCCTTATTTGGGAAAATACCAATTAATATTTTCAACGTGTAGCCTCGGGGCTGCAGGTTGAAAAGATATCCAGCCACTTCGACCCTAGTTATTTTGGACCCAGTCACTTCGGCCCCTTGGTCATTTCGGCCCTTGCTCAATTCGGCCCCATTTCGAAGTAGAGATCTATAAACAACAACGCACAGTTGATGTCTAGAAATAATGGATAATGATATTGATTAATTAATGTTCAGTCATTTATATTTACATTAAAAATTGTCCATGAGTTCAATTTTCCATACATTTAACGATTGTACAAAAAAAGTTTAAGTCTATTATATACAAACCGTGAATAATATAATTATTAGTCAGTCGATTCATCTGTAGGTACTGGCATTGTGTATATACTGCTGACTTCTCGCAGAAACCCCGATGTTCTCAGTTGGCCATTTTCATACTCCCACAGGACACATAACCGGCCACTCAACTTTCTGGTATTTTCCAGAATTTGGGGAAGTACCCCACAGGAGAGACAGCAGTTTAAGAGGTGGGTAAGTCTACAGTAGAATATGTCTGACGATGATGAATGAAAAGTTTTAGCGCGCCGATTGGTGGATTTTTTCCTTTTTTATAACCGTTATGGATAATAACCTGGGGCTACTCGCAAACCAGCGAATGTTAGGGTTTCTTTTTTTCTAAAACAACCATCAAACTGCTGTGCCAGTATTACCATAAATATACCACGTTTCTAAATAAAACACAGAGCAGAATTCTTGTAGTTATGCATATTTCCTAGTCACCTTCCAGTTCGAGGTTCTCGGAGGTCAGGCCCCAGTACCCTACTGTCCGTGTGCACACTCAAACCAAATAGGATTATTGGCCCTCGCTTCCGACTCTCGTGGATTCATACGCAAATAAAGTTATTCGGGTCGCAAGGGATTTCAATCCCACATAGTCCCCGTGCGACTTCGCCGCGCTGAAACTTTTCATTCATTGGCCATCATAAAAGAAAATCTACTAAGTATGAAGGAAAACCATATATCATATCTATACCTCAATATCTTTGTGATGTATAGATGTTGAAAAGCAATTAAATTTAAAAAATGTTAAAATTAAAAAAAATATTTATTGGGGCAGAAATGACTTGGTATATTAGGGCCGATTGGCGATTGACTTGAGGCCGAAATGACTTGGGGTCGAAGTGACTGGAATTCGTTAAAATTGTGGTTGGTCCACCACACTAATTCGCTAAGCAACTATTTACTTTATGAATTCAGGTCGTATCACGGACTTTCGTTTTCAAAGGGTTAACACAGTTCCAAAAATGTGATTGATCTCAACTTTGAGGGAAGTGTATTCTGAGTATGAAAACAGTAGGGTCCTCCTGAACACCGAAATGACCCGGAATGACACTGGAATGACATAAAAATGATGCGGAATGACGTTTATTTTACCAATACACGACCCCAGAATGTATTTTGTTTATTAACTAACAAAAGATATAGAGTGGAAATCGGAGGAGTGGAATCGTCGTCACTAAAACTTGCTGTATGGAACATCCGGAATGACAGACTCCGACATTGTTATCTCGCGTCCTTGTGAGAAAGTAATGTGATACATTATAGTATATAATTAGTACACCATGGTGTGTCACAATACTTTTTTGTAAGGGTCCGAAATAACAATGACAGATCAAGAGTGGAAATCGGAAGAATGGAATCGTCGTCACTAAAACTTGTTGGGTGAAACATCCGGAATGAGACTCTGACATTGTTATTTTGCGCCCTTGTATGGAAGTAATGTGATACATCACAGTATATAATTAATACACCATCATGTGTCACAATACTTTTTATAAGGGTCCGAAATAACAATGACAGGTCAGGAGTGGAAATAGAACAGTGTGAAAGTTGTCGTGTGAAAATACCCAAATGACAGTGGTGTGTTCACAAGAATAACAAATACAATATTGTTTTTATAACAATGAAAACTTCAAGTTGTTTTTCGGTTTTTTTTTTGTTTTTTGTTTTTTTGTTGTTTTTTATTTTGGTGGGGGGGGGGGGGGTATGGAGTGTTGGAAGTTTCGCCTGTTTTTTCCGCCATTCAAATCTTTTAATACATAAAGATCTCCATAAAGATCTCAAATAAATCAAAGAATGTTAAAAAAAAAACAACAACAATCAATGGTGAAATCAAACTTCATGAATCACAATCAGTGAATATGGATTCGTGCGCTACAAAACATTTACTTTCCCTTTTCGGACCATCGGGCAATGTTATTAGCAATCAGCCACCTCAATGCAATTACGGCCAATCAAGTTCTGGCTGTGTTATTCAAACACTCTCACGGAGTATCTATAGACGCCCACTTTTCTCTCTGTTTCGAGCAAAAAATATAAATGAAAGTGTCAATGACACTGTAGCTCAAGTTGTGTGAGAGATGTACATGTATAGTATGTGACACTGCAATGACAAACATTTAGGTAATGACCTGATAACAAAGGTACATATAAAGTATTGTAACGGCCTGTACATAAATGCTGACTGTAGCCTGTAACAAATGTATAGGTAACGTATTGTAAAGGTGGGCCACAGTTAGATGCTAAACTAGAAAAGAAATCTTTTGAGTCCCAGAGTGGGTCTGACTGAACCCCAAAATATTTGTTTTCGTAGCACAGTGATAACAAAGGCGTTTAAATATGAATTGAGGACTCGGACGCGGACTCAAAACACATACTGAATCAAGGACTCGGACTCAAGTCAAGTGCTTAGTTTTTTGTTGAATTACCAGTGATTTACCACGTTATAGCGATCTTTATTAATCATTGTGCCGAAAATAAAAATTAACCATCCCTACGAGGTCAGTCCAGACTGTTTAACACGTCAAACTGCCGTGACATTTTGCCGGTGGTTGCCGTACTTGAAACTGAAATGTTTTATTCAGTAGGCGAATGCCGTAACATGGACCACGAAGATATCTAAATAAAGTATAAAGCTTATTCTCCAAAGCATTCGGTTGAAACCATCTTCAGTGGGTATATTGATATAGTTGATTTATTACTGATCATGGTCTGTTAGATTTCGATGATTGTGGTTGTTCCATTCTTTCAACACAAACTGACAATACAAAAATCTTCTTCCGGGCAAGAAGCGGACTCATATTCACCATCGATTGGAGCAGACAATTAAACGCCCCTGTATTTTTGTTTTCTAGAAGGTTTGCTGGTGGGTTTCTTTCAGTGTAGGGGATTCAATTGTTGTTGGGGGGGGGGGGGGCGCCTTCCCTCCGAGGGGATGAAATGAATTGTGCTTTCAAATAAAGTCTTCTGGTGGCATAGGCGTAGGGGGTAATTTTTGCTTACAAATAGAGGTAATGACCAAACTTCAATTAGAGAATTTTCCGGGTAGGGAGTATCCAAGGGTGTAGGGAGGCATTTTTTTTTGGGGGGGGGGGGGGGGTGTAGCTGAAAGATTTTGCTCGAAAAGTGATTCCGCGGGCATCATCGAGGCACGTAATGTCGCGGTGGGTGAAAGTTTGAAAAATTTTATGACCAATCTATATAGAGTCCCACACGCCAGCTGCCTTTCCAACCTTGTAATTGAGGAGGAAATTGGTTCACGTTTCGGGTGTACCTGGCTGAATGGATGGGCGCGTTTGTGACGGGGAGGAGGCAAAGTATACGCTTATGGACCCAAAGATCGTAATATCTTCTCTTTCTGCATGACAAACCCCACTGCTTCTAACGTACACCATATCGATTTTGTGTTGAAAATGTGTTGCCAATTCATACGTTGCCTCACCAGAACAATACATCATATCCCGATGATAAAAAGAGGTATACTTCTTGTTCTCAACTCTCACATTTTTGTAGATGTAAAGCATTAACTGTCATTGAAGATGAAAATCTGCCACCCGTGGATCACGGAATACCGTACCGAATACACCAGGATATACACGCTTTAAATTGGAAACACATTTTCAACACTAAATCCATGTGGCATGTATTGGGCCCACAGGATATTCCACACCAAAATAATATTACGGCCTTTGGTTCCAAGTTTGGAAAAGCATTGAACGGATATTTTGAGCATTGACGCTGTCGAGTTTTGTAGTTAGTCGCAGATAAATGGTTAAATGAAGCCATGGAGATGGAAGGGAGCCGATCGATTTGTGCCGATCGATAGTTCACAAAAAGTTAGCTTATCCCAACTAAATAAATGAATGATAGTCTTTATATAAAAATATAGCGGCATTCCACAAAGTACGGTGGCTATTGGGAATATGTTACGGAAGTTTAACAGTTAAACGATTTTTGCTGATCAGCACAACGACAAGATCGCTGTTACGTGTGGTTAATCACTGGTAATTCAACAAAAAATCTGAACACTAAACTTGAGTCCGAGTCCGAGTCCTCGATTCAGTATGTGTTTTGAGTCCGAGTCCTCAATTCAGTGTCCATCGACAAAGGCACCCCAAAACACTCGTTCCTGTCCCAAGGTGATAACAAAGGTACTCAAGAAGTTTCGTGAAGATCGGTTCATAAATAGACTCTAGCCCGAGCCGTATTGACATGTGCACTTACTGTGTATAAGTAGCACTGAATAAATCAAAGTTGATCTAATTTGCATAATTTCTGCACGAGAAAAAAACCCGTATTATATGCGATGTATTCCATGTTACTAAACATTCATACAAAAATTTGTTCAAATCAGAACTTTCATACAGAAGTTCTGTACAAAAAACTGATTGCACTAATTTTGGTACAAAATGGCTGCTGGTGGCCATCTTGAATTTCGGACCGCACCCAACAACACTCGTTCTCGTCCCATGGTGATAACAAAGCCGGGTACCCAAGAAGTTTCGTAAAGATTGGTTCATAAATACGGCCTCTAGCCTGAGCCACACAGAAGTTGTGTACAAAAAACTGATTGGACCTAATTTCGGTACAAAATGACCACTGGCAGCCATCTTGAATTTTGGACCGCACCCAGAAACACTCGTTGTCGTCCCAGAGTGATAACAAAGGTACCCAAGAAGTTTTGAGATGATCGGTTCATAAATACAGCCTCTAGCCCGAGCTGTATTGACATGTGCACTTACTGTGTATAAATAGCACTGAATAAATCAAAGTTCATCTAATTTGCATAATTTCTGCACGAGAAAAAAAAAACTGCATTATATGTGATGTATTCCATGTTACTAAACATTCATTCAAAAATTTATTCAAATCAGAACCTTCATATAGAAGTTCTGTACCAAAAACTGATTTACCTAATTTTGGTTCAAAATGGCCGCCGGCAGTCATCTTGAATTTCGGACCGCGCCCCAAAACACTCGTTCCTGTCCCAAGGTGATAGCAAAGGTACCCAAGAAGTTTCGTGAAGATCGGTTCATAAATACAGCCCCTTGCACGAGCCGTATTGACATGTGTACTTACTGTGTGTAAATAGCACTGAATAAATCAAAGTTCATCTAATTTGCCTAATTTCTGCACGAGAAAAAAAAAACCCGTATTATATGTGATGTATTCCGTGTTACTAAACATTCATACAAAAATTTATTCAAATCAGAACTTTCATACAGATTGCACTAACTAAAGTACAAAATGGCTGCTGGTGGCCAGCATGAATTTAGGACCGCACCCCAAAACACCCGTTCTCGTCCCACGGTGATAACAAAGGTACCCAAGAACTTTCGTAAATTTCGGTTCATAAATACGGCCTCTTGCCCGAGCCGTACTGAATTGTTGACGGACGGACGGACGGACGTTCTACCGCAGATGTACTTGTGAGGTGATTTTAGTGTTAGGTATGGGGAAAATTGCGCAACTCATAAGTGGGTTTTTCGCACCTCACAAGTTGAAAAAAACCTTTAGCCCCCAACCTCACAAGTAACGACTGAACACGGACGGTCACCTCGCAAGGCCATTTGCGGTGGCCCGGACAGACGGACGACGGGCCATGGCATGACCTCAAATTTGACTTACGTCAAAGTTGAGCTAAAAATGGTTACTAACGATTAAGATCTCGGCCCTGGTATGTATTAAAACACATTTTCACAGACCAGTAAAATTTTTATTTTTTAATGTCATTCCGGTGTTTTGGGGGACCGAAACGTGGACGGGATCGGGTCGTTTCGTCCCCGGGACGATTCGTCCCCGAGACGTTTCGTCCCCGAGACGATTCGTCCCCTATTGGTGGGACGTTTCGTCCCCGGGACGATTCGTCCCCAATGCAAATTCCTGTAAAGGATGAGTGTTATAAATAACTAACAGTGGTATATTTCATTGATATAACTTTATTTGATTTCCAAAAGTTAAACAATCAATAACAAAGTTTACAGTTTACATTACATTATACCAAACTAGACTTTATGATTCTGGAGAATCATGGCTTTTCCCGATGAGATTCCATGATTTTTCATGACCCCACAGTGTCTGATGAATTGTTTTTAACTGCCTCACTGAAGTTCCTTCATTGATGTTATGAGAAAAGTGAAGATAGTAGTCTCAAATGACACAATTTGATAAAAAATTGTTTAGGTAAAAACCATCATTAACGGTGGAGTGAGTTAAGGTCAATATCGTCGTCCAACAAGTCAATGACCGACAAAAGGAGTTATGTTTGTTTGACACATACTCACTGAGTGCTGTGTCAATTTAAAAATGGTCCATTTTATCTCAAATGTATCCAAAATATTGATGTCTGGCAGCTTGTATAGGGTTAACAAGTGCCAACAGGAATATTTATTCATGCAACTTGTAATGTCACACCAAGAACTGTGAATGGCTATTTTTTCTTTAAAATCTACAAGATGTTTTCAGAGAAATCCAGGGAGAACAGGAATTTTAAGCTTTTGATGGGTATCATTGTTTTTCCAGCCCAAAACGGGATAAGTGTTGTTTTTGGAATACTCTTATTACTTCCAAAAATAATTCTCAGTGAATTCTACTTCCACTTATTTTGATCTCTCCTCCCAACTTCAGGTGCTGTGGGTATGCAAACACAGCCTATTTTATCAACATTTTGATGTTTGAGAACCTGCATAGGGTTAACAAATGTTTACAGGAATATTCTGTACATGCAACTTGTAATGTTACACTAAGATATGAGAATGGCCATTTTTTCCTGAAAATCTACGGGATGTTTTTAAAGAAATCCTCAGATAACATGAATTTTTAACCTTTTGAGGGGTGTCTCTCTTTAACCAGCTCTAAAGGGTTAATGCTTGGTTTTGTGAATATCTTCATTACTTACAAAAATGATCGACGGTGAATTCCACTTCCAATGAAGGAGGTTATGTTTATCTCGTAGGTACACATTTGGTGTTATGGTTGCCCAAGAACAGCCCATTTTCTCCAAATGTCAATGCTTGGCAGCCTCTGGGGGGTTAACAAATGGTTACCGGAACATTTTGTTCATGCAACTTGTAATGTCACTCGAAGACCTGCGAATGGTTAATTGCTCTTGAATTTTTTTTTTTGAGAAATCCACAGAAAACTGGAATTTTAAGCTTTTAAGGGGTATATCTCCTTAACCAGTTAAAAATGGGTTAAGACCTCGATTTTTGAATACATTTACTACTTACAAAAATGTTTCACTGTCAGTTTTGCGCCCGGTAAAAGAAGTTACGTTTCTCTGTTGTATTCCCATTTGATGTTGTTGTTGTTCAAAAACAGACTATTTTTTCAAAATTTTGACATTTAGCAGCCCATGGAGGGTTAACAAATGCTTACCGGAATAATTTATCCAATCAATTGGTAATGTGACACCATGACCTATCAATGGCCATTTTCTCTTGAAAACCCTACCAGATGTTTGTAAAGAAATCCAGGGAAAACATAAATTTTTAAGCCTTTGATGGGTATCACTATTAACAACCACAAAATGGGTTAACGATTGATTTTTTGAATACCCTTATTACTTACAAAAATGGTCTTTGGTGAATTCCACTTCCAACAAAGGAGATTATGTTTATTTCTCAGGTACATGTTGGGTGATGTGCGTGCCTGAAAACATCCCATTTCAACAAAATTACGATGCTTGGCAGCCTCTAGAGGGTTAATAAACGCTCACCGGAATATTTTGTCCATGCAACTTGAAATATCACACAAAGACCTGCGAGTAGTCAATTTTTCTTGAAAACCTACAGGATGTTTTTAGAGAAATCCATAGAAAATGGGAATTTTAAGATTTTAAGGGGTCTCTCTCTTTAGCCTGTCCAAAATGGGTTAAGACTTCGACTTTTGAATACCCTTACTACTTACAAAAATGTTTGCGTATAGATTGTGCGCTCGATAAAAGAACGCACGTTTCTTTGAGGCGTACCCATTGGGTGCTGTTGGCGTCCAAAAACAGCCCATTTTATCACAATTTTGACTTTTAGCAGCCCGTGGAGGGTTAACAAATGCTCACCGCAGTATTTTGTCCATGCAGCTTCTATTGTCACACCAAGGCCTGGGAGTGACAGATTTTTCTTGAAAATCTACAAGACTCGTTTAGAGAAATCCATGGAAAATACAAATTTTTGAGCTTTATGGGGGTATTGCTGTTTAACCAGCCCAAAACGGGTTAACGCTTGGTTTTTTGAACACCCTTATTACTGACAAAAATGATCCTCGGTGAATTCCACTCCCAGCAAAGAAAGTTATATTTATCTCTCGTGTATTGTTTGGGTGCGGTGGGGGCCTGAAACTGGCCTATTTCATCAAAATTTCGATGTTTGGCAGCCTGTGGAGGGTTACCATATGCATCGCCTGATATGTCGTGTGTATCAAAGGGCGTGTCACAGACAGGTCTAGCAATGACGAATGTATAAAAAAAATCTACAAGACGTGTTTCGAGAAAGTGCCGATAAACCCCAATTTTGGCAGTTTTTTGCCAATTCTGAGAAAATAAGGGTTAAATCGAAAATTCCGCTTGGGTACATTTTTAGATTTTGTGCCCCTCTATGCGTGTGCAAAATTTCGTGAAGATCGGTTCGAAAATGGCTTCTGAATCGTACGGACAAAATGTGTGGAAAAAAAACCCCCAAAAAAACCCAAAAAAAACCCCCAAACCCCCCCCCCCCCCCCCCCCAAAAAAAATAATAATCCGTAGAAAAACAATAGTCTTTTCCAGAGGGAAAAGCCTAATAATATATACATTAAATCTACATAAATTTTATTTGTTGAACCCTTTACCTAACGACTTTCTTAAAAAATACTTTCGTTTTAAAAATAAATAAAATAATAATAAAATCATATAAGCATGGATATCATTAGAACTGGTTCGACAAACCTTTTCTAATGATAAACATGTTTATATGGTTTCAGTTTAATGTTGTCACCGTTAATGGTTTTGTTACCGCTATTTTAGGTAAAGGGTTAACGTGAACATGAAACAAAGGCATCATAAAATATCATTGAACATGAATCATGGATATTACATTAAAATTTACATTACTTTTTGGTTTTACCCATCTGGTATATTTTACTAATTTCTATTAAAAATTCTGTTGTTCTCAGGTCATTAGCCCGATACATGTCCCACAGCTCATTTATTTTCATGTCTACTTCTGTATATTTTCTTCGTGTTTCAGTCTCCAAGTCTCTGGCTTCCAGTTGGAACGGTTTTGGTTTGTGAAGTTGATGCCGTAATAGTTTCCCTCATTGCTTCTTCTACAATATCTGTGGCGGCTCTAAACATACCGTGACTTGCCAATCCTTTTGCCTTAGAGAATACTGTCTTTTTTACTTGTAGTGATGGATCGGCTTCATGATTGTGGGGTGTGTCGTTTCTTGAAAAGGAGACTCCATTCTGTACCGCACATGCTAAACATTGACCCCCTTGGGTCTGATTGTACAACGCCATCTCGTGAATCCATCTTTTTGAATCTGAAACGAAAAATTAGAAGACACTATCACCTGCACAAAGACATGATATGATATGTAGGGGCATCAAATTGTCACAATTCTAATTATATTGTAATTTAATCCTTTTGGTTATCCCATTAAATGTGTTTTAATAAGTACTATTAATAAGTGTCATAATCTGCTAATATAATATCTAATAATACATATACTAACCTTAATGCCGTATGAGTAACCATCATTTGTTACAAGAAGGGGTTTGCCACGTTTACTACCCTTTGGAAGAACTGTATATGTAGTTGGTTCATCAGAAATGTCGCCATTTGGTAATTGTTCATCAGATAAGGGTGTCTCTTCGGTTTCTTCTGCTTCCGTAAATGTGCGTTGTGATATGTTAAACGACGAGTTCAGTGTGTTGTCAGCTGTCGTTTGGTTCGCATTTGGTTGCCGCATGTCAATTTCTGGTAAATCAATGGTTGATCTGTCTAAATTCACAGGCGTTTCCACCCGGCTGAAAAATCTAGAATACATTGATTAGACGTCAATCAATAATATAATAATAACACTTTGGCCAGCCGCTGATTTGTCGCGGTTCTCGGACGAGAAGGCCTTGGTTACCCCTGAACTCCCAACTGCCTCCCTATTCCCATGCTTTTCCTCTCCTCCCAACACTCGTAGACGAACTGCTTGATGACATCCCCTGTCCCAATCTTCCCAATCTCTCCAATTAGCATATTAACCCTCTCCTTTGAGTCTCCCCCTAACCACATGTCCTTCATTCTCCCATCCCACTTCCCCATTATACTCCCGGTGAATCTTATTCTTTTAGACTGGTACTTTGGGCACTCTAGAAGAAAGTGTTCCAGGGTGTCCACCATGCCCAAATTACACATCTGGCACTCCCTTTCACTGTCCTTCCCAATTTTCCCCCTCAGCTGAAGGGATCGCGACCTCATCTTGAACAGCAGTGACCCCCCAAAGGTGCCATCAAGGTACTCTTCAAAGCCTGACTTCTCTTTATCACACAGGCCACCCAAAGACCTCTTTGATTTGACACCCTTT
The DNA here is from genome assembly GCA_031216915.1 of Pictodentalium vernedei. Taxonomy (NCBI): domain Eukaryota; kingdom Metazoa; phylum Mollusca; class Scaphopoda; order Dentaliida; family Dentaliidae; genus Pictodentalium; species Pictodentalium vernedei. Next base: position 188,977,175 of record CM062292.1, on the reverse strand, counting down.
CGCCAATTACGGTTACAATCCTCCATGACCCTTTCTCTGACGATTTTTTTTATTTTTTACCGTGGTTGGCCCCAACGTCCAGGTCCGAGATCTCCAATGAGTAGTTCTCTACTAGCTCCCTCACTTGGACCATCCACCCCGTCTTTATATTTGAGTTGAAAATTCTCAGGAACATTACTTTTCACCATCGGCTGTCTGGGAGATTTACTAAATAATTAAGATAACCGAGTTTCAACAAGTCTATCCTGTCCTTGATCCTCATCCACCCAAGCTCACCCTTGATTGCTTCTAGCGCTGCGGCATTACTCGACCCCGTTATCCATCGGCCTGCATCGTTCTGCAGGATTTCCAAGCTCTTTACGGCCGTCTGGTTTAGGGGTACCACTTCCGTACCGTATGTGATACTTGGCAGACCCACCATTTCCCAAATGGTTTTCCCCACGAAAACCTTATTGAAACTGTTTCTCCCTATAAGTTTCATTTGGTTAAGGATTCGCTTCCCCTTCAGAATCAATTTATTTGTGTGGTTTCGGTAGATGCCTCTTCCTGTAATGTTTATATTTACCCCCAAATACTCGTAATCACCTGTCCCCCCTACACTGAGAAGTTTGCTGTTACCTTCCGGAATGCAGAACTCACCCACTCTCCACCTGCGAGTGGGGTCCACTTCACGGCCCACAGGTATAACTTTGCTCTTGCTTTCATTAAGTTCGAGTCTCCATTTGCTCCCATATTTCCCAACAATTCCCAGCATTTTAGTTAGGCCCTCTTCGCTTTCTGACACTAGCACCATATCGTCTGCAAAAAATAGCCCTGGGATCTTCAAGTCCCCAACTGCTACCCCCTCCTCGCTGTGCAGGAGTTCATCTCCTAAATCTTTGATATACAATGCAAACAGGATTGGCGAAAGGATACACCCCTGTTTTGGGCCTATCTCCATGAGCACACGTTTTGTTGTAATGTTTCCCAGGCTAAGTTCACTCTGTACGTCTTTATATAATGTTTTCATAATTCCAACAAATTCGCCTCCTAAGCCCCGAGCCTTCAGCTTGCGCCACATACCCTCCCTCCATACTTTATCGTATGCCTTTTGATATCCAAAAAGGCCATAAATAGCTTTTTCTTTTTTGCTTTCGCGGATTCTATCATTTACGATAGCGTGAAAAGATGGTCAGTAACTCGCCTTCCCTCCCTGAAGCCATTCTGGATTTCTCCCCAAAAAACCTTCTCTTCAATCACCTCCTCTAGTCTCCCATACTGAAAACTTTTCCAATGTTGCTACTGACAGAGATCCCTCGATAGTTATCCAAAACGTCTTTTTACCCCTTTTTGTGAATAAATGTCACTCTGCTTTCTCTCCACTCCTTCGGGACCTCTTGATTTGTCTATGGCTAGATTGAATAGCGCAGTTAGGCTTTCCACGAGTTCCTCTCCCCCTTTTTTGATAAACTCGTTTGGAATTTCATCCACTCCTCCCGCTTTTCCATCCCTTAATTTTGAGATCACATTTCGCACCTCGACCGTTTTAATTTCGCTGCACACGAAGTTCGATAGGTTTTCCTCGACCTGGTTCGGACACTCAGGTGGGCTCCCGATGCCCCATCGCTTATCGTTTACCTTTTCCCAGTGCCGAACTAGTTCTGATGCGACTTGATCTTGCTCGTCTGTAACTGCCATCTACTTTAATACTCTGTGGGTTACTTCCTTTGTTACGTTTATTCACCCATTTCCAAAATACGTTCGAACTCGACCCCCCTGTCGTTCTTATCTTCCTAATAAGACTGCTATTTCGTACTCTCCGATTATCGTCTTTAATCTCATTTACTTTATTTCGTGCTTGGTGGTATTCTTCCTTTGCTACTGTGGCCTCGTTGCTTTCCGCCCCCTTAAGTTTTCTACTTCCCCTGTATGCAGCACATTTAGCTTTTCTTCCCTTTATGGCCCTTTTCAGTTCTTCATTCACTCTGTACCCAAGTTCCCGTGTTGGCACCCTGACCTTTCCTACCTCCACCAGGTTTGCAACTATGACGTCTGCCATCTTCTGGACACTGCCCCTCTTGGGTACGGTTGCAAGCTTTGGTTTCAGTTTTTCATTGAACTTCGCCCAGTCAGAATCTTTTTGAGTTCCCAAATCTCCTTAGAGCTTCCTTTGCTTTTTACTAGAGTTTTGGTCCTGATCGTCACTGTAATCAAGTTGTGATCACTATCCACCTCCATTTTACCCTCATCATCCACTTCTACCCCTATCACCTCCCTCCATAAATTAATATCTGTGAGGATGTAGTCGATTATTGATTTTCTGTCGTTCCTCTGCCAGGTCCATTTCCCCTAACACCTCGCGTCCCTGTTCAGAATCTTCAGACCGAGCTCGTTTGTGAAGTTCAACAGCTTCCTTCCATTCCTGTTGACTTTATTGTCCCCACCCTCTATGCCTTCTTCATCATTACCTATGTGGCCATTCAAGTCACCCATCAGAATTATACCGAGCCCCTTGTTTTGTAGTTCGGTGATATTGGACCTTAGTGTTGAGTATATCGAATCATTCCATTCGGGTTTGCTTTCCTCCACCGCACAATACACAACCCCAAGGGCAATACTTTTGTTTTTCAGACTGATCCTTACCCATCCAATTTCTTCCGATACCTCAGCCGGGGTGCTGATGTTTTCCAGGTCTGTGCTCAGCGACGGTTTTAAATCCTCTTTAATGTACATGCCTACCCCTCCCCCTTTTTCTGGCCTTCCGTTCGCCCTACACCTATCCATACTTACCCCCTTACTTGGTCTACCCGTTCCTCGTGTCTTACCCACGTTTCGCTTAAGCCCATGACGTCAACCTCCTCTGCCTCGATCAATGTAGCAATTTCACTAACTTTCCGGTGGAGACCCTGGATGTTGCTATAACCCACTTTCAGGGTATCAAGGTTCGTTGGCTTCCGCCTACTGGTCCCATTATTATCTTGTATATCCTACTTTGTGTACCTGTGCTTTCCTTGGGAAGCTATTCCTATTGATTTGGATTTTTTGTCCCTTTTCCTTATCCCCCTTGTCCCATTTTTTACACCTACGGTTCGTGACACATTTCTTGTGTTCATTCCCCCTTCACTGATCCCCCTCCCCTCCCTATACCAAAAAGGTTCCACCACCTGCAACATATTTCTTCCTAAACCCTCTGTACCCCTTGGGCTAAGATGGAGACCATCCCTTCCATATAGGTCCTTTCTGCCCCAAAACGATCCCCAATTGTCTACAAAGGGTATCCCAAGTTCCTTACAATACTCCCCCAATTCCTCGTTGGTCCCAATGATCCGCGAATTACGCTCGCCCCCACCACCTAGTACTGGGAGAAGCCCCGAAACCACTACCTGTGCATTCTTGGCATTCAGTTGAGTTATTAAGTCCTTGTAAGTCTCAATAAGCTGATCTGATTTTCTCTCCCTGATGTTGTTGGTCCCCACGTGTACAACAACCACTGGGTCTGACCCCTTTACTAATCCACCCACTCTGTCTCTTAGGTCCTCCACCCTAGCCCCCGGAAAGCACAAATTGGCCCTGTTGACACTGTCGGGCCCACACACCACCTTACCTAACCCCCGCACTATACTACTCCCTGCAACCACTAACTGCCTCTTTCCTGTCCTACTACCCCTGTTACCACCTCTGTTCCCACTGGACCGGCTCGCAATCTTGCACTCCGCCACACTAACCTCCATGCCTACCTCCACCTCTTCAGACCCAACCTGCTCATCAGAATTCTCGAAATTACCTAGCACACTGAATCCATTTTGGACACTGCACTCCACCTTCTGCCCACTCCCACTACAGGCCACCTTGTCCTCGTTTACCACCTTCCTAACCTTCCCTCTGACTCCTGCCCCGACAGACTCCACATGGTCATCGCTATCTCCCTCACTATCCGATTCTAAACGAATACGCCTCCCCACCCCCCCCCCCCGACTCACACTACTAGCCTGGGAATTTGACACTCTAGCCCCTACTTCTCCCCTACCCTCAACCCGACGCACCTTCCTATTCCCAAAAGACACACTATCCACGTCAAAAGTCCGCTTCCTACTATCCCCCATCAAATGCCACCCTAACTGGGGTAAGACCAGACTTTCCTGACTTCCCCAGTTTCCCCCTCACCACCTGCCCCTCTTCCTCCAACTTTACATATGCCTCTAGCAGCTGCATTAACTCTACGCAGATGGCACACATCCCCAACTCCCCCAGCTCACGCCCATCCACATACACCATATCACAGTGCCTACACACATCCGAACGCGGACCGTCCGTTGGTAACTCACTAGCACCCCCTGTACTGGCCTCAGCCACTCCCCCCACCTGTACACCTATACTAACCGTCTCTACTCTGCTGGTCTGAACCTCTCGCGTCACGAAACACTTACAATCCACAGCAACCATAGCCAAAATTAGAATGAGAAGCTTGAATTTTGAAAAACCGGTCGAAATCGTAAACAAAACATAAAACAAAACACTGAAAATGACCCGCGCGAAGATAGGGAACACGCCACTGATATCCGATAAAGAAACTAAACAAAACACTAATATAACTATCTTTTATTAAAAATCACATCTATACAGCACTAAAACAATATATATGTATCTGCAGAACACCTGGAAGAAAAATATAGATACTTGAGCTAACTTTTGACAACTGAATCGAAAATACTCCCTGTTGGTTTGGATATGGACACCACATCAAACATGGAAGCATTTGAAGCAGAGGTTTGGGAGAAGATGATGTAATATTGTATGACTGTTTTGACACCCTAAATATGACCAGAGGGGTTCATCTGAACAAAGTTGTAAATCACACCTATGAAGATATTATTTGTTATAATAATAATAATAATAACTCTTTGGCCAGCCGCTGATTTGTCGCGGTCCTCATAAGAGAAGGCCATCATTCCCCCTGCACCCCACCCCCTCTTCCCCTCCTCTCCTCCCAGCATTCAGATATAAACTGCTTAATAGTGTCCCTCACTTCCTCTTTTTCAATTTCTTCAATAAGCATTCCTACCCTCTCCCTCGTGTCCCCCTTCAGCCATCTATCCTTTGTTTCTTCACCCCACTTCTGCATTATTCTTCCAGTAAATTTTATTCTATGAGGTATATACTGTGGGTATTCCAAGAGAAAATGTTCCAGGGTCTCCACTACTCCAGAGTGGCACATTTGGCATCCCTTTTCCCCATCTCTCCCAATTTTTCCCCGAAGCTCCAGTGATCTTGATCTCAGTTTGAACAGTAGTGACCCTCCAAAGGTGCCATCTAGGTACTTCTCAAAAGCTGGCTTTTCTTTATATTGTAACCCCTGCAGTGATCTTTTCACGCTAACCCCTGCTCGCCAGTTTCGATTGCAGTCTTCCATGACTCTCTCTTTGACAAACCTTTTGCCTTCTTTCATTCCTACTTCTATGTTTGTGACCTCTATAGAGTAATTGTCCATTAGTTCCCTCACATGTTTTGACCACCCCGTTTCTATATTAGAATTCCAAATGGTATCGAGCATCAATTTGCACCACCGGTTGTCAGGCAGGTTTCTCAAGTAGTTAAAGTAACACAGTTTTCCCAAATCTACCCTGTCCTTGATTTTCATCCACCCAAGCTCCCCCCTTACTGCTTCCAAAGCTGCAGCATTACTCGACCCTGTTATCCATCTGCCGGCATCATTCTGAGTACATGATTGCTTTTGGAGCAGTGGTTTGGGAGAGAAGATATCAGATTACTTTCCTATTGCCTATGCCAATAAAATCTCAAGCTCAACAACACCCTTAAATATTGCCAGCTTGATTTGAACAATCCTGTAAATTGTTTCCCATTACCTAGAATTAAAATGAGTCCCACATGGGAACTCATCAAGATTTTGTTTGAATCAGTTCGATTAGATTCTCCCCACAGTTGCTCATTATCAAATATCATTTACTTGTTCATGCATTTCAGAAAAAAATTACTCTGAAATGTTGTATTTTTAGCCTGTGTGGGATCTCATGGGGCTACTGGTTAATTTCTTCAGACAAATCAAGAATCCACGCATAATGTATGCCAGATCGTATTCAAATTGGCCCAAGGGTTCAAATATAAAATTTTCGTAGGGCATCTAAAAAGGAAGTTAATATTATATATCAGGTAATTGCATCTATCGATTTAAGAGATTTTTTTTTAAAAACTGTGGTCTCTCACATTGTTTTAAAGAAAATTGAAATGTCCTGTCCCAGTTATCACTAACATGATATTATATTGAAATTGGGAAGAGGTTTGGGAGCAATAGACTCAAACACCGCCTTTACGATGGACAAGGGCAGAGTGATCAGGGTAGCTCACCCCAACTTTAAACCTGGTGATCGAATAAAGAGAGCTACATCCAATCAGCAATTCAAGAGCTGATAAGTAATACACAGATTTAGAGATCGTCTTTGATGTAGACTGGGATGACTTGGAAAAATAGAAAATGAACAGAAAAAATATGGTAGAATGATAAATTTATTGCACATGACAAATTAGCTTACAGAAGTTGAAGACATACCAGTTAAGTGGCATGTGTGGCACGGTAATACATAAATTTGGAAAAACAGTGTTTTTATCTCCTTAAAAATTAACCCTGACTAATAACATAGTACTACTTCTCACAAAAATACTTTATTCAATCAAATCCTGCATATATAAGTACAGATTTACCGTTTCCACAAATGTCAATGGAAACTACACTGGAATGTATTTAAGGCCATTAATTACATGTCAAAAGTGGAATATTTGATATGCAGTGGATCCCTCTCAAATGAATAGCCACTTTGAAAGTGAAAAATATTCAATTAACAGGAGTATACAATTAAGAGAAATTGGGCCATTTCCTGTCTTTTAGTGATAATCTGAGCATTTACTCTATTATATGTTGTTTGACAGAGCTTACTTAGCTCATTCAAACAAGATTTAACAGCTTAACTCCTTGCATGCTGCCGTCATATATTCCTGTCCAGGACACAAAATCCCTTGGCACTAAAATAAACCTGAACTAAATTTCTCTCCAGTAAATTGAATGGTCTTTTTGACTAGCGCAGGGTTCCTGCAGCCAAGTGGATTCCAGGCTTTTCAAGGCCATTTTCATGCCATTTGTCTCCACATTTTATGAAGCCCATCACAAAAACGTTTTTTTTATGTCTTGAAAGATTGTTTTCAAGGATTTTCCAGACCACTTTTGGAGTTTTGAGGAAATTCAATGACTTTCCAGGTCTCGAAAACTGATTTTCAAATTCAAAGCTTTTCGAGGTTTTTCAAGGCCCGCAGGAACCCTGTAGGGATTTCTGTAGTTAAATTTAGATAAATTTTTCATCAAATCTAGTCATGGCTGCTTCAAAGCAGCCATGACTAGATTTGATGTAAAATATTTTGAAAATACTCTGCAGGTTAAGAGTTTAATGCCTATTTTGGATGTATGCAGGCCAAAATGTCTATAAATACAGATAAATGGGCAGGCGGGGGGGGGGGGGGGGGGGGGGGGGGGGGGGATTCAGTGGTGTCAGAATTTTTCTACAGATCACATGATGTTCATTTCAGTAAACAGGAGTTTATTCTATAACTTACATGCAATTACAGATGGAGCCCACTTAATTGGATATCTTTTAACTGAACAACCCTGTTAATTGCATATAATTTCCCAACACAAAACCATTCACCATCCAGTACAAATTTGCCCTGTCAATTTAATATAGATTATAGAGTAAACTCCTATTAATTGAATAAAAAAATCTTGTAACCTGTCAAGAAATTACCCTGACTCTCCCCAGTTTTCCTATGTTTATAGACGTATTTGGCCTCGGCACATCCAATACAGGCATTTAATCTATTATATCTTGTTTGACAGAGCTCCATAATAGAATAAAAATGCTAAGTGTCTCTCTAGAATACAGGAAAGTGACACAATCCCTGTTAATTGAATAATCCTGGGGTCTACTGTAATTCACCAAATTTCTATTGAAGGTATGGTAAATGGTTTGGTGTTTGAATGTCATATTCTGTTAACAGGGATATTCAATTAAGAGGAATACAAATTACAATTAAGTGGTCTCCACTATATTTCTAGCCAAAGCGGCTGCATATTATGATAGGAAGTTTTAAACTACGAACCTGGTGGTCAGACTTCTTCTCATATCCTTAAATGCTATTCCATGAGGAATCAAAAAACTTGGCCTTCATAAACCACAGTACAGTCTACTCAAAGGTCCATAAACTTCAAAGTTGCTCATTGGGCCTTAAGGTTTCTGCTATAAAAGCAAGTAAAGGTATGGAGAAATGTATACCTACTTGACATCTAAGATCTAAATTGCCTTGAGTGTACTGTGGAACCCTGTTAATGGAATAACCACTTTGCCAATGAGAATTAAAAGGAGTATTCATTTAACAGGGATTTGGTAACATTCCTGTATTCAAGAGATAATATTAACATTTACTCTATTATATCTTCAGAGAACTGATGGAGGTCTGTCAAACAAGTACAATAGATTAGATCCTGAATTGGATGTAGTAAGGCCAAATAGGTCTGTAGGTGGCTCATTGGTTACGGAATTGGGCTTCAAACCGAAAGGTCCATGGTTCGATCCCCGCTAGCGGTAAATGCATTGTGTCCTTGGGCAAAGCACTTAATTCTGATTGCTCATGTGAGAGCACAATGGCACTGTGTACTGAACATCGATGGTGCACTTTTCTTCAACCAATGTTAACCCATAAAACTGAGGGACATGAGGTGACCCTGGCTGTTGAAAGTGTCGTTAATTGCAATTAAATAAATAAATATATATATATATAGGTAAAGGGAATTTGGTGATTTTCAATAATTTCTTGACATATCACTAAAGTTTTTATTCAATTCACAGGAGTTAACTCTATAGCCTACGTGCAATTAACAGGTCAAATTTGTATGGAAGTGTGGTAAATGGGTAGTGTGTTTTTAAATTATATTCAACTGACAGGGTTATTTAATTGAGAGATATCCAATTTAGTGAGTTCTACTGTATTATAATCCATAGAAACAAATGGTAGAATTACAATATTAGTGGTGTGTGTAGTGCAGTGCTGGATTTACCTTGGTGAATGGGGTGCAGATGTGTCAGGCCTCCAATGTGGGAAGGGCCCCTCACAGTCAGAAAGCATTGTTGTCGAAAGTTTGTAAATTTTTGTGGGAGGCTCCTTTCTGTAAAGCTGTCTATTGATAACATCAGGACTTCAAGAGGTATAATTTTGAAATGAGTTCAAATTTATATCGCTTGAAGTGCCATACCCACCAACTGTTTAATCGTCAAACTATCAGATCTAAACCAGGTCTCTTGAGTGCCAAAGTTCCTTTTCTGTTAATTCATTTGTGTTTGAGGTGACTTTGTGCAATGTTTATAACAAAAAAAAACACATATAGAATCCACCTTGTTTGTAGACAAGGAGCTCACTTCGTAAGAAAAATTGTATCTGAAGATATATTACCTGGGTCTTATTTTAAGTACAGAGAGAATCAAGTTTTTCATACAGGCCAGCAAACCAGTATATCCAGATTTTCATGAGGATATACAAGTGTCTCATTTCTACTTAGGTCTCGAACTGTTAAAGTTCTATAATAGCAGCTTTTCTTTGCCTGTGCATAGCTAAGACTGATACAATTTCACTGGAGTTTAGTATCATTTTCAGCAACTATGGTTACATATTATGACAGAAACAAAAAGAATAAATACTGAGCTGCCAATTATTTATAATGGAGTTGCTGAGATAGAAGACTGCCACAAGAACCTATTTTACCAAATGATCATGACCTCTCATCCTCCAGAGGCAACCTCTGTTCCACAAACAAGACTTACCGCAGGCATACACACAACTAGTGAATACTTATTGTAAGATAAAAGAATAAGTCCTGATTACCCATGCTCCCGGCATGTGGGAGCACAGTGGTACTGTGTACTAAGGTATACTGCACATCACTGGTGGACTTGTCTTCAACCAATGCTGACCATGCTTGTGCAGAGTTAGTGCTCACTGCTGCTTTGTGTTCCTTCCAGGTACTCTGGCTGCCTCCACCCATAGACCTATCCCCCACTAAAGACAATCCTGCTGTCAATAGTGTTTGTTAAACCCAAATAATAAACAAGAAAATCAATAAAACTGGTGGTTACTGATCAGATAATTCTGGTACCTACTCAGAAACAGTAAGTATCATCTACTTACTATTTCTACATACTGATGGCCCCTTCAGATGTACTGCTCTGAAAAAATGAAAAAAGAAATTGCGTGTTTTTAGCTAACCAGTAAGACAAAGAGTTGAGTCATTTAATTTGTTTAACAATAACTTTTACTAGCTTGTAACTTATGACAGATTCATCATAAAACTTGTTAATGGATGATTGAATGTGATTTTATTTCAAGACTATAATTATTCAAACACAGCAAAAATGATCCTTTTCAAGGAATTTGTACACAAGTTGGTTTAAATATACAGTTAAAACTAGAAGTCCTGTCATGACATTCGCACAAATAGCATGTCGATCTGCACGTTAATCTACGCGTTATGACCATAGTAAGGCTATCAAATTCTGAACATATGGCCTGTGCACAGGCAATGTTTCAACCAATGGACCTCCGGGTAACAGAGGTTCATTGGCAGAAACATTGCCTGTGTTTGCTATGAGTAACCAGGAGAACCTGCTCTGCTTTGGATGGCATTCGATATGGCAATCGCACGCAATTCCTACACACAGTTAAGCCTAGTTACGCGCACAGTTCAAGACAGAACGTTTAGTTTTAACTGTAGTCATATCTGATACAAATCAAGTCAGTTCTGATACATGAAGTTTCCTATATTTCCAATTCATCTCATCCACCTTGTGTTTTCAACAACCTGCTCCTAGTCCAAGTTTTTCACAAACAATCTCACTTTAGAACTTGAGTGCCATTTTCTTAGCCACTTGTATCAGACAGTGACTTCATTATCAGGACCAATCAATCAACCTCACTAGATTGACTTTGGCACAATGTACAAGTATTGATGATCATGAGAACTCTGGAAAAAACAGAAAAGTTTCAACACCACTCACCTCTCCAGGGAGGTCAGAAAAGTCTATCTGTCTGGTTTCAGATTCAGTTTCAAATTAAAATCCTGCCCATCAGATTCTAACCTATGAACTACAACCTCCTTCTGGGCAGTCTATATGTATATCAATATTCTTACTATTATCCTAGATGGATGTGGAATAGAGAAATCTTACATGATACTTGAGCCAGACATTGGGATTGCCAAATGCAAGGTTCTTACAACTGCAACAAAAAAAAAACTTCCATACCTTTTCAAGACATGTCAGCCTATTTTCCATACCCATTTGAGCACTTCAATTAGATGAAAATCTGACTGAAAAACTTTATTGAAAATAGTCAGTAACATGAGGTAACATTTGTTTTTCGAAAAACATTTCTCATAAAGCAACTAGAAATTTAACCAATTAAATCTGGTTTGACGACAGTGCTCACGGATCTCTGTGAAACAAGACTGAATTGGTTAAATTCCTAGTTGCATTGTGGGAAGTATTTGCAGGTTGAAATTTTGATATTTCAACATCATTTCAAAGAAGGTTAATTATTGAAAAAATTAATTTCCATACTTTTTCAATACTCTCAAGACTTGACTGACAATTTTTCCATACTTTTGACAACCTTTTCCAGATCAACACAAATTTATCATACTTGTTCAAGAATTCCAAAATGGTGAAAGACCCTTCCAAGTGCAAGTGTCTGGCACAAATATCCCACATGCAAAATTCATTGTGGATAATTTTTCTCCCCTCCCATATGTCAATGTGACATGGTTTGGGTTCAAAGACTAGTTACGCGCCACCCTATCTACCAGAAAGAGGTCTGGTCAACTGACAATATCTAATTACATATTCTAAAAGAGTGACGAAAGGTTTAGGATATACAACAGAACCATGTTTATTGAATGACCATTTTGCCAGTGAAGATGATTCAATTAATGGGAGTATTCAATTAACAGGAATTTGATCTCTTTTCTATATTCCAGTGATAAACCGAGTATTTATTCTATTATATCTTGTTCGGCAGAACTCACAGATCCCTGTCAAACAAGATGTAATCGATTAAATGTCTGCAATGTATGTACTGAGGCCTAATAGGTCTATGAACATGAGGAATTCAGTGATTGCTCAGGTAATTTCTTGATCGATTACAAGATTTTATATCCAATCAACAGTAGGTCACTGTATACTCTATGCAATCAACAGGTCAAATATGTACTGAAGGTATGGTAAATGGTTTTGTGTTTGAAAGTTATATTCAATTAACATGGATATTAAATTATAAAGAGAAATCCAATATAGTGGGCTCAACTGTACTAAGAGTATATACTTGGAGAATGAATGGCACGGTTAAGGCATTGAAGCGAGCACAATAATGCCGAAATTCACCATTACTGAACTCATGCTGTTGATGTTTACCAAGCTCTCAGGCCACAAGTCCAATTCCCGTAAGGAATTTTATGCTGTTATCAACTGTTTGTTTACCCACTTTTCTTGAAGTTTGTGCACAGACTGTTGTTGGTGTAATGCGAAGTCCCTTGGTTCACAAAATGTACAAATATTTTCTTGTGCTCCTGTTAAAGATATTCCAATCAGAAAGTATTTAATTTGCCTTAAAAACATGAAGATATTAACACAATTTCTGGAACACTGCAACCAAATTAGAATACATGTTAACCCTTTGAACTTGAAGGGCCACTTTTCTGGCCCAGGAACATGAAACGTCATAATTTCATTAAGTAGGATGGCTGCAAAGTGAATGTGTAGGTTAGACCAATCAATATTTTCAATGTGCAGCCCTAAGGCTGCATCTTGAAAATATTAATTGGGCTACCCCCAAATACTGAATATGGACTCTTCCAGTTGATGTCATTGAACTGAGATAGAAGATACCACCAGGGTTCAAAGGGTTAAAGATTCAGTTAAATAAAGTCTTGATTACGAAATATTTCTTACGCCAATTCAAAGAAAATGAATGTTCATGGTATTTTTAGATTCTGGATTGAAAAGCAACCGTTCACTTTTCCGACCAACAGTAACATTCCCAGCGGGTCACTAGACGGGTTAATCTAAACACAGGCGACGGACTATTTATAGCCTATACTGGTTCCAGGCCCATAACAGCATTGACTTGCTTAGAGAATTTGACAGGGAGCTTGAGAGCTTGGATATTTACATATGACACTGTTGAGCTGGTGGGTGAGACATGTCTGTTCAACCCAGATATCTCACATGGAACATACAAATCACGGCAGGTAAGAGGTGGGAGAAATGAGTTATCATAATAGATATTATAGAGTGTCAACAAATATCAACATCTTAAGACAGAATGAAATTACACCAAAAAACACAACTGCATAGCAATAAAAAACTGGAATGCATTTATATCATTAGCAACAACACAAAGAGATACAGTTATAAAGGTTTTTGCTATTGTGAAATGGAATGATATGCATATTAGATATAATTATATATATACACACTGATGTACTTGATATAATATAAGAATGACGGTTTTTAACAAACATTTTATAACACTGAGACATTACTAGAATCAAATTTTGCAGTAATGATATTGTCCACTCCCATTTTTTGTTGCCAACAATATATCTTCAGAGATCCAATACAAATCTCTTAATTCTTTACTTAACAAATCGGTCGAATTTGCTCACAAAATTTACAAATTGAGCAGTTGGAAAAAAACATTTATTGAAAAAATTTCTACAAAACCATATCAATGAGCTTGTTCCAATGAGGGGACATACAATATGGCTTTATCCAAAATTTGAAAAAAAATAAAATAATGGGGACATTTGATATGACTTTATCAAATTTGTTTTGTTTTTAAAAATTAAAAAAAAAGAGATGCAAATTTTGAAATCCTATGTATTGTGAAAAGGGTTAAAGAAAGCCCACGGCTCTTCCATAATTAGTTCATGGACAAAGAGTGATGACTATACGTTACTCCAACTTTCAGTCAGCAGTGCTAAAAATATTATATTCATGGGCAGATGCGACTGCTGTGTGATACAATTCATTCTAGTTTCTACACCTCTAGACATGAATTTATCTGTGAAGATATCCCAGTCACCTACCATGTTGCACCCCAGTCCACATATCTACAAATGGTAACAACAATGCATGGTTGTTCTAATCATGGTTGTTTAGTTTACAAAATATCAAATCAATCAGAGTAAAATTTTGAGACTAATTGCAGATACAGAGTCATAATAGATTTGTTCAACAGTGCAAGTGAAAGGGTCAATAACTCTTGGGAAATAAGATGTAGCAACATAGCCTAATGATATGTGCAAGTTCACTTCACGGTTATTCATCATTCAAAACATCTGGTGCAAAGAGTGAGACTGGCTGCAGATAAAGGGTCAGTCAAGAAGGACTTATTCAATAATCTAAGTGAAAAGGTGCAATAACTCCTGAAAATATGATGCAGCAACATGGCATAGCGTATATGCACACACAAGTTCATATCACAGATATTTGACATGCAAAATATCAAAGGAATCCAATGGAAAGTGTGAGACTAGTTTCGGATAAAAGTTCTGAATGGTCGAAATGGATGCATGCATGTATGTATTGACAAATGGATGAACAGGCAGATGGACGAACAGACATGAGGCACCCTATATATCCACTCTAAAGTGGAGGTATCATAATATGAGGCCCCGGGGGCCTGAAGAACTCATCTGACAAAGCTGGTTAAAGAAGGATTTACGGTCACATTCAGCATCTATGGCTAGTTAATATTAACACAGGGATTTATTAAAACAAAGTTGAATCTGACCCCACAGGGATGCTATATACCAAATATAAAACTAGAGGCTCAAGAGAGCCTAAAAATGCTTACCTGGACCAAGTTGTCCTAAACTGTAAGGTTTATGGGTATGGAGAAAATGTAATATGAATGAACCATATGACAGATTCGCCAGCAATTTTTTTGTCCAATTGTTTCAAGTGCTCAGAAGAAAGCTTTATACCAAATACATAATCTCTAGTCCATGCAGTTTGGAAAATATTGGACATTTCATTTTTTTCTATTTTTAGCGACAGATGTTCCACGCGAAAAATTTTGGGGGCATGAATGAAGTACTTAGGGTCAACTAATGTCACATATAAAATTTGGTTCAAATCACTCTACTGGTTCTTGAAATAGAAATTTTCAGGGGAGCTCAAAAGTGAGCCTATCCCCTGAAGAGCCCAAATATGGACCTATCAGCTTTCTTTGAACAACTTTTAATCTTGAATACCAGAGGAAGTTTCATACCAAATATCAAAGCATTCCCACTTGTGGTTCATGAGAAGAAGATTTTTAAAGAATTTCATCATATTTGGGCATAAGACCACGCCCAAAAAAGGCGGAGACCCCATCTGAACAAAACTAAAACAGAATACCCCCAAGATGATGTGGCCCATGGGCCATTGGTTTGTGAGGAGAAGATTGTTTTTCACATTGGTCTCTCAATTCGGGAAATAAAAATTTTGTGTGCGACACAAAATTTGGATCTTCCCGTAGTGAGTTCAAATATTGACCTAGAAACTTTCATTGGACAAATTGGAATTTTGGGTACCAAAAGAGGTTGCATATCAAATATCAAAGCACTCTGATCTGTGGTTAAGGAAAACAAGTTGTACAAAAGGAATGCAGGTATTTAGGCATCAGGGATCAGAACCACAGAGACAAAAAATTTTTGTGTGTGTTTTCTTATTGGTATTTAAGGTCACATATTTCTGCACAATCAAAATCGTGACCACAGTATGGTGATAAAGTCAAGTTTTGTAAATCGTTTATACCCATGTTGCCCATTTTAGAGGACTTCCACCCCAAGCATTGGTGACTGGTCCTATTTTACCAGTGTAACAGAACTTGTTTACCACAGTAAACAAGTATGCTGCACTTCCCGGAGTTCCCATGGGGGAGTAAAAGTGTATGTTAACCCTAATAATTTTACCAAATATCAAAAGATTCTGACTGCTGGATCTGAACAAAGAGATTTTTAAAGAATATTCCTCATATTGAACAAAGTTACAATTTGTGTTAACCCTAATAATTCTGGATACTAAATATAATTTTTTAGTGTTCTGTGATTTGAGAATAAATGGGGAATGGGAAGGCTATGGGTATTTGAATTTGTATCTATTTTTTGCTCCTGGGGTTCCCACTGGGCACAAAAAATGCCCCCTGAACAAACTTGAATCACACCTCCCTAAGGATGATATACACCAACTATCAAAAGATTCTGACTGCTGAATCTGAAGAAAGAGATTTTTAAAGAATATTCCTCATATTGAACAAAGTTACAATTTGGGCTCCCATAGGGAGCCCAAATATGAACCCAGGGACTTGGTTTGAACAAACCTGAATCTCCCTTCCCTAAGGATGCTGTATACCAAATATTAAAAGATTCTGACTGTTGGATCTGGAGACGAAGATTTTTAAAGAATATCCCTCATATTGCACTAATTTGAACATTTGGGCTCCTGTAGAGTGCCCAAATATGGATCCAGGGGTTAAATTTCAACAACCATGTGAATCAATCTTCCATAGATGTTATATGTGAAATATGAAAGCTTTTGGAGCAGTGGTTGGGAAGAAAAAGATTATTTTATATTTTTCCCATTAACTTCAGTGTTAAATAATGCTGACTCAGCATTTTTTCAAAGTCCCGAAACTGTACCTTAGGACAAAACCCATAGCGATTTCTTTTCACCATTCCTTTCTATTGGTCCTAAGGAAGCTTCACACCAAATAAAAAGTTTCAGTGCTGTGCAGTTTTGGAGATATGGGTGGTTTAATTCTTTTCTATTTTTACCTCCCGAGGTTCACACGGGACAGCGGAAATTTTTTTTTTGGCATGAATCAAGTACTTAGGACCCAATAATACCTCATAGCAAATTTTGTTCAAATCGGCCTCTCGGTTTGGAAAATAGAAATTTTAGGCGGGACACAAAATGGGGATCCTCCTGTAGCGAGCCCAAATATTGACCAAGAAAATTTCTTTGAACAAACTTGAATCTTGAGTACCAATGGAGCTTACATACCAAATATCACAGCATTCTGACTGGTGGTTCATAGGAAGAAGATTTCAGGAGAAATTGATGCTTTTGGAGCATCACTCCCACCCCAGACGGGGGCACCGAGTTCATTTTAACAAACTGGAAAGAGGATACCCCCAAAATATTGTATGTCAAATTTGTTTGGGTTTGGGCTAGTTGTTTTGAAGAAGACCGAGTCGCAAAATTTAACGGACGCCAAGTGATGGCAAAAGCTCACACTGACTTTCAGTCAGGTGAGCTAAAAAGATTCTGACCTGTGGATCTAAATAAGATGATCCTAACTGGTTGATTGCTGGAAGCCCAAATTTGGGCATTACTTAGAAGTGCTGGTACCACAAGTTAAAGCTTTCATATTTTGGAGATGTACTTCGTATTATCTTTGATGTGAAATTATTCAGTCTGTAAGGATTTGCCTTGTTGCAGTTTATGGGAGTGTGCCTATGGGCATTCTCCCGAAAATTGTAATAAGGCAAAGACACAAAAAACAAATCTTACTGACTTGCAATAATTCAGCACTCTACCAGCTAAAGAATAATTCTCATAGTGCACCAAGTTAAAATTCAGACTCCCATAAGGAGCCCAGATATGAACGTGGGAACTTGGTTTAAACAAACTTGCATCTGACTCAACTAAGGATGCTGTATATCAAATATTGAAAGATCTGACTGGTGGATCTGAATAAAATATTTTAAGAACTTTGGAGCTCCCATATAAACTCAAATATGAACCTTGGGGCCTGATTTGAATAAACTTCAATCTGAACCACTGATGATGCTGTATACTAAATATCAAAAGATTCTGTCTAAGTTAAAATTTGGGATCTCATAAGGATAAAAAATATGAACCCAGGGACTTGATTTCAATGAACTTGAATCTGCCTCCAATAAGGGTGCTGTATACAATGTACCAAATATCTAAAGATTCTGATTGGTAGGTTTGAAGAAGGTTTTTAAAGAATATTCCTCATATTGCACCAAGTTAAAATTTGAGCTGAGCTCCCATAAGGAGGCCACATATGAATGCAGGGACCTGATTTTAATGAACTTGAATCTGCCCCCATAAGAATGTTGTATACCAAATATCAAAAGTTTCTGACTAGTTTATCTGAAGAAAAAGGTTTTTAAAGAATAATCCTGATATTGCGTAGGAAGCCAAATATAAACCAAGGGACCCGATTTGAACAAACTTGAATTTCTTTTCTCCAACCCCATCCCCACCCTCTAAAAATGCTGTGTAACAAATATTAAAAAATCAGATTCCTGGATCTGAAGAAAATGATTTTTAAAGAACTTTCCTCACATTGTACCAAGTTCAAATTCAGGCTGCTGTATGGAGCCCAAATATGAACCCAGGGACTTGATTTGAGCAAACTTGAAACTGATCCCACTAATGATGTTGTATACCAAATATCACAAGATTCTGATTGGTGGTTTTGGAGATGAAGACTTTTCTTAATTCAGCAATATTTCCAAGTTAACATTTGGAATCCTGTATGACACTCAAATATGAACCCAGGGATTGGATTTAAAGAATTTGAATCTGATCCCCCTAAAAATGTTGTACATGTATACCAAATATCAAAAAATTCTAATTAGTGGTTCTGGACAAGACAATTTCTTTAATTTTTGAAAAATGCCAACTCAGCATTTTTTTCAATTTCCCTTTCGGTAACTTATGAAACAACCAATTACAATTTTTTTTGCCCAGTCACTTCTACTGGTCCTAAGAATGTTTCATACCAAATAACAGTTCTCTGTTCTCCCCAACCCCATCCCCACCCTCTAAAAATGCTGTGTAACAAATATTAGAAAATCAGATCCCTGGATCTGAAGAAAATGATTTTTAAAGAACTTTCCTCACATTGTACCAAGTTCAAATTCAGGCTGCTGTATGGAGCCCAAATATGAACCCAGGGACTTGATTTGAGCAAACTTGAAACTGATCCCACTAATGATGTTGTATACCAAATATCACAAGATTCTGATTGGTGGTTTTGGAGATGAAGACTTTTCTTAATTCAGCAATATTTCCAAGTTAACATTTGGAATCCTGTATGACACTCAAATATGAACCCAGGGATTGGATTTAAAGAATTTGAATCTGATCCCCCTAAAAATGTTGTACAAAATTTTTATTAGTGGTTCTGGACAAGACAATTTCTTTAATTTTTGAAACTGTGGTTCTGGACAAGACAATTTCTTTAATTTTTGAAAAATGCCAACTCAGCATTTTTTCAATTTCCCTTTCGGTAACCTATGAAACAACCAATTACAATTTTTTTGCTCAGTCACTTCTACTGGTCCTAAGAATGTTTCATACCAAATAACTGTTCTCTGTGGTCTTAGAAATATGGGCACTCAAGGCCACAAAGAGATGCGAGTCCACATATGGAATGAAGAAATTCCAATTTGAAAATTTTGCAATGATTGTGTTTACTGTACAGTTTGGAACTGGAATAAATAAAAAGCTAATGGCACATATATGTTTTGAGGCACATTGTTTGTGAAAAATACCAGCAGTCTATGTTATGATAACATGTAATATATGTTTTTATAAGACAGTGAAAAGTGACATGCCAAATTTGACATAAAACCACATCACGACAAATACTTGGATTTAATAAAGAGAAAAAGAATGAATTTTTTCTACTTAGATCAATAATAATAATTACACTTAATACATTAACCCTTTACCCAACGCATATGATACGAAAATTTGCTATTTAAATTATTTTTCTAAAAAAACATTTTCAACAAAACCATATTGTTCGACTCCCTCATTGGAAATAGCTCCACAAGTTTGTTCCAATGAGAGATCACATGATATGGTTTTGTTAGAATGTTTTGAAAAAAGAAATTTTTTATGCTAAGGGAGTGGCTGATTCGTTAGGTAAAGGAGTTAACAAAAATATTCAGATTTCTCACAAAATCCATCTCCTGACTGGTTGAAGAGATATTTTCAGTTGCAACCCACAGGCATTATAACAAGAGGATAAAATGCAGAGGTTTTCAGTCCACCTAACCATTATAACATAATTCATCAATAAGAACTAAAAAAAATATGTTTCTCAGGCCCTCCTGCATGGTCCTTTTGGCTGCCACATGCTATCTTTTTATAACCAATGTAAACTTAAAATGAAAGTGTCAATGACACTGTAGCTCAACTTGTCAAGACATGTACATGTACAGTATGTGACAGAGCAATGACAAAGATCTAGGTAATGACCTGATAACAAAGGTACATATAAAGTATTGTAACGGTTAGAACATAAATACTGACCGTAGCCTCTAACAAATGTATAGGTAAAGTATGGTAAAGGTGGGTGACAGTCAGATGCTAAACTAGAAAAGAAATCTTTGAGTCCCAGAGTGGGTCTGACTGAACCCCAAAATATTTGTTCTCATACCACAGTGATAACAAAGGCACCCCAAAACACACTCATTCCTGTCCCAAGGTGAAAACAAAGGTACCCAAGAAGTTTCATGAAGATCAGTTCATAATACGAGCTGTATAGAATTTGTGACAAAAAACTGATTGGACCTAATTTCGGTACAAAATGGCCACTGGCAGCCATCTTGAATTTTGGATCACACTCAGAAACACTCTCTCGTCCCAAGGTGATAACAGAGGTACCCAAGAAGTTTCGTGAAGATCGGTTGATAAATACAGCCTCTAACCCGAGCCATATTGACATGTGCACTTACAGTGTATAAGTAGCACTAAATAAATCAAAATTCATCTACTTTGCATCATTTCTGTACGAGAAAAAAACCCGTACTGAATGCGATGTATTCCATTTTACTAAACATTCATACAAAAATTTATTCAAATCAGAACTTTCATACAGAAGTTCTGTACAAAAGACTGACTGCACTAATTTTGGTACAAAATGGCTGTCGTGGCCATCTTGAATTTCGGACCACACCCAAAAACACTCGTTCTCATCCCACGGTGATAACAAAGGTACCCAAGAAGTTTCGTAAAGATCGGTTCATAAATACGGCCTCTAGCCGGAGACGTATAGAAGTTGTGTACAAAAAAATGATCAGCCTGAATTTCGGTACAAAATGGCTACTGGCAGCCATCTTGAATTTTGGACCGCACTCAGAAACACTCGTTCTCGTCCCAAGGTGATAACAGAGGTACCCAAGAAGTTTCGTGAGGATCGGTTGATAAATACAGCCTCTAGCCCGAGCCGTTTTGACATGTGTACTTACTGTGTGCAAGTAGCACTGAAAAAATCCAAGTTCATCTAATTTGCATAATTTCTGCACAAGAGAAAAACCTGTATTATATGTGATGTATCCCATGGTACTAAACATTCACACAAAAAAATTTTCAAATCAGCGCTTTCATATGGAAGTTCTGTGCAAAAATCTGATTGCACCTAATTTTGAACAAAATGGCTGCCATCGGCCATCTTGAATTTTGGACCACACTCAAAAACACTCGTTCTCGTCCCACGGTGATACCAAAGGTACCTAAGAAGTTTCGAAAAGATCGGTTTATAAATACGGCCTCTAGCCTGAGCTGTATTGGCATTTGCACTTACAGTGCTGAAAGTAACACTAAATACATCAAAGTTAGTCTAATTTGCATAATTTACGTACGAGAAAAAAACCCGTATTATATGTGATGTATCCCATGGTACTAAACATTCATATAAAAAATTATTCAAATCAGCGCTTTCATATGGAAGTTCTGTACAAAAAACAGATTTCTGCATCGTCGGTACAAAATCGCGGCTGGCGGCCAACTTGAATTTCGGATCGGACCCCAAAACACTCGTTCTCGTCCCACAGTCATAACAAAGGTACCCAAGAAGTTTCGTAAAGATCGGTTCATAAATACGGCCTCTAGTCCGAGCCGTATTGAATTGTTGACGGACAGACGGACAACTGGCCATGGCATAAGCTCAAATTTGGCTTCGCCAAAGTTGAGCTAAAAATAAAATAAAAAAACGCTCGCCCGCATGCAATTTTACAAATGATGGCCTGAGAAACTGAAGATCTACTTTGTGGGGCCTAACAGAAAAAAATATTATTCTAGAAACAAATGTTGGATATATTTTTTTGAAAACTATATCAAGTATGGGGAAAACATTTTATCCAATACAATTTCGGACAACAATTCCAAAATGGATTTCAAAGTGACCTGAGTTGTTTTCTTCCTAAGCTTTTCATTGAGTACTACTGAGGTGTTATAAATTATATTCTGAAACAAAAACACTTTAACCCTCTTCATTCTGATGGCAAAGTACCAAACTTTCATATAGCAAATTTTTCCCATAATGCAACTAAGAATTTAATCAATTTAATCTTGCTTGACAGAGCTCAATGAGCTCTGTCAAACAAGATTGAATTGGTTAAGTTCCAAGTTGCATTATAGTAAAATTATGTAGGTTTAAATTTTGATATTCAAATACAATTCAATTCATTATTCAATACATCTGTGTGCAGAGAGTTCAATATTGAGAATTATGCTATTGTATGTAACACTAAAGATCAAGATTACAACTTTGACATACGTTGAGGTCTCAGAACTGGTTGTCAAACAAGCAATCATAAGAAAATTTTCAGGGCAAAAAGCTATCCTGGCAGTGGTCTCCAATCAAATCTTGACTGCCTACATAATCAGCCAAACCATTACTGGAAATCATTTCCAAGTCTCTAGACTGGCAGGTGGTGGATTGGTATGATTTGTCAAAAATATTCTTCACCTGTGCCACAATGACATGGCTGTGGAAAGATCATTTGTCATTTTATCCACTAACAGCACAGAGATAAGAGGAGAAAAATTTTCTGTCATTTCAAAAATAAAATATAAATTCTTGAATAAAATTTCACAATCCAATTCACCCAACTATAACAATAAGAAAAACAAATATTTTGAACCATTCAACCGATATATTGAAAATAAATGGATGGTGCTAAACTCTCTGTTGTTTATGTAACAAAACACTGGAGGGACATCTGTAAATATTTCACTACAAAAAGGAAAGAAATGACTATTTAATATATACTATCAATATTTCAACAAAAACAAAAATATACAATTAACCTACAATTATTTTGGCACCAATGAAATTGATATTCTCATGCTATTTGTACACAATACACACCATGACTGTTGACTAAATTGGTGCTATTATCTATTTTACAAGAGCTTTGCATCAGAGATGCTGGAATCGAGTTGGGTGGCTCTAACTGGTAGAGTGTTGGAAGCCTATATTCAGGCTTTAATCAGAAATGCAGGTAATGCAATTTAAAGACTTCATATTCAGTGGATGTACTTCATATTATCTTTGAAGTGAAATTTTTTAACCTTTTGAGGATTTGCCTTGTTACAATTTATGGGTGAGTGCCTATGGGTACTCTCCCATAAATTTTAACAAAGCAGACACATGTCGACAAATTTTGATGACCAAAATTAATTTAGCACTCTACCAGTTAACTGTAGTGTGCTAAGTTATATTTGGTCGTCAGAATTTGTTCACGTCTTTGCCTTGTTACAATTTATGGGAGAGTGCCAGTGGGCACTCTCCTATAAACTGTAACAAGGCAAATCCACACCAACTAAATAATTCCACTTACAAGATAATAATGCAATGTAATAATGCAATGTTAATACCTAGAATCTGCCACAGTGCTCTCTGACTTACATTATTACCCCATATCATAGGCGTACACACCCTTTGTTCATTCGAAAACATTCTCAGCTCAACTCAATGGAGCATACTGCTGGTGCTACACAGACGGGCTCACAAGGCAAGCACCTCAACGGGTCCCTATTTTACACCTAGGTATGGTGGGGATTGCGTAGTACTGGTGAACATTCCCATCATCCATAGCTGGCATGTGATGCAATGTCACAGAATCACACACTCAAACTTCGCCGATCGCACACCAACCACTACTATGGGAAGCACATGAATCAATCGCCAAATGGTTACCCATCCAAGGATTAACCAGGCTCAATGTTGCTAAACTTCGGTGATCTAACGAGAACCGGTCTCGCTTCGCCAGTACTCCCCATAATATGGAGCACATCCACAGCATATGAAGCATTAATGTTACAGTACCTGCCCTTGAGAATAAAACCCAAATGTGGGATTCCAGCACTCTACCAGTTAAAGGAATCTGTGCTAGAACCTGAAACTACTGAAACTAGGAAGCAATCTAAGAGGAATAGGACAAATTTGGGGAAAAATGGAAAATGTTCGTCAATTACTGTGCTGACACCATCCGCAAATCAGACATTCAAACGAAAACAATAGTGATTAACCAATAAGGATGTGTAACCATCACCCGCTTGCCGATTAGTTGAGTGCACAATTGGCCGATTGTGAGTGCCGATGTCCGAAGTCGCATCCAAAAGGAGTTGTTGATTCAAGAACACATTGAACAAGGTTAATTTTACAGGACAGTCAGGTTGATATGTCTGTTGATCTCAAGAGCGAGTCACTGTATCAAAATTAAATCACGATGTCAGCAGGAAACATGTCAACAGCACAGCATCTTTGATCGATGTGAAAATAGGTGACTTATGCTCATACTATTATTAAATGCCACCTCCATTTAAATTTAGTAACAAGATGAAATTGAATAAAATATATCAAAGGGCAATTAAATAACATTTATTTATTTATTAGATTTAATTACTGATTTATGTTCTAATTTGAATTTTAGATTCAAAACCCACATGGATATACAGAACAAAACAAAAGTAGGTCCCGTTTTGTACATAGTAATTCAGATTGCTTTTGTTGTGGGGTGTAAATCAATGACTGAAAATACATTCATAACGGCTGTGTTTTCAAATAGCTTCTAACACTTCAATTAACTCCATTTCATAGATTCGTATTCACGCATCTAGTGGAGGAAAATCCCGATTGGAAAAAAATAATATTTCACAAATGATAGCCAATCCCAGACGTCCATGCACAAAATGGCCATACACTATTTTTAGATTGTTTACATAAGTAACATGCACAACAGATTAGTAAAACTCTGACTGTGAAAACATTCGGCTGATGAGTGTATTTTATGTTCATTTGTTATTGTCCACTTTGTGTTGACAGTGAATAAAAAAGAATTGGGTAACCAGATTGTTTACTAATGAGCTGACAGTGATATCAAACGATGAAACAGGAATTTATAGTACTGGAGGGGTGCTGTCAGTGTATGTGTATCTTGTACCGGAAGTGGGATATTATGCCGAATAATCGACAAATCGTTTCAAAACTACTGCCAATCATTGTGGCAACTTATTAAGCTAGTTAGTTACTACTTGTGTGAGGCCATGAATCAAATCGACTTTAGTTTGAATACGGCAATTTTTATGCCGTGGTGTTCCATGTAACCATCGGCATGAACCGATGTTCAAACACTTCTGGTCAACCGATGGCTTAAAATCAGCTGTTGTCAGATGCGATTGCTGAACATCGGTTAATCACTAGAAAACAATCTAGGGGCCTTTAACTCTTGGAAACAAATTTGTGTAGGAGTGGTTTTCAAAACTCATCCAAGACATTCTCGAGTAGAACCCACAGACTAAATTTGGTAAAAAATTGGAAAATGCAGACATGTTAAGATTCGCGGGAAACTCCCGGGATATCAACGTTGTTCCCGGGAGAAACTTTAGTGGGGCTGTGATTCCAATGCTTGTGAATACAATACAGTTTAAATAAACAGCTAGACAGGACACAGAACCAGCCAAAATAAATAGCAGCATAACTCCAAAATGAATAAGACTAATGGTACCGCCCGGCCACAGATCACCCCGAACTATGGCCAAATGGCCTATAATACTGGAATGAAAAGTTTTGTGTTGAAAGTGTTGGGGATGAAAAATCTGATTCGGTAAGAGAATTATGTTTTCCCATTCCTGTGACCTTGGCCTTTGTCACTCGAGCATGGTGTTCCTGTGCAACAGACCTTCCATTGGTCTTTGCGTTTATGTAAAGGTTTGTGGAAATCCACCTAAGCATTATAGAGTTATGACTCTGGATGGACAAATACAGTCTGTGAGAGAATTATGTTTTCACATTCCTGTGACCTTGGCCTTTGTCACTCAAGCATGGTGTTTCTGTGTAACAGACCTTCCATTGGTCTTTACTTTTGTATGAAGTTTTGTGGAAATCTAACCTCCCCCCCCCCCCCCCCCCCCCCTCCAAGTGTTACAGAATTGTGGCTCCGGTCGTTTTTCCATTTCCTGTGACCTTCACCTTTGTCACTCAAGCATGGTGTTACTGGGCAACAGACCTTCCATTGGTCTTTACCCTTGTGTAAAGATTCATGGAAATCCACCAAAGCATTATATAGAGTTATGGCTAAGGAAGGACAAATAAAGTTGGACAGACAGATGGACAGATGGACGTTCTAACAATTGGTAGTTATGTGGCTATTTTTATGGGACTACAATACAAGAGGCCCCATGGGGCCTGAAGCGCTCATCTTGTACAGAACACAATTTGAACAGAGTCCAAGAATGAGTCTACATTAAGCAAGCCATCTCCACAGGCTACACTGTCAATCCTTGAGTCCCTCAGGAGTGACAAAAATAATCTGGGCATCATGCCTTTTCTTCAGTTGATCATAAGTAAAATGTAGAGCTCCCCTATGAAGCCCCTTGATACAACCTATGTGGATTAATCTTAGTTCCTCTAGAGGGTAGTGAATACAAAATTTTTAATTCTTCAACAAAATGGCCAATTCCGGCTCCCATAGAGAGCCCAAATATTAACCCAGGCTCTTGATTTGAACACAGTTAAATCTGACTTCCCTAGAGATGTTGTGTACCGAATATGAAAGCATTCTGACTGTTGGATCTGAAGAAGAGAAATTGTAAAGAAATTTCTTCAAATTGCACTAAGTTCAAATTTGGGCTACCATAGCAAGCCCAAATATTAACCTATGGATCCGATTTGAACAAAATTGAATCTGACCCCCCTAGAGATGTTGTATACCAAATGTAAAGGCATTCTGACAGGTGAATCTGAAGAAGAAGATTTTTGAAGAAATTCCCTCATATTGTGCCAAGTTAAATTTCATGTTCCCATATGGAGCCCAAATATTAACCTAGGCACTTGAATTGAACAACCTGGAATCTGACCCCCCTAGACATGTTGTATACCAAATATAAAAGCATTCCGACTGGTGGATCTGAAGAAGAAGACTTTTAAAGAAATTTCCTCATATTGCACTAAGTAAAAATTTGGGCTACCATAGTGAGCCCAAATATATACCTAGGGATCTGATTTGAACAAACTTGAATCTGACCCCCATAGAGATGTTGTATACCAAATATCAAAGCATTCTGACTGATGGATCTGAAGAAGAAGATTTTTTTAAATTACCCTCCATATTGAACAAAGATAAAATTTGGGCTTCCGTAGGAAGCCCAAATATTAACCTAGGGACTTGGTTTGAACAATCTAGAATCTGACCCTCATAACAATGATGTATACCAAATATTAAAAGATTCTGACTGGTGGTTCTGAAGAAGAAGATTTTTAAAGAATATTCCCCATATTACCCTATGTTAAAACTTCGGGCTCCTGTAGAGAGCCCAAATATGAACCAATAAGCTTTATTTCAACAAATTTTTATCTGACCCCCCTATGAATGCTGTATACCAAATATCAAAAGATTCTGATGATTGGTTCTGGAGAAAAGATTTTTTTAAATTTTTGCAAATATGCTGACTCAGCATTTTTTCGATGCCCATTACAGAACACTCTAACATAACCGATGGCAATTTTTTTTTACCATTCAATTCTACTGGTCATAAGGCTCTCTGTTCCGTGGGGTTTGGGAAATATGGGCGTTTGAAAATATTTCTATTTTTAGCTCCCAGGGTTCCCATGGGGATGCGGGAATTTTTTTTTGCATGGGTCAAGGTCAAGTTAAGTACCCAATACTACCACAAACCAAATTTGGTTCATACCGGACCATCGGTTCAGAAAATAGAAA
This sequence comes from Pictodentalium vernedei, assembly GCA_031216915.1. NCBI lineage: Eukaryota > Metazoa > Mollusca > Scaphopoda > Dentaliida > Dentaliidae > Pictodentalium > Pictodentalium vernedei. Next base: position 188,949,052 of record CM062292.1, on the reverse strand, counting down.
TTTTGGGCGGGGCCAAAAATCTTACCCCTCCTATTACAATGCCAAATATTATTTCACGAACTTCGTTTGAACAAACTTGATTCTACACCTCATATGGAAGCTCCATAGCAAATATCAAGTCATTGTACACACTGGTTCTTGAGAAGAAGATTTTTAAAATATTTTGGAGCATTTTTCCCCACTCCCTCCCTATGGGGCTGGGCATGCTGAGTTGAACAAAAATGAAATGCCCCTTTGGGACCATCACTCACACAAACTTTCACTTGAATTGGCCCAGTGGCTTTGGAGAAGACCAAAACATGGTGTTGACGGACGACGGACGGAGAGCGATGAGATTAGCTCAGCTTGACTTTGTCAAGATGAGCTAAAAATGCATGTCCATTATATTAAAACAAGTGATTTTGGGGAAAATTTTTGGGGTGGTAGCAAACCCGACCCTACCCTTTACTGACCCTAACCCTACACCCCCCCCCCCCCCCAATTCTATATCCCACCCTAGACTAATGAAAATTCAATATATTCCTAGTCTATTTTAACTAAAATGCATGTCCATTGTATTAAAACAACTTTTTGGGTGAAAAATTTTTGGGTTTTGGGGTGGTAGCAAACCCTAACCCTACACTTTACTGACCCTAACCCCACCCCACCCCAACTCTAAACCCCACCCTAGAATAATGGCATTTAACTATGTGACTAGTCACATAAATTGCGGTAGTCACCTAACCCCCATTTCTACCAACAAATAGCCACCTAAACCCCATATGTCTGCCTGGATGGATGGACAAACAGATGGATGGACATATGGATGGATGGAGAGATGGACATCCTGCATTTAAGATGCCTCCCTACCGGGGCATAAAAAGTAATACATATCTTGATTTGGTAATACACCTGTGAGCAATATTAACAGTTTTGTGGTATCTCCAGTGAGGATAAGATTCCTCTCTGAGGGTGTTTCAGTGATAGTCCACCAGTTGCCTTCAGTATTTTCCTTCGCATAAACTTTTCCCTGAAAATCAACCGGATTTCCCTGAATTTTTTTTGGGAAGTTAACGTGTCTGGATATGACACTTCAGTGGAAAGTGCTCTCTTAGCCTTCATTCACTGCAGTGACTATTTTGGGCTGAACTATTTTGGGTAGTCACAACCTGTTAACATTTGTTTTGTAACATTTAATTCGAGTCCCTCAACTGGTAGAGTGCTAAATTACTTTTCAATGGTCATTGGTAATGGTTTTTTTTTCAAAGATATCACACTACCAGCAAAAGGAGTGTCAGATTAGCAAGATATTGCTCATAAATAATTGTTCTGTTGCACTTTATTGGAAAGTGCCAGTTGGCATTCTCCAATAAATTGCAACAAAACAATTTTATATAAATATTTTTCTTCTATTGCTGTGCAAACAACAAATTAGTGCAAACATTGTAAAGCCACTATAGTAGCTTTCAGCACTTTTCAGTGGAGCACTGATAGTGGCTTCCAGCACTCAACCAGTTAAAGGCCCTCTCCGACTGATTGTAACAAACCAAATCCACATTAATCCTTTATCTAACATGATTGCCATAATTGGCTAGTGCTGTTCATAAAAATCACTGTTCAATTGTTTCATTTCTTCATTTTTTGCCTCACAAATCAGGTGGGTTGTACAAATAAGAAAATAAGGTAATCCAACAAAACATACCTATTTCCAGACAACCCATTTTCTTTCATGTAGAATGATACTTAAACGCATACTAGGATTACTGTTGAGACATGTGAATAGTCCAGGACACTGTAGTTTATTTCATCAGTTTCTGATGACACAATGTAATGTAATACACTGTTGAAAAGGGCTCGGAGAGTCCTTTCAAACATGTGTTACATCACAGGAGTTCATTGTGGCTCTGGGAGAGTTAACAAATGAAACCGTTACCAAGTTGAGTAAAGATATTTGTCTAAGATCTAACAGTGTAGGCAAACAACAATTGGTCACCTTATTTATTTTTAGGCAAACAGCTGACAAAGGAAATGATCATTCTGCCAATTTCCACTGGTTTTAAAAATATAGCTTTTGATACCACACTGTAAGCTCAACATGCTCATTCCAATGAGGGATCATACACTATGTTTTTTGAGACAAAACCTGAACATTTTTAGTTGTTTTTTGCAAGTTTTCCAAGGTGTTTATGTTACACAAAGGGTTAACAAAAAGGTTGCAAAAAAAAAACTTTTTAATGATGCCCAAATATGTGCTTTTAGCAGAATGTTAAAGATGACAAATAACAGCACATTTGTAAATATAAAAGTTGGAAACAAATTCTGAGAATGAGTTATAACATTCAGGGGAACACAGATTAAGCTTGGCACTAAAATAGTCAACCATTATAGATCAGCACTAGTCTTTCAGCACTATACTATTTTAAAAAATTTTTAAACTCCATAGATGGGTTGTTCAGAAACTTTTGTGATAAAAAAAAATCATAATGGTGATGTGAACAGATTCTTTATGGTAAATCTCTAACAATTTATTCCGACTTGATGAATTAAAAAGTAAACATTGCACCAAAAATGACTGGATCCCCATTACAAAATAATGCATCTATACAAGTTTCAATAAAATCCTTTATTTAATGCAACAAATAAATGTAAATGCATCTCACATGTTTTTCATGAAAAACTTGAGAGATCTGAAAAAAATAATAAACGCCTTTGCTTTTATAACCAAAACGATAAAATATAATAAATGAGAACACAATAAATGAAAGAAATGTCATTTTGTATTATATTTATGCATGCACGGATGAAAGCTTTTTGAGGGTAACATTACTCTTGCTTCTTACATCCAGGCCATTAACCACTTTAACCTTTTCAAAATAAGACAACCTACAAATCCACAAAAAATGATTTCATATTAAATAGTGCTTGATCTATTGATCTATCTCAAAACATCTTGTCAAACATCTCAAGAAACCCGGGCAAACAAAATCTATTGAATAAAATACATGATTCTTCAATTTTGATGCCAAATGATATTCTTATAATGGAGTTGGTCAGTGGCTGAGTGGAGTGTGTGGTTTAGTGTGTGGTTTAGTATAGTTTCAGCAAGTATATTTATTTATTTATTGATGTTTAAGGTCACATATTTCTGCACAATGGCTAATCATGACCGTGACAGTTTTACGGGTGGAGGAAGCCGGAGTACCCGGAGAGAACCACCGAGCAACGACGAGCAGCTGCCAGCTCCCCAACATCGTAACTCTGCACTGCAGCACAGGCAGGGTTAGATTGGTTGAAGACATGCGTACCATCGACGTGCAGTACGCCTTAGTACACGGCGTCATCGTGCCCCCACGCGGGCAATGGAGATGAAGTGTCTTGCCCAAGGACACATCGCGGTTGCCGCAGGTGGGATTCGAACCGAGGACCTCTCGGCTTGCAGCCTGCACCTCTACCTACTGAGCCACCGCGCTCCCTGTTTCAGCAAGTAATCGGTGCTGAAGCAATGTCTCTTGACAGAGGAATGAACCACAGCTATGCCATTTGTAATATAATAGCATCTTTTCTTGATGCTACTGCACTCGGAAAATTGAAAAAGAGACATTTTCAGACTTTTATTAACCCTTTGAACCCTAAAGGCCGTTTTTCTGGCCAGGGAACCTTATAAGTCATACTTTCATAAAGTAGGATGGCTCCTAAGTTAACCCTTTACCCAACGCAGACGATATCAAAATTTATTATTTTAAATATCAATTTTTCAACTTTTTCAAAAAATTTCAACAAAACCATATAATGTGACCCCTCGTTGGAACGAGCTCATTCCAACGAGGGGTCACATGATATGGTTTTGTTAAAATTTTTGGAAAAATAATATTTTTTCAAGTACTGAATTTGCATATTACGCAGGGGGGGGGGGGGGGGGGGGGGATGCAGCCGATTCGTTGGGTAAAGGGTTAAAGTGTTGGGTAGACCAATCAATAGCCCCAGGGCTGTACGTTGAAAATATTAATTGCTCCACCCCCAACTAATGAATATGGACTCTCCCAATTGCTTACATTGAAATGACATGGAAGATACCACCTGTGTTCAAAGGGTTAAGAGCAGTATGCAGTCAAATGCTGCATTCTAGTCAGACTAGTGATATTCTTTAATCCTTTACCCAATGTAAATGATATTGAAACTTGTTATTTTAATTATTTTTTTTAAATTTAAAAAATTTCAGCAAAACAATATTGCATGACTTCTTATTGGAACAAAGTCGTCAAGCTCATTCCAACGAGAGGGCTCATGGTTTTGTAGATTATTTTTTTCAAATAGTTTTTTTTCAACCACTCAATTAATAAATCATGTGGATGGATGTGGCCAATTCATTAGGTAAAGGGTTAAGCTTGCAAAATGTCTTATTTCATATACATACCGATATAAGACAGGAATTTTAAATTCAGTTTGGTTATAGGGATACCCAGAGTCAAAATACAGTTAACCATTTATCTAATGAACGAGCATAATTTAAATTGAGCAGTTGAATAATTATATATTTTTCAAAAAAATTCAACAAAACCATATGTTACCCTTCACAGGAACAAGCTTGTTCAAATGAATGAGGGGTCACATGATATGGTTTTGTTGAAATTTTTTTGAAAAATTTAAAAAAACAATAATTAAAATAATAAATTTTGATATGTTCTGCAATGGCTAAGGCCAAGAAAAAAAAAGGAATTGATTCTCAGGACCGCCGCGTTGAAAAAAATGGCCCGCGTTGGGCCTTTTTATTTGGACCGTCATTGCACGAAAATAGGAAACAGGGAAATTGAAAAGGGACTATTGGTTTTAAGGCCCAAAACCAACGAATAAACAGGTAAAAATACACAGGTGTGTGTTTATTTTCAGGAGATTGGGCGCACACGGCAGGGGAATTCAAACGCAAACTTGACTCGGTCGATGTTGGGCGAGTTGTCCAACACAGGCATAACCCACCTTGTCAAATACTAAACGTTAAATTTGCCAGGTACTGGCGTCAAGTAAACCTTTTTTGCTGTGAAAACACGAGTGAGAAATAGTGAGAATAATCGGTACAGGTAAGTATATTTTCGGGGTGGGGAATTATCACTTACTAAAGAAATACAAAAGTCCAAATTCTGCTGACATGTCATGAACATAACGGGAAAGAATGGACAAACACTGAATGGAATCTGAAATTCAGATTTTTCCAGAGCAGTTGTGCATCAAGGGAGATTACTCAAAACACACGTGCGTTTCCCAATACGAATGACGTCTTCATTCAAAGTAAACAAACAAAGTCTTTACGGGCCGACACGTCCAGCTTATTTTGTGTATTGAGTTGGGCCTATCCATTTATTAATTTCACCCACGGGAGATCGGATAGTGATATGAATGAAAGGGCTTCGCCGCAGTGGAAAAATAAAGTGATGTTTCCCTTTTTTAAATATCAAACTTGATCGCTTGGATGTATACGGGTTCAAACTATTTTTAATAGGCGTGGTCTTTGGGAGGGGCTCTTTGACAGACGGCTGATGACGTTACAAGTGCTGTGTGAGTTCCATGCCGAGTTGACACCGGAAGCTTGCTTCCATTCTGGTTTGTTTTTGTTTCCCTTCTAAAATTTCTATCATAAAAATGTTAATTTCTATCAAAATAACTCACAATGATACCAAAATAATACGAGGGTGGTCAATAATATCTATGGAAGACGACAGTACTTTGGGGGAGTTGGTTAAAAAACTGTTCGCCGGTGAGTTTGATAATGACAACGATGATCCAATACCACAGAACTTGAATCCGTTCTTGGAAAATGGTGAGAGAAACAATGAGATTTATTTGTATATCATTTTACAATATGCACTTTCCATGCCTTTTAGATAAAAACAGACATCAGAAAGTGACTTTTGCCTCTCAATCCTTGCTCACCATCTGGAAGAAATAAAAATAAAAAATAAAAATAAAATCCTCCCTCCCTCCCTCATTGATTTGAAAAAAATATTGCCTGAGAATCAATTGATTTTTTTTTTTTTGCCTAATGGGTTAAGTTTACTTAAGCATGTAAGCCTTCCTTTCTAACATTTTGATAAATAATTTTATCAACAGCTGTTCATCCAAAGGTAAAAAAATCCTTCAGAACATTGTAGCCAGATGCAAATTATTTGAAAGTGCATTGCACTTTTCTTGTTAGATATCTCTTGACTTACATATGATTTTCCAGGATATTTATCATTCAAGCATTGAAAATAAATTTTACTTGTTAATCAATAGTCTGAAAAATGATAAATTTAAAGTAATTTGTATATTTTTTATTCTTACCAATGGCCCAGACTCGCTGGTGGAAACTCGAAGTTATCAAGGGCCAAACACAAATTTTGAACCCCCCAATCCCCAAAATATGCATGCAAAACCAAAAATTAAAAGTCCTATCTGCTCCTCCATACTTTTATTCTCCACGCATGCGCAGATGTCAGGAAGTGACCGGAATTGGCACCAACATCATTCTTTGTAGAAGAGAGTAGTACATAATAACTCAGCGGGGAGGTATGAGTGCCCACTCATGGGAGGGCCATACCCACCTGGGCCATTGGTAAGTATAAAAAATATACAAATTACTTTAAATTTATCATATTTTTATACTATAAACCAATGGCCCAGACTAGCTGAATCGTAAAAAGGCGGAGGGCCTAGGACTTCAGAATTAGCAGACCAACATAGTTCCAAGCCTGTAATCCAACGTGAAAGGAAATTAAATTTAAAAGGAATTACATGTAATAGAGAAGACATATCATGAATAAGGAGCGAAATTCAAGTAATTCCGTATTCTTAGCATGAATGACTATGCTAATTGTGTAACAAGTTCACAATTTTTAAGGCTAGTCCGGACTAAGCCCTAAAAATCAGGATGGCGTGTTTGAGAATGAGAGGTTAACCCCCACAAACATACGCCATATACAATAATACACAAGCTGTATTCAGGATATAATCTACAGACAAAACATCTTCACTCATAGTTACACACTTATCAAGCCGGAGGAGATTTAAAAAATCCCCCACACCTTTTTGAAGGAATCTTCTTCAAAAACAAAGAGGGGAGCATTCTGGAATCAGTAAAAGCGGGTACCAAATAACAATATATATTCGTTGAACAGGCACCCAGGTATTAATTATTATTAATAAATTGGTGCTTAACGCAACTTCAGAAGCTAAGGCTATCGCGGCAATCCCGATAATTAATAGCACCCGCTTGTAATGTATACCGGAGTCGGCATACGCAGATAGGTCGAAAACTGGTGATATAATATATACAACACACACATGTCCAATAGAATCACAATGGACGATCTTTGGAGAGTAAACACACTTCCGAGGTAACCCACAGGTGACCCCATTCAGGTGTACAATAAATTCCAATAAATAACACTCCCAGAGGTGTTCTATCCAATATCTATGCTCCCAGACACGTGCGAATATACAAGAATGTATAGACAAGTTATATTCGATTGGATACCGAAATTTATAGAAACCTCGATTTAGAAATGGAACAAGCTATGATTAACAGACTCATCACGGACTGCCCCCGAAATAATTCATTGTTTCTAAGGTCCATAACATACAATAATGTGTCTGCCTAATAATACACTTATTATGCACGTGAGCATTGAAATCCCGCATGAATCATCTGAATATCAGTTAACTGATTAGACAGCCTTACAGGTACCCAAAGACTATCAATTTATTGATGATGAATCATATGCTCGTATATGACATATAGACGAACAACCACAAGAAACAAACCAACTAAAAAGTGGATGTGCCCATGAGGTCGCCATAGAACACGACCCAGCCGCCAATCGAGAAGTCATGAAATGCATGTATATACTTAAATGCATACGAGGCTTACGGGAAGAAAACTACGTCTTGCATGGTAATCGCCTCTCAACACATTGGCGGTGGGGAGGGGGGGGGATTCAAAATCATATCGAACCCCCCTAACCCACATTACTTGAATCGTTCTTAAGCTAGTCATCAAATAGTATAGGAAACGCAAGGCTCCCTCACGTCTGACCGACTCCATAATGCACCTAGGGCAGAAAAGGATGTGATGAACAAATACACCATATTAACATAATAACTCACACCAAACCATACCAGTTTGAAGAGAATAACCTCCTCTAACAAATGGTATCATGTTCGATAGGACAACTAACTCAGTCTAGCTGAAGCAGCTAAAGGTCTTCCTGTATGTGAAGACCATTAAAAGCTGATAACTGAGGCCCTAGAAGCTCACTAAGTAGACTTACAACGCTAGCCATAGCTAATAAGTCTTCATCTACATGAAGACAGATATATCGGTGTAAGTTGCGACCCTGAAGGCTCACTTAATGGAGACTTACAATTATCGTCGTGCAAGGTAGGGAATGAAGCGCTGCTATATAAACAGCACTGAATTCCCAAAGAGACCGCAGTCCCAAGAGATAATAAATTCAGTTATGTCACTGCATAATTACTGAAAAAAATCTCACTCATGATTCCAGCTAGGCTATTAAGGTGTAAACAAAAAGACTCAAGTCTATGACACCTAGGAAAAGCAAACCGAAAAGCACAGGACCTTTTTTGGATTGATTCCCAAAAGACAGCTGTCAGAACCTACCTAATGTAGCTAGAAGTATTCTTCTCCGTGAAGACAGATATCTCGGTGTAACTAGTGACCTAACCATCATCACGCAAGTAGGGAATGTCAAGCAGTTATTCTAACAGCTGCAATTCTCAAAAGACCACTGTAACCGTTCATAAGGCTGCTGTGGTGTCCACAATGACTGTCTTGACGCCAAGGAATATCTCAGCCTATCTATGCACTATCCGTCCGGATTCAGGAAAAGAAACAGGTGATAATAAAAAATCTGGAGAATAATTCTGACGACGTCTAATGCTTTTCTTCAATAGGAGAGCTTGTACCTCCAGAAGGAAAGCCTCTTTTGGAAGATTTGTCTAACAAGTATTTTTGTAAGTGGCGCTTGCTCGAGCTGATAGCCGCAGGCCTGCCGAGACTACATTCTCATCCACTGATCTTCTGCAATTTATCCACTTTTTGTGAGGATGATAACCTACTGCCAAGTGGAAAGCAACCGAAATCCATTCTCGACAAACCTCAATTGTTCCCTTCAATAAGAGAGCCTTTACCTCCACTAGGAGCGACTCTCTTTGAAAGGAACTTCCGTGATTAACATCCAGTTTCTCATGAAGTTGATAACCTTCCGTCAACTGGCCAGCAATAGAGGTCATGTCCATCACCTATACGACTTACGATGCTTACGGGAGGAGAAACTACATCCTCCCCATGAAGAAGCTCATCTCGTTGACCTCAATTGTTTCCTTCAATAAGAGAGCCTTTACTTCACTTGACGCAACTCTCTTTGAAAGGAACTTCCGTGATTAATGTCCAGTTTCTCGTGAAGATGATAACCTTCAGTTAATTGTCGGGGGGTGTGATCCATAGCCTTGATCAGACCTATGCCCTTTTCCCGAGTTGCTATAAGGACGACTTTCAGATAAGAGGGTTATTGTACCCTCGCAAGACATTCTCATGATGCTTTCTTAGAAGCAGAATGGCCTCGCTCACCCCGGTCTGCTGAAGTGTGTTGATGAGACAGTGACTTCATTAGCAGAGCACTGGAAGCTTTCTTGTAGCCTGCTCATATATCAACGCATGCTTGTCGTCAAATAGTATATTTCCGGTAAACGGAGCGACTCAGAGACAGCTTTTCACCTTGTTATCTATAAGTGATGACGATGCAAGGGCAGCATCACGTCTTACCAACTCAAAATTCTCTGTCCGTGTGGAGTTGGACATGGCATACATGACTGCCCTGGAAATAACTCTTATCGAGGAACCAAGGCCTCGTATTTCTTTCCATTGAGACGTTGCGAGATAAGATGATCTGCTTTGGACATTGTGCCCAGATCTTCTCTTTTCAGTGAAATAGCACATTCCATCATTTCCGAGCCTATATTAAATGATGCAGGTAGGGACATATTTTCATCCCCGGCCTGCTCATCTGAACGCAGACTTATATTCAGATGGAACAATATTCTTAAGAACTTAAGACTTTTCATGGTCTTAAAGTGCCCTTCTGTGAGAGATGGAGACTCACACTCCGTATCCCTCTCATCATCCAAATGTTCCATCCGCAAATATGGTCAATTCCATCCGACGGATAACTGGACCAACTCTGACAACTCACCATCGGAGTCTGTTAGAGGGTAGTACCAGTCTCAAACGACTAGCTATCAACCCGAACATGCGACCTCAGATAGCTAGTCTGTGATCAACGTGCTTCATTAATGAAGCAAGGGAAGATGCCATAGCTGCCACTGAATACGCTGCAGTGTGGAAGGAGCATCCCGAACCACAAGCATGAACGGGCGTCCCAACTCACTAAAGTTTCTCGCACCAAAAACAGTCGACCCCGACTGCTGACGGAAAGGAGAAGGTTCTGCAGCTCACAGTCTGATCCAGGCCTTCCATTAGAAACTTGTAGGCATCTATCCTTTATCATGCATATCCATGGAAGAAGAGAAAGCCATAATCACAGCCGACCCCGGCTGAAGAAGCATCCCGACTCGTCACATAGGACGGATGCTTTCCTCATTGAAGTTTCTTACAACACAAAACAGTTGTCCCCGACTGTTAATGGGACGAAAAAACGCTCTGCACTCGCAATCTGTCCCCAGACCTCGCAGAGTATCCCGCTTAGAAATTTCTATACTAATCCTCTTTCGTGTGCTTCCAGGTAAGCAGAAGCCAAAACTGCCACCGGCCCCGGCTGCAGTGTGGAAGGAACGTTCGACACATGTTCCTACTCAATATGGTTTCTCACAACAGACACAGTATATGACCCCAGATCTAGCCGAGCGTCCTGTAGAGAAACTTCAGGCTTCTTCTACATGCATAATTGACTGGACCAACCCAGCACCGTCCAACAGCTCAACACTGGAGTCTGTGGGAGGCTGCTCTTGCATTAGTTGGGATGCTGCAAATAGCTGCGCAACTGCGACAGCAAGTCCGTTTCCGAGGCTTGAGGAGCAGTGGTCTTGTTTTTTCCACCGCTTGCTGCTCCTAGGACGAAGATCCAGAGATAGATCTCTTCTCCGAACATCCCATTGATCGATGCCTCGGATCACTAGCTATTGGATGGTCCAACTTCAGGGGTGAAGAATGGCTCCGTCTTCACGTAGCTGACTGGATATCTGAAGTCGGGTAGCTAGCCTGCGGTCGTGTGTGCTTTAAAAACGTAGCGGAGGAAGCCGTGACTGAAGCCGAACCCGGCTGCAGACTAGACGGAGCACCCTGAGCGGCAGGCGGATGTACGCTCTGTCTCGTGCAAGTTTCTCATAACAATATTTGCCCCCAAATGTTGTTGGGTTAGAGAGGGACCTCTCCCGCTCACGGTCTCATCGACCTCGCGAAGCCTCCCAACAAGGAAACTTGATTTCGCCTTGTGAAACGTAGTGGAGGAAGCTGTGGCTGAAGCCGACCCCAGCTGCAGACTAGACAGAGCATCCCTAGCGGTGGGCAGATGTATGCTCTGGCTCGTGCAAGTTTCTCATAACATTTGGCCCCAAGTGTTGTTAGGTTAGAGAGGGGCCTCTCCCGATCACGCCCTATTAGACCTCGCCGAGCCTCCAAACATGAAACTTGCTGACTTCCTCCCTATTTCCGCCATCGCTGGGTGAGCTTATTTATATTTAAGTGCTTGTTCTACCCACATCTACACTTCCTTCGACTGCAACAGAACACTTCCATCATCCAATAACAGACTTGGATCCACCAATTGTTGCAATGATTTGTGTCTGGCATCCTCAAAAAAGGAGATTTTAAAGCACAGATGTCAGTTCATTGTTGATGACTTCAGGGCCAAACAAAGAATTATGTTTGCGCCACTTCCGGTCACTTCCTGACGGCTGCACATGTGTGGAGGGTAAAAGTATGGAGGACCAGATAGGACTTTTAATTTTCAGTTTTGCAAGCAAATTTGGGGGATTGGGGGGGGGGGGGGGGGTTCAAAATTTGTGTTTGGCCCTTGATAACTTTGAGTTTGCACCAGCTAGTCTGGGACATTGGTTTATAGTATAAAAATATTTAATAGATCACAGAGGTCAATGATTTTATTATGGTCTGAAGTAATCAGTTGCAGGGTGTGTGGATTAGGGCAGGGATGCATGGGGCCAGGGATGTGTGTAAACCTGTCAAAATATGTCTGGAGTCTATCAGGATTTTTTTTTTGGTGGCAAGCAGTCAAGCAGGGAGTTAACCATCATGAACACATTGGTTGATCATGTAGAAACTCATACTTTGACTCAAGTGTCAATAATAATAATTTATATACCATAATGAGAATGGTATTAGTGTACTTGTCTATAATGACAATGCTGCTAAAGTTCCAATGTAGTTCAACTTTAATTTACAACCTTAACAAATTATACTGTTATTATTTTCTCTGTGCAACTCAAATCCATCCAGGCTTATCTGAACTTGAAGAAGCTCATTTACGCACGTGTGGTGCAGGGTCTTAAAAAGACTAAGTTGCTATCTATATTTGCAATTTATGCTTCTGATATCATTCAGTGACAATACATACCAATGTTGTTGAGATAATGGCTGTCAACACTTTAACTCTCCACACACACACACACACTGATATTGAAATATTATAATTTCAACATACAAATATTTCCCATAATGCAACTAGGGAATGAACCAATTCAGTCTTGTTTGACAGAGCTCAATAACTAGGAACTGAACCAATTCAATCTTATTTGACAGAGCTCATTGAGCTCTGTCAAACAAGACTGAATTGGTTCAATCCCTAGTTGCATTGTGGGAAAAATTTGCTGCTTGAAATTTTGCAATTTTACAATCGGTGTGTAGAGTGTCAACCTTTTACCTAATTCACACGATATCCAAATTTTATATTTTAATTATGTTTTTTTCAATTTATAAAAGAAACATTTCAACAAAACCATATCATGTGAACCCTCATTGGAAAGAGATTGTTCTAATGAGGTGGGCCACATATGGTTTTGCAAACTGTTTTGAAAAAATCTTTTTTTTCAACTGCTCAATTTGTAAATTACATTGGCATATTTGGCCAATTCGCTAGGTAATACGTTAACTAATGTAATGACCATAACAGACCAGCACTATTCACAAAAACTGCTATTCAAATTTTAACAAGGGCAACGCCCCCATTCCCCCGACCAAGATGGCAAATTCAAGGGAGCTGTTAGGATGCAATTTGTTCTCAGAGCATGGCCATTTTTTAACTTGACCTGTATTTCCAACCAATTAAACCACATACTTAGTTTCGTTTCAATCAAATGATCCAAAGTAAAGTTATCATCCGGACAACACAAAAAACGTATTTTCTAAGTCGAAAAAGGGGAATAAATCCAGTAAAAATCAGTGGAGCGTGCCCATTTTCGAACTTGACCTGCACTTCCACCCAAATAAGCGGCATACTAAATTTCATTTCAATCAAATGATCCTAACTAAAGTTATCATCCGGACAACACAAAAACTGTATTTTTTAAGTCGAAAAAGGGGAATAAATCCAGTAGAAATCAGTGGAGCGTGCCCATTTTCGAACTTGACCTGCATTTCCACCCAAGTAAGACACATACCAAATTTAGTTTCAGTAAAATCATCCAAACTAAAGTTATCATCCGGACAAGGGTGTGACGGACGGACGCACGCACGGACAGACGGACGGACGGACACTGCTGATTACAATAGTCCCCCGAAGGGTTGGGGGACAATTATTGTTTTAATTTTTGCACAAAAAGCATAAGATTATGGTCTCACATTGGAATGAGTTACTGGTATTGCTTAGGGCATTTAATTTGATACTGGCAGCAGCCATGCTATCATAACACCATCTATTGCAGATTAAATGATCTTTTCAACCTGCAGCCTGTCAGTTGCAGGTTGAGATGTCAGTTACTCTGCCATACAAATTTATTGTCATCCGATTTTATATCTGATTATGGCACAAAAATGTCCCAATTCATACAAAAAAAACTGCAGAGGTGAGTACATTAACCCTTTTGTAAGCAACATCAGTAATATCTGTTCATATATCATACACAAAAAATCACTAAACAAAATTTAGTTACATTTTCATCTTTTGTGGATAACATATCTTAAAACAAAGAAAAAATACATTTGGTTCACAAACATTTAATTTTTCAAATCATTGAGGGAGAGAGGCTTAGATTTTCATTTGTTATTGAGCAATTTTTAACTAGATACAAAGTGGGGCCCATTGTGGTGCTGGATGCCCTATGTCATAAAAATTCTTCACAAATCTCAAGACATTTTATAATCATTGGACTCAGTATCATCCAGCCAAGAAGATTTTATATGTGTGTAGTTGTCACAAGAAATTTGCATTAAATGGACATTTAAATGCTGACAAAAACAATGGTCATGCACATGTCGGAGAGCCGGAGAATGGGCCAGAGTTTCTTTCTTTCATTGAATAAGGTATAACTGTCAGGGTTGTAGTTGACAACAAACGGTATTCCAATGTTGTCCTTCTTGGTACAGGGTATGAATCGAGTGTCCCTGTCCTGACCCTTTGACTTCATGAAGGCTTCCTGAAGTATGGTTTGTGGATAGTGCTTGTCATTATAATATTGTATCATACTGGGGGCATTCTTGTCAAAGTCGTCCTCATTGGTACATATCTGGCTGACCCGCAGGAGTCATCCATAGGGGCCACCGGACGTACAAGGGTAAGGATGACAGGAGTTGAAATCCAGATAACTGTTAGTGCCAGTTTCTTTGGTGTGTAGGTCCATATGGAGCCTTTTTCCATTATGGTTGACCTTTGTGCCCAGAAATGTGACAGAAAGGTCAGAATATTCCACTGTGAATTTTATGGAGTGGTGGGACTCCATGAGTATTTAAAAAAGTGCTTGAGGGCTACTTCTCCATGTGACCATACCATAAAAATATCATCAATGAACCTGAGGTACATGTCCCATTTGGGGGGGGGGGGGGGGGGGGAGGGGGGGGGGGGGGGGGTTTAGGTGCTTCTCCTCAAATTTGCCCATAAACATATTGGTGAAGGATGGGGCTAGGTGGGTGCCCATTGTCGTGCCTGAGATTTGAAAGTAATGTTCTCCATTGAAGTCAAAACTGTTACTGAGTAGCACAATTTTGAGGTTAAGTAAGCCGACATTTCTGAGCTTGAAGTCTGGTTGATGTTTACGTAGGAATTTAGCCACAGCTACAGCCCCTCTTGGTTAGGAATGTTAGTGTAAAGTGAGGTGACAAGAAGAAAGGTGTCCTTCTTTCATTCCACTCGGCTGATCTTGGAAATAAAGTCAGTAGAGTCTTTAATGTAACTCTGATAAGAACAGACGAACCTGTTGATGTGTGCGTCCACAAAGCTGCTGATATTGGCAGTTGGGCTGCCTGATCCGCTTACAATAAGTCATCCTGGGATTTTGCCCTTTTAAAGGCTCTTGCGAATTTTTGGTAGAAGATACAGCTGAGGTGTTCTGGTGTACCTAGTTGTTAGGCCCTCATGACATTTATCACTAATTTCACCTTTTTTGTGTAGTTTATTAACCTCATTGAGGACTGAAGTGCCAGATACCTCAAAATTTTACCCTTTTACAATTCACTCTCACGAGAGACAGTGTGACCCTGGTGACCTGCACACACCAGCAAGGGCGACATCCACATACAGAACTCCTGGTCACAATAAGAGGGAAGGCAAATCTTCCCACACTTTGCTAAGGATATCCACTGACCCTGGACATGACCTTTTAGAGGAATAACAGTAGCAAGGGAGGCAATCCAGATTGTAACAAAATACCATCCACATAATATTTTGAGTTATTTTCTGCAGAACATAGCAAACTGGATGTTTTACAAAACAGACGCCGCATTTTAATCATGCTTTGTTGCAAACCCATGTAAATAAATATACATCAATCAAAAAAGGTAAAATTTTGAAGTCTCACAATTTCATACCAATTATGGAAGACACTTTCAGCCAATAAAAACGTTCCATGAGGGGGTTCAATTTCAGTGAGGGACTGCATGTGAATCAAATTTCACTTTTTTGGGCTTTATGACTTCTTCCAAGAAAAAGCTTGAGCTCATTCCAATAGGATATATAAGGTATACCTTGAAAGCTATATATCATAACTTTAAACTGAAATAACAAGTTTAACTGGTAGGGTGCTGAATTATTTCTGGTCAAAATTTGTTCACCTGTTTTCACCTTGTTACAATTGAGGGGGCATAGGCACTCTTCCATCAATCGTAACAAGACAAAATCATACAGACTAAACAACTAGAGGTGGTCTGTCACCCGGTATACCCCCACCGTGGCATACCGCCTAGTGTGGGTGACTGAAAAACGGCATTCAATTTTTGTAAGTAAAAAAAAAATCCAATATGGCAACCAGTCGGCCATCTTGAAACCGAGCTGGAAAAAAATTATGTCACGCACTTCCCCTCATCATGTTGATCATTTTTGTGAAGTTTCATGAAAATGTGGCTAAAACTGTGGAAGTAGTTCGCTCCACAAGTTTACATAAAAAAAATCCAATAGGGCTTCCAGTCGGCCATCCTGAAACCGAGCAGGAAAAGAATTATGTCACGCACTTCCCCTCAACATGTTGGTCATTTTTGTGAAGTTTCATGAAAATGCTGCTAAAACTGTGGAAGTAGTTCACTCCACAAGTTTACATGTGCAACGGATTGTGGACGATGACAGACCAACCGACAGACAAGTTGACTCCCATATACCCCCCTAAACTTCGTTTTGTGGGGGTATAATTACATACAGACTAAACAATTACACTTCCAAGATAATTTGAAGCACATCCATGGAATATGAAGCCTTTGAGATATTCTAATGGGCTTCCCGCACTGTACCAGTTAAATAATTTAGGAATAAATCTTACCGGTACCAGGTCAAGATTTGTTGGAGGTTGTGAATAACAAAGCAGAGTAAAGTCTAACATGAGTTGCCATATTTTCAAAAAGAAACCTGTCATTGATGTTAGAGATAGTTCTTTAGGCTTCAGCCCAATCTAAATAATATCAGCTATTACAAGTAATTACAGATAAAACAATTATGTAGCTCAATAAACTCTGCAAAAATTTATCACAAAATTTTGTCTACATTGAATACCAGGCACTTTCATCACATGGTTATATCACCATAATTATTATTCCAGCGTTCATATTTCTCCAATGTGTCAACAGGAACACTCCGTCGTATTCGCTTCAAAGAGTCTAGAAAGTCAGACATTTGTATTTCTCGTACCTGAAAATGAACAAAGATAATAGTAATCCAATAATGAAATTAACTTTTGAAAAGAGAATGGCTTAACTTTCTGCATACTGATGTCAAAAGGCCCCACAAAGTAGATCTTGTTTCTCACGACAGTTTTTGTAAAATTGCATGTGGGTAGGTGTTTGTTTATTTTATTTCTGTAATTAATTTTTGCCATCAAAAGTTCATATTCTTAGTCTGTTTTATGTTTTAGGCCTTATAATATACAGAATAGCATGGGGGTGGTGCGTTTCATCCCTGGAATATAAGAATGCTTTGCAATGGTAAAGCATTGCCAAGCCTTGTGGCACTCAAGGGACAAATTTATCAATTTTATTAACTTGGGTAAAAACAGACATAAACTATATAATTTTTATTTTTTTAAGTTTGCGTTGGTTATAAAAAGAGACTATGCAGCAGCCAAAATGACCAAAAATGAGACACAGATTTTGAAATTTTTTAGGCCTCAGCTATTTAGTTTATTAAATAAATTAACCACCTGTCTTCTAATGAATTTAAACTTCAAGGGTCCATTTCTGACTTTGATAAACTTCAGGTTTGTCATACCAGAACAGTCTTTTTCCACAAACAGAGATCATTGCAGTTTTGTTTAACAGGGAATTTGTTACTCCTTTACAGCAGTAAGTACAGGGTTGGAGGGAGGAGACTATTCTTTTGGGGCATTCACAACAAAAATTTTGTCTGAATATTTTGGGCTCATTCGGAAAATTTTGAGGTTTTCTGTTTGTAAAATTTTGAAAAATTAAGGGAAAACAATTGATAATCTGGCTAGAGCATATGTTTTTAGACTGAATTTTCAATAATTAACCCATTTTGAAAGTCAAAATTGGTTGCAGAATCTGAAATCATTCCAGAAATCTTTTATTGGTCAGTCACGAAATCCAGAATTGAGCCTGGATGGATAGATGGATAGGGGAGAACAAAAAAAAATGAAGGTAATTTCTATAGTCCTCTAACTCTAACTTAAAGAATACAGTGTCCCGTCATAATGGCACTATTTAATGATGAATATATTGGAGCCCACTTAACTGGATACTGCTTAATGGAATAAACCTGTTATTTGCATATCACTTTCAAACACCAAACCATTTACTGTACCTTCAGTACAAATGTGACCTTTTAAGTTGATATAGGTTGGAGAGTAAATTTCTGTTACTTGTATAACAAATACAGCGATTTGCTGAAAAATTCTAATGACAGCATTCAAAATCTCTGCATAGACAGGCCTATTTGTCCTTAGTACTTCCAATATGAGCATTCAATCAATTAACACGCATGAGCTATATCAAACTAGACTGATGCATGCCCCAGCACAGCTCATGGACACCGGAGGTTGAAGAGCAAACTGTGATTTCTTACTTGTACATGAGCTGTGTCTGTAAGATACATATGATGCCCCAACAAAGTTTACCACACACAAACCACGTACCATACACGTGAAATTCTACAAAAAACTGACCAAGTTCAACAACCTGTAATTTGGTGAAATATTCAAGCTAATCAAAATCCTGACAATATGCACACCTCTGGTATATGTACAAACATCCTGTGAAATAAAAAAGTCCTAGCTTGAAAACTGTGAGAAAGGAGTTAGCCGGACAAACAATGTACCTTAGATGTGGACAGATGGATGGATGGAGGTAAAACAATATGCCTCCCGACTATTTGCCAGGGGGCAAAAAAAGATATAAGGAATGATCATTTGTTTCTATTTCTTGAGTTATGAACCCCAAAAAACAAAGGCCAAACTGTGTAAATGGGCGTAGCCTATTTACACTATGTTTGGCTTTGTTTTTTGGGGCTCATAACTCAAGAAATAGACAGAAACAAATGATCATTCCTTATAATTAAACCTGGGTGGCAATAAATATAAACACTCTCTACTTTGTGGAGTTATAAATAAAGACCAGGTCGATCATGCTTTCTATTGAGAACTGAATAAAAAAGGCAAAGTTTTCTAAAATTCTGTTTTATTGACCAATGAATTGCTTAAGTTAAAAGGAACACAATAGGCCATGTCCACACAAAACTTCAATCTTCTTTTTGGGTGGGTGGGTGATGGTCTTGATAGCAAGGTGATGTCATTCAAAACATCACTTGTTAAATGTGGCGTTCGATATAAACCCAGATGACATGAAGCTGGCTGAACTTTGTCTGAAACATAGTTCATTCAGGTTATTTGGAAATTGTAAAGTTTTGATTGCGTGAGTTTCATTTGTGGATGCCATCGACGTTAGTGATGTAGCATTTTGTTCATGTTGACATTGCTGAGCATGAGGCTGAATTGTCACGGAGGACAGTGTTTGACTGATATTTTGTGCAGCGTAATTTTAACGCCTGGCATTTGGGCGTGGTTTAGGGCGGGCCTAAATGCATTTTTATTTTGGTTATTGTGATATGAACAAAAAAAAAAGAAATAATTTAGCCAATCATTTTGCCAGAAAATGCATGAACAGAAAAAAAGGTTCAATTATAAGAGAAGGAACATTCAATTTGTAACCATAATGTAAGACAATGACCATACTCTGATAAAATGGTAGAGTGCTGGAAGCCCATATTATGGCTTCATTCTGAAGTCGAGGTACCACAAGGCTCATATTCAGTGGATGTGTTTTGTATTATTATTTAAGTGATATTATTTAGTTTGTTAGGGTTTGCCATTAGGCACTCTCCCATAAACTGTAACAAGGAAAAGACACGAGTACAAGATCTGATAGTCAAAAAGAATTTAACACTCAACCAGTTAATGGAATATTCCTGTCCACTGAATATTTTCACTTGAAAATTAATTATTCAACAAAGAGGGTTCCACTGTATGAGCATAATTTATTACAAGAGGTTATCAGACACACTGCGGGTGCGGTGGCGTTACAGTGAACAGTCTTTGTCAGATCACCGAAGTAAAGCAACATTGAGCCCGGTTAGTCCTTGGAAGGGTGACCGTCTAAGCGAATGATTCGGACTCCCATGTTGTTTCCTTGGGCAAGGCACTTAAGCCCGATTGGCCACATGGGGGCACGATGATGCCGTGTACTAAGGCATACTGCATGTCGATGGTGCGCATGTCTTCAACCAATCTAACCTTGCCTGTGTTGCAGTGCAGAGTTAAAATGTTGGGGATCTGGCAGCTGTTTGTCGTTGCTCGGTGTTTCTCTCTGGGTACTCCGGCTCCCTCCACCCATAAAACTGTCACCGATACGATATTACCTTGGCTGTTAAAGTGTCATTAAAACCCTAATAAATAAATCCGACACAGTCATGAACAGACATGCCAGGAAGATGTAGCTGGTTTTAATATTGGGTATAACCTTCAAAAACATGGACAACTGCTTCCAGTCACCTCCACCTTGCTTGCACAGACAGTGGATATGATGTTAAGGGATCCCCTGATATTCCCTTTGTTACAAACCTGCAAAAAACCAATTCAATTTTGCACTGGTGGATATTACTGACATGTGTTGATAGGAATGATACATGAAGAATTCCATAATGCCATTAAACAGAGGGGTACTGGTATTAAAAAATACAAGTCCAGTATACCCCTCAAGTGAATTTAGCCATTCTGCTAGGTACTGGGTTCTTTTGATATGGGCTCAATATTCTATGAACTATTGAACTGTTTCATCAGAAGATAGTACATAGTGTTCTGAAAATTCAAAATAAACTATCAACATTTCACAAAAATAAACTATCAACATATCACAAAAAACACATACCTTATTTGCATCAATTTTCTTCACCTCATGGACAGACATTCCTGCAAATACAAGACAAGTTTAAAATTAATGTGTGAGCATGCTTTCTAAAAGAAAATAGCAACGGCACAACAAAACCAAAGAAATGCAAGCTTACTTCAGTAAAAAAAAACTAATACCATCAAAAAGAGTTTTCAAGATATGGACTTAGGCATGATGTCATGAAGCAACAGCCCTTTTCACTAAAGAAACAAAAAATTGCCTCAAAAATATGTTTTGATTTGTAACAATATATTTGCGTTTACATTACTTAATGTGATAAATATATGCAAAATGGTCTGAAAAATTCAATTCCCCTGAGAAAATACACAAAGCTGAGCTGCAAGTTAACCCAGAACCCTCATTTAATGGCATATCGGACCAGTGCTGTTCACAAAAATTGCCATTCAAATTTCATTACTGTTTCAATTTCAAAATCAAATAAAAACATTGTGACCCCTTCATCCAGCTCTTTCCAATGAGGGAGAAGGATTCATAAGAGATTTTTTTAGGCAGTTATCAAGAAATATTTTGATGTTATTTTGTAGTTGTTTTAAGAAAAGATTTCAAATTCAGATTTCTTCTTCTGTTTTTCAAAGAATGATAAAACCAGTTACAACATGATTTTAAGAAAGTAATGTCTATTACAGTCATGAGAATTTCCTAGAAACCTCCTTTTACTCTCAATTTGGGCTGTCACGATTAATCGATCAATCGATTGTCGATCGGTCATGCTGAAATCGATTAGTATTTTTCATTGTCGAAAAATCAGTAAATTTTACCCCATTTTAGACGTTTAATAATTAAAAAAAAATATGAAAAAACTAGTGTTTCTAAAGGTAAAAGGTCAAGAACGTGAACGTTAAACCTCAAGAAGCCGTTAGAAGCAATTGTATTTTAGGTACATTCAAAGCTTTGATGTTCTGAACTTTTGAACCGTCAGTGTAATAATCAAGACCGGTCGTCAGTTGCGAAGTTCGCAACTGACGACCGGTCTTGATTATTACACAGACGGTTCAAAAGTTCAGAACATCAAAGCTTTGAATGTACCTAAAAGAGGATCGTCTTCGTTGTTTATCTGAGGTAGGTCAACTGACTTGAACTTCATTTGCAACGACTTCAAAGAGAGGGAGAGAGGGGTCATCTAGGTACGATTAATTGATTATTATCGATTATTTGCAATGATTAATCGATTACTAAATTCACAGTGACAGCCTGGAGATTTTTGTACATTTTTTTCTGCACTTGGACAGTCTACATCCCATTGCACTGCAGTTGTTACTTGGCAAGTCTTAGTTGCCTATATAAACAGCAAAGACATGATTATTAACAACTACCAAACTAGTAAGAATGTAACTCTCAAGTTTACTTAACTCCTTCATTGCAATACAGCACCACAGCAGTACATGCCACTGACATGCACCCAGTGGAATAGCATTATATTGCACAGTAATAATACATATAGTTTTGATATAGGGAAATAACTTTTTTGGTTTAGAGGACTATCTTGCTGAAACTTGGTATGCTGGTTGGTACAGGTCCGGATGCTGAATTGCATATGACACTCAGTCATATAAGGTCACGTGACCATGGCAACCAAGAAGGCCACCTCATCAAAGTAAGGAAATATCACCATATTCCGGTGTTTTTGTGTGATGGAGTCAAACTGTTTGTAGCTAAATAATAGATTTTTATACTAAATGTTGTACTACTATTGTGGTTATAGTACAAATTGATCAGCAGATTTAAAAACAAGAGGCCCCAGGGGGCCTTAGGCGCTCACCGACTGTTTCATACTGTTAAGACACAAATTTTATCAAAAGCTATTCTTAAGGTTCTACAGAGTAAATCTATACTCTCTGTGGAGCGAAAACATCAACAGGACTGAATGGGACAATGCCACTGATCAAATATCAGAAGATTCTGCATGATGGTTCGAAAGAAGATTTTTAAAGAATTTTCCTTGAATTGCACAAAGTAAACATTCATGCCCCCATAGTGAGGCCATTATTGATCGAGGGACTCAATTTGAACAAACTTGAATCAGAACCTTACTAAGATGCTACATACAAAATATCAAAAGATTCTGCCCACTGGTTTGGGAGAAGAAGATTTTTAAAGAATTTTTTCTTAAATTGCACTAAGTGAAAATTCACGGCCCATAGGGAGCCCCAATATTGATCGAGGGACTCGATTTGAACAAACTTGAATTCAGATCCCCATAGTCAGCCCCAAAATTGATGAAGAGACTCCATTTGAACAAACTTGAATCAGACCCATACCAAGATGCCGTATACCAAATATCAAAAGATTCTGCCCACTGGTTCTGGAGAAGATTTTTCCTTAAATTGCACTAAGGAAAAATTCATGCCCCTTTAGGGAGCCCCAATATTGATCAAGGGACTTGATTTGAACAAACCTGAATCAGACCCACTCCAAGATGCTGCATACAAAATATCAAAAGATTCTGCCCATTGGTTCTGGAGAAGAAGATTTTTAAAAATTTTTCTTAAATTGCACTAAGTAAAAATTCACACCCCCATAGAGAGCCCCAATATTGGTTGAGGGACTCGATCTGAACAAACTTCAATCAGACCCATACCAAGATGCTGCATACCAAATATCAAAAGATTCTGCCCATTGATCCTGGAGAAGAAGATTTTTAAAGAATTTTTCTTAAATTGTACAAAGTAAAATTCACGCCCCCATAGTGAGCCCCAATATTGGTTGAGGGACTCGATTTGAACAAACTTGAATCAGACCCATACCAAGATGCTGAATACCAAGTATCAAAACATTCTGCCCACTGGTTCTGGAGAAGAAGATTTTTTAATAATTTTTCTATAATTCATACGGTGCTATCAGAGTTATGCCCCATACAGAGCCCCCAAGGGACGTGGCCATTTCATTTGAACAAACATGAATTGCCATATAGTAATGAACATCCACATGAAGTTTCGCGAAAATCGGACCAGTGGTTTCAGAGAAGTCGTTTGAAAAATGTTCACGACGACGGAAGACGACGGACGGCAAGTGATAAGTTAAGCTCCCTTCGGTGAGCTAAAAAATAGATACAGATAGTCCTTATATTGATTTGGAAGGGGCATATTGAAAACCAAGATGCCTTGTCGGGCTTGGCATGGGTTAAACAGATCTTCTAAACCATATAATTGTCAGTAAAAACTAAATGAGACACTTGCTGACTCTGACGACTCTTCTACCTCAAATCCTGCAGAATTTCCGACAGCACCAACATTTTGAACCAAATCTTGACCATGAGGGGTTAATATGACCATATTTTGGCCTCAAGGGGTTAATATGTCCATATAACTGGCCGTATCATTGAAAGATTCCCCAGTTTGAGAACCACATTCGCTGAGTTTTGAAAATACGCTCTATAACCTCAGTAGAATTCCTCGCAGACATTTTGTCTTAAACACATGCCAAAACAAACCAGTATACATTTTGATCCTAGATGTATTCCCGGGGGCGGTTGTGATGTGACTTTTACCCTCAAACATAAACAGAACAACACGATATTGTAAAATGCCAAAATTAATAGAGTTACTCCCCCTAGAACACTAGTACTGCTATCTGGTTTCAAATTTCAACTTCAGTCGCGATCAGCAGTGACCGATTAATACGACTTAGTTGCATTCGGCTGCAAAAGAGTTAAAGACTTCATGTTGGGGTACCTGCTCTGTTGCAGTGAAAAAAAGTGGTAAAAGTCTGAATTAGGCCTTTAATGGTTTAAAAGAAAATCATATTATTTTTAATATGAAGCAATTACAAAAATAATTCTGGCCCTTAACATTTAAGGACCTAATTTAGAGTGGTAAATCTTGTGGCATCAGTACTGGTACCCTGACAAGCAAACTAGTAGGCCAGCCAAGGGGCAAAAAAGGTCCTGGAATTTTTTTTGATGGCATCTGCGTGTTAAAAGTTGTCATCCATGCTCAACATCTTCCCCATGGTCTACTGATTTTGAAATGCCCGGATGACATTCTTACTTTTGACCTTCAAGGTCATTTGTGATGTCACAAAGGTCATCTGGGGTTAAATGCGTGAATCTTATTTTAATATGACTGGTTCTGCTGTATTTTAGCATAAACCATTGTCTAACTGGATTATTTTCATTGGGGATATATTTTTCCAATTACTGTGATGTATTTTCCAGTATTTTTAAGCAAGATGGCCCCCAAAATGGCTGCCAAAGTTCGAAAAGTAGTAAATTTTATGTTCAAATGTATGTATCCGTTCATACAGAAGACATTTTCTGGGCGCAAATAATTAAAACTAATCGAATTGTGAATCACACGAATATTCCCTGGTGTTCCGATGAGACACTCCACTGTCACTTTGTAGTCTGTCCTCGAAAATGAGATATACAAGATGGCGTCTTAGCTGGCTGCAGAATGTTACGATTTTACACATATGTATTTTCAGTACACAAATTTTGTATGTAAAGACACAAAGTGTGCGGACTGCCCACACGATATTCTTTCGATATAATTAACCAAAAGGTTTGGTGTTACTACGATATAACATATTCAGAATGGCTACCGGAATAGCAACCGGAAGTGGCGAAGTTGCAACTGGAAGTAAAAAATTTGGGGCATTTTGAATAGTTTATAATTAAATTTTTTTAGCAAAATATTTTGTACACGTCATCCCTTGAGTTCCATTGTGTTCTATGTGCCTACTGGCCCATGGAACACATTCGAACAAGGGGGCGATGGGTTTGCATCAGTCTGGTATTCAACACGATGACAATCATAATCACACAATAAGACAATAAACGCTTGGACTTCAATATAATCTTCGTAGAAGCACCCACATGGACAGATGTTGCAACTTATATTCTCCTTTCTCCTTGCAGGTGGTTAATTAGAGAACATTTTAAAATATGGATCCAGTAGCAACTGTTAAATGCAAAAGAGAGACTGATTATGAACAGTGTTTCTTCTGTCAATGGTGTACCAAGACGGCTGGTGCATTACGAATAGCTACTCTAGATGGTAAACACCGCGCCATAAGTGTTTGTTCTCAGAGGAGAAAACTCGGTGACAGTAGTAATGTTGATGTATTTGATCGGTTTGACATGATATCTGCCGAGAACTTTCTTGCTAGAGAAATAAGATGGCATAAGCCATGTTATAGTACATTCACATCTGAAGCCCAGATTTCACGACTCAGGAAACACAGCATGACCAGTTATTCTGAGATCAATCCTGTACCATCAACGTCAACCGATGATAAGCATGTGAGAAATCGTAGTGGTGAACGACCAATCGACTGGAAAAAATGTATGTTTTGCCAGGAAAAAGGCGCAAAGACTCACATGGTGGCTACGATTAGCAAATCGGAAAGCATTATTCGAATGGCACAGAGCGATCCAGTTATGAGAGTTAGATTGGCAGATATAAATGATTTGATAGCAGCTGAAGGGTGTTACCATCTGTCATGCTACGTGGCATTTGAAAGGCGGAATAAACATGTGCAGGACACATCAGAACCATTACAGGTAGATGATGAGTGTATGGATGTGCTATGTGTTGAGCTCATGCTCTCAGTCTCTTTACCGAGATAAATAACAAACAACTTGTGAAGTAATAAACACCTATAATCGAGCAACCAGTTGCGTACATGCGTATATCCGACATACAGATACAGTCATTTCTTATCCCCCCAAAAAGGTGTATCCAAACCTGGACACGCTAACAGATAAAAGCGGGACGGTGTTTATAATCATGAGAGAAACTAGGACTATAACACCCCACTTACTCTCTCAACTGGACAAAATATGTGTATTACACTATTTATATAGAATTCCCAAAAAGATAGTTCATGAATTTTTGAAGTGTAAATTTTGTTGCAGGTTTTGTGAACAAATCAGCCACCATATTCTCTGTGGGGCAATACTTTATGTCAATTTTACCCTCTTCAAGAGCATCACGAATAAAATGGAATCTTATGTCTATATGCTTCGATCTCTGTCTATTGACAGGGTTTTTACAAAGAGAAATAGCACCTTGATTGTCTTCAAAAATTGTTACATTTCTATAGGAGTTTTTGGCATCCATATCCTTTAACAATTGAATCAAATAGAAACTTTCTTGGGTAGTGGTTGCCAAGCCCATGTATTCGGCTTCGCATGTTGATAGGGCAACAGTGGGTTGCTTTTTAGATTTCCAGGACACAACAGCCCCACCCTCAGTTAAGCTGAAACAATAGCCAGTAGTACTCTTTCTATCCTCTACAGATGATGCCCAATCTGAATCACTAAAAGCAATTAAGTGAAGGGGCACGTCTGTTCTTTTGTAAACCAGTTCGTAATCAATAGTGCCCTTTAAATATCGAAGAACATGTTTCGCCATAGTCATATGTTTATTTCTAGGATCAGAGAGATGTTGGGAGAGTTTACCAACTGCCCAAGCAATGTCAGGCCGAGTGCTTGTTGCAGCATAGATAAGGCTTCCCACAATCTCTCTGTACCTCTTTGAATCAACAAATTCATTGTTATGGGGATTACTGTCCAATTTTACTTCACAAGGTGTGGTCCTTGTTTTACATTCTGCCATGTCAAACTTTTCCAACATTTTTGTGATGTATCTTTTCTGACTCATTTTAATTTTATCATCAGTTTGGCTGAACTCAATTCCCAAAAATAGAGAAATTTTGCCCAAATCTTTCATTTTGAACTGTTTTTCCATAGACTCTTTAAAGTGATTTAACAATGTTATATTACTTGCAGCTATAATAATGTCATCCACCCAAGCAATAATGAGAATGACATCATCATCTGTACTTTTCTTGTACACGCAATGGTCGGCTGAATTCTGAGCAAAACCATTACGAATCAGATGATCATGTAATACTCTGTTCCAATTTCGACCAGATTGTTTTAGACCATAAATCGACTTTTTGAGTTTGTACACAAGTTGATCTTTATTATCCGATTTAATTGCAAAACCATCAGGCTGTTCCAAATATATTTCTGTATCAATAGGTGCATGAAGGTAGGCGGCCTTAACATCCATTTGATGTACAATGAGATTATTCTGAATTGCAACTTGCATCAATGCTCGGAGTGATGTGACGTTGGCTGTTGGGGAGAAAGTTTCTTGATAATCTACCCCTTTTATTTGGTTAAACCCTTTTGCCACATACCGGGCCTTTGGAGTCTTTACCCCTTTTGCATCTTCTTTGATGGCAAACACCCATTTACCCCCCACTATATTTTTACCTTCTGGTAATTCTACAAGTTCAAATGTATCATTTTGCTTAAGAGATGCAATTTCATCATTCATTGCACGTTTCCATTCTGAAGCAAATGGGGATTCTAGAGCCTCCTTATAATTTTGTGGAACCCCACAGATTTTGTAGCAATAATCTATTGAGCCAAAACCTGTGTTTTTGTTTTCAAAATCTGTAACATAATCTTCGAGGTACTTAGGAGAGGTTCTTTCCCTCTTGGGGTAAGATTTCCTTTCAAAAGTATTATCAATTTCTTCCCTGCCCTCTACTACAAATATTTCACCTTGATATTTTTGTTCCAGGTTGTCAATGTAAGGGTTTGAGTCATTTTGGTTCGTGTCATACTCAGTTTGTGTGAATCGATCAATGTTCTTTTCAATGAACTCAACAAGTCTATGTTTTGCAACTTTACCACTGTCTGGATAATACACCAAAAATGCAGGGCTATTTGAGTCATAACCAACAAATATGCCTTTGACACATCTTGGATCTAGTTTAGAATGTTCATGCTTATACGCATAACATTCTGAACCGAAGATCCACATTTTTGACAAATCTGGTTTGGACCCTGTGAGGGTGAGGTACGGAGTTTGTTTTGTGCGATTATTGAAGCACCTATTCCTTATGTATGCTGCAAGTTTCACAGCATATGTCCACATTGTTTTAGGGAGACCAGATTCAATAAGCAAACACCTGCCCATTTCAAATAGAGTCCGCCAGTGTCTCTCCGCGGTACCATTTTGGTGAGGAGAGTACGGTGATGACGTATCATGCCTTATGCCCCATTCCCTGAGTAAGTCCCAAAAATCGTTACTCATAAATTCCCCACCATTGTCACACCTTATACACTTCACTTTGCCATATGGGGCACAATCAGAGAGAAATTGTTTGGTAGCCAGTATAGTGTCACCTTTGCCTCTGAGAAAGTAGACGAAAATAGCACCCGAATAATCATCAACAAAACAAATAGCATATCTGAAGTTATCCTTCGCAATTATGTTCACCGGTCCTGCCAAATCAGTATGTACTAACTCCAGTGGAATGTTTAGCTCTGGCATCAGGTCTTTTGTTTATTTTGTTCACAAATTTTCCTTCTGTGCATGTGTTGCACTCCAATTTTGTTTTGGGGGTTACTCCTTCAATTTTCATTCCATTCACAACATTTTCAAGTTTTGTAATGTCTTCAAAATTGCAGTGACCAAGTATTTGATGCCATTGTTTGATGTCACGGGAAATACATGTGTTTGTCATATCCCCACTTCCAATTTCATCTACAGTGCTGAGATAGTATAGTTTGTTATGCTCTTCTATCTTAAAGTTTATACCATTTCTAATCATTTTGCTTTGTCCTTCTTTCAGTATAACTTCTGCACCATTTTTAGTTGCAGCTTTCACCGAAAATATGTCATGCGGGTATGATGGTATGAATAGAGCTCTTTTCAAAGTTGCTGTTACTAATTTTCTAGTACTATCCTGAAGAATGATTTCTGCATCTCCAATTTTCTTAACCAAATTATTCTTTCTTGAGCCATCTGCTAGCTCCATATAATGTTTGGAAGGATCGAAACTGTTGTCATAATTCTTGATAATATCTTTGGTAACAATATGCGACGTTGCACCCGTGTCCACCATTAAGCCCCTTTCATTAACATGTATTCTGGTGTCAGACGAATCACTAACTTTAAATGCAAATGAATGTAAATCATCTTCCTCCTCAGTTGAGGTCTCAGAAGTCTGGTTAGCATTGTCACGTGACCGTGCTCTACAATTTTCGTCACTATGAGTTGTACTTTTGTGGTAACTGCACCACTTCGTTGGAGTCTTTTGAAAAGAACGTTTTTGTTGGCATTCTCTGGCAATGTGTCCTCTGCGGCCACAAGAATAACACTTTGGGTTCGGGAAAGATTCATTAATTTTCATCACATTATCAGAGTGTTCTGACTTCTTGTTTAAATTTTCTGTCTCTTCAAAGCTTCTCAATTTTGCTTTGAACTGGGGGAAGTTGACCTCTTCACTGCTCTGAGAGATATTTATTGAAAAGGGTTTGAAGGAATCGGGCAGCCCTTTTAAAACCATGGCCACCATCAAGCCATCGCTTACTGCTTCACCTGCGTTTCTGAGAGATGTCATCGATTTTTCGGCCCTAATGACATAGTCCGCGACGGTTTCGTTCTCGTCTTTCACTAGTGAAGCGAGATCTGTATAAAGTGTAATTATTCTGGGTTTGCTGATTCCAGAGTAGTGAGCTCATAAAATTTGCAGTGCTTTCTTCCTGTTGTCGGGGGCATCTCGCATGATTAATGCTAAGCTTTTGTCGTCAATAAAATTCACTAACTCTGTGTAACATTGTTCGTTTTTTCGCTGATCTGGCTCGTCTGCCAGAATTGTGTCCCTTAGTTTCAATCCATGAAGGTAAGCGAGAAATCGGGTTTCCCAGATTTTGTAATGTTCTCCGTTGCCGTCGAATGTGAGTCTCCTCCAGCGCTCTGAACTGGGCCCATAACCTGTTGAGCGCATGCTCTCAGTCTCTTTACTGAGATGGTCAAATAACAAACAACTTGTGAAGTAATAAACACTTATAATCGAGCAAACAGTTGCGTACATGCGTCTATCCGACATACAGATACAGTCATTTCTTATCCCCCAAAAAAGGTGTATCCAAACGTGGACACGCTAACAGATAAAAGCGGGACGGTGTTTATAATCATGAGAGAAACTAGGACTATAACACTATGTAGTGAACTAAGTTTGGGCTTATCTTATGGTCATGTGTACGACATGGGAGATGTGCTGCAAAAGTACGAGAGCCCATGCAAAACCAAAGGGACAGATATTCCAAAAAGATATCGATGAAGAAGGGCATCGTTTTATGATGATATTCAAAAACACATCAGTACCAAGGGAAGTTACGTGAGACCATTAGACCAAAAGGCCTTTCTTCTTCTGTACCCTACGGATAGTACAACATTCCTAATCTCCAAAACGTTGACAAACGCCACGGAGGAGTTTACATCAACATCAGCAGACGAATCAAACGGGGATAGTTTCACAGCACTTCCGCATAACAATATATTTCAAGAGATGGTGCATGTTGCATTGTGCGTGAGACAGGATCTTCAATCTGCACCAGGACATTCAGCCTCTTGGAATGGCACTGACCAAGAGCATGTTGCGAAAGTTATACCTAACAGTTTGTACTTGCTTCTGCGATTAATGTTCGGTGGTACTTCCATTTTAGATGACAATTTTGAAGACGATGTTGATGTTAAACGTAAGGTGTGCAGCATTGCCCAAGATATAGTGTATGGCGTATCAAACAGTCACAAATTGACACCAAAGCATGTTGGCTTAGGAATGGCCCTGCACCAAGCTAATAGGTCTGAAAAACTGGTAGACTTATTCCATGCTGCCAATCACATTATCGGCATAGATACAATCAGGCGCATTGACACTTCAATTGCGAAGAACATTCTCCATAAAATGGAATCCAACAATAACGTGCTAATACCTGACAACATAGTCACTGATCGTATGGCTCACTTTTCGTGTGACAATATTGATGTGCTGGAATCTAATCTTGATGGGAAAAATACATTCCATTGTACACAGATGGTAGTATGGCAACGAGGCCCAGCACTGAAATCTGAGGATACTGCTGAAATGCCAATCTCCAGGTCCAGGACTATCAAACCTGTTGAATTACATAAATTTCAAACAATTGATCGGGCTCATTATGTATCGGGTCAACAGCCGTTTCCTGCATTTACCCCAGATTGCAAGATAGACACAACTGCTTGGTTCTCCGAGACAGATGAAAGACAGAAGTCAAAGTCCAAAGATATGGCTTGGGTCCTGGCGTGTATGAATGATGAGCACCATGCGATCCCAGCTTGGCGTGGCTTTAATGAAACCATAAGTACTGACCATTCACATGTGACCATCGCAGGGATGTTGCCAATATTACAGGCTCCTGCGGATTACAATGACACACTGACAACAGTAATCAACCGCTTCCTGGATGTTGCCAAGTTCACAAAGCAAGTACATACAGTTATTACTGCCAATCAGCCACTGTATAGTAGAGGAAAGGAAATTGTTTGGGCAAATCCCAAATATAGTAATGTCATTTTCAGACTAGGTGGCCTACATATATGCTTCAATTTTCTCAAAGCAATTGGCCAACACATGGAAAATGCTGGTTTAGATGACCTGTGGATTGACTTGGGGGTGTATGCAGGGAACACAACCAATACCATGCTGGAAGGTAAAGCTTATTATCGTGCAGTGAGAGGACATTTACTTACCTACGAGGCTTTGTGGAGAGTAATTTGGGAAATGTTTCAAAGATGGCTGAAGGATAATCATGAGTTGGATTCAAGTTTAGAGAACATTTGTAGAAATGTCTCCCTAGTGTTTACAGAGAGTAATAACAAGGAGCAAACGTGCAAGTCTGTTCAGGACCTTATAGATATGCTGGCCGATGAAGGTACACAAAAGAAAATGGACGATTTCAACAAGGATTTCAAAGACAATCTAAACTTCATGCTGTGGATGTCGTATTTGACTATGGTGGAGATCCTTATTCAGTTTATCAGAGTGGATAGGGAGGGCAACTGGCAACTACATCTTGAAGCATTTGCTGCGATGTTACCTTGGCTCACCGTCTATGACCATACACATTATGCACGGTGGGGTCCAGTCTACTTGGCGGATATGAGGTCTCTTTCTCAAACTGCCCTAGAAGTCTATGAAGAGTTCACATCTGGCAATTTCGTAGTGAAACGCAGCGAACGACAATTCAACCAGATATCGCCAGATCAAGGCACGGAGTGGATGAACAGGATGTGCAAGATGCACAATGGCATAATAGGAATCACGAGCAATGATCAAGCACGAGACAAGTTCTGCATGACGTGGTCTACCCGGTCGGAAGTATCGCTTGCAATAAGACGTCTTCTAGATACAGAAAACGATGATGACAAGGATGTCGTGTTCACTCCGCGTGATTCACTCCCATCAAGAAAGAAACGTGATTCAGACGATGTTAAGAAACTAGTTCAACAGTTGAAGCGGTTCGATGTGTTTCGGAATGACTTCAGGTCCATGGATTCATCCGGTAATGATGGAGATGAGAGTGTCCCTATCCCGCTGGTTTCTTTAGCAACAAAAGACATTGCAACCGACCATATAGCTAATGATTTGTTATCCGCAGAGGATCGAGGCCGTGAACATGTTTCTATCAATGTGACTGAACGACTAGTGGCGAATCCTCTACAATTCCATGAGTCTATCACCAAAATTAATTCCCTTACATTTGCAGCCATGTACAAATCATCAGCATCCAGACAGGATGGCCAAACAAAATGCCTCAAGGCAGATAGAAAACTTTTTCAGCGCCTTTTGAATACTGCTGCTGATGGTTGCCATATCGACATGGAAAATGTCATGAAGCATGAACTGTCGTGTGTTCCACTAGCATTAGCAAAGCCTGGTGGTGAAATGAACTTTTCCACTAAAGCAGCTCTTATCGGACTTCTTGCAAAGAATGTAGAAGTTCCAGTGGTTCTCCCAAGCACTACACGTCGGACATGTGCTCTAATCGATGGCCATGCTCTTATCCAACAGCTTGGTAAACCCCAGGGCTGTCGGACCTTTGGAGAGTATGCTGATGTGTTTTGTGGGATCGTCGTACACTATTTCGATGACCAGACAGCAAAAGTTGATGTCGTGTTCGACAGATATTTTGGCTCAAGTTCCATAAAATTGTCTACGCGGAAAAAGTGCATTGGAAAGAAGAAACCGATATGCCGGATGATTGATCAACCAGCTGTTCCACTTCCAGTTATCTGGGATCAGTTTATTACCATGGACGAGAACAAGGCGGATCTTGCAAGATTCTTGTCAGAAAGTTTGTATGCCAAAGGCCGTGATCTACCAGATACAAGGGAGCTAGTCATATCTGGTGGATTTTTGGAGATAACTGACACCAAGTCTACGAGAAGACAAGATATTCATCTCCATGCTAATCATGAAGAAGCTGATACGCGGCTGATTCTCCATGGTCTTGATGCTGTAAGCTGTGGATTTCAGAGGCTTGTTGTGATCAGCAGAGATACTGATGTTCTTGTGATGCTTGTGCATTCCCTTGGTGACAAGGGAGTAGAGACATGGATGGTGTCTGGTGCAGTCAAGAATAGACTTTGCTATCCTGTGCATGAAATCGCCAAACACTTGCCAAACAATGTTAAGAACAACATAATTGGTTTCCATTCACTGACAGGATGCGACACTACGTCAGCTTTTCGTGGTTTTGGGAAGAAAACCTGCTGGAAGTTGTTTCTTAGTGATCCTGAACTTTTGAGCAATGTTGGACGATCTGAGACAGATGATAAATCTGAGACATTTGTGTGTAGTCTTTATGGTTTAGTTGACGAATGTGACATAGACAATGTCAGATACACCATCTTCGCTAAAGGGAAAAAGGATCTGGAAAAACTGCCACCAACAAAGGATGCGCTTCAACTCCATATAAAGACAGCCAACTTTCAAGCCTATATCTGGTTACAAGCTGACCAAGGGACAATGACTATTGATGACCCCGTCCACACCGAAGCTTGGCAATACACTGCTGGTACTCTACAAGTGATTTGGACTAGGCTTCCTGCTATACCCAGTGCCTGTATAGAACTTATAACATGTTGTTGCAAGAGCAAATGCGGATCTGCAAGATGCAGTTGTTTCCACTAAGGTCTTAGGTGCATCCGTGCTTGTGGGTGTGATTCTGTGGACTGCAGTAATCCTGTGGGTCAATCCATCGACTGAAAGAGCTAAGCTGTTACACTTTTAGAAATTGGGATTTTGATTTTGCTAAGGAGTTGATAAGATCCACGTGAATTTGATTAGATCTGTATGGATCCGAGCATTATCGGTTGTACGTGTTCGTAACCCAAACTGGTTCTGAGAAATATACTCAAGAGTTGTCAACCATCTCTACGACCTTGCATTCTTGGAACAAATATAATTATAATGGCAGGCACAATTAAATAAACTTTCGGGTCATTTCCCATAGGAATTTGGTTCTGGTCAAATCTCTAATTGGTTACATATCTGTGAATGTCACAGATATGTAAAAAAAAATGGATTTGATCAGAACCAAATTCTTAAGGGAATGGTGGCAAAAGTTTATATAACTGTGCCTGACATTATAATTATTTTCGTTCCAAGGACGTAAGTTTGTATCGATGGTCAACAACTCTTGAGTATATTACTCAGAACCAGTTTGGGTTACAAATACATACAACCAATAATCAAATTCAAAATTGGTTACATATCTGTTACGATCACAGATATGTAACCAATTTTGGATGTGATCAGAATCAAGTTCATAGGGGAATGGGGACGAGAGTTTATTTAACTGCGCCAGCAGTTATACTTATTTTCGTCAAGGACGTAAGTTTGTATCGATGGTCAACAACTCTTGGGTATATCACTCAGAACCAGTTTGGGTTACGACACAACCAATAACGCTTGGATCTATACAGATCTAATCAAATTCATGTGGATCTGATCAAATCCATAATAGAATCAATTTTTTTAAAAGAGTATATATTGCTAATGCCATTAGTATTTTGTGTAAGTAACACAGTCACGTTGCGCAGAAAATGTGCCCTTTTAATTTTATGTTAAGTGTTTACTGTGTACATGTACATGCATATGCCCACATAGACTAAGATGAACTGCTCCTTGAATTGGGAAAACATTTTATCAAGCAGTTCCCTCCAGTAATTAAATTTAATATAGTCAATACAGTTATTACAATTGCATTTGGGAGGTAACAGTCGCTATGCTGCTGATAAAATGTTCACTCCGCTTTATGTGGAGCAGTTCGTCCCCTGTGTTCCAATGTGTTCCATTTGCAAATAGACACATAGACCACATTGGAACTCAGGGGACGAGTTGACCCGCACTGGTCCATGAACTAAGAACCTCTTGGTCTGGATTTTTTATTTGTCAATCTTGGATTACATTCGAATAATAACTGGCGATATGTGATCGTTTAATGTACTTGTGTTCAACTGTTATATCCATATCCAGCTCCATTAAATTTAGTTGATGGACAAGTATTTGATGAAGTCAAATATTTGAAAAAAATAATCCATATATGTCCCCATTTCGGAACTTCCGGTCACACATTCGGAAGCTAAATTGAAACTGCTAGGTTTAAATGACACCTAAATGTTCCTAGGTGAAGAGTAGATAATGCAAGTTTGCCTTTCAGACCAATAGCAACTTCCAATGCGAGAGTTATATGATTGGGACGTCTATTAGAGACATCTTCAAATTATGTACCCATCTCCGGCACCAGAGACCAGCCTAGAGGGGAATTTTAGGGAGACTTCAAGTCTCCCTCCAGAAAAAAATAGGGAGACTGCAGAGTCATGTAGGGAGACTTCATAGGCAAGTGAGGAAAATTAAGAATATTCATGTACCACTCCTGCCGCCCCTTCATATTTTCAATTTGTGGTCCTTCATTAACATCCAAATAATCCAGGTCCAGTTGTCTATGATGCATCTGTGCCAGGTTAAAAAATCACTGAGTAATTATTGACTGAAAATCCCCTCACTGCTACCCTCTCCTTCATGACCCCTCCCCCTTCTTCCTGCCAATCCCCCAGCACCCTCCTGTGGTTGCCTTTCACCAAAGTCCACTAAGCTAATAATTTCCTGAGTCTGAAAGTGTGAACAGGACCAGATGTAAGAAGGTTGCTTGGGAGGTACTTTGTTAGTTAATAAACAAAATACATTCTGGGGTTGAGAATTTTGTAAAAGAAATGTCATTCCGCATCATTTTTATGGCATTCCGGTGTCATTCCACATCATTTCGTGTCATTCCGGTGTTTAGGAGGACCCTTTTTCAGATCGTCCACATGCACACTTGTGTCCTTTACAATGCTTTTCTTGTCATCACTAAAGCCTTTTTTCATGTGTTTCAATGCCATTTGTGTTTTTCTGGGAATAGACAGCCCAACAGTTAATAGTTGTCAGCAAAACGAAATGAAAATACTGTGTTATAAAATACGTCCGTTGTGTATACATTTTCGGCATCCTAAGCGACGTAACCTACTTTCAAACTTTTTTTTTATTTTGTTGAGTCGCGTGAGTCACCTATTTTGTTCCGACACTTGAAGCTCCGACTGAAACGCAACAAAATAGAAATAAAAAAAATCCGCCAAAAGCGACAATGGACAATTGATTGTCGTGTGATTTCAAATAAATGGACGTTTATTTGTCGAATTAAAATGCCCATTTATCACACTCGAGCACATTCGATTTTTGAAAATAATCGTTTTCACGTAAACCTCACATCACTCAGTTCAGCCTTCCTCATTTTGGCCAATTTTTAGAGGGCGACTTGTAATCGCCCCAACCATTTTTCTAGGCGACTTTGGGCTTAGAAGGGCGACATAATCGCCCTAGTCGCCCTCACGGCTGGTCCCTGTCCGGCACCATCTTGGATTACTTAACTTACACCCATGCAGCGCATTTATCAGCCCCTATTGCCTTTGTAATAGCATACAATCAATAATGACATTTAATGTAGTAGGATATGTGCATATTTTTGTGTGTACTACATATTTGGACGGCAAACTGTAGTGAAAGTTGCAAGACTGGAGAATGTATGATGGCAGCCATTTTGAAATTACCCACGATGCACTACGCGAATGAACCACTATTTTATCCTAAACGATAGAGTGTCCATTCCGAGATAATTGTGCAAAATTTCGATAACTTATTTAATTTCGTTTTCGTATTACAGTTCCGTTTCGAAATAAGGTATGGTTTTTGAGGTCCATGACCTTTTGTGACCTCAAAATGACCTTCAGGGTCAAATGCGAGAATGTCATCTGGGCAGGCCATTAAATATAGTGCATATACTATTGAAAAAACTTGACATATTGCTTTTAAACATGGAGATGCCATCAAAGTTTTCTTTTTTACCCCTTGGCTGGCCTACTAAACCCAAGAAAATCTTTCACAAACAGATCAGAATAGTGCAGCAGTGAAATCAAGTGAAATGTTGCTTTGAATATTAGACATGGCTGTATTATTCTAAAATTGTCTGGATTATTTTACACAGTTTTAATTGACTAATGATAACATACATTTTCTATTTTACAACAATTTATGTTCTTCAGCTTTGCAAAGTTTTTCAGTCAAGTCTCGCATGCCTATATCATTAGAGCATTTTGAATGCAAACTGCCAGTTTAGTCTGTTATTGAAATATTCTTTACACTGAGAGTTAAGTTTCAGAAGTAATTTTCTCTCACTCAGAAGCTTGTTGCATTGATAAAGTAAAACTGCATTCTAAGAAGAAAATGTGTCCTTGATCTTCAATTTCTCAATCTAGTAAAGAGTATTCCAAGAAAAAGAAATGTCACTGGAGTAGCACATGTCTAAAAACATTAAATGGAACTGAACTTAATGAAGTGAAGTTTGATGATTGTAGCCACAACAGTTTCTATGTTATGGCTGAGACATGGACATGTGACCTTCAACATTAGTACACAAGTATGATCTTGACCTTGAAGATGTGCAAGCAGGTATTACATCAGAGCCCCAGATAAGCTTTCAGTGCATTGGGTATTTACTCCACCATTCTCCATCATGAATTGAGTGTTTTTTAATTTCAATTCAGTAAAATCTATGGTCGTCTTTTAGTACAGACTGAAAGACGTCCATAGAATTTTTATTATTTTCCGCTACAAAATGGGATAATCCAGAAAATTATTGGGATATACTGGTCCTTTTACTATATACACCTTTATTTTCCCATTCCACCTTTACTTTTTTATGCTTGTCTTGTCATCTTTTAGTGCGATTCCATCGTTACTAGCAAACACGGTCTGCAGATGCCACTTCTGGCAATGACATGTCTCTAAATCAAATAGTTTCACTCTGAGTAGGAAAGAAGCTTAACCAAACTTAAGAATTCTATTTTATGTTGACAGCCAACGACTCAGTATTGGACTGGCCCGGGTACACACTTTTTAGTGAGGTCATAACAATAAAATACATGCAAAGCTTTATACTTGATATGGGGGTTAAAATGGGTAGCTGCATGGATTCAGAACATCATGAAAAAAGACCGGTCATGTAAATTACGCAAGAGGATTTTCATCAATTGCATATTTGGTGGTCTCTTTAATTTTTGATATGCAACCCAATTTATTCTTTTTTTGCATTTTTTGCATATTTTCATTTTGTATATACGTAAAAAATGCTGCTTATCTGGAACTCTGTATTAGATGCTATATACCTTCTGACTGTTCTTAACATGTGTATGAAGTTTGATAACTGTTGTCTGGTCATTTCTTAGTTATGACTAAGACAAAGTGGCATCAACAGATTTTGAGTGAGACTTTGAAATTTGATTTTGAGGTTACAGACCCAATTTAGGACTCAGCTATAGTGTGTAACACATTTACCTGTTGTCCTTTAAAATCGATTGCAGCCTCAATAATTTTGGAGTTATAGCTAAGACATGATTTGTGACTTTCAATGTATAGCACTCAACTATGACATTGAAGATGTGCAAGCAACTATCAAATGTGACAAAATTTTTTTACTGTCCTTATCATTTGTATGAAGTTTGATAATTGTAGTTTGATTCATTTATGAGTCATCGCCAAGATACAAATATCAACAGATTTTAAGTATAACCATGAAATTTGACCTTGGCCATGAAGTACAGACCCAGCTTGAAGTCACAGATTCCGTAGGGTATGTGACACATCCTAACAATATACTTTATAATTGCGTGAAGTTTGATTGTAGCCCCAGTAGTTTTTGAGCTGTAGCCAAGAAATAACTTGCGACCTTGAACATATGGCACTCAAGTATGACCTTGACCTTGAAGATGTGCAAGCAACTATTATATGAGACACACCTTCTGATTGTCCTTAACATTTGTATAAAGGTTGACAAATTTAGTTTGATTTGTTTTTGAGTTATGTTTGAAACATGTACATTGACAGATTGAATGTCTTGACTAGAAATGTGACCTTGGCCTTGTAAATACAGAGCCACCTATGATGTGTGACACATCCTTTCATTATCCTTTATAATTGTGTGGAGTTTGAAGATTGTAACCCCAATAGCTTTTCAATTATTGGCTCAGATACACCCACCAACATGCATACTTCAATCACTATATGCCACCCAAGCTGAGTCGGCATAAAAATGCTTTGTGTATGTTACATGTTTAATGAAACAATCTAATAAATCTTTGGGAAAAAATGGTGAGAGAGAGAACTGCTAATATACTCAGCTACTAACCTCTTATTGGTCCTAATGCAGCATCCTTTGCAAGAGAATTCATATCACTTCCAGAGTAACCTTCAGTCATCCTGCAAGAATATAGAAGTACATGGTATTTTGTAACATATTTCTGCTGATTGGGATTACTATCTATTATATGACTACACCAAATAGCTCATAAGTATTACTGTAGTTTGCTCATCAAATCGTCTCAACATTTCAAAATCCACTTCATGCTTGTCTCAAACAAGGCCAGGGCTTATATTTCGATGTGAATCGATTCATGCAAAGATTTGCACAATACAACCAGTGTGAAACCTTGTAGATTCTCGCTGCACCTCTCCTAGTATTTGTGTGAAAAGAATGGAGTCGATTTAACCATTTAACTAACATAGCGGCAGCAAATTAACCAGTGCAAGGCTAACATCAGCTGAAATATCCTGACACTTTCTCAATAAAATTGTACAAATATGGCTGTCATTGGAACTGGCTCAATGAGCCGGTTCCAATGACATCCATATTTGTAAGGCTTTACTGTTAAATATTGATTATTTTTTTTTAAATTATCAAATTCAGTTTATGGTTTTAAAAATGAAACAGCTGCACTGGGTAAGAGGTTAACATGTGTTATCAGTATATAACAGTGGTTCAATCATGGTGGCCACATGGATCCTGCGACACTCATAGCAGGTATGGATTCTTGCAAACATTTTCACGAGAATCCAAATGAATTCTCCCAAATTTAGATGAAATATAAGCCCTGACAAATGAAGTGATATTGCTGATGTGAAAAAGCTTTCAAGGCAATAATTTTACAAATGCGAAAGAAAACTCAAAGTATGTTTGCACTGAACAATCTGGACAAACATTCCAAACTTTTGATTTTTGTTTAAATGTCAGGTGTTGTATTCAATTTTTAAATATCACAGGTCATATAATAAACAAATTATTTCAATGGTTAATCAACCTGGGTGATTTTCATCTTACCGACAAGACCAGATCAAACATGATGCCTGTAGCATCTTGTTTGATCTGGCCAGGCATATCAAAGTACCGCCGGTACCAACATAACCAGTACCGGGATGGGACAGAGCCTTTCCCGTCGAAACCAGTACTGGTACCGGGACAAGTCAACAATTTGGGTGACATCACAATCAGGCGGGTGAAATCAGTCCCCAAGATCGGAAAGACAAACATGGCATCGTACCAATTATTCTGCGGCGACATCAAAGTAATCATAAAGCACGAAAATCGTGCTTTATGATTACTTTGATGTCATCACAGAATAATTTCTTTGAAGTAGGCGATGACAGTGCTTTCATTGTCTTTGATGCCACAATTGGACAGTTAAAATGATCGGCCTTATCGAGGTGGTGGTGCAGACAGAACATGCCCATTTAGAGTGTTTTGATATGTTCAATCACAAATAAGTATGTCATGCAAGTGTGCCATAGTATACACAATTCGTCCCGTGAGTTCCAATGTGTTTTATGTGCAAGTAGGCACATAGAACACATTGGAACTCAGGGGACGAATTATTAGCCTGTTTTCCCTCATTGACAGGAATTTCCACATAAAATAATTTTGTCTCGGTACCGGTGAACAAAAGCTTCAGCACCGGTGCCGATCCAGCCTCGTAACTCGATGGAATATGACAACTCAGATCAATTAAATATAATCTGTATATATATACATACCTACAAATGTGAATGTGTCTGCCTACAGCTATGCATTTCAGCACTTTCGAAGATATGGGGCTAAAATTTCATACCGAAGAGTAATTTTGTCCTGGTAGATTATCATTTTTTGTTTATATTTTCTTTTTTTCAATCTCTCTATCACATACAATGCCATGTACTTTGGCGAGAGTATTTAATAAATATTAAAAGTGTAAAGCAAATTCTTTTATTCAGGGGTAAAGTTGTTTTTGTTTTGTAACTTGAGAGTTTCTGCAAGAGAATTAAACAGATTGCCCAGGATTTTCCATATGAGGCTAGTGGTTATGTGTTGTTACCTCATTCTTGCCTCGATTTATTTGCAGAACTATCTGGCAACCACATAAAAATTTTGTTTTAGTCTGCAAAATTGCTATCAAAAATATTATAAATTTAAAGTAATTTGTATATTTTTTATACTTACCAAAAGCCCAGACTTAGCTGGTGCAAACTCGATAAAATCCAGGGCCAAACACAAATTTTTAACCCCCTAATCCCCAAAATTTGCATACAAAACTGAAAAATTCAAGTCCTATCTGGTCCTCCATACTTTTGTTTACTGCACATGCACAGTAACCAGGAAGGTACCAGAATTGGCGCCAAGCATCATTCTTTCTATAGTGCCTGCTAAATGTTATAATCAGCGGGGAGGTATGAATGCCCACTCATGAGAGGGCCATCCCCATCTGGGCCATTGTTTAGTATAAAAAATATACAAATTACTTTAAATTTATAATATTTTTATACAACCAATGGCCCAGACTTAGCTGAATAGTAAAAAGGATGGAGGGCCTAGGACTTAGGGGAAAATCCAACCTCTCAATTACTTCGATAAAGAATAGCTCCTACAGGAGAGGACAGAGGAATTACATATGTCCTTCTCTAATAAAAAAAAGAGAATGACATAACACCAACAATGGAATTGAGGATTACATAATTTCTCCAATTAATGCCAGCATAACCCTTTATGCTAATTCGGTGAAGGAAACCAATTATAAAGCTAGTCCAGAGAATGAAACACTTTGTACTCATTTAAAAGTGTCCAAGGATTGTATAGAAACGCTTGTTTGACACGTGACATATACAAATGCTTCACAGTGAGCTACACTTTAAAAACAGTACATAAATGAGACATAGTTATTGCTTCACACCGAGCTACACATTAAAACCACCCAGCACCATCACTGGACTAGTGTCTTTGGAGGAGGTATTCCTTTGCTTTTCACTACAAGGGAAAAACCGTCCCCACCCCTCTTCCTCTTGTTCTGAAGGAAAATTTGAGCAGACTGCCTAAGACATCTTCTGGATATAAGATTAATGGATGACATTCTGAGCAACAAAAAGAGGACCTAAAGATCTAAGGTCACCGGAGATAAGACTCTAAATTTCTAAGGTAAAACTTGGTAAATGAAGAGGGCTGTGTCCAGTAGGCAGCCGTCATAAGATCAGTAATGGCAATACTGTTAGAATAAGACCAA
Source organism: Pictodentalium vernedei (assembly GCA_031216915.1). Lineage (NCBI taxonomy): Eukaryota > Metazoa > Mollusca > Scaphopoda > Dentaliida > Dentaliidae > Pictodentalium > Pictodentalium vernedei. The sequence goes on along the minus strand of CM062292.1, from coordinate 188,905,192 downwards.
GACGCAGACAGTGCTCTAACCTCATGCGCTGAAATCTTGTTGACAGAACGTTGGTCCGAAGACAGACTTTCATAGGCAATACGTATTGCCAGCTGAATCCATCTAGCGATAGAATGAACAGATATATCCTTTCTGTTAGGAATCAGGGAAAGAAAGAATCTTTTTCTTCCCTTTCTAATAAAACTCAATTGATGTTTATAAATGCGCATTGCTCTAACTGGACACAGCAAAGGTCTACGGTTGTCCAAGGACGGTAAAGCCTTAATGATAATAGGCTCCGGCCTCTTTTCTGCCCAAATCTGAACCTTTTGTTTTACTAGGTCCATTAAAACAATCTGGGTTTCAAGCGAATGAGTCTTCACACTCCAGTTCTGAGTAAAGAAAATCTGGAGGGAACGCATGTGCAGGTGGCCCATCGGAATAAGATCTGCACAGCCCCATCAGTCGCATCAACTCCCTCGCAGTGACTGTGGGAGAGTTCAGACAAAAGTGAGCATAACAACTGACTACTTTCGCTCTGGGTAACGGCAGACGAACCAGATTCTTGTGAGTCTCAAAACTCATTCCCAAGTGAATGAAGGACTTGGACAGAGCTAGATCCGACTTTTTCTCGTTTACTATGAAACCGCGATATCGAAACAACTGAAGCATACTCTGAACATCGTTCTGAAGAATAATTCTGTCGCTGTATCTCTGAAGAATGTCATCCAAATAAGCCAACGTTACCACTGCCGAATGAGCTCGGAAGTATGACATTATCCGAGTTCATTATTTGAGTGAAAACCTAAGGAGCCAGGTTCAGACCACAGCACATCGCTCTGAACTGATAAACCTCTCCTTGCACAGCAAAACGCAGGTATTTTCTGAATGCCGGATGTACCAGGACATGAAAGTACGCGTTCTTTAGATCTATGCTTGCTGCATAGTTGTCCACTCGAATGCTCACTCTTACTGACCGAATGGTTTCCATATAGAACTTTTGATCTATGATCAATTGGTTTATCCAGCTCAAGTCTATTACCGGTCGGAACGAGCCGCCTGGCTTCGGTACGAGAAACAGGTGACTGTAAAAACCTGGAGAATTTTGATTCTCGATGACCTTTATTGCTTTCTTTGATAGGAGAGCCCGTACCTCCGCAAGGAGAGACTCTCTTTTGGAAGAATTCGGCGGAAGATTTGTTCAACGTGGACTTCTTGTAAGTGGGGGCTTTGCTCAGAATGATAGCCACAGGCCTGCCGAGACTACATTTCTCACCCACTGATCTTCCGTAATTTCCATCTAGTTTTTCGCGAAGTTTGATAACCTTCTGCCAACTGAAAAGCAAAAGAGGTCTAGACCATCACCTGTATGGCTTGTGAGGCTTGTGGGAGGAGAAACTACGTCATCCCTGTGAAGAACCTTGTCCCGTCGGCCTAGGGGCGTCTGACTTATAGTGTTGATAAGACTTGCGCCCCTTTCCCGAGTCACTATATTGACGACTTCTGCAGTAACTGTAAGAGGGTTTCCTAGACCCTCATGAGGAGCTCCCTTTTGATGATTGGGAACTGGAACGACCTCTCCTACTCCAGCCAGCTGATGCATGTTGTCGAGATGCTGATCTCAGTAGCAGTGTGCTCGAAGCTTTTTTGGTAGCTTATTCATAGACTCAGGAAAGCTTGTCGTCAAACAGTGTGTGTCCGAAGACTGGAGTGACTCAGAGAGAGCTTTTCACCCTGTCATCAATATTTGATGACGCAAGGGCTGCATCATGTCTAACCAACTCCAAATTTGCCACTGAAAGGGCAGAGTGGGATACATGACTGCCCTGGAAAGAACTCTTAGCGAGGAACTAACATCCTCAAATTCCTTTCCATTCAGACGCTGCGCCAGAGCCCTGGTGATATGATCTGCCGAGGACATAGCACCCAGAATCTCTCTATTAGATGAAATAGAAGATTCCATCACATCTCAGCGTAAATTGAATGATGTAGGCAAGGATATATCCAAATACCAAGCCTGCTCATCTAGATGCAGAGGAGATCTCTGAACATCTTCTCCAACCATTTTAAAATAACGTGATCCAGGAAATGGTATACTGATTGAAGATGCAGATAAGAAACCGCCTTTCTTTTTCGAACTTGCTAGGTTGAATATGGCATCGTTAATGTGGCCAATGGCCTCAGACACTTGCCATAGAGTCCCGGGAAGGAAAGAACATCATCTTTCCTTCGCACGACACCTCTTTCTAGGGATGACAGCAATTTCTGCCTAGCAGACGCAGCTTGCTGATCAGGTGAAACAAGGTCAGCATAGTATTGATGAATGAAATTCATCGCTACCATATGTTGTTCTGAAAGGGGAGGGTAATCCTCCTGCTTTTCACCATCTGCTTGATTCAGCTGAGAATTTCAATCAACAGCATCTGAATGTACAGATAACTGGACCGACCCAGCCTGATTCAGCTGAGAATTTCGTTCAACAGCATCTGAATGTACAGATGACCGGACTAACCCAGCACCATCTGACAGCTCACCACCAGAGTCTGCACAAGGCTGCACTTGTTGGAAAGCTTCAATGAGCTGTGCAATTTGTGACAGCAAGTCCGTTACAGAAGATTAACAAGCTGTTTTTTCGCTGCTTGCTGCTCATGGAATGGAGATCTGGATGTAGATCTCTTCTCCAAACGTCCCAATGAATGAAGCCTCGGATCACTAGCTACCAGATGGCCTGACTTCATGGGCAAAGACTGGGAACATCTTTGCGCGGCTGCCTGGATATCCAAAGTCGGGTAGCTAGTGTGCGCTTATCTGAACCTGAGGAAGAAGCCATAACTATAGCCTCTCCCGCTCACAGTCTATCAGACCTCTCCAAGCTTCCCAAAGAGAACTTGCAGGCTTCTTCCTTTTTGCCGTGAGCTTTAGTTATTGAGGTGCTCGCTCTACCCGATTCTACACTTCCCTCACACGCAATGTTGCAGCTCCCACTGTTGGGATGGCAGCTTCACCGGTCGAACTGGCTGCCGGAATAAGAGGCCTTATTCCTTGTTTAATATTCAGGAGCACCTTTGCAGCCAGTTCTGTTTGCTCATCAGAATGCGATGACAACAGCACACTTTGGATGGGTGTCGCAATACCATCACCATGTTCTTGTTCCTCTGAAAAAAAAACTGAAAAACTCAAATTATCCAGCAGTGACAGTTCCAGCATCGGAACTTCACCGCCGAGGACGTACCGCGACACCCGCCTCCAATGTCTCGCATCCCAATGTACACAAGTGGGACAAGAATCTGTAGGAGTGCATCGACTACAGGCAAGACAACAAGCATGTAAATCCGAAGTAAACTTCCTCACCTTGCATTTAGAGCAGTATGTTTTCATAATTAATTACAATCAAAAACAGAGTCGATAGCACTTCTACAAATTCAACAACAAAAATACATGATAAAGATACATGATAAGAGCAATCAAATTAATTTCGAAACAATTATAAAAAAAATTTCGAAAAAAAAACCTTTTTTGAAAATGCCTAAGTTCCCAAAGGGAACATCATGAGCCCAAGGACATCCCGATAGAGCCTCAGTGTGGACAAACACTGAAATTTTTTAGTAAATTTTGTTTCTTAACATACCTACCACAATTGTTTACAATTGGCTGTAACGTAAGTGCAAGCCCTACTTTGGAACTAACTCAAGCTTTTAGAGAACTTTTCCAAACAAAAAGATCGAAAAAGATCGAAAAAGATCGAAAAAAGGGTCGAGGGAGACCAGCGCTCAAAATTACAGGTACTCTCTCTGCACACCTCTTGCGTTTATCGAGTGCATGCGCAACAACCGTGACATCAATTCCGTATTTCCGCCAACGAGAAGTTTGTGATTTAGCGGGTAGGCATCAATATCAAGGATATCCCCAAGGAGGGCGGGCCTCCGGTAAACAATTGTGGTAGGTATGTTAAGAAACAAAATTTACTAAAAAATTTTAATTTCTTGTCAACCTACTCAAAATTGTTTACAATTGGCTGAATAAACAATAGGAGGAGGTGAATCACATAACCAATACCAACAAGAGTAGCAGAAAGAAAAGCAAGGAGGGCAGAGAACAATAGCGAAACCTGTAATGAAGATAGAGAGAAGACACCTGAAAAGAACAAGGCTGAGCGAAGCACAACCTCGATAAAAACAATTTTAACGAGGGTGCACAACAGCCTGAGCAGCAACGAGAGGGCCTAAAGAATAAAGGTCCTCAGATTGCTGCTGAAGGTGGCGGAGATAAAAGGAGGAGAAGGTAGAGGCATTCCACCAGTACGCCACATTCATAACATCCTGGAGCGAAACAGAATTGGAGAACGCCCAGGATGTAGAAATGGCAAAAACCTCATGAGCATTAAACCGGTTCGAAACAAGATCCGACGCAGACAAGCGGGAATAAGCCAGCTTGATTGCAAGACAGATCCACCTGGAAATAGAGTGGGAAGAGATAGACTGCCTCTTAGGAATGAGAGACAGAAAGAATCTCTTCTGACCCCTCCTAATGAACTGAGTGCGAGTAATGTAAGTCTTGATCGCACGAACAGGACAAAGAAAAGGTCTCCGGCCATCGACTGCAGGGAGAGCCCGAATGCAGATGGGAGGAGGTACTGAATCAGGAAGTTGATTCTTAGCCAGAAAAGAGCAATCAGTAGTGAAGGTGACACTGTTAGCCTCATTTCTGAAGAAGGCAGAATCAACAGATAGTGCATGAAGCTCACTGACTCGTCGAGCAGAAGCAAACGCTAGAAGAAAAGCCATCTTGTAGGTGAGAAAACGCATATCGGTCTCAGATAAAGGCTCAAATGGCGCCCCCTCCAAACAGTGCAACACTCATGCCAGTTTCACTTGGGTGTAAGACGCAAAACTCGAGGCCTCTTCAAAGAAAAATGCCGAATGAGTTTGGAGAGAAAAAGATTACGACCAATGCACCGCTTTTCCACATAAGCGAAAGTATCAGACAGCACAGACCGATAGCCCTTAATCGTAATAGGCTGGAGGCCCTTGGAGTCAAAAAGATATACCAGAAAATCCGAAATTTGAGCGATTGACAGATCACGGTAATCCACATTGTGATCTGCACACCAGCAGCAGAAAACCTTCCACTTCGCAGCATAAATCATGCCAGTGGAATGTCGCTGCGATGCAGAAATGCACTCCACTGTTCGTCTCGAAAAACCTCTACGTCAGAGACTGGACCTGATAAAAAAATGGCGTGAAGGGACAGGCTCGCCAGGTTGTTGTGATACTTCCTGGGATGACCCTGGGAAAGAAGATCGCGACGTAGAGGTAGACGAATCGGCCGATCTGCCAACAGAGGCTGCAGCAGATTGATTCACACCCTCTGTGGAGAGAGGTGTGACCAGAATGATCTTGCAGCTGCAAGCGCGAATCTTCGCTAATACTTGAAGAACCGGTGCAGGAGGAAAGGCATAGCCGATCCAACCTGTCCAGACCAGAAACAGAGCGTCGACTGCAAATGCCCGAGGATCTGGACAAGGGGGGACAAAGGTTTTTACCTGATGATTCCAGCGAGTAGCGAAAAGGTCGACCTGAGGATGGCCCCACTGCTCGCAAATCGCCTGAAACACTGATCGATGTAGCATCCATTCGGCTGGAAGGACACTGTCGCGTTGGGACAGGGAGTCTGCTAGGATGCCGAGATGCGCGGGAATGTGTCGAATGGACACCCGAGCGTTCACATCCCACGCCAACAGAAGAAGATCCCGAGACAGCCGCTACATGGGAATCGAATGTGTGCCTCCTTGATTCCGTATGTAGGCCACTACTGTCGAATTGTCCAAAAGAAGTAGGACAAAATGGTCCGACAGATGAGGGATCCAAAGTCGAAAACTCAACAGAAGAGCAAGGAGCTCCTTCTGGTTGATATGAAGGCCCACCTGCTCGCTGTCCCACTCGCCATGAGTAGATAGACCGAGAGGATCCAACGTCGCACCCCAGCCACGATCGCTGGCATCCGCTGTAAGGATGCGATCGGCCCAAGGAAGATCCAACGGAACACCCTGTGTCAGCCAGGGAATATCGGCCCAAGGGTGGAGGTGACAAAGCAGAGACCGAGGAATAGTGAGTTCCAGGTCCAGCGGATCTACATTCGGACGCCAATGATCCAACAGGAAGTGTTGGAGAGGTCAGACAAACAAGCAACCGTGCGGAATGAGATCTGTCACCGAACCGCAAAGGCCCAGCATCCGAAGGAAAGTCCTGGCCGAGACCGAGGAAGATTGAAGCAGGTTCCGAGTCAAGGTGGAAAGAATCGTCGCCCGCGCATCGGGGACCGACACTACATTGTGAAGAGTGTCGAAATCCATCCCCAAATGACGGAATCGCTGAGAAGGAAGGAGATCCAACTTCTCGCGATTGACTCTGAAACCCAGCGACGCTAGCAGGCAAAGAAACTGCCGGACATCTAACTCCAGAACAGCAGCATCGTGGTGCCATTGGAGGATGTCGTCCAGGTAGGCTGACAAAGTCACAGCCGACTGAGTACGGTGGAAAGCAAGCACATGTGACATCAGTCGAGTGAAGGCCCAAGGAGCCAGGTTCAAACCGAACAGGAGAGCTCTGAATTGATAAACTCGATCCCGAAACGAGAACCGAAGGTATTTCCATGACGCCAGATGAATGGGTACATGGAAGTAGGCATCCTTCAGGTCGATACTAGTAGCAAAGTCGCCCTGATGAACTGAACATCGAACCAACTGGAAAGTCTCCATTCTGAAACGAGGAGCTATAATGTACTCGTTCAGGATACTCAGATCGATGACAGGACGAAATTGGCCATTTTTCTTCGGCACCAAGAAAAGTCTCGAGTAAAACCCTGGTGAAAGGGTGTTCCTGACCACCTCAATCGCCCCTTTGGAGAGGAGATTGTCGATCTCCTGCACCAGAAGATCCCGATGCAGAGAATCGGAAGGGACCCGAGTCGGGAGGGGCACCTGAGATAAACTGGGGTGCCGATAGAAGGACAGTCGCAGGCCCGATTGAATGACGTCGAGGACCCAAGGGTCCGACGTTATCTCTGTCCAACGGTTGTAAAACAGCGACAGCCTTCCCCTGACAGGAGGCGAATCGAGGTGAGAACCTTCACTTGCGGCCTCGATGAGGCCCCAGAGCAGAGAAACCACCTCGGGAAGTGACAGAGTCCTGAGACTTTCCTGCCTGAGGCTGCCAGCAAGCCTGGCCACGTCGGCGCTTCTTATGTGCAGAAGGAGCAGATGGAGCCGAAGGCATAGCCGACGAGGCAGATGCAGCAGCACGCTTGGCGGGCCTGGAACGACCACCACCCGCAGCAGCAGGTTGGTCAAGCTGTTGCAGCAAAATCTGGTCCTTCAAATGACGAAGAACTTCGCCACGAACAGCTTCCACAGAACCATGGAACAACTGAGGTCCCACCAAAGAGGCGGACCTCAGAACAGCACGTTGCTCAGAAGGAAGGGATGGAGAAAAATCCAACACCGCATCCCAGCGTGCCAGCTCCAAATTAGCCATGTTACAGGCGTGAGCGTGTGTCAAATTCATAAGAGCCTGTGACAAAATGCAAAAAGGCACCTGAGCATCATCAAACTCCCCTGGTGGAAAATATTCAGCCAGAGCAGCGACGACATGGTCCGCGAGAGATAACATACCCAGCATCTCTTGGGACAGGCCCACCATAGATTCAACTACCGACATCGGGAGAACTGCCGACTTAGGCTTAGTTAACCCAAGGGAAGAAGAATCCTCATCCACAGTAGTCATCCCTTGGAAGACTGGTGGACAGACGGAATCGTAAACATGAAATCGCGATGGAGGCAGAAAGGCATCAGCTCTAGAAAAGAAGGAACCCTTGAGGGCCTTAGAACGCATTTTGGCGTCTAAGCCCTGGAAGGACTCAACAACCTGAGCCGATTGCAGAGGACGCAAAGCCCCAGAGCTAGAAGGCTCAACAGGGTTACGGCGTTCCACAGTCGACCGGGGCCGGACGGTCACAGATGGCTGGTCTGAAGGTTGAACTTCCGGCAATAAGCCGAAGATGAAATCCAAAGCCTGCCCCAAGACTGACGAGGGGGCCCATCACCTTCCAGATAATCGTCATCCTCCGTAGCAGAGGAGACGTAGCCCAACTCGGGCTGACCAGCAGAAACCTCCTGGGAAGACTGAGCAGTATCCAAGGGGCCAGGCGAGACATCTCGGCGACCGACCAAAGGAGGTTGTGCCTCAGGAGGCACAGGGAGGCCAACTTGAGGGTTGCCAGAAAGCAACCAGGTGAGTGCCAAAACGGCCTGACGCAGGTCACCCTGAGAATCCGTAGCAGCAGCATCGCCTGACGGAGTGTCCTCCCAATGAACCATTCTGGTAGAAGAACCCAAATCCTCAAAAGAGACCGACGTTGAACGTCCATCGGCAGACAGAATAGGAATACGGTGAGAAGACACCAGAGGATAGTCCCGATTGTGACGCCCAGGGGCAATCACTGACCTCTGCGAAACAGAAGGTCCTGCCTGCAAATCCTCAAAAGAGACCGACGGCACACGTCGATCGGTAGCTGGACCTAGGACACGGTGAGAAGACACCGGAGGATTGTCCCAAGAATGACAGGAACCTGTCATTGTCCTCTGCACGGCAGAAGGCCCCAACTGCCCATCCTCTGAGACCGACGGCAAGCATCGATCGACACCCAGACTCGGAACACAGTGAGGAATCACCAGAGGAAGGTTCCGAGAGTGACAGCTAACAGGGGCTGTCACTGACCGCCGCCGTACAGCAGGCCCTGGATGCCAACGTCCCAACAACATCCTGCTAGGCAGCACACTAGCAGGGGAAGGAGGAACAATAAACGATTCACTCGAGGGGCGAGGAATCGCTGCCGAAGCGACCGACCGGCTCAACCGACTAGGAGCAAACCTAGCCAGATGAGACGGAGCAGACAGCAAACCCGCACAGCCCCGCTGTGAGGCTAGGGGAGGCTGAGAGCACACAGACACACCAGCAGGTACAGCCTCGGTCCCCCGAGGCTGTAGACCATCCCCAGAGGAGATGGAAGAGCCACCATCAGACAGAATAGGATCTGTAGTAACAACTTCCTCAGCAACTGTCGACGGCGTAGGAGGCAGATCGGAGAGGGTCACCGAGCTGACCTCGGAGAAGCTCTCTACGAAAACAGACGCCTCAAGAGTGACATCAGAAGACAAAGAGACCACGGTCTCCACGTCAGGTATCACTGAACTAGCACCGTCAACAGTTGCAGAGGAACTCGCCACAGAAGACAGATCAGAATCCTGTGTGACAGAGTCACCACGTGCACCAGCAGAAATGTCTGCTACGGCACGGCTACCCTTACCCCGAGAACGAGGGGTTCTAGCTCTGGACAGAACCACTTTGTTAACAGAAGCCCAGAATTTAGAGGACCAAAACCCCCCAAATACCACATGATTTGGCCTGAGTGCAATTGTTGCAAGTGACACATGTGGAATGAGAGTCGTCCACATGCTTCACTTGCAAGCAAGAGGTACAAGGAATAGTCTTTGGCATTATATGAATGAAAATAATGGAATCAACCTTCCCGTCAACGGAAAACAGCACAAAGGTCGTGTTCACACGTGGGGGAAAAACAAGATTAAGTGTGATGAAACAAGCAATAATGATCAAAAATAACATTAATCAAAAACAATTTGGATAGCTTGACAAAAGGATACAATCCACTTGCACACAATGAAATGCAGAGCACATATAATAAGTTGTTCACAAAGAAAAACAGTAAATTAGCACGAGTCACAAAAATTTCCGACCATGTACAAATGGCGGAAATAAAAGTAATTGACGTCACGGTTGTTGCGCATGCGCTCGGTACACGCAAGAGGTGTGCAGAGAGAGTACCTGTAATTTCGAGCGCTGGTCTCACTCAACCCTTTTTTCGATCTTTTTCGTGCTTTTGCAATCTATTACTTTTCCAACTTGTTTGGAAAAGTTCTCCAAAAGCTTGAGTTAGTTCCGAAGTAGGGCTTGCACTTACGTTACAGCCAATTGTAAACAATTGTGAGTAGGTTGAAAAGAAACCAATTTTTTTTTAGCTACACTACTGGAATCATAATCAATGTATCCTACAATAATTCTGAAATATTATAATACTAAATACTACATGTTAAGGGCATTGCCAAATGTAAACAACGTCAGTCAAAAAAAAGGAAAACAAGACAACAGGCAAACAAAAAGACCCAGTCAGTAACCGATTTAAATGCTACCAGATGCAAAGCTAGGTCTACATATGAAAAAACAATACATAGGATAGAAGATGTGAGACCAAAATGACCCAACACCCCTAGGGTGAGGTCGTAACCATGGGGATAAACAAATAAACATTCTGTAACACACGTTGAACTCCCAAGAAATTTAATAAAAAATTTCAATAAAAACAGCCAAAAAGCCTAGGAGTTTAACAGGAGGGTTCATGGAAGGATAGGGAAGGAACACTTAACAAACAGTAGGTAAATCATTATCAAGAATGATGATATCAGGCACATGTCCCGGAAATGGGAAATATGAAATAATTTTTATAATCATTGTAAAGTTACAGCCCTGAATGTCTCAAACCACCGTGGTTCACTTCCATCATCCATTTATAGCCCTGAATCCACAAATTCTTTCATTGATTTGTGTCTGGCATCCTCAAAAAAGGAGACTTAAAGCACAGATGTCAGCTCATTGTTTACTGACTTAGGGCCAAACAAAGAATGATGCTTGGCACCAATTCCAGTACCTTCCTGGTTACCGCACAAGCACAGTATACAAAAGTATGGAGGACCAGATAGGACTATCATTTTATCGGGTTTGCACCAGCTAAGTCTGGACCATTGGTTGTAGTATAAAAATACATCGAATTCCATATTGTAACCAAGATTACAACTAAAACTGTTGTGTGGTATATCACAATCAAGATTCAGCGAGAAAGCACACAGAAAAGATTTTTATGTAATGGACCTCAAGGTTAAATCCAGTGTCCATCAGCTGAAACATTGATTTTGCTCATACAAACACAAGAGATTGCACCAGAGGTGATGTCATACCCGCACAAGTCAAGTTGAGGGATGGGGCAGTGTCTGGATGGACAAAATAAAAAAAATCATTGAAAATTTGACAAACTAAGGACCATAACTCAGGTGAAAATAGTGTGAGCTACTCTGTTCAACATATAGCAGAAGTGGGCCATCCCAATGACACTGTACAGCAAATTTTGTTGAAATCCATCCACTTCCTGCTGAGATATGGATCCAGATGGATGGATGGATGGATGGATGGATGGATGGATGGATGGATGGAGAGACAGTTAGACAGACTGGTGAATGTAATCTCTTCAAGAGTGGGTGTATGATAAAAACAAGACCTATAAAATTTACATTTGAGTTACTTGATCAAGTATGTATAAGGAGAGCTGAAGCCTGCTAGCCAAGCCAAAATGTTATCAAGAGCTCCTATTACTCACGTTCATATTTATTATAAAAAAAGTCTCTCTACCTTATGAAGTGGCAAAATCAGCACAGCACCAAAGAATACATCTATTTTGCTGCACACACCAATCAAAAGCATCTGCGCAAAATGTTTTAGAACATTGGAATAACATATCAGCTAAACAATTTGGCCACCGCAAAAAAAACCCCCTGATCAACTCCAATTATCTTGTTCCAGCAATCTACTTGTGTTGTGAAATATTCTTTGCAATGTATAAACATGGTTCATTCTGAAGACTTTTTTTAACGTTGGTCAATAGCCCTGAATATGATTTAGACCTGCAATCAGTCAGTGTTAACAGGTTTGTTTGAGAGAAAAGTTTTTGCTTCATTACCTTGTAACACAGTTGTCGATATAAATCTATTGTTGGGCATTAACCTACACACTGATGTAGAAATACTATTATTCTGAGCATCAATTTTTCTCATAATAAAACCAGGAATTAACAAATCCAATCTTGTTTGACAGAACTTCAAAGAGTTCTGTCAAATGAGATTAAATTGGTTCAATTCCTAGTTACTTTGGGGGAAAATATGCATCTTGAAAGTTTGTTATTTCAGCATCAGTTTGCATTGTGTTCATTATTTATGGGTCATAGAAGAAAGTGCATAAATTTCTAAAGGGAAACTGAAATTCAAGGCCTTTCTCAAGGACTCTACTCAATTTTCAAGCACTTTCAGGGCCATGAAAAGGAATTTTCAAATTAAAGGGCTTTCAAGATATTCAAGGACCACAGTGAACCCTGATATGAAGATATCTTCTTTGGTTCAAACATTCTGAATGGAACTGTTAAGTTTAAATGAATGACAAACCAGTAGTCTGAAATACTTAAGATACATTTTAGGAAGTAAATTAACTCTTTTACTACGACTTGACCTGTCTGCAGGAAAAGCAAATAACAAAAATTCTTCTCTTATTCATAATTTTTCTGTTATGAATGTCTTACTTTTTCTAAATTTTGGTGCTGAAGAGGCCAAAGATTATCATGTGAGGTGATGAAAGACTCAAACTAGAGGCTCCAGGGAGTTAAGTTGCTAAAGGAGATTAAGGTGTCCAAACATACAATGAAAGAGTTTGCAGAATGAACTTGCCATAACAGCAGCATTACCATGTTATAAACCAAAAATAGCCGCAGTGGCACTTGATGTGAATAAACCTTAAGATGCTATAAAGACCTCTCCCATGACAAAAAGCACAGAAAGTTGACCCAGGTGGACTGTGGTGAATCTGACCAACTCGGCCAGGTTTCAAGACAATTAGGAAGCTTTAGAGTTTTAGATGCTCTAAAACTGATCACAGACATTTTCTGTTTTTGGGCAACTTTTTTGTATTTCCCAAAGTATATACATTTCAACCCAATTTTACCTGAAACAACATAATGTGATTTGTGACCAGCAGCATTTGGGTATTGCCTGTGTCCTGTATATCTCCTTCAGACATGTTAACATCAAAAAAGAAAATATCAACAAACAAGACTGAAAATAAGCAGACTGTCATCTGCAAAATGAGGTCTCGATAGGGTGAATTTAGTGATGCTACTCTACACAGCAGGGTAGCATCACTAAATTCACCCTCTGTGAACCTCAATCTGAATCAAGGTCTCAAGCATAAACAGAAAGATGTACCCAGAGGATAAATTGGTCCACTGTATGGGATAACATCAGCAAATGCACCCTCTGGGGACCTCATTCTGCAAATGACAGACTGCTTATATTCAGGCTTGTCGACAAACCTTAGGATGATTTTCAGGGAAAAGGCAAGGATTTCAGAAAAACATTTTTGTGAATGGAAGATAGCATGTGTAAAGAATGGACTCCCACATGAGATCCTCAAAGAGAAGATGGGGCTGGGAATCAATTGGTAATCTTATGTGATAGGATCATTAATTCTGTAAAGGTGATGTTTAGGAATACATTGACTTGAAACCAAAACTACTCATCAAGTATGGAATAATCATCAAAAAATTAATAGGAATGCTTTGAAAAGTTTCAAACAGAATTTGATGTCTTCCATTTTTGACACCTTGAATGGGTGGAACAAAACTAGAACGGTCTTTGGTGCCACCTTTGTGAATAATATTGAAAAGGGAGAAAAATATGAATGATTACCTGGCTAAATGATCTAATTCACGTTTAGATAGTGGATTATTGTGTTTAGAAAGCAAGCGTTCCAACATCCCTCTTCGAGTTTCCAAATCTGGCATTGTTACATATACCCTTTTTGAAAATCGTCTGAAAAATAAATGAATAAAGACCTTAAACATACATGCAAATCTAACTTAATTCATTTTGACTAACTGAACAGGCTTAACCTGTTTAACCCAAACTGTGTCAATGATATTGTCATATACAAAAAGGGACCATGATAGCTCAGTGGTTATGGAATGGACTTTAAGCCAAATGGTCCACAGTTCAATCTGCATCCGGAGTAATTGAGCTGTGTATTTGGGCAAGGCACTAATTCCTGATTACCCATATGGATTAAATCAATGCTAACCCTACTTTTGTGGAGTTGGTACACTGGAGAGTCCCACAGGTGCTTGCCACTGCTTGGTGGTTCTCTGGGTACCCGGTTTCCTCCACCCATAAAACTGTCTGACACGATGTGATCCTAGCTGTTGAAAGTGTCATTAAACCTCAATTAGAAAAATAGACAGAAGGTCTTCAACAACTGAGTAAATTTATTTCACATCTATAAAGAGGTTAAGTTATAATTGAATCCTACAGCCCTACAGGTATGTAGGATTAACCCTTTACCCTACACACAATTTATAATTTTAATTACTGTGTTTTCAAATTTTACAAGATATTTCAATGACAAGAAGGATGCCAACGTCCTATAGCTCACCAACATTCCTCTTTGATAGTAACTTTTGGCAAACACAAGAACTGTATCAAACAGGCTCATAACATGCGACAAAGCTGACCTAAACACAACCTCCTAAAAGTAAAACTGAAAAAATAATAATTTTAACAGCAGAAGGGTTAATGGCCACGTTATTAAGTGAGAAGTATTACTTTGAACCAACAGTCTTCATTGGCCGATGCTTCAGTGTACTATGTTTGATTTAAACTTTCAAAAAGCTGTGACTTATCAGATACCTGATAGTACACTACATATAGAAAAGGAAGAACCCTCTGTTTTAAAAAAAATATGTGGTGATGGAAACTGCCTTTTCATTTGTAATTACTGGTAAAGAAAATCAACATGGCACAATTAGATTATTAATTGTTGATCATATGAGGAACCTCGGAAATGATGTTTTACAAATGGTGTTGCCGGACCTTAACAGAAACGTTTAGCACACTGAAAATGTCTAGGTGTGAGCTAAACAGAGACTTAACGTTAAAAATGTGGAAATAAATTTGAAAAATATTGACTGGATGATGGTTAAATCATGGTAGAATGATAATGAGGAACATGAATGATTTATATAAAAGCCATGGGAAGAGAAGGAACACAGAAACTAACATAAACACTAAGATAAACATGAAATTCTGAGCTAAACAGAAAACTAAACGTAAGCAAATGAATAAAAAAGTCAAGAGAACGGTTTAAAACACATAGGGTGAGGGTTAAATAGTGGTAGAATGATAATAAGCACCATATAGAAGCAATATAAAGGCCATGGGTGAAAAGGGTGTCGGCAGCTGCCCTGAATAGAAACGTTAACACACTGAAAATGTCTAAGTGTGAGCTAAACAGAAAACTCAACGTTCAAAAGTTGAAGAGAAATCTGAACTGAAATTCAGTGGACAAGGGTGAAACCATGGTACAATGATAATGAAGAACATATATGAGGAATATAAGCACCATGGGAAGAGAAGGAACACAGCAGGTGACCTAAAAACTATGTTCAACATGAAATTCTGAGCTAAACAGAAAAGTAAACGTAACTAAAAAATGTGAAGAAAAAGGTTTAAAATGCACTGGGTGAGAATGAAATAATGGTAGAATGATAATAAGCACCATATGGAAGCAATATTAAGGCCATGGTATGAAAAAGGTGTCGGCAGCTGACCTAAACAAAAATTTTAACACACTGAAAATGTCTAAGTGTGAGGTAAACAGGAAACTTAACATTAAAAATGTGATGAAAAATTTGAAGAAATTCACTGGACAAGGGTTAAATGATGCTAGAATAATAATGAGGAACATGTATGATGGAATATAAGCACCATGGGAAGAGAAGGAAAACAGCAACTGACCTAAAAACTAAGTTAAACATGAAATTCTGAGGTAAACAGAAAAGTAAACATAAATAAAAATGGTAAGAAAAAGGTTTAAAACACACTGGATGAGGGTTAAATAATGGTAGAACGATAATAAGCACAATACAGAAGCAATATAAAGGCCATGGGATGAAAAGTGTGCCGACAGTTGAACTAAAAAAAAACAAACTTTAACACACTGAAAATATGTAAGTGTGAGCTGAACAGAAAATTTAACGTTTAAAATTTGATGAAAAATTTGAAGAACTTCACTGAAGATGGGTTAAATCATGGTAGAATGATAATGAAGATGTATGATGAATGATGTAAGAACCATGGGAAGAGAAGGAACACAGCAGGTGAGCTGAACACTAAGTTAAACATGAAATTCTGATCCAAACAGAAAAGTAAACACAACTAGAAAATGTTAAGAAAAAGGTTTAAAACACACTGGGTGAGGATGAAATAATGGTAGAATGATAAGTACCACATAGAAGCAATATGAAGGCCATGGGATGAAAATGGTGTCAGCAACTGACCTAAACAGAAACTTTAACTCACTGAAAGTGTGTGAGTGTTAAAAATTTTATGAACAATTTGAAGAACTTCAGTGGACCAGGGTTAAATGAAGCTGGAATGATAATGAGGAACATGTATGAGGAATATAAGCACCATGAAAAGAGAAGGAACACAGCAGATGACCTGAACACAAAGTGAAACCTAAAATCTGAGCTAAACAGAAAAGTAAACATAGCTAAAAATGGTAAGAAAAAGGTTCAAAATGCACTGGGCGAGGGTTAAATAATGATAGAATGATAATAAGCACCATATAGAAGCAATATAATGGCCATGGGATAAAAGGGTGTCGACAGCTGAACTAAAAAAAAAAAACTTTAACAAACTGAAAATATTTAAGTGCGAGCTGAACAAAAAACTTGACGTTCAAAATTCGATGACAAATTTGAAGAAATTCACCGAAGAAGGGCTAAATCATGGAACAATGATAATGAGGAATATGTATGAGGAATATAAGTGCCGTAGGAAGAGAAGGAACACAGCAAATGACCTAAACACTAAGTTGCACATGAAATTCTGAGCTGAACAGAAAACTAAACGCAACTAAAAATGTCAAGATAAATGTTTAAAATGCAGTGCATGAGGGTTTAAATCATGGTAGAATGATAATAATCATCATATACCACCATTATAAAGGCCATGATATGGAAATACAGCGAGTAAGTGACCTAAACAGAAACTTTAACATTATTGGACACGTACGCTAACGCCAACGCTATTGCCGACGCCGACCAATCGAGCCATGCCATAAGCTCACACAACGAAAGTGGAAAGAGCTCATTCCAATGAGGGGTCACATGAATTGTTTTGTTGTGATTATTTTTAAAAAATATTTTTTTCAACTGCTTAAGTGACAAATTATGTGGAAGAATATGGCTGATACATTAGGTAAAGGGTTAAATTATAACTGACCCGCCATACCAGTCTCGTTCTTAGTACAAAGAAATCGCAACTGTCATATCTTCACACATAAATTATCTTTACCTGACTAACCCTTTTCCCAATGCAGATGATATCAAAATGTTTTATTTTAAATATTATTTTTCCAAGTGCAAAAAAAGGAGATGCCCTGAGGCGCCCACTTGAATGATGAGAACTCAAAGAGATGCTCAATAAATCCAAACTATTCAATAGAAAAGAAACCAACATTAACAAACAATCAATAGAAAATAAGATACAAAAATATGCACAGCTAATTTGCCACAAGTCATGATGATACAACAGAAGCAGCATGTGCGCCATCAACTCGAAAGGAAATGGCGTAAGACTAAGTTGACCGTTCACCGTGAGATGTTTAAATTACAATGTAAAAAAGCTAAAAATCTGATCAGCCATTCAAAAAGGCAATTTTTGTGCGAGAAAATTTCTGACTGTGGATCTGACCAAAAACAGCTCTTCAAGATCCTGAAGTCACTGGAAGCCAGAGAAACTCTCAACTTCTCTGATCAGCTTTCCAAAACAGAAATCACTAATAAGTTTTTTATCACAAAGATCCAAAACATCAGAGAGTTTTTAGACAAGACTGACACAGCAAATATGCAACCTGTATGACCTGTACAAACTGTCAATCCATCCTTGAAACTGGCCCAGTCTCTCACGGTTTCAGAAAGCACGGTTCAAAAAATAATAATGTCTTCACCATCAAAAAGTTGTGATTTGGATTTGATACCAACTACACTTCTTAAAACATCTCTCTCTGTCCTTATTGGCAGCATCACTGAAATTGTTAATGAATCAGTGAGTTCTGGTCATCTACAGCCCAGTCTAAAAACAGCTCTTGTTACTACACTTCTTAAAAAAGCATCCTTGTATCCCACAATACTGAAAAATTATCGTCCGGTCTCGAATCTTCCTTTTATCTCTAAGATCATAGAAAAAGTCATTGCACAACAGTTGCGTGCACATCTGGATGAAAACTGTTTACTTGACCCTAAACAGTCAGCATATAGACCTGGTCATTCAACTGAATCTGCCCTTCGCTCAGTTCAAAATTATGTTTTGAAATCTATAGACAACAAAAAAGGTGTTGTGTTGGTGCTACTTGATCTTTCAGCCGCATTCAACACGATTGACCACAAAATTCTCTATGACAGACTTGTCCAGCTTGGAATAGAGGGATCAGCATATTAGATTGGTTTCGATCCTATGTGAGCAACAGAACTTAGTGCAATACTGTTGATGGCGATAGATCAGAGATAGCTTCACTTGAATTTGGGGTCCCCCAGGGTTCGGTTCTCGGCCCCATCTTATTCACCTTTTACATGCAGCCTCTAGGTGCCATTATTTGCTCACATTCGAGTACATTTTCTATGCTGAAGACTCACAATTATATGTTGAATTTAACCCTAATGATTCTATACTGGCTTCCTATTTCTGCAAGGATTGAGTTCAAGGTCTTGCTCTTTGCATACAAGGCCCGCTGCTGTGATCTGGCTCCAGCTTATATTAGCAACCTGGTGGTTCCATATCAGCCTAAACGCTCATTAAGATCCTCTGCACACAAGTTGATTGAGGAAACTACCTGCAACTTAGTCTCATATGGTGGCCGCTCCTTTACCTACAGTGCACCTTGGCTTTTTAATGGGCTACTCGTTTCAGTGCGATATACATCACCAAGTGCTTTCAAATCTGTGCTGAAAACCTATCTTTTTGATAAATCATACTCAGGGTAATTCTGAGTAGCATCGTATGAATGTACAGTCCATAGGCATTGCCACGTGTCATAAATGTCTTTGTAAAGCGCCATGGAACTTTTTAGCATTGTAATATGTGCGCTCTATAAATATTTATTATTATTATCATTATTAACAGAAACGTTCCCACAAATACGGTACCCCATAACACAGCTACACAGCATTTGTTTTTGGCCCATTCAATTCTACTAGTCCTAAAGAAACTTCATACCAAATCACAATACTCTATTCAATGCATTTTTGGAAATATGAACATTTCAAAGTTTTTATATACTACTCAAAGTTAGCTAAACACCAAGCATATCCAACTACCTGTTTTATGTTTTATTTGAAATATTGTAATGAAAAGTGTATATATTTTTTATTTAATTATATCTTTAATGATTTAAGTACAGAAATTAAGATTTTATTTGTGTTTGACATTATTTTTTAGCTTTTGAATACGATAACCATGGAAAGTTAAAAAATTTATAGTAATTTATATATTTTTTATACTTACCAATGACCCAGACATAGCTGGTGCTAACTCTTAAAAATCTAGGGCCAAACACAAATTTTGCCCCCCAATCCCCAAAATTTGCATCTAAAACCAAAGAAATCATGTCCTGAATGGCCCTCCATACTTCGGCTCTACTGCGCATGCGCAGTGTCAAGGAGGTCCCTCAGCGGGGAGGTATGAGTTTCCAACTCCTGGGAGGGCCATCCCCGTCTGGGTCATTGGTAAGAATAAAAAGTATATAAATTACTATAAATTTTTTAACATTTTTATTCTGTACCAATGACCCAGACATAGCTGAATAGTAAAAAGGCTGAAGGGCCTAGGACATAGAGGAAAATCCAATAAGCTCAACTACATAAAATAGAGTCATCCCCTCGAGGAGAAAAGGAGTATTAGGCTTAACATGTATCTTTCTTATTTATGATAAATTAGAAAGACACAACACCCTCCATAATTGAGCATCATAACATTCATGTTCTCTATTAACATCCAGTATAATCCTTATACTAATTATTTTTAAAGTAAGCCAATAAATAAAGTTAGTCCAGAGAATTGAGACTCTTTATACTCTTTTAAAAGTGTCCGAGGATTGTATATTAACGCCCATTTGACAAGTGACATATTCAAATGCTACACTTTAAAAATATGACATGAATGAATTTTTTAAACATTAACTTTTCACTTTAAAACCATCCCGGTAACAACTCAGAATTACTGACTCCGGAGGAGGTATCCCCTTGTTTTCACTATAAAACAGGTGACCCAAGGGAACACCCTCCCCCCCCCTTCCCCTTGCCCTGGGTCAAATAGCCCAGAGCGAAGAGGGCAACAGGACGGAGTCACTGCCTGAACAGAAAGCCTACATAACTATAAGACCGAAGCGACTCTGAGAGAGTTCTTCACCTTACTATCCACGCGCGTGGATGTAGCTAGGGCTGCGTCACGTCTAACCAACTCCAGGTATGCCACTGAAGGGCGGAGTTATACGTGGAAAAGCTACTGCCCTTGAAAGAAAACTCATTGAGGATCATATCCTGGAATTCTTTCCCTTGAAGACATAATGATAACGCCTTAGTAAGGTGGTCTGCGTATGATAAAGCGTCTAAGTTAAGTCTGTTAGACATTATTGTCGTTTTCCAACGTCGTGGTTGGAATTGACATAGACGGTGATATAGACAATTCCAAGTCTTCAGCCTCGTCGTCTAGACGCAGAGGAACTCTCGGTATGCCCTGTCCTGCCGTTTCAAATTTATTCCTTGAATTGATGAAAGGCAGATTTAGAGCATTTGCGGACAAGAAACCAGACTTGCCTGTTTTGGTAGCAAGCTTATATATAGCGTCGTTCAATAATTCGAATGTTCTTGTGACATTATTGGACTGTGTCGGCAACTCAGGGACAATGTCCCTGAACCGATCAAAAAAAAAAAATTCTGTGTCCAATGACTCTATTAGTCTCTTATCCAGCATTGCAGCATTCTAGTCCGACGGAACAACCTCTGGAAGATAATGCCGGAAGAAATCTATGGCAGCTTCTGTTGTTCCGAAAGGGAAAGCTCGAAATCCTCCGAATCCCTTTCGCCATCCTATCGGACCCTATGAAGTGCTCGGTCGTCCATACCTGATGCTTCAGCGGAGCGTAAAGACCCAGCGTCGTCAGATTATTCCTGATCCGACAGAGATTCTGTCGTTTGCTGGGATGCTGCGATAAGTTGTGCTATTTTGGATAGCACGTCCCGTCACTGAGGCCTGTGGAGAAGCGGTCTTACGTTGCTTTGCCGCTGGAAGCTTCGTGTACTTTGACCCGTGCATACTTCTATTATGCGAGCATCCGGAGTCTACAGGCCTCGTGTCCCTTGGCTACCGGATGGCGTGACCTGTTCGCCGTGGAATCCCTGATTGGCGAAGCAGGCTGGATATTCGTGGTCACGTAGCCAAGGTGCGGTCGTGTGCACTGCCGTGAGGATGAGGAAGCCTTATCGACAGTCTCTCGGACTGTCTATATAACGGGAGCGTCCCGAGCGGCGGACATATGCTCCGAATGCGAAACGTTTGTACCACAACATCTGGTCCCAGATGTTGTTGTACGAGAGAGGGACCTCTCTCGCTCGCAGCCCGGATGGACCTGGACGAGCTAGGAACCGGACTAATAGGCTTCCTCCGATCTCTTCTCTGATCCGTCGTCACTGGGTGTGCACTTATGTCTTATAATAGTGCTCGCATCACCAAAATCTCCTTCCTGGACCGCAACGGACGAACCCGGCCACCGAACCATTCGATGAATGGACGCTACACTGGGCGAGCTAGCGGATGTCAACGCCGTCAATCCTACTAGGGACCTCTTAGGCGATTGACGTATTTCCATGAGCACTTATTGCCGCTAGCTCTTCATTTAACTATGACGACGGAGGCACACTTTTGGAAGACATCACGGTAACTTTTGCGAACAAGAAACCAGACTTGCTTGTTTAATAGCAAGCATATATATAGAGTCGTTCAATAATTCGAAAGTTCCTATGACATTATTGGACTGTGTCGGAAACTCAAGGACGATGTCCCTGAACCGATCAAAAAATTCTTGTGTCCAAAGACGCTATCAGTCTCTTATCTGGCATCGCAGCATTCTGGTCCGACGAAACAACCTCTGGAAGATAATGCCGGATGAAATGTACGGCAGCTTATGTTGATCCGAAAGGGAAAGCTCGAAATCCTCCGAATCCCTTTCGCCATCCTGTCGGACCCTATGAAGTTTTCGGACGTCCGTACCTGATGCTTCAGCGGAGCGTACCGACCCAGCATCGTCGGATATTACCTGATCCGACAGAGATTCTGTCGTTGCTGGGATGCTGCGATAAGTTGTGCTATTTGGGATAGCACGTCCGTCACTGAGGCCTGTGGAGTAGCGGTCTTATGATGCTTTGCCACTGGAAGCTCCGTGTACGTTGACTCCTGCATACTTTTCTTATGCGAACGTCCGGAGTGTACAGGCCTCGTGTCCCTGGCTACCAGATGGCGTGCCATGGTCGCCGTGGATTCTCTGATCGGCAAAGCTGGCTGGATATCCGAGGTCACGTTCCCAAGGTGCGTTCGTGTGCGCTGCCGTGAGGATGAGGAAGCCTTATTGACAGTCTCTCCGGACTGTCTATATAACGGAGCGTCCCGAGCGGCGGATGTATGCTCCGAATGTGAAACGTTTTGTACCACAACATCTGGTCCCAGATGTTGTTGTACGAGAGAGGGGCCTCTCTCGCTCGCAGCCCGGATGGATCTGGACAAGCTAGGAACCGGACTAATAGGCTTCCTCCGTTCTCTCCTCTGATCCGCCGTCACTGGTTTTGCACTTAGTTGATTTATAGTGCTCGCATCACCCAAAACTCTTTTCTGGACCGCAACGGACGAACCCGGCTGCCGAACCATTCGATGAATGGACGCTACACCGGGCGAGCTAGCTGACATCAATGCCGTCGATCCTACTAGGGACCTCTTAGGCAATTGACGTATTTCCATGAGCACTTTGCCGCTAGCTCTTCATTTAATTGTGACGACGGAGGCACACTTTTGGAAGACATCACGGATACATCACCCTGTTCTTGTTCGTCTGAAATAGAGATTGATAAGCTAGAGTGACCCTGCGGAGAAAGGACCGGCATGGCCATTTCCCCGCTAACATACCGTGACACACGCTTCCCATGTTTGTCATCCCAATTGACACATACTGAACAGGAGTTAGTGCGAGTACACTGACTACAATTAATACAATGATTATGAAAGTCAGAGGAAGATTTCCTCTTATTACAATTGAACAATATCCTTTCATTGTGAAAAGAATACAAAAAGTCCTAGTACTCGCACCAACCCCTGAAAACAAAGATACATAATAACATGATCCATTAACATAGAAAAAATAATTGAAATAAAAAAAAAATTTTTGGAAAAAATATTTTTTCAGAAAAGCCCAAGTTTCTGAAAAGTAACGGTGAGCCCCAATGGATCCCAAGCCTAAGTGTGGACAAATTTTTTAAAAATATTTAAAAAAATTAATGCAACACTTACGAATAATAATAATGTATCTTGTTATGATTAAACTAACACAAAGACAAGAAATCCCCCTCCACAGAGACTGTTGTCAATGTAAACAAGAAGTGTAAAAACACCAGAAACATGACTCCAGGCACTGATAACTATGGCCCGAAATCAGTTACCAATAATACACCATCTGATGCAAAACAGAGACTTCCAGGGAAGAAACTGCAGAACATCAGGTGGAAGATGCAGAACACTACGCCTAAACACCCATGGGTGAGGACGTAAACATGGGGAAAAGAACAGAATTCATTCTGTTATCCAGCTGCAACTCCCAAGAAATTTTAGTAATAATATTACAGAAAAATGCCAAAAGCATGGGAGAATAGCAAGGGGGGACTTAAAGGAAAGGGAGAGAGGAAACACTGAACAAGCAGTGTAACTTTATAACAAGAATGACAACAACAGGCCCATGCCTCGAAAATAGGTAACTTAACATAATTTCATAAAAAAAATTTAAGTTACAGCCCCGATTATTTTCTGTCACTCATTTTTCCTCTCCTCCTTCTATTTTCTCTTTAGATCCACCATTTCTCTAATATTTATGTGTCTGGCATCATTTAAACTGAGATTTACAAGCACAAAGATCAGTCAGATGTGAACTGATGAAGGGCCAAACAAAGAATGATAAATGGCGCCAATTTCGGGACCTCCTTGACACTGCGCATGCGCAGTAGAGGCGAAGTATGGAGGGCCATT
The DNA here is from genome assembly GCA_031216915.1 of Pictodentalium vernedei. Classification (NCBI taxonomy): domain Eukaryota; kingdom Metazoa; phylum Mollusca; class Scaphopoda; order Dentaliida; family Dentaliidae; genus Pictodentalium; species Pictodentalium vernedei. Next base: position 188,880,927 of record CM062292.1, on the reverse strand, counting down.
CAGGACATGATTTCTTTGGTTTTAGATGCAAATTTTGGGGATTGGGGGGCAAAATTTGTGTTTGGCCCTAGATTTTTAAGAGTTAGCACCAGCTATGTCTGGGTCATTGGTACAGTATAAAAATATTATAAATTCATAGTAATTTGTATATTTTTATATTTACCAATGGCCCAGACTTAGCTGGTGCTAACTCAAAAATATCCAGGGCCAAACACAAATTTTGCCCCCCCCAATCCCCAAAATTTGCATGTAAAACCAAAAATTAGATGTCCTATGTGGTCCTCCATACATTTGACATCTGCGCATGCATAGTGTCCAGGAAGCACCAAAATTGGCACCAAGACTATCATTCTTTCTACAGTGCCTGCTAAATGTTATAATCAGCGGGGAGGTATGAGTGCCCACTCATGGGAGGGCCATCTCCGTCTGGGCCATTGTTAAGTATAAAAATATACAAATTACTATGAATTTATAATATTTTACATAACAACCAATGGCCAAGAATTAGCTGAATAGTAAATAGGCTGGAGGGCCTAGGACATAAAGGAAAATCCAATCCAATTACTCAATCACTTCTGAAAGGATATCTCCAACAGGAGAATAGGAGAGAACGGAATTACATATGTCTTTCATATTTACTTGAAATGACAAAGACATAACACCAACAATGTAAATGAGCATTACATAATATATAATTCTCATTTTAATACCAGCATAACCCATTATGCTAATTCTGTGAAGGGAAGCCAATATATAAAGATAGTCCAGAGAATGAGACTCTTTATACCCATTTAAAAGTGTCCGAGGATTGTATATTAACGCTCGTTTGACACGTGACATATACAAATGCTTCACACCGTGCTGCACTTTAAAAATATTACATAAATGAGACATAATAATTGCTTCCACTGAGCTACATATTAAAACCATCCCAGTACCGACTCGGAACTACTGACACCAGAGGAGGTCTTCCCTTGCTTTTCACTATAAGCCAGATGATATTAAGGGAAAACCGTCGCCCCCCCCCCCCCCCCCACCCCACCCCTTTCCCCTTGTTCTGGGTCACATAACTGCAGGACGAAGAGGGCAGCAGACCAGCGTCACTGCTGGAACGGAAAGCCGAAATACCTATAGCTGTAATCCTTTAGTGGACGACATTCTGAGCATATAAAAATTCTTGGGTCGATTTGACTAACATAAAGGGTTAACAGTAAAAATTAACACCAGTCAGTGATTAAATTCTGGTATTACAGGAATCTTTCGTCCTAAATCTATGATCTGAAGTATTGTCATGAAACTCAATTATAACACAAAAGTTTTTATTTGCTCTGTGCTTACAGTGAAATGCTAAGCAAATAACATTACCTTAAAACTGCATCATCAAGTTCTTGTGGTCTGTTTGTAGCACCCATTATAAGCATCCTATCTTCAGCACTACTAGATACCTGATATAAACAACAAAGAGGTTGAGTTGTTCATCAAAAATAAAGATATAACACAATGAAACACATTTAAGGTGAATCTGTTGAAGGGAAACCATGTCAATTTGCAAACTAACCTTAATTATGAAATCCAATATTTTCTGTTGTGGCTAAGTTACAAACACAAATATCAGCTGTGCACAATATCTGCATTCATATCTCTAATTTAGTTTAAAATCAAGACTCAAAATAATTTTTTGTCCAGTGCCGGTCAAAATGACCTGCCCCAAGTAGTTGGTACAGATCATTTTAATTTGGTGCAGGTCATTTTCAACATATTGCTTTACACATTGTAAATTGATATATGGTGACTACTAAATGAGGAAATGACTTGTTAATTCGCATTGGAACTTAAGTTTATACCAAATTACCGGTGTTTTTTAAACTCAGATTTTAAAATTGAGCAGTATTTTGCATCGGTCAAAATGACCCATGGATTTCAAAGTGTGTAGGTCAAAGTAAGTTTGGTGTTGGTCATTGCCCTTGTCCAACCACTGCTTTTGAGCCTTGTACAAAATAAAAGGACTTTTCCAAGGTTATCAAGGATCTGAACTGCAAATTTCCAGGCCCTACAATTTGTGTCTGTAAAGTACAATATGTGTAGTATATACTTGTTCTTTTTATTATTTGTCATTTTTTCATTTGAAAGGTTTTTTGCCATACATGCAACTTATAAGCAGATATTCCCCCAAACAACAAAATCAAACAAGTTAACACGTAGTATAGATTGTTTGACAGCTGTCTTGCCAGAGATTATCGAGCCACTGTACCCTTCAAAACCTATTTTAAAGCAATAAAAGAACAAAAAATTCAGCAAACTTAAATCCCAACCCAGGGGCAATAGTGTATCATTTTTTTGCATAAATTCTTTTGGAATCATTTAGTCAAAATAAATTAGATGAGTTAGAGTTGCATTAACTGAACAGGCTTAACTTGTTTAACCCAAACAGTCTCAATGGTATTATCATATACAAAAAGTCTTCAACAGCAGAGATAATTTATTCCGCATCTATAAAGAGGTTAAGTTATGTAATTTAATCCAACAACCTACATACAGGGTTGTAGGAGTAACCCATAACCCACTGAGAATTTTCAAGATAGTTGTTAAGCAGCAATGACTAGATTTGATGAAAACTTTATCTAAATTTAACTTGATAAATCATTGATAAAAATTTAATTCAATTTATAAGGGGGAAATTATATTAAATTAGCCCAAATTATTCTTATTTCAGTGACAAGAGAAATCCTGTCCTGGGCAGGAATATCTGCCAGCAGATGTAAGAAGTTAACTCTTTACCCAATGCTCAGGATATCAAAATTTATTATTTTAATTACGTTGTTTTCAAATTTTACAAAAAGTTTCAACAAAACCATATCATGTGATCCCTCACTGTAATGAGCTCAATGAGCTTGTTCCAATGAGAGAGTCACATGATAACGTTTTGTTGACGTTTGTTTTAATAATTCTAAAATGTTACTAATGAGGTTCACTGGAAACTGCCTGATTATGGACCAGAAATTGACAAAAGAATAAATACATCCTCGAATGTAAAACATCCTCCCTCAGTCATAAAAAAATCCTTAGATGTAACATTCAACCAAAGTTTTTGTTTTCAGGGTTTTCAAGGAAGGGGGAGTGATATTAAAGGGAGTTCCAGGTCCTGGTAAAATGATTTTTAAATTTTAGGGTATTCAAGGCTTTTCAGAGAGCTACAGAAACTCTGTTTTAAAAAACGTCTTTTTCAAACCAGTGTGAGATTAAAAACGTTGAACCAGTGAATCTGCTGTTTTGTGAAATGTATGTTAACCCTTCACCCAATGAACACAAGATCAATATTTATTATTTCAAATATTATTTTTCCAAATTTATCAAAAACTCTCAACAAAACCATATCATGTGCCCAGAGCCCCCACCCCTTCATTGCAACAAGTTCGATATTCCAATAAGGTGTTACATGATATGAATTTGTTATTTTTTGGAAAATGATAAATTTAAAGTAATTTGTATATTTTTTATACTTACCAATGGCCCAGACTAGCTGGTGCAAACTCGATATTATCAAGGGCCAAATACAAATTTTGAATCCCTCAATCCCCAAAATTTGCATACTGTACCGAAAATTAAAACTCCTACCTGGCCCTCCATACTTTACCATCTGCATCTGGGCAGTGGTCAGGAAGAGACCGGAATTGGCACCAACATCATTCTTTGTAGATGAGCACACTAATAATAACTCAGCGGGGAAGTATGAGTGCCCACTCATGGGAAGGCTATACCCATCTGGGCCATTGGTAAGTATAAAAAATATACAAATTACTTTAAATTTATCATATTTTTATACTAATAACCAATGGCCCAGACTATCTGAATCGTAAAAAGGTGGAGGGCTTAGGACTTAAGAATTAGAAGACCAAATATAGCTCCTAAGCCTGCATTCCAAGGTGAAAGGAAATTAAATTTAAAAGGAATTATATGTATGACACTCTATACAATAATAGAGAAGACATATCATAAATAAGGAGCCAATCCAAGTAATTCCGTAATCTTATCATGAAAGATTATGCTAAATGTGTGTAACAAGCCCCAAATTTAAGGTTAGTCGGGACTAAGTCCCATAAATTATGATGGTGTATTTGAGAGTGAGAGTGAGAGATCAACCCCCACAAACATACGCCATATATAAATAATAAACAAGCTGTATCAAGGATCAGACAAAACAGCATCACTCATAGTTACACACTTATCAAGCTGGATGAGATGAAGAAAAATCACCCCCCACTCCCCTTTTTTTAAGGAATATTCTTCAAAACAAAGAGAGGAGTGCTCTGGAATCATTGAAAAGCGATACTAAATAATCAAAATATATTCCCCCAATAAGCACCCTGTTAATAATTATTATTAATTATTAGTGCTTAATGCCACTTCAGAAGCTAAGGCTATTGTGGCGGTCTCGGTAATTAACAGAGCACGCTTCTAATGTATACCGGGGTCGGAATACGTAGATAGGGTGAAAACCGGTGATATAAAGTGTAGGACTATACACTTGGGCAATCGAATATCAATGTAAAGTATTTGAAGAACAAACACGCTTCTAAGGCAACCTACAGGCGGCCCCGTTCATGTGTACAATTGATTCCAATAATAACACTTCAATGAACCGTTCGAATATACAAGAATGTGTACTGTATCTTCAAAAAACCTCGATTTAGAGCATGGAACGAGCGATGATTAACAGACTCGTCAGGGACTGTCCCCAAAATAATTCAGTTTTTCCTAGGTCCGTAACAACCATTGGTTGTTCGGAGAAAGAATATACTACTCCGAATAATGATGCCAAAACTGGAGAACATATGCATTGACAGCCTTTGTGCAGTTCCATAACTGATCCAAATAGCCCCAAAATTCTCAAGAGATCTATAAACAGAGCAAAAATTTATATACTGTGTACAATAATGCGTCTGCCTAATAAATACATATATTGTGCACGCGAGCATTGAAATCCTGCATGTACTCATCTGAATACAGCCTGTATCCACGGTATGACTGAGTGATACAAGTGTAACCAGGAAACTGAATGAATAATACGACGCTAATATGCAGTTAACTGAGTAATAAATTTCTATATCATAAGAAAAGGCCAGACCGCTCTGAGCAAAACTTTTCAGAGTGGACTACTTGCCACATTGGAGAATGTTGCCCAGATAACCAACATGTCAGCCATACAGGTACATGAAGGCTAGCAATTTTATTGATAATGAATCATAAACTCGTATATGACTTAAAAACGAACAACCACAGGAAACAAACCAACTAAAAAGTGGATGTGCCCATGAGGTCATCATTAGAACATGACCCAGCCGCCAACAGAGAAACCATGAAAGACATGTATGTACTTAAATGTATATGAGGCTTACGGGAAGAAAACTATGTCTTGCTGTGTAATCACCTCTCAACTCATTGGCATGGGTGGGGGGTGGGGGGGGGGTGGGGGTGGGGGGGTGGGGGGTGGGTCAGCGAAAAATTCATATTGAACCCCCGTCATCTGCATTACTTGAATCGCTCTTGTGTTAGTCATCAAATAGTATAGGAACTGCAGGGCTCCTTCACGTCTGACCGACTCCATAATGCCACTAAGGACGGAGAGAGACGTGATGAACAAATACACTGTATTGACATAATCACACTAAGTAAATAAGGCGTCATCAATAGAGGTTATTGCCTCATGTAACTAACACCAAACCATACCGATAGGAAGAGAATAACCTCCTCTAACATATGGTATCATGTCCTATAGGGCAACAAACTCATCCTAGCTGAAGCACCAAAAGGTTTTCCAATACGTGAAGACAATAAAAGGCTGATAACTGCGGCCTTAGAAGCTCACTAAGGAGACTTACAATGCTAGCCGTAGCTTATAAGTCTTCATCTTCGTGAAGACAGATAGATCGGTGTAAGTTGCAACCTTGAAAGCTCACTGAACGGAGACTTACAACTATTGTCGCGCAAGGTAGGGAATAAAGAGCCGCCATTTTAACAGCCCTAAATTCCCAAAAGACAGCAGTCCTAAGAGATAATAAATTCAGTTATGTCACTGCATAATTACTGAAAAAAATCTCACTCACAATTTTAGCTAGGCTACTATGGTGTAAACAATAAGACTCAAGTCTATGACACCTGGGAAAACAAACCAAAAAGCACTGTACCTTTATCGTTTTTTTTCCCAAAAGACAGCGGTCAGAGCCTAGCTAATGTAGTTAGAAGTCTTACACTCTGTGAATACAGATATCACGGTGTAACTTGCGACCTTGAAAGCTCACTAACGGAGATTTACAACATTCGTCGTGCAAGGTAGGGAATGACGAGCTGCTATTCTAAAGGCTGTAATTCCCAAAGAGACAGTAATCTCAAGGTAGCTATGCAGCTATGAGTCTTCGTCTACTTGAAGACATATCTGTGTCTCTTGCAGCCTTTGAAAGCTCACTAAATGGAGACTTACAACACTAGCCGCTAAGAAATGACCACTGTAACAGTACATAAGGCTACTATGGCATCCACAATGACATTAAATGTCCTGACATATCTGTTTCCTCTAATGGCTCTATTCCAAACAAGACAGCTGTCTTAGCCTATCTATGCACTATCCGTCCAGCTTCAGGACGAGAAACAGGTGATTTGAAAAAACCTAGAGAATATTTCGACGACATCTATTGCTTTTCATCAATAGGAGAGCCTTATCTTGTAAGTGGAGCTTTGCTCGGACTGATAGCTGCAGGCCTGCCGAGACTACAATCTCATCCACTGATCTTCTGCAATTTTCATCCACTTTTTGTGAGGTTGATAACCTTCCGCTAAGTGGAGAAGTCTATTCTCGATGACCTCTATTGCTTCCTTCAATAAGAGAGCCTGTACCTCCACTAGAAGTGACTCTCTTTTGAAAGGATCTGCCGGAAGATTTGTCCAACGTAAACATCTTGTAAGTGGGGGGTTTTTGTTTGGAATCATAGCGATAGGCCTTCTGAGAAAACACTTTAACCCATTGATCTTCCATGACTTTAATCCAGTTTCTCGCAAAATTTGATAACCTTCTGTCAACTGGTAAGCAATAGAGGTCTTATTCATCACCTGTACGACTTATGAGGCTTTCGGAAGGAGAAACTATGTCCTCTCCGCGAAGAACCTCATCCCGTCGGCTTAGGGGCATCTGACCTATAGTCTGGATCAGACCTGCGCCCCTTTCCCGAGTCGCTATACAGACAACCTCAAGAGTAATTATAAGAGGGTTTCTTGTACCCTTGCGAGGAGTTCCCTTAGTTGATTTGTAGTGGAACAGCCTTGCTTACCCCAGTCTGCTGAAGCATGTTGTTGAGGCGCAGACTTCAGTAGCAGTGTACTGGAAGCTTTCTTGTAGCCTGTTCATAGACTAATGAAAGCTCATCATCAAATAGAGTATATCTGGAGACCGGAGCAACTCGGAGAGAGCTTTTCACCTTGTCATCTGTAAGTGATGGCGATGCAAGGGCAGCATCACGTCTGATCAACTCACAATTTGCCACTGTCAGGGTGGAGTTGTACATGGCATACATGGCTGCCCTGCAAAGAACTCTGAGTGAGGAACAAACGTCCTCAAATTCCTTCCCATTAAGGCATTGCGCCATAGCTCTGGTGAGGTGATCTGCGTAGGACACCGTGTCCAGATTCGCTCTATGGGATGAAATAGCACATTCCATCACTTCCAAGCGTATATTGAATGATGCAGGTAGGGATATATCTACATCCCCGGCCTGCTCATCTAAACGCAGAGGAGCTCTCTGGAATCTTCTCCAACGGTTTTAAATGAACGTGGTCCAAGGAACGGTATATTTATGGAAGATGTTGATAAGAAACTGCCTTCCTCTTAACTCTAGAGAGGTTGAATATGGCGTCATTAACATGGCCAAAGGCCTCCGACACCTGTCGGGACTGTTTCGGGAAGGAAAGAACATCCTCTTTCCTTCACACAAAATCTGCATCCAGAAACGACAGCGGTTTCTCTCTAGTAGTCGCAGCTTGCTGATCAGGTGGAACAAGGTCAGTATAGTATTGATATATAAAATTCATCACTACCATATGCTGTTCCGAAAGGGAAGGGTAATCCTCTTCCTTGTCCCTTTCATCATCCGACTGATTCAGCTATGACATTCGGTCCATCGCATCTGCAAATGACTGGACCGACCCAACACCATCCGACAGCTCACCACCGGAATCTGTGGGAGGCTGCTCTTGCACTTGCTGGGATGCAGCGATCAGCTGCGCAATCTGCGACAGCAAGTCTGTTACCGAGGCATGAGAAGCAGCAGTCTACTGTATTTTCACCGCTTGTTGCTTCTGGGACGAAGATCCAGAGAAAGATCTCTTCTCCGAATGTCCCGATGATGGAAGCCTCGGATCGCTAGCTACCGGATGGTCTGACTTCACGGGCGAAGACTGGCTCCGTCTTTGTGCAGCTGGCTGGATATCTGAAGTCGTGTAGCTAGCATGCGGTTGTGTGTGTTTTGTAACGTAGTGGAGGAAGCCGTGACTGTAGCCGAGGCCGGCTGCAGTCTAGACAGAGCATCCCGAGCAGGGGGTGTGGACGTATGCTCTGGCTGGTGCAAGTTTCTCAAAACAACATTTGGCCCCAAATGTTGTTGGGTTAGAGAGGGACCTCTCCCGCTCACAGCCTTGTTAGACCTCGCCGAGCCTCCCTAAAAGAAACTTGCTGACTTCCTCCCTCTCCCTATTTCCGTCGTCGCTGGGTGAGCTTTTGATTTTGAGGTGCTCGCTCTACCCAAATCTACACTTCCTTCGACCGCAACGGATATACCCAGTGTCATGGCTCCCACAGACAGCGTAACCGCTTCACCGGTCGAGCTAGCTGCTTGCAAGGGATTAAGAACACTAACTAGAGGCCTTAAGCCATGCTTATATTCATAAGCACATTGCAGCTAGCTCTATTTGCTCATCACAGCGCAATGACGGTAGCACACATTGGATGGATGTCACAATACCATCACAATATTCTTGTTCCTCAGTAAATAGAAACTGAAAAACTCAAATTATCTTGCAGTGAGAGTTCCGGCATAGGAACCTCGCCATCAACAATGTACCGTGACACCCGTCTCCAATGTCTGTCATCCCAATGTACACAAGTAGGACAAGAATCTGTAGGAGTACATCAACTACAGGCAAGGCAACAAGCATGCAAATCCAATGTTGACTTCCTTGCCTTGCATTAAGAGCAGTAAGCTTCATAATTCAATCAAAAAACAAAGTCGATAGCACTCCCACAAACTCCACAATAAAATATATGATAAAGATACATGAATAATAGCAAGCAAAACTAAATTCGAAAAATTAAACCAGAAAGTTTTCGAAAAAAATTTGAAAAAGCCTAAGTTCCCAAAGGGAACATGATGAGCCTATGGGCACCGCGATAGAGCCTAAGTGTGGACAAAATCTAAATTTTATGAGCTACACTACCGGAATCCTAATCAATGTATCCTACTGTAATCCTACAGTAATATAATACTATTTACCACATATATTTAAGGGCTTTGCCAATGTAAACAACGTCAAAGGAAAAAAACGGAAACAAGACATCAGACACACAAAAAGGCCCAAAGTCAGTAACTGATCTAAATGCTACCAGATGGAAAGCTAGATCTTCATACAAAGAAAAAACGATACATCGGATAGAAGATGCAAGACCAAAATGACCCAACACCCCTAGGGTGAGGATGTAACCAATTGGAAAAACAGAATAAACATTCTGTAATACATGTACACGTTAAACTCCCAAAAAATTTAATAAAAAATTTCAATAAAAAATAGCCAAAAAGCTTAGGAGTTTAACAGGATGGTAAAGTATGGAGGTCCAGATAGGACTTTTAATTTTCGACATTGTATGCAAAGTTTGGGGATTGGGGGGTTCAAAATTTGTGTTTGGCCCTTGATAATATCGAGTTTGCACCAGCTAGTCTCATCCATTGATTATTAGTATAAAAATATAATTTTTTTTCAATTGCTCAATTTGTAGATAATGTGGGCAGATGCAGTCAATTCATTAGGTAAAGGGTTATAGTATACAATATAAAAACGATTTCAAGTAACTATCATGCAGACAAAATGCGCCATAATATAACTTTGATTTCTTACCCCATCAAACTGAACCAAAAATTCTGTTTTCAGTCGTCTACTAGCTTCATTTTCTCCTTCCCTCCTCTCACATAATATTGAATCAACTTCATCTAGAGAAGAAAACAAAAGTTATTGGAGAACCCACTGCCCAACATAACTTTAACTCCTTATCTAACACAAGCTGAAGTTAAATAGAAACTCAGAGCTGAGTATCTCTCTTCCCTCTACATTCCAATACCACTCCAATGGGTAGAGTGGGTGTGGGGAGTGAAGGAGTCATAAGCGGGAAAAGAGAAATAAAAAAGGAGAAATAAAAGAATCTGAATGACTGAAGTATTTGTAAAATACCAAGTGACTTTAGAATTTTGTAAAAGCTGAAGTATTTGTTTGGCAATTCCAAACCAGAGGTTCAAGTGAGCCTAAAATGCTTGCCAGGATCAAGTTGTCTATAAGGAATAAGGTGATTAGTGTTTTGGGGTCAGAAAACGAAGTGTCAGCTTGCACATGTGTGCCTACTGCAATGACCGTCACCAATAAAGCTGGGAAAAATTATGTCTGTTTTCACTCCCCACTCACATCCTACATTAGGCTTGAGATTAAGTTGAAAATTGATAAGAGGGCTTCACTCTGAAAAAACACCTAGGTTGGGTTAAAATTAAGGGTTGAAATTCTGCAAAATATTCAGTGTTCCTGGAAGCCATCAGTTGTGTTAAGAAATGGAGTGAAATGGAGGTTGACAAGAAAATGACTGAGAAAGTTTTTTTTGTTTTTTTTTATAAAATAGGACTTTCTGGTTGTGTGTCCTTACACTCACAAATAGATGTAATCATTAATGAAAACAGAACATCTGATTGAAATAAAATTTGTTTTCCGAAATCTTTCATCAGTTCTCTTTGATTTTTAAATTTTATCAAGTGCAGTTGTCATATACAGCTGTCTTACTCACATCACCTTTCAATTTTAACTATTTTTAGAACAAGCTTGTTGAGATCTTCCAATGAGTAGGTCATAAGATATGTTTTTGAGGGAAAAAATGAAAACTTTTAGAATTTTTAAGAAAAGATTTTGCTCAGTGTCATCTGCTAGTCGAGTTTGGTAAAAGGTTAACTAGGAAAGAAAAAAAGAGATTGTACTACTGTTACACTCACAGCAATATGTGCCTGAGAGCCTTTATATGGATGGATTCAATGGCTTCAAAGTACAGTTATCAGATACTGAGAGGTTTTGTAAGAATTTGTGTAACATTTTCATATTCACCTGAAGAGCAACACAAAGTGTGGCATATGCCCCCAATGGTGTCATAACTCCATGGTGGCCATACTGGTGTCATAACTCCATGACGGCCCTATTGAATTGGCTAGCTGGACCAAAATCAAAAAGAAGCATTGTCTAGTTATTCACAAGTAACCCCTAAAATTATGATTTGATCAAATGAGCTGTTCTTTAATTATTAGGTGGAAATCAAAAGTTAACGGATGGATGGCAGACAGATGGATGGACGGACATGGTGAAAACATAATGCCCCTGAGACGGTCAGGGGCATAATAAAAACTGGATTGTCCATGGAAGCAAACAGGGTTGTAACCAGCCTTAGTGAAGTTTGTTTGTTTGGGTGGGTGGGGGTAGCTTTGGAGAGACAAAATATTTTCCCTCCACTTCATTCTACTCAGTGCATGCTAGGTTGAGTGTGCATCACCTAAAGGTGAAGGTCCAAGAGCTTCCAGGGGTACAAAATTAACTGTTAATGACAATTAAAGTACCCTGTGTACTTTTTGAAGGCTTAAGTACCCAGAAAGTGAATAAGTATGCAAAATGGCCCAAGAAATATCAGGTTGGGAGCAGAACTTTATATTACCTCAAATTCAAGGTGGTAAAGGATGTGCCCAAATTAGGAGATGGGTACCAACAGCTTGTTGTAACATTCCAAAATAAAGATATTTAAGAAATGCTTTTGCATGATGCAAAAATAGGTCTTAGAAAGCCCTGTAGTATATTCTGTTTGTATGTACAGTGGAGCCCAATTAATTGGATATCGCTTAACTGAATATAATTTCCCAACACAAAACCATTTACCATACCTCCAGTACAAATTTCCCCTGTTAATTGAATAGAGATTATAGAGTAAACTCCCGTTAATTGAATTAAAAAAAGCCTGTAATCTGTCGAGACATTGCCCTGACTCTCCCCAGTTTTCCTTTGTTTATAGACCTATTTGGATTCAGTAAATCCAATACAGGCATTTAATCTATTATATCTTGTTTAAAATATAATAGATTAAATGCTAAGTTTATCTCTAGAATACAGGAATGTGACACAATCCCTGTTAATTGAATATTCCTGTTAATTGAATAATTTTCATTGGTAAAGTGCCTATTCAATTAACAGGGCCCCACTGTATATTGACTAATAATATAGTTTCTCATAATTTAGGTACATTTTTCACTTGAATCTGATGTGCCCAAATTAAGTGAATTTAAAGACAAGGTTGGGAGTTCATGAAACAGTTTTAAGGATTTTAGTCATGAATAAATACAAGGTTGAGATTTTTCAGGAAACATGAGTGGGACTCATCTCCCCCTCACCCCCATCTTCCCAAGGACTATGGAAATGGAAATAAACAATTTGAGCCGGGCCAGAAGCTAGCAATTTCTAAAGAAGACATCTTTGTTGAACATGTTTTGAACATGTAATCAAATACAAAGGGAATTCGATCTTTCTTCAATCCACAAATATTTAAACTTGAGACTGACAAATATATTGCCCATGAGTGTCATTTGTCAAATAAGTAGTGAATAGTTGGTTATTTCAAATTACATTCTCTTGCTAGAAGAGTTGTTTGTAGGTTTCTATTACAAAGGTTAGTTTTTCTTAGGCCAATATATATGTACACATTTCTAACTTTTCTTATTAGGTGAAGGACCAAAAAAAAAATTATTCTAGAAACAAATATCTATGTCAATCCTTCAAAATATTACAAAATAGGCTTTATTTTCTAAGAAATGACAATGTTTGTTGGAGAACAAAACACTGAATAGATGCCATTTCAAGCCTGAAATCTTCAAATGTGACAGGAATATTTTATTTCTAAAGGGAAAAAATGTTTCAGTCAGAGGATGTCTAGGCATGCAGCAGCTTCTGAGAAACAAACTCTTTTTGTGTGTGTCTTACATATAGTACAACTGCACAATGTTGCCATGAGTTGGACTGTATTTTATTTCACGCCCGCTCTATGTAATCCCCATCTACAGCAACACTAAACCATGCAGAAAAAGAAAATGTGTTCCACACATATGTGCAAATGGAAATGGTTGATGGACTATTTTAAAATTGAAGCAAAATTTCACTGGAATTTTCTACAAATCGTGCAATGCAATTACAATTTTAATCGCTAGCGATATCTGAAAACCATCCCCTGAGTTCCAACGTGTTGTATGTGACAGTAGGCACATAGAACACATTGGAATTCAGGGGGCAAAATAGTAACACAGGTCCCCCTTGCAAATTTGGTTGGTGATAAAATGTGTTCTTTGTGTTGATAATTGTCAAATGAATTACTAAGTGTCCTAATAATTGTTTTTATAGATGTGAAGACATGTAATAAACACAAAACGACAGACACATGTGAATTGGTTAATCGATATGGCACTTGTGCCATCACAGAAGGATGAAACTCGAGGCCTGTGGTCTCTCACCTTATCCTTCCATGCTGGCACTCGTGCCATATCAATTAACCCATTCACACGCATGTGTCATTCTGTGTATTTCTAGTCTTCCTGCATTATTGTATACTTCTGCATCATAAGTATTTTCTTATTTAACTCTCAAAAGTTTTCATTATCAGGATATAAACATTACAGATTGGTGAGTAACTTTCTGGTTTGCTTTTGTATGAATTTATCAAACTTTGATGTAGACATAGGCATTCTCATATAAAAAATTTTAAACTTACTATAGCAGTGTTAATCAACTAGAATTATAATCATAAGATAACAGAAACAAAACCAAAAACACCACCACTCACTGCAACCATTAGACAAAGAAAACAGTTGCCTGGGATGAATAAAACTTTTGGGGCACAAAAATATTGTGGCCAAAAAGCTCACACAAGTTTATTAAATGTGTTACAATGATTTTCAAACACAGATGTGATGTTATTGGGTCAGAGGGGAGAATGAGAGGAGGGCACAGTTGTGATCAGCACCATAATGTTATTTCAAGGCATTACTTGTAGAAGCTGTGAGTGTAACATCTGAGTGACAAGTATCTGTCATTCTTCGTCTCCTACCCTACCCTATATTTAATAAATATAGCATGGCTTTGAGTTGACTATGCCAAAATAGTGGTCCTCGAGGAGAGGATAGTCCCGACGCGTAGCGGAGGGACTATTCTCTCCTCGAGGACCACTATTTTGGCATAGTCAACGAAAAGTCAAGCTATATTTATTATATTAGATGTGTGTGTGTGTGTGTGGGGGGGGGGGGGGGGGGGGGGGGGGGGGGGTTCTTCATCGGTCATATATGCAAGATAATATTCTTATTCACAGCCAAAGAGAAAAGAAAATGGTTCAGGGTTTAAACAGGTAAACTAAGTTAATTCTGCCACTCATAGTTCTGGGACAGAGAGGTAGAGAACCAAAACCCCAAGAAACACAATACCATTATTCCATTAACCCCCTCCCCCTCCCCGCCCCCAACACTACTACAAACCTCACTTTTGATACACATATTTTTATTTCTCCAAACTAAATGTAATAATGTATATGGGACGAGATGTCTTGTAAAGTATTTACGCTTCAATGGAATTTTCTAAGCGAATTCAAATGTTACTATTTATAACCGTGCACTATTACCGTGCAATATTCTATTTTCAAAAATGATAGTAAGTCTGTGCGATTTCGCTGACGAACTATCGGAAAATAGGGTGTTTCTGTTCAACCAATCAGAACGCGGGAAAGTCACGGGACATCTAATATAAAAACATAGTTAGGACCCTATCTTTCACAAATCATTTTTGATATTCCTTGAAAGTTTTCTCTTAGTGCATATTCATAATGCTTTTCACAAAACAGCCTTGTCAGCAATTAAAATCATTATTTTCTGTCTCTCTAGTATATTTAAGTCATTTTATGAGATGTGCAACTGTAGTATGCAGCACACAAATTAACAGTAAAACCTGTTTCCAACATATGTGTACATTCCATTAGCAACCCCATTTCCAACACCCGTGAAATCCAGTGACAAAGACAGGGTGCCAAACCCATTTTGGTTACTATATACGGTGCACTGGAAATATCCCATAACGTGTAGCTACTTACTGGTTGTTCTTATGACCAAAAGAAAATCACAAGACATGAGTTAAGGATCAAAAATGTAATTGTAAAATTCCACGAATTGATGCAATTTCTTTCTATAATCCACAAATATTACAAAGATATGTTTGAATAAAAAAAACGTGCTAAAAATGTGTGAATAATTGGAGGATTTAATCCAAGGAGTGATCATTGAGGTATGACAAGCTAATACTGAGCTAATTCCCACCCACTAATTACCATTATCCAATCAGACACCAGTGCAACTGATAATCACAACCTACCACACGCTGTCACAACTGTATATAGTTAGCAACTGGAAAATTAAAAATTTAAAGTAATATTTATATTTTTGATACCTACCAATGGCCCAGGCTTAACTTGTGCTAACTCAAAAATATCGAGGGCTAAACACAAATTTTGCCCACCAATCCCAAAATTTGCATGCAAAACCAAAAATTAGAAGACCTATCTGGCCCTCAATACATTTACTCTCTGCGCATGCGCAGACACAAGGAAGTGACCGGAATTGGCGCCAGCATCATTCTTTGTAAAAGAGAGTATTACATAATAATTCAGCAGGGAGGTATGAGTGTCCACTCATGGGAGGGCCATCCCCATCTGGGCCATTGGTAAGTATAAAAAATATAAATATTACTTTAAATTTTTAATATTTTTATTCTATAACCCAATGGCCCAGACTGGCTGAATCGTAAAAAGGCGGAGGGCCTAGGACTTCCGAAATAGTAGATCAACATAGATCCAATCCTGCAATCCATGATGAAAGGAAATTGGAATAATTAGAAATTACATGTATGTCTCTCTATACAGTAATAGAGGAGACATATCCTAAATAAGGAGCCCAATTTAAGTAATTCCTTATTCTAAGCATGAAGACAATGCTACTAAGGATGTAACAAGTTCCAAATTTTTAAGGCTAGTCTGGACTTAGCCCCAAAAATTAGGATGGCGTCTTTGAGAATGAGAGAAAATCCCCCACAAACATACGCCATATAATAACACTTTAGCTGCATGCAGGATATGATTACAGATAAAAGAGCTTCCTTCATAGTTACATACCCATTAAGTCAGAGAAGAGGTAAAAATCCACCCCCCTTTCTTTTGAAGGAATCTTCAAAAGAAAGAGGGGAGAGCTCAGGAATCAATTAGAGTGGTACCAAAAACAATATAAGCAAACTCACAAAGTGGCACACCCCGCGCCTGAAATGTATAAGTTAGATTATCTCCCCTTGGAAATGTCAGAACGGAATTATATTGCTTCTTGCACATCTTCATATGGAGTTCTTCCATTGTGTAAAGTTTCATGAAAATTCTTCAAACGGTTTAGGAGTTGCGCTTACAAGGATGGGCAGACGGACGGACGGACGGACGGTTGGACAGATGGACGGACAGACGGACGGACAGGGTGATTCCTATATACCCCCCCCCCCCAAACTTTGTTTGAGGGGGGTATAATAATCGTCGAATAGGCACTCAGATATTAATTCATGATTAATAAATGGTGCTTAACGCCACTTCAGATTCAGAAGTTAAGGCTATAGCGACGATCCTGGTAATTAATATTGCCCGCTATATAACGTACACCGCAGACGGCATACACAGATACGTCGAAAACCAGTGATATAAAATATAACATACACATGTCCAATCAAGCCACACTGAATGATCCCTGAAGAGAAAACACACTTCCTAGGTAATCCACAGACGGCCTCTGTACAATAAATTCCAGTAACAACACTCTCCAACGTGTACTATCCGATATCTACGATTGTAAACATGTGAGAATATGCGAACTGAGTACTGACTTGATAGAAACCTGGATCTAGAAATGGAAGTAGGTATGATTAACAGGCTACGACACGGACCGTCCCCAAAATAGATTATAATTTCAAGGTACACAAAATACAATAAAGCGTTAGCCTAATAATATAATGCGCGAGAGCATTTATATTTAGCATGTAATCATCTGAATACCAGTTAACTGGTTATGCTGCCTCTGAGGTACTCAAGAGTAACAATTAAATTATGATGATTTTTTAATAAGTGCTCGTATATAACAAATCAACAAATAATCACAGGAAACTAATCCAACTAAAATGCGGATGTGCCCATGGGGTCGCCATAGAACACGACCCAAATGCATAGTATGTATGTATTAAATTTACGAGGCTTACGGGAAGAAAACTACGTCTTGCCAGGTAATTGCCCCTAAACACATAGGCAGTGTGTGTGTGTGTGGTGGGGGGGGGGGGGGGAATTTGAAGTCATATCAAAATCTCCTCGCCCACATTATTTAATCGTTCTTGTGCCAGTCATCAAAAATATAGGAACCGCGATGGTTCCCTCATGTCTAACCGACTCCATTATGCCACTGTGGGCAGAGAAGGACGTGAAGAACAAAACTTCCCCTGAAAGAAGGCCCTCTCTTGGAGGAAGCTTCTGGGGAGCGTCCCATAACAGACACTTGAGAATACTGATCCAAGGTTTCTGTGACGACAGAGGTGCTACTAGTAGGATTCACAATGAGACTGTTTAATGTTAAACGTAATCTACTGATTCAAATGAATTGGAGGATACGTGTATCCTATTATTCATCCCCATGAATTCTGCAGAGCGCCTACTGCCTGCACTCAATGGTCTGGGCATGGCGACACAAATGATGGTAACTAATTGTTCCGATGCATCGCAAACTGAACTATCATGGGGCGATCCCACTGGCAGCAAAACTGCCCAAATACTCGCTTGTTGAGCGTTCAATGCAAATGTAAAAGGCGACCTTTCCGAGGAGCGAGGCTGCTAGTATGTATATGAAGGATATAGAGATGAACATGATGATACATTACGAAATAGAAAAATCTTCTCCATTAGTTGTCATAATGAAAATGAATGGGTGCCGCCCTGGTTCCCACTAGCGAGTTGTCCAACAATATCTGAACATGCGTGTCCGCAAATAATGTGAATCCATTGATGTAGCGCTAACAATATTGACATCATTCTTTCATGTTTATGTGTTTCTTCAGGAACCGAGGGTCACAAGACCCCTGCATTTCGAGTCTGTCGAACTCAGGGTCGTGCCCCAAACTATTGACTCACATCCATCATAATCGGGAAAGCCTGATCTGGCAGTTGCAACGGAACTCTTTGAGTTAACCACTGAATATCTGTCCAAATCTGGACCTTTTGTTTACTAGATCCATTAAAACAATACTGGTCTGGAGCGAATGCGTCTTCACACTCCAGTTCTGGGTAAAGAATAACTGGAGGGGACGTGTGTGAAAGCAGCCCATCGGAATAAGATCCGTAGCCACTCCACACAACCCCATCAGTCGCATAAAATTCCTTGCTGTTAATGCGTCTGAGAGTAGACAAAAGCAAGCATAACAACTGACTAATTTCGCTCTGGATAACGGTAGACGAACTAGACAGTTGTGAGACATTACCGAGTTCATTATTCGAGTGAAAGCCCAGGGCTTTAGATTCAGACCGAAGCACATCACTCGGAACTGAAATACTATCCCTTGGACAACGAACCATAGGTACTTTCTGAATGCTGGATATACCAGGACATGAAAGAACAGATCCTTAGATCTATACTTGCCGCATAGTCGATTACTTGAACACTTGCTTTTACCAACTAAATGATAACCATAAATAAACTTTTAGAGCTATGATAAACTTGTTATCCAGCTCCAGTCTATTATCGGTCGGAACGAGCTCTCTGGCTTCAGTACGAGTAACAGGTGACTGTAGAATCCTAGAGAATCTTGATTCTCGACGACCTCTATTATTTTCATTATCAAGAGAACCTTTACCTCCGATTGGAGAGACTCTTATGCAAGGATTTGACGGAAGCATTGTCCATCACGGACATTAAGTTAGTGGTGGTTTCTCTTGGAAAGATAGCCGTAGGCCATCCGAGACCACACTTCTCGCCTACTGGTCTTCCGTAATAGTTATCCAATTTGCTGTAAATCTTGATAACCATCTGCCAGCTGCTGAGCAATAGAGGTCCTAACCCTCACCTGTAGTACCTGCGAGGCCTATGGAAGGAGAAACTACGTCTCCTTCGCGAAGAGCCTCGAGCCAACGGCTTAGGGGCGTCTGACCGGTAGTCTCGATCAGACCTACGCCTCCAATCCGAGTCGCTGTAAGAGTAATTATAGGAGGGTTACCTATACCCTCGCGAGGAGTCCTTTTTTAGACAATTTTCTGACTAGGACGTCCTCCCTTACTCTTTTCTGCCATTGCGGGTCGATTAGAAGTCGACTTAAGGAGCAGAGTACTGATGCTTTCTTTTAGCTTGGTCATAAACCAATGAAAGCTTATCATCAAAAATTTAGTGTCCGGATACCGGAGCGACCCGTATAGAGTTTTTCACCTTGTCATCTATTAAAGATGACGACACAAGGGCTCCGTCACGTCTGATTAACTCCAAATTAGCAACTGTTAAGACAGATTTATACGTGATAAATATAATAGTCCTGGAAAGGACTCTAAAAGAGGTACAAACGTCCTCAAATTCCTTTCCGTAGAGATGTTGCGTCACAGTTCTTAAAGGTGATCTGCGTAAGACAGTGAGTCTAAATTTGCTCTGAATGAAGAAATTGCCATCTCAATTGTGTTCGAGCGAATAGTGAATGACAAAGGTTAGGCCATAACTAGGTCCTTAGCCTGCTCATTCAAACACAGAGGAACTCTCTACACATCTTTCCCGACTGTTATAAATTAACGTAGTTCAACAATCGCTAAAATTACGGACCATGATGACAAGAAACCGCCTTACTTCTTCCCACTGGAAAGTTGAATATGGCATCGTTTAAATGGCCTAAGGCCTGCGACACCTGTCTAGACTTAACAGGAAAAGTCATGACCTCCTCTTTTTCCAGATGAAGTCAGCGTCCAACAACGCTAGCGGTTTCTTGCAAGTAGTCGCAGCATTCTGATTTGCTGGAACAAATTCAGGGTAGTGTTGATGGCTAAAATCCATCGCAACCATGTGTTGTTCCAAAAGGGAAGGGTAATCCCCCTCCGTATCCCTTTCAGGTTCTGAGACTGCCGTCGGCTGCTTCTGCACTTGCTGGGATGCTGCGATGAGCTGCGCAATCTGCGACAACAAGTCCGTTACGGAGGCCTGAGGAGCAGCAGTCTACAGTTCCTGACCACCGGCTGCACCCGGGACGGTGTGGCTGAGACGCTCTTTTCTTGGACGTCCGGATAAATGAGGCCTCGTCTCCTTAGCTACTGAATAGTGCTACTTTCGAGCGGTCGCAGTATTCTGATTCTCAGGAACGAACTCAGGAAAGTACTGATGCATTAGATCCATCGCCACCCTGTGTTGTTCTGAAAGGGAAGGGTAATTCTCCTCCAAATCCCTTTCACCATCTGACTGAATCAGATTATACTCGCGGTCATTGGCATCTGAACGCGCAGATGACTGGACTGACCCAGCACCATCCGACAGCTCAGGTTCTGAGACTGCCGTCGGCCACGTCTGCACTTGCTGGGATGCTGTGATGAGCTGCGATGAGCTGCGCAATCTGCGACAGCAAGTCCGTTATGGAGACCTGAGGATCAGCGGTCTTCTGTTGCTTGGCCGCCGGCTGCTCCTGGGACAGTGAGTCCGAGATGGCTCTTTTCTGCGAACGTCCCGATGAATGAGGCCTCGTCTCCTTGGCTACTGTATGGTGTGACTTCTTTGACGAAGAGTGGACCTTCTCGGTAATGCAGACTGGATATCAGAAGTCAGGTAGCCAAGATGCGGTCAGGTGTGCTTGGTAGATGCTGAAGAAGAAGCCGTGACAATAGCTGACCTCGGCTGTGAACTGAACGGAGCATCCCTGATGGGAGGCGTGGACATATGCTCTGACTGACGCAAATTCCAAACCACAATATCTGGCCCCAGATGCTGTTATGAAAGAGAGGGGGAATGAAAACCAGAAACAAGACCCCAGGCAACACGCCCCGAAGTCAGAAGAAAAAAGGATACATCAGATGTGTGATGCATGACCAAAATGCCTAAACACCCCAAGGGTGAGGACGTAACCATGGGAATATACAGAATAAACATTCTGTGAGACACGTTAAACTCCCAAGAAATTTTATAAACAAATTTCAATAAAACAAGCCAAAAAGCTTCGAAGTTTAACTGGGAGTCTTCAAGGAAGGATAGGGAAGGAACACTCAACAAACAATGGAAAAATCATTAGTAATAATGATGACGTCAGGCCCATGTCCCGAAATTGGGGAACATGAAATAATATTTATAAATATTATAAAGTTACAGCCCTTAACGTTTCAAATCACCATTTCTTCCTTTCTTCATCCAGTTGTGTCCTTGGATCCACCAAATTAACCGTTGATTTGTGTCTAGCATCATTATAAACCGAGATTTAAAAGCTCAGATGTCAGGTTGTTGTTATGTGACTGAGGGCCAAACAAAGAATGATGTTTGCGCCAATTTCGGTCACTTCCTGGCGTCTGCACATGCGCGGAGAGTAAATGTATGGAGGGCCAGATAGGATTTCTAATTTTTGGTTTTGCATGCAAATTTTGGGGATTGGGTGGGGGTAGGGGTGGGGGGGGGGGGCAAAATTTGTGTTTGGCCCCCGATATTTTTGAGTTAGCACCAGCTAAGTCTGGGCCAATGGGTTATAGTATAAAAATATATTTTTTTTTAAAACTCATTTTATTTGTAAGTGCTTTGATTCGACAAATGTGTCTAAATTTTTGGAGCAGGAAAATAATAAATTTTAAGTAATTTGTATGTTTTTATACTTACCAATAGCCCAGACCAGCTGGTGCTAACTCAATATAATTCAGGGCCAAACACAAATTTTGCACCCCCCCCCCAATCCCCAAAATTTGCACACAAAACTGAAAAATTCAAGTCCTATCTGGTCCTCCATACTTTTGTTATCTGCGCATGCGCAGTATCCAGCAAGTTGCCACTTGGCGCCAACCATCATTCTTTCTACAGTGCCTGCTAAATGTTATAATCAGAGGGGAGATATGAGAGCCCACTCATGGGAGGGCCATCCCCGTCTGGGCCATTGGTAAGTATAAGAAAATATACAAATTACTTAAAATTTATATTTTTATACTACAACCAATGGCCCAGACTAGCTGAATCCAATCTCTCAATTACATCGATAAAGAATAGCTCAAACAGAAGAATGGGAGAAGACAGGAATTACATATGTCCTTCTCTTTTATAAGAAAAGAGAATAACATAACACCAACAATGCAATTGAGAATTACATAATTTCTCCAATTAATGCCAGCATAACCCATTATGCTAATTCGGTGAAGAAAACCAATATATAAAGCTAGCCCAGAGAATGAGACGCTTTATACTCATTTAAAAGTGTCCGAGGATTGTATATTAACGCTTGTTTGACATGTAACATTTCCAAATGCTTCAAAGTGAGCTACACTTTAAAAACATTACATAAATGAGACATAGTTACTGCTTTACACTGAGCTACACATTAAAACTACCCAGCACTGATGCTGGAATACTGTCTCTGTCAGGGTGGAGTTGTAAGTGGCATACATGACTGCCCTGGAAAGAACTCTAAGTGCGGAAGAACGTCCTTGAATTCCTTCCCATAAAGACGTTGTGCCATAGCTCTGGTGAGGTGATCTGCATAGGACATCGCGTCCAGATTCGCTCTATTGGATGAAATAGCACATTCCATCACTTCCGAGCATATACTGAATGATGTAGGTAAGGACATATCAAAATCCCCGGCCTGCTCATCCAAACGCAGAGGAGCTCTTTGGGCATCTTCTCAGACAGTTTTAAATGAACGTGATCCAAGGAACGGTATATTTATTAAAGATGTCGATAAGAAACCGCCTTTCCTCTTGGCACTAGATAGGTTGAATATGGTGCCGTTAACACGGCTGAAGGCCTCCAAGCCAAGATTGTTTCGGGAAGGAAAGAACATCGTCTTTCCTTC
Source organism: Pictodentalium vernedei (assembly GCA_031216915.1). Classification (NCBI taxonomy): domain Eukaryota; kingdom Metazoa; phylum Mollusca; class Scaphopoda; order Dentaliida; family Dentaliidae; genus Pictodentalium; species Pictodentalium vernedei. The sequence goes on along the minus strand of CM062292.1, from coordinate 188,857,500 downwards.
GCACGAAAGCTTTGTCCAGAGAGATGACAGCATTTTCTCTCCAGAAGTCACAGCTTGCTGATCAGGTGGAACAATGTCAGGATAGTATTGATGAATAAAATGCATGCTACCATATGCTGTTCCGAAATGGAAAGGTAATCCTCTTCCTTATCCCTTTCACCATGCGACTGATTCAGCTGTGAAGTTCGGTCCACCGCATCTGCATGTACAGATGGCTAGCTACCGGATGGTCGGACTTTGGTTTATAACCATGGGGATAAACAGAATAAACATTCTGTAATACACGTTAAACTCCTAAGACCCAAGAAATTTAATAAAAAATTTCAATAAAAAATAGCCAAAAAGCTTTGGAGTTTAAAAGGAGGGGTTCATGGAAGGATAGGGAAGGAAAACTTAACAAAAACAGTGGATTAATCATTAGCAAGAATGATGAAGTCAGGCATATGTCCCGAAAGTTAAAAAATTTATAGTAATTTATATATTTTTTATACTTACCAATGACCCAGACTTAGCTGGTGCTAACTCTAACAAAACCAGGGCCAAACACAAATTTTGCCCCCCAATCCCCAAAATTTGCATCCAAAACAAAAAGAAATCATGTCCTAAAGGACCTCCATACTACGCCTCTACTGCGCATGCGCAGTGACGCAGTCGTCCCGAAATTGGCGCCAATTATCATTCTTACTGGCAGTGCCTGGTCAGCGCTATGTACTCAGCGGGGAGGCAAGAGTTCCCAACTCCAGGGAGGGCCATCCCCGTCTGGGTCATTGGTAAGTATAAAAAATATATAAATTACTATAAATTTTTTAACATTTTTATACTGTACCAATGACCCAGACTTAGCTGAATAGTAAACAGGCTGGAGGGCCTAGGACATAGAGGAAAATCCAATAAGCTCAACTATATAGTAAAGAGGTAACCCCTTAAGGAGAAAAGGAGTATTAGGCTTTACATGTATCTTTCTTATTTAATATTAAATTAGAAAGATACACTACCCTTAATAATTGAGCACAATAACATTCATGTTCTCTATTAACATCCAGTATAACCCTTATACTAATTATTTTTAAAGCAAGCCAATAAATAAAGTAGTCCAGAGAATTGAGACTCTTTATAATCATTTAAAAGTGTCCGAGTATTGTATATTAAATCCCGTTTGACACTTGACATATACAAATGCTTCACACCGAGCTACACTTTAAAAATAAGACATGAATGAATTTAAACATTAATATTACACTTTAAAACCATCCCGGAAGCGACTCAGAAATACTGACTTGGAGGAGGCATTCCCTTGCTTTTCACTATAAAGCAGGTGACCTAAGGGAACACCCCCCCCCCCCTTCCCCTTGCCCTGGGTCAAATAGCCCAGAGCGAAGAGGGCAGCCGGACGGAGTCACTGCCGGAACAGAAAGCCTGCATAACTATAGTTGCAACTGTTTAGTGGACGACATTCTGAGCAACAGATAACGGACCTAAACAATGCAGGTCTCCAGAAATGGACTCAATATTTCTGAGATAAAAATTCGTAAATGTGGATGGCTGAGACCAATAAGCAGCCTTCATTAAATCTGTAATAGCAACACTATTAGCATAAGCCCAGGAAGTAGAAAGCGCTCTTACTTCATGAGCAGAAATCTTAAGCACAGACTGCTGAGAAGAAGATAAATCTTCATAAGCAGTACGGATAGTTAACTGAATCCATCTAGCAATAGAATGGACTGAAATGTCCTTTCTATTAGGCATCAAAGACAGAAAGAAACGTTTCCGTCCCTTTCTGATAAACTGAGATCTCTGTTTATAGATACGTAGTGCTCTAACAGGACAGAGTAAAGGCCTACGCCCATATGAAGACGGAAGAGCCTTAATAACAATAGGTTCCGGATATTTATTAGGAGCCTGATTCTTAGCTAAAAAACCCACATTAGTAGTGAAGGTGATAGTGTTCCCAACACTACGATAATGAGAATCATCCACCGATAGTGCATGAAGCTCACTGACTCTTCTGGCAGAAGAGAAAGCTAAGAGAAAAGCTGTCTTATAAGATAAGAATTTGAAATCTACTGTCCCAAGAGGTTCAAATGGCTTTTCCTTCAATTTAAGGAGAACCCAAGCTAAATTCCACTTAGGAATTAATCTAAGAGTTCTGGGTCTATTTATCGAAAAGTTTCTAACCAACTTCGATAAAGAGACATTAGATCCAATTTGTAAACTATCATGATGTGCATAGGTATCAGATAACATAGATCTATAACCCTTTATAGTAACAGGCTGCAGTTTGATTTCGTCAAACAAGTATACTAGAAAGTTTGCAATGTCTGGTATAGAGGGATCAAATATATCTACAGAATGATCCCTACACCAACGACGAAAAACCTTCCACTTAGCCGCATAGTTTAGCGAAGAGGAGGTCCTCCTACAGTTAGAAATCGCGTCCACTGCTCGTCCTGTAAAGTGCTTGCCATGCAAGAAGGACCGCACAACGGAAAAACGTGAAGGTTGAGACCTTGCGGGTTGTGATGGAGTTGGCGCGATTTCCCCTGCGAAAGAAGATCCTCTCGTGGAGGAAGCTTCCGCGGTAGGTCCCACAACAGACACCTGAGTAGATTTATCCACGGTCTCTGTGGCGACAGAGATGTGACCAACAGAATCTTGCATTGAGATTGTTTTATCTTTAGCAATACTTGTTGAATTAACGGCGCTGGAGGATACGCATATCCTATCATTCCGTCCCAAGGGATCGACAGAGCGTCTACTGCAAATGCTCTTGGATCCGGACACGGAGACACATACGTCTGCAACTGATTGTTGAGATGTGTCGCAAATAAGTCTATCATTGGCCGTTCCCATTGGTAGCAAATCTGATTGAATACTTGTTTGTTGAGAGTCCACTCCGATGGCAACAAGCGACCCTTTCGTGAAAGGGAGTCTGCTAGCACATTCAGACGACCCGGTATGTGACGGACCGAAAGAAGAACGTGATGTTCTAACGCAAACAGAAGGATTCTTTCCGTTAGATTGAACAACGGAACTGAATGAGTGCCTCCCTGATTCCGTATATACGGCACTACTGTCGTATTGTCGGATAGGATTTGGACATGAGCATCGTGAATAATGTCCATCCAGTGACGTAACGCAAGCCAAATTGACATCATTTCCTTGATGTTTATGTGCTTGCACAGGAATTGCGGATCCCAAAGACCCTGGCATCTCGAATCCGTTGGGATTAATGATGCACCCCAACCTGTTTGACTGGCATCCGTCATAACGGTAAAACTCGGATCCGGCAACTGCAGCGGAACTCCTTGAGTTAACCACTGAATGTTTGCCCAAGTCTGAATCTCTTGTTTCACTTGATCTGACAAGAGAACGTCTACATCGAGCGAATGAATTTTCACACTCCAATTCTGAGTCAGGAAAATTTGAAGAGGACGTGTGCGTAGCCGCCCCATCGGAATGAGATCCGCGGCGGCTCCGCACAGACCTCAGTCTCATAAATTCTCTCGCCGTGACTTTGTCTGCGTGCAGACAATAGCGAGCGTAACAACTGACTAATTTCGCTCTGGTTAACGGCAGACGAACGAGATTGTTGTGCGTCTCGAAGCTCATTCCCAGATGGGTGAATGACTTGGACGGCACCAGATCCGACTTCTCCTCGTTTACTATAAAACCGAGACGTCGGAGCAATAGAAGAAGATTCTGAACATCGTTCTGAAGCGTTAACTCGTTGCCGTACCTCTGAAGAATGTCGTCCAGGTAGGCCGACGTTACCGCAGACGAATGAGCTCGGAAGTAGATCATTACCGAGTTCATTACCCGAGTGAAAGCCCAGGGTGCTAGATTCAATCCGAAGCACATCGCCCGGAATTGATACACCACTCCCAGGACTGCAAAGCGTAGATACTTTCGGAATGTCGGATGTACCATGACGTGAAAGTACGCATCTTTGAGATCTATGCTCGTTGCATAATCGTTCACCCGAATACTCGCTCTGACCGATCGAATCGTCTCCATATAAAACTTCGGAGCGACGATCAGCTTGTTTATCCAGCTCAAATCTATGACTGGACGGAACGAGCCGTCTGGTCTCGGAACCAGAAACAGATGGCTGTAGAATCCCAGAGATTCCTGGTTTTCTACGACCTCTACCGCGTTCTTCATTAAAAGAGACTGCACCTCTGATAACAGAGCGTCTCTTTTCTGTGGATTTGACGGAAGATGAGTCCACTTTGGACTTCGAGTTAATGGAGGCTTTCGTTTGAAGGATATCTTTAGACCTTCCGAAGTCACTCCTCTCACCCAAGGGTCGTCCGTAATCGACGCCCACTCTTGTGAAAAACTCGACAACCTTCCGCCAACCGGAACGCGATAGAGGTTTAAGCCATCACCTCCTGGACCTGCGAAGCCTGCGGTAGGAGAAACCACGTCTTCCACGACCCACACCTCGCCTCGTCGACCTCGGGGCGTCCGACCGATTGTCCCGGCCTGAAGGACGTCCCGAACGAGAGTCGCTATCCTGACGGTCTCTCGAATAAGACCAAGAGGACGCACCGGAACCTCTATAGGAACCTCTCTTGGGCGCATTAGACCCAGAAGTGCCTGTCTTATTCGTGTCTGCTGTATCCGACTTTTTAGGAGCCGATCTGAACAACAGAGAATCATTAGCTTTCTTTTTAATTTTATCATAAATAGCGGAAAGCTTGCCGTCAAAGAGAAGTTCTCCTGAGACCGAAGCGACTCTAAGAGAGTTCTTCACCTTAGAATCCACTAGTGTGGATGTAGCTAGGGCTGCGTCACGTCTAACCAACTCCAGATTTGCCACTGAAAGGGCGGAGTTACACGTGGAATAAGCTACTGCCCTTGAAAGAAGTCTTAAAGAGGATTGTATATCCTGAAACTCTTCCCCTTGAAGACGTAGTGATAACGCCTTAGTAAGGTGATCTGCGTAAGATAAGGCATCTAAATTGGCTCTGTTAGACGCAATAGCTGTTTCCAACACCGCGGTTGGAATAGAAGCTGACGAAGGTAATGATAGCTCTAAGTCTTCCGCCTCGTCGTCCATACGCAGAGGAACTCTCGGTATACCCTGTCCTGCCGTATCGAATTTATTCCTTGCATTAATGAAAGGCAGGTTGAGAGTATTAGCGGACAAGAAACCTGCTTTCCCCGTCCTGGAAGCAAGTTTAAATATAGCGTCGTTCAATAATTCAAATGTTCTAGCAACATTATTGGACTGCGACGGAAACTCGGGAGCGATGTCCCTGAACCGCTCAAAAAATTCAGAGTCCAATGACGCTATAATTCTCTTGTCCGGAAGCGCAGCAGTCTGGCCCGACGGAACAACTTGAGGGAGAAAGTGCCGGATGAAGTCCACGGCAGCTTTATGTTGTTCCGAAAGGGATAGCTCCAAGTCATCCGTATCCCTTTCACCATCCGGTCGGACCTCACGATGTTCCCGGTCGTCCGCCCCCGATGCTTCGGCGGAGCGTACCGACCCAGCGCCGTCGGATAATTCTCGATCCGACACCGTTTCTGTCGGCTGCAGGGATGCTGCGATAAGCTGTGCTATCTGCACAAGAATGTCCGGCGTCGAGACCTGCGGAGGCGCAGTCTTTCGCTGCTTCGCCGAGGGCAGCTCCGCATCAGATGGCTCCCGAATACTTTTCCTATGCGAACGTCCGGAGTCCATCGGTCTCGAATCCCTGGCTGCCGGATGGTGTGACCTGGTCGCCGAAGAATCCTTCATCGGCGAAGCTGGTAATATATCGGCGGTCACGCAGCCAAGGTGCAGTCGTGTGCGCTGACGAGAAGAGGAAGCCTTAACAGTCTCTGCGGACTGCTTATACAACGGAGCGTCCCGAGCGACGGACGTATGCTCCGCTAAAGACACATTTTGTACCACAACATCTGGTCCCAGATGTTGCTGTACGAGAGAGGGACCTCTCTCGCTCGCGGCCCGGCTGGACCTGGACGAGCTAGGAACCGGACTAAAAGGCTTCCTCCGTTCTCGCTTACTATCCGCCGTCACTGGGTGTGCATCTATTATGTTTATAGTGCTCGCATCACCCAAAATTTCCTCTTGGACCGCATCGGACGAACCCGGCTGCCGAACCATTCGGTGAATGGACGCTACACCGGGCGAGCTAGCGGACGACATTTGTCTAATCTCCATGAGCACTTTTGCCGCTAGCTCTGAATTCATTTGTGACGACGGACGCACACTTGAAGAAGATAACATGGAAACATCACCCTGTTCTGGTTCCTCTGAAATAGAAACTGAGAGAGTAGAGTGACCTTGTGGAGAAAGAGCCGGCATCGCACTTTCTCCAGAAACAACATATCGTGACACACGTTTCCAATGTTTCTCATCCCAATGTTCACATATAGGACAGGGATTAATGCGAGAACACTGACTACAATTAATACAATGATCATGAAAGTCAGAGGAAGATTTCTTCCTATTACAATTTGAACAACGTCCCTTCATTGTGAAAGAACAACAATAAGTCCTAGTTACTCGCAAAAACCCCTGACACAAAGATACATAATAACATGATCCATTAATAAATGAAAAAACAATTGCAAAACAAAATAATTTTGAAAAAATATTTTTTCAGAGAAGCCCAAGTTGCTGAAAAGTAACGTTGAGCCCCGATGGATCCGATGGCAAAGTGTGGTCAAAAATTTTAAATTTATATAAAATAATTAATGAGACACTTTCGGATAATATAAATGTATCTTATAATGAGATAAACTACCACAAAGGCAAACAGGCCCCCTCAAAAAAGGCTGTTGCCAATGAAAACAAACAGTGTAAACACACTAGAAAACATGACTCCAGGCACTGAAAAAACTGGCCCGGAATCAGTCATCAATTACACTCTATCTGATGCAAAACAGAGACTCCCAGGGGAGAATCTGTAGAACATCAGATGGAAGATGCAGAACACAAACGTTATACACCCATGGGTGAAAACGTAACTAAGGGGAAAATAACAGAAAACATTCTGTAACCAAGCAACTCTCCCAGGAAATTTTAGAAATGAAATTTCTCAAAAATATGCCAAAAGCATGGGAGAATTGCCAGGGGGGACTTTAGAAGGCTAGGGGAGAGGAAACACTGAATAAGCAGCGCAACAATTAGCAAGAATGACAACAAGAGGCCCATGCCTCGAAAATAGGCAACTTAACATAATTTCATCAAAAAATTTTAAGTACAGCCCTGATTATTTTTTGCCACTTCTTTTTCCTCTCCTCCTTCTATCCTCCTTAGAATCACATTTTCTCCAAAAATTACGTGTCTGGCATCCTTTAAACTGAGATTTACAAGCACAAAGATCAGTGAGACGTTGACTGATGAAGGGCCAAACAGAGAATGATAATTGGCGCCAATTTCGGGACGACTGCGTCACTGCGCATGCGCAGTGGAGGCGTAGTATGGAGGTCCTTTAGGACATGATTTCTTTTTGTTTTGGATGCAAATTTTGGGGATTGGGGGGCAAAATTTGTGTTTGGCCCTGGTTTTGTTAGAGTTAGCACCAGCTAAGTCTGGGTCATTGGTACAGTATAAAAATATGGGAAACATGAAATAATTTTTATAATTATTATAAAGTTACAGCCCTGAACGTTTTAAACCACCGTTGTTCACTTCCATCATCCATTTATAGCCTTGAATGCACCAATTCTTTCATTGATTTGTGTCTGGCATCCTCAGAAAAGAAGATTTTAAAGCACAGATGTCAGATCATTGTTATCGACTTTAGGGCCAAACAAAGAATGATTGTTGGTGCCAATTTTGGTACTTTCCTGGATACTGCACATGCAAAGATAACAAAAGTATATATAGATAGGACTTGAATTTTTCGGTTTTGTATGCAAATTTTGGGGATTGGTGGGGTGGGGGGGGGGGGTGCAAAATTTGTGTTTGGCCCTGAATTATAATGAGTTAGCACCAGCTAGTCTGGGTCATTGGTTGTAGCATAAAAATATGAGGGTTGGTGCACGAGGGCGTTCAAAAATATGGAAAGACTTTCAGTTGTCATCATTAAGGCTCCCAACCACTAGCCCCCTACGATATTTATGCCATGGTCCTGAAGATGCTGAACCACTTTATTTATTCTATCAACATCATTTAATTAAACACTAATCAGCTGGCTTGTTTGTTGACATAGTGAATGTAGTCCCGTCAGTCACTGTCAATCATTACTAACCAGTTTGAAAGTCTATTTATAGATTGACTGGGGTTATAATTAGCTGTCTACCTGTGACTGGGTGTGTAATGACCATACCAACAACACTGTATACCTTTTATCAATAATATCACCAGTATGATGTATGCTGTTATACATCATTTCAGATCTTCACATTTGTCAAAATTCACAAGAATCAGTTTGGATTCTCATGAATTCCTGCTGTGAGAATCAATTTTCTGTTCTTAAACATTTAGAGTTTGAGAGTATTGTTAGTTATACTGTGAGTGTACACAGACCATGATAAAAAGCAAACGTCATATACTTAGAAAAGTTCAACCTTCAAGGACCGATTTTCAATTTTAGTGAGTTTCTTATCTTCCTGTAAGTGTAGAACACATGTTCCAACATGCAGGGTTTGGGCAGTCTTGCTGATGGAAATTAGAGGTGTGACTGTCCCAGATGGGCCTGTCCATATCCCCCCCCCCCCCACCACCATGATTATTCTAAGATGAAAAGAGACATAACTCTGGCCAAAAAGTCTAATCAAAACTATAATCACAGGTGCACAGGTTTGTATGGTAAACACCCACACCAAGTTTCAAAGGAATCAACCCATAAAAAGCTGAGAAAATCTCCGGTCAAAATTCTTGGCCTCCTTTTTCAAGTCGAAAAGGGGAAAAATTCTGGCAAAAATAATCCGACCGGAACTATAATAGCAGGTGGTGAACATTCATACCAAGTTTTGAGCAGATTGGTCCATAAATGTCTGAGAAAATCTCCGGACAAAATTATGTCTATGGACGGATGGACAGATAGATGGACTGTCGGATGGACAAGGGGATCCCAGTATCCCCCACCAATTCGTTACAAGAGGCATAATTACAGTCCTGTGGAAGTGGTGTCCAGTGTCCTATATAGGCAGCCAAGACTTCACAAGACACCACTGCTTAGTGAAATTTTGTTACCTTATTTAGGGTGCAAAGAGTAAGAATCTGTCTGGCTTTTTAAAGCCACTTTTAGAATCTAGGTCAAGAATCAAATAAACATTTCCCACAAATAAAAGTTGATTTTCACTGTTTTTCTTTCGAGAATCATTTGCATGAATCAATTCCAATTCTTGCATGAATTTTAAGCCCTGTATTTATATCTTTTTTTAAGTCGTTACCTAACAGATAGCAGATAACACTTGCAAACCAGTAGATCAAATAAAACACTAACCTGGATCAAGTTGTCTATAGGAAATGGAGACTGTGTTAGTGAGGCAAGTGGGAGCATTTTGATTTGTCTAGTCAGCGTAAGATCCTTTTTGAAGATGATCACATCTTTCCAGCCACAGTATATAACAAATTAACCAGAGGTTCAAATAAATTTCTAACAGATATTGGGTGTTTTAGCTATAATCTTGACTAATATTCCAACTACATCATCAAGTCTTCTGTTGAAGGAATGTCTCGATAATGAAGCAGGAAATTTTTAGCAGTCAGGACTTGAGACATGAACCAGGTTTACATCCTGTGTGCCCAATCAGTCATCTTCACAATGACCCAGGATAAATATAGAATAATTACGTACAAGGGCTGGTAATCAGATTTAAACCATGAGTAGGATAAGGGTTTTAACCACAAGGCTCTACTTTGTCACTTTAAATAGAGAAAAAACGATTCTTTCTATCGCAAACACATGGGTTTGTTTTGTTTACATCTGTGCCGGTGGGCAAAACTACTAGCTGCATGTGCATGCGTGATTGACAGCTAGATACATCACAAAAGTTGAGTGAATTTACCTTGCTTTTTCAGACAAATTATTATTAACAATTCTTAAATTTTACTTTAAATATTTAATTGTAGGTATTTTAAACTTAATAAGTCATTGCACGTAGTAGATAGTACCGCAAAATGTATGTTTGAATGAAACATCGTAAAGTGTTTATGTATCAATGTCGGCAAATTGGGTCACATCAGAGGTCAAGTTGGAAGCACTTCCTACTATAGGTGTAAAAAATTTTAACCACAGATGCTTTACAACAATACTGGAGTTAAAAGCTAAAATTTAACATACAGGCTTTTCACAGGTAGTAACATACCAGTAGGTGAGCATGGTATAAATGTGATTGCTACATTACCTTGTTAACAGTTTTCACTTAAAGAAGACATGCATATGAAGAAGTATTTCTTCAAATTCTTGCTTTTTAATTCTAGACAGGACTGAGTACCAAAGAAAAAATTGACTCAAGTCTTGGTGGCTTTTTAGAAAGTTCTGTCGAAAAATAAATCAGACAAGAGGCCCCACTTAATCACTCACCTGATGAAATGGTTTCAAGAAAGATTTTCGGTCACATTCAGCATCCACATGGTAACATAGTTAGTCTAATTTAGCTAGAGAAATGAAATGGAGTGGGGGAGTCGGGTCTGCTGAGTGAATTGTTTTGGGTTTTTTTTTTTTTATAAAATGACTCAAACCCCTTCAAAACTCATTTTCAAGCAAATAAAAAAAAAATTCCCTCCCACCAACAAGGTGAAAATCTTTTTGTGTGTTGATTCTCATTTGAACGAACATTAATCTTATGTACTCACATTTACATCTAACTAAAGTTTACCACAATCAGCTCTGTCATGCGTGAGCACAATTCATTGAAACAAATAGTACATTCTCCATTGGGTTCTGTGTTAAAATTTCAAACCCTTCTGGTGCCAATCAAATCAGTCAAGCATAAAACTTCGAATAAACTTTTAATCAAGGAGTCATAGTAATGCTATATGTCAAATATCAAAATATTCTGCCTTATGGATCTGAAGAAGATCTTCAAAGAATATTCCTCATACTGCACTAAGTTAAAATTCTGGATCTCATCGGGAGCCTCAAATATGATCCCAGGGATTTGATTGAACAAACTTGAATCTCACCACACAAAGGATGTTAATACAATGTAACAAAAGAGGCTGACTCGTGGATGTGAAGAACTTTTTTGAAGAATAGTCCTTATATTGCAAAAAGTTAAAATTCAGGCTCCAATGGGGAGCCCAAATATGACACATGGGATTTAATTTTAATAAACTTTAACCTGAGCCTCCTAAAGTTTCTGCATATCAAAAGATTCTGACTGGTGAATCCAAAGAAGATTTTTAAAGGAACCCACATTGCACTATGTTAAAATCTAGGTTGCCATAGGGAGCCCAAAATATTAACCCAGTGACTTGATTATAACAACTGAAATCTGACCCCACCAAGGATACTGCAAACCAAATATGAAAGATTCTTACTGGAAGATCTGAAGAAGAAGGTTTTTAAAGAATATACCTCATGTTGCACCCAGTTAAAATTTGGGCTCCCACAGGTAGCACAAATATGACTCCTGGGACTTGATTTGAACAAATTTGAAGAAGGTTGGACACCAATTATCAAAAGATTCTGACTGGTGGATCTGAAGATGATTTTTAAATAAAAAAATAAATTCCTCATTATTACAGAAAGTTAAAATTTGAACTCACAGACTTGATTTGAATAAAACTGAATCTTAACCCACCAAGGATACCACATATCAAACATATAAAAAAAAATTCTGACTGATGGATCTGAAGAAGAAGATTTTTAACCCTTTACCTAACATGAAAAGCAGACGACATTTGCAAAAAAAAATCTTGAATAACTAATTTTTTTTCGTTTTTTGTCTCAAAACATAGGTTATGACCCCTCATTGAAACAAGTTCAAAGAGCTCATTCCAACGAGGGGTCTTAACCTATGTTTTTGTGACAAAAAATGAAAATTAATTGGCGATTTTTGAGAATAGTGCTGGCTGGTTTTGGCCGTTACGTTGGGTAAAGAGTTAAAGAATATTCTTAATATTACACTCTCCCATAGGGAGCCCAGTTATGACCCTTAGGACTTGCTTTGAACAAATTTGAACCTGAACCTCCTAAAGATACTGCATAACAAATATCTAAAGTTTCTGACTGCCAGATCTGAAGAAGATTTTTTAAGAATATTCCTCATACTGCACTAAGTTAAAGTTAAATATGACCCCAGGCACTTGAATTGAACAAATTTGGATCTGACACCCCCAACGATACTTTATACCAATCATCAAAATATTCTGACTGAGAGATCTGAAGAAGATTTTAACATATTTTCCTCATATTGGACAGAGTTTAAATTTGAATTCCCATAGGGGGCCCAAATATGAACCCAGGGACTTGATTTGAACAAACTTGAATCTCACCAAACTAAGGTTGCTACATACCAAATATCAAAATACACTGACTGATGATTCCAAAGAGGAAGATTTTTAAAGAATATTCCGGGGCGCAGTGGCTCAGTTGGTAGAGGTGCAGGCTGCAAGCCGAGAGGTCCTCGGTTCAAATCCCACCTGCAGCAACCGCATTGTGTCCTTGGGCAAGACACTTCACCCCCATTGCCCACTGGGGGGCAAGGTGGCATTGTGTACTAAGGCATACTGCACGTCAATGGTGCTACTGTCTTCAATCAATTCTAACCCTGCTTGTGTGGAGTAAGTATGTTGGGGAGCCTGACAGTTGTTCACTGTCACTCAGTGGTTCTCTCCGGGTACTCCAGCTTCCTCCACCGGTAAAACTGTCATGGTCATGATTAGCCATTGTGTAAATATATGTGACCTTAAACACCAATAAATAAATAAAGACCATTCCTCACATTACACTAAGTTAACTGAATCCCACCTACAGCAACCGTGTTGTGTCTTTGGGCAAGACACTTCACCCCCCACCCCCACCCCCCCCCACCCCCATTGCTCATGTGGGGGCACAGTGGCATGTGTACTAAGGCGTACTGCACGTCAATGATGCACCTGTCTTCATCCAATGCTAACCCTGATTGTGTGGAGTTAGTATGTTGGGGAGCTGACATTTGCTCGCCGTTGCTTGTGGTTCTCTCTGGGTACTCCGGCTTCCTCCACCAGTAAAACTGTTGTGGTCACGATTAGCCATTGTGCAGAAATATGTGATCTTAAAAACCAATAAATAAAAAAGAGGATCCCATGGGGCCTGAAGCGCTCATCTTGAACAGAACACAATTTAAACAGAGTCCAAGAATGAGTTTACATAAAGCAAGCCGTCTCCATAGGCTACACTGGCAATCCTTGAGTCCCTCAGGAGTGACAAAAATAATCTGGGCATCATGCCTTTTCTTTAGTTGATCATAAAGTAAAATGTAGAGCTCCCCTATGAAGCCCCTTGATACAACCTATGTGGATTAATCTTAGTTACACACCTCTGGAGGGTACTGAATACAAAATCTTTAATTCTTCAGCAAAATGGCCAATTCCGGCCCCCATGGAGAGCCCAAATATTAACCCAGGCTCTTGATTTGAACATAGTTGAATCCGACTTCCCTAGAGATGGTGTGCACCGAATATGAAAGCATTCTGACTGATGGATCTGAAGAAGAGAAATTGTTAAGAAATTCCTTCGAATTGCACTAAGTTCAAATCTGGGCTACCATAGCGAGCCCAAATATTAACCTATGGATCCGATTTGAACAAACTTGAATCTGACCCCCCTAGAGATGTTGTATACCAAATGTGAAAGCATTCTGATGAGTGGATCTGAAGAAGAAGATTTTTGAAGAAATTCCCTCATATTGTACTAAGTTAAATTTCATGTTCCCATATGGAGCCCAAATATTAACCTAGGCACTCGATATACCAAAAATGAAAGCATTCCGACTGGTGGATCTGAAGAAGATTTTTAAAGAAATTTCCTCATATTGCACAAAGTAAACATTTGGGCTACCATAGAGAGCCCAAATATATACCTAGGGATCTGATTTGAACAAACTTGAATCTGACCCCCTTAGAGATGTTGCATACCAAATATCAAAGCATTCTGACTGGTGGATCTGAAGAAGATTTTTTTAAATTACCCTCCATATTGAACAAAGATAAAATTTGAGCCCAAATATTAACCTAGGGACTTGGTTTGAACAATCTTCAATCTGACCCTCATAACAATGATGTATACCAAACATTAAAAGATTCTTACTGGTGGTTCTGATGAAGAAGATTTTTAAAGAATATTCCCCATATTACCCGATGTTAAAACTTCGGGCTCCTGTAGAGAGCCCAAATATGATCCAATGAGCTTTATTTCAACAAACTTTTATCTGACCCCCCTATTAATGCTGTATACCATATATCAAAAGATTCTGATGATTGGTTCTGGAGAAAAGATTTTTTTAAATTTTTGCAAATATGCAGACTCAGCATTTTTTCGATGCCTATTACAGAACACCCTAACATAACCGATGGCTATTTTTTTTTACCATTCAATTCTACTGGTCCTAAGGATACTTCATACCAAATAACAGCTCTCTGTTCCATGTGGTTTGGGAAATATGGGCGTTTGAAAATATTTCTATTTTTAGCTCCCAGGGTTCCCATGGGGATGCGGGAATTTTTTTTTTTTGCATGGGTCAAGTACTTATGACCCAATAATACCACAAACCAAATTTGGTTCATACCGGACCATCGGTTCAGAAAACAGAAATTTTGGGCGGGGCCAAAAATCTTACCCCTCCTATTACAAAGCCAAATATTACTTCACGAACTTCGTTTGAACAAACTTGATTCTACACCTCATATGGAAGCTCCATAGCAAATATAAATTCATTGTCCACACTGGTTCTTGAGTAAAAAGTTTTTAAAATATTTTGGAGCATTTTCCCCCACTCCCTCCCTATGCGGCTGGGCATGCTGAATTGAACAAAAATGAAATGCCCCTTTGAGACCATCACTCACACAAACTTTCACTTGAATTGGTCTAGTGGCTTTGGAGGAGAAGACCAAAACATGGTGTTGACGGCCGACGGATGGAGAGCGATGAGATTAGCTCATCTTGACATTGTCAAGATGAGCTAATAACGAACATTCCTCACATTACACTAAGATAAAAATTGGGCTCCATGGGGAGCCCAAATATGACTCCTGGGACTTGATTTGAACAAACTTCAAGCTGAAATGCCCTAAAGATGCAGTATACAAAATATTAAGAGATTTTGACTGGTAGATCTGAAGATGAAGATTATGAAAAAAATGTCCTCATATTGCACCAAGTTAAAATAAAGGGCCGCTCGGCCACATGTGCCCCCCCCAAAAAAGTAAAAAAAGGGGCATTCCGATCAAATAATCCTAACTGGAGTTATCATCCGGACACTGCAAATCTTGAAATTTCTAAGTTGAAAAAGGGGTACAACTCTAATAATAATAAAAATAATCTGGCCGAACCCATATTCGAACTTGACCTGTGGTTTGGGCTAAGAAGGTCACATACCAAAATTGGTTCCTATCAAATGATCCAAACTGGAGTTATCATGGGGACACCAAGTGGGATGGACGGACAGACACCGCTAATTTCTATAGTCCCCCGAAATAATTTTTGGGGGACAATTAGGGTTCCCAAATATGACCACAGGGACTTGTTTCAAATAAACCTCAATCTAATCTCTCTAAGGATTTTGTACATCTAGTATCAAAGATTCTCAGTGGTAGTTCTGGAGAAGATTTTTTAAAGATTCTCAGTGGTAGTTCTGGAGAAGATTTTTAAAATTTTTTAAAAAAGTAGTGTACTAACAGAAGTATGCCCCTTTTGGTGCCCCCTGTGGGAGTGGCATCTTTATTTTTACAAACTTGAATTGGCATATGATAAGGAGCATCCAAAGCAAATTTGGTTCAATTTGGCCCTGTAGTTATGAGGAGTTGATAAAATAAAATTCACAGACGAAAGACAGAAAGTGATCACTAAAGCCCTCTTCAGAAGAGCTAAATGTTTTAGAAGTATTACCTATGAAGATCACTGTTGGTTGGAGTTCCTTTGCAGCAACAAAAAGTGCTCGAACAAGTTTTTCACCTTCACCAACCTGTAAAGACATTAACAATGTCACATTTCTAATGGTAGGTACAGAGCAGAAGTTAAACCTTTGAACCCTGATGGTATCTTCCATGTCACTTCAATGACATCAAATGGAAGAGTCCATATTTATTATCTGGAGATATACCAATTAATATTTTTGTTCAGTCTTAGGGCTACAAGTCAAAAATATTTACTCGATGAATTGGAACACTCTTTGTTTTGAACAGTTTAAAAATTATTTTTCGGAATTCATCTTAAGTATTGATACAGGCTGAACAGGAAGGCTAGATGAGTCACAGTTGTACTTTGTTGATACTTTTGATGTACTGTATTTATTAAAAGATATATGAATATTTCAACCATGTTTGCTAGTATTACTCTCGCAAGGTAGGTACTTTGTTGATACTTTTGATGTGCCGTATTTATTAAAAGTTAGATGTCAATTGTGTTTGTTATTACTCACGTCAGTGAAAGAAGGAAAGATCCAATGCATGCTTATTTATTAAAAGATATATGTCAATTGTGTTTGTTATTATTCACGTCGGTGAAAGAAGGGAAGATCCAATGCATGCGTATTTATTAAAAGATATATGTCAATTGTGTTTGTTATTATTCACGTCGGTGAAAGAAGGAAAGATCCAATGCATGCGTATTTATTAAAAGATATACGTCAATTGTGTTTGTTATTACTCACGTCGGTGAAAGAAGGAAAGATCCAATGTATGAGTATTTATTAAAAGATATATGTCAATTGTGTTTGTTATTACTCATGTCAGTGAAAGAAGGAAAGATCAATGCATGCGTATTTATTAAAAGATATATGTCAATTGTGTTTGTTATTACTCACGTCAGTGAAAGAAGGAAAGATCCAATGAATGCATTCAAGGTAAGATCGAGGTAAGTTGAATTCAAACAGTAAATCCTGGTAAATCCAGATGCAAAAACTTCCAAGAAACCGCTATATTTCCATGTCACAAAGTGAACTGCATGTGCAAAGAAATAGGTCACAAGGTCAGGAAATGCGAATGTGAATATCGGTTATGTAAGTGGGATATTTGGACAGAACAACTCGGCCCTTCGACGTCCGATGTTTGGGTGAATGGAACAGAATGCCCTTACTTGGTTTTATTGCGAAAAGATGGGGATATGTTTTAAAAATGTGTCTGCCACAATATACTGGCAAGCTCAAGACAAAAAGGTGCCAATAACATCTTCATGTCTTGAATTTTCCAGTCATCTGAGGCAGAGAGGTTTCGCTCCAAAATAGCTTATCTTATTGGATAAATGACTTGGTTCCGAGTGTGAAATCAAAAGAAAACAGAACATACCTTTAAAAATAATTTTTAATAAAGTTTTAATAAAATTTTAGGAGTGCAGACTTGCACCAAGAACAAGACATTGTGGGACTCCAGAAATTTACATTTAAATTTTATCAACTTATATTCATCATCATCATCATCTGGTAACTCGTCACGTGAAGTAAAAACATGGGAGAGTGAAGGGGGGTGGGGGGGGGGGACTGTTTACGAATATTATCTTATTATCAAGAGTTGAAAATTACTGACAGTGATTTTCAGTTCTTGATAACAAAATAATATTTGTGAACAGGTGATGGGAAATTTTAAGAGTGCTGGCGTGCACCAAGAACGATACCTTGTGGGGCTCCAGAAATTTATCACGGTGCCAATAATATTGCACCTACAAAGTTGCCAGCGAGAATTTTGTTCCTGCATGTATATAAACACAGGAGATCTGAAGATTTCTTTATGGGAGACTGGAGGAGGGGGGGGGGGGGGGAGAACTGTTTACAAATATTATCTTATTATCACGAGTTGAAAGTTACCGGCAGCGATTTTCAGTTCTTGATAACAAAATAATATTTGTGAACAGGTGATGGGAAATTTGAAAAGTGCAGGCATGCACCTAGAACGATACCTTGTGGGGCTCCAGAAATTTACAGTTACTGTATCAACTTCTATTCATCATCATCATCATCTGGTAACTCATCATCTGAATTAAAAACATCCTTCACCACATCATCCACTGACATTAACTCACTAGTGTCATAAAATGTTTCACATGCATCGTCTAATTCCTCAAATGTCTGAAGTGGGTTATCAATAGGTAACCATGGGTCCTGCCTAACTAAACTGTCCTTGGCACCATTAAGGTGGTTGGTAATCCCACAGACTTTAAAAGTATGTTTAATAAGTTCAGTTTTTTTTTTCAAGTTGGTGACGGCAAAGTTCATCCAATTAACAAAAGTTTGTTTTGTAGCTGCTTTGATTTTTTCTTCCTTCTTTTCAATCACTTTCTTAGTTTCTTCTCCCATAAATTCTGTCCATTTTCTCCTGATGTCACCCTTAACTGTCTTATTAATACTGACATCCAGTGGTTGAAGCTTGGATGTGCAACCCCCTGGAATGATTGCTGGTAAAACGTTGCTCTTATGTAGAGCCTTTTTGACGTCATCCGTTAAATGTCCACGAAAACTGTCTAGAACTAGAAGACACCTCTTTTTTAGTATATTTAACAAGCACCTTCTTAATCCACTGCTGCATCAATAATTCGTCCATCAACCCTTTTTTGTTGCACACAAACTAACCAGTCCTTTGGAATATCCAATTTTAGTGGATGTTTTCCTTTAAAAATTACCATAGGGGTTAACACAACACCACTGCTACTAACAGCTAATACGAGTGTGAGATGTCTTTTCTCTGACCCAGTTGTTCGTAAACGCACTGATTTTTCTCCAATTTTGTTGACCGTTTTATTTGGTAGCAAGTCAAAGTAAACAGGAGTCTCATCCATATTGACAATGAATTCATCTTCGAAATCATCCTCTACACGTTTGTCTTTGATGAATTGTAAGAAGTTATTTGTCTTTTCTTCCAAATTTTAGGAAGTTTCTGAGCTAAAGAAGTTTTTGCTCTCAAGGGTAAACTGTGCCGCTTCATAAATCTGACTGCCCAACTGTAACTGGCTTGAAAGTCCTTTGGAATATTTACATCCTCTTTTTTAACCAGTTCGCTCGCATACGAACACATTGCCTCGATAGAAACTGGTAACTGTAAGTCCCTTCGTACCAACACACATTCCGCGATTTTGTCATCAATATTCACACCGTAAGTTATGGGGCATCCACTTTTAGGTAAATGTCCTTGTTTGTTTCTTTTTTCCGATAAATCAGGTTTTCCCCATCTGCATAAAGTTGCCAGTGATATTTTTAGTTTCGTTGCCGCTGGTCAAACACCAATTTCTCTTGCCAATTCAACAGCCCTTTTCTTCTCTTTTAATGTGAAGCTTTTGTATTTTCCCCTGACGGTGTCTGAGATGGGCTTGATATCAGGAATGCATGGTGTGGTTTTCTGTGCTTTCTTGACAGCACTTGTAGCTTCAACCTTCTCAATTTTTCTTTTGGCCAGTCTATCAACCGGACGCTTGGTTACTGCTTTTTGCGGGCTTAATTTAACTTGGGGCCTCGCTTCCTCTGCTGACTTAAATCTTACTATGAATTTATCCATGGTTGCAAGTGACTGTCGACTGAAGCGACGAGTCAGGCTTTTAAACAGTTTGGGATGGGCAGAAAAAAATAACAAAATAAACAGTAAAAACAAACAATTCACTTGGATCTTTTATTAAATGTGGGCTCCTTTTGTCTAGATTTGTTTCTACTTTCAAAACAATATCATTGTGCTAGCGTTTCTTACATGTACCTGTGATTAACACTTGTTGAATTCATGTCGGCGGCATGTTTGAATGGGGAGTCTGACAGGTATTCCCATTCATCAGTCCGACCTGTAATCACCTTGTAAAATGAACTTTTTATTAAGCTACAAGTAATTAGCTCGTTGTTTGCCAATAATACAATGGACAAAACCTACTGGCTTTACAGTTTAATATTAGTCTGTCAGATAGATTTTGACAAGTTTGCTGAACGAAACGTTTAACTCTGTTTGGCTCATTTTTCACCAGTGTTGTTTTAACTTATGCCAATCAAACTTGTGGGGGACACTCTCATATTATCTCTCGAGATTATTCAGAGTACCAAGAAAATCTGTGTTGTCAATAACTTGTTTTGAGCAATGATAAGATTAATGTATGATTGCATGTTCCACATAGAATTAATCTTTTTCACAAATTAATACTGGGAGCAAGATTGTGATTACCAGTAGGCCTATTAAAGATTGTTTTCACTTTAAAATATCGGTAAGTTGGACCTGGAATTATTTCTCCAATGTGCGCCGTGGCATGATACACTTTCGTTTTCGACGTATTTTCCCATTTCCTAACTACTGAACCACTTTGATTTTGATGAATTTTTCCATTTTCAAAATATTGGAACACTTCAAAAATTAATTATTTTAGACTGTTCCAATTCATCGAGTAAAAACAGTACTTCACTAATTCACTGAAAAGCCATTTCACTTAACAGGTAGAGCTACATTTTTCATGACCACAGATTTTTTTCATTATATATTGCTCTGTTACGTTGGATTGAATAGCGCTAAAAGGTACTATCCAATCAAATGTAACCGTAATGTGTCATGAACAAAATCTGATTCTTGCCAATGTCAATATGAAACTTCCTCTAATAGTGTGTAGACGTAATAGCCAAAGCCTGGGGTATTTAGTAAAGCGGGGGCGCGGTGGCTCAGTTGGTAGAGGTGCAGGCTGCAAGCTGAGAGGTCCTCGGTTCGAATCCCACCTGCGGCAACCGCGTTGTGTCCTTGGGCAAGACACTTCACCCTGATTGCCTACATGGGGGGCACGATGACGCTGTGTACTGAGGCGTACTCCACGTCGATGGTGCGCATGTCTTCAACCAATCTAACCCTGCCTGTGCTGCGGTGCAGAGTTCAGAGTTACGATGTTGGAGAGCTGACAGCTGCTCGTCGTTGCTCGGTGGTTCTCTCCGGGTACTCCGGCTTCCTCCACCCGTAAAACTGTCACGGTCACGATTAGCCATTGTGCATAAGTATGTGACCTTAAACACCAATAAATAAATAAATAATAAATAAATTTAGTAAAGCACATATATTGGCTTCCAGCATTCTACTAGTTAATGAAATTACAATGTACCCATGTTCTGAAACAGGAAAGCAGTCTTTCTGATTTAAAAGGTTAATCATCAGTCTTCCTTGTTTGACTGTACCGAGTTCCTGCATGTGAATGAGGACTCAATGCAGTACCCTACCCACACACAAATTGCTGTTTCATGGCCTGTTATCACGGTCAGTTCATTTAGCAACAAGCCCATTACCCAATTAATCTTTAATCACGGTCAACACAAAGTGGACAATGAAAAGGAAACACACTCATCAGCTGACTGTTTTGACAGTCTGAGGATAAGGCAATGTGTTATTCATGTTACTTACTTATGTGAACAATCTAAAAATAGTGTGTGGCTATTTTATGCATGGACTTCTGGGATCGGTTATCTTCATGATGTATTATATTTTTCCATTCGGGACTTTCCGGCAATAGATGCCAGACTATGAATCTACATAACAGAGTGAAATGCAATGTTAGCAGCTATTTGAAAATACATCCATTGTGTATTTCCAGCCATTGATTTTCATCCCAAAATGGAAGCAACCTGAATTATTATGTATAAAAAGTAACTTTTGCCCTGTATATCCATGTGGGTTTCGAATCAAAATACAACATAAATCAATAATTAAATCAAATAAATAAATATATGTTATTTCCTTGCCCTTTGATATATTTTATTCAACCGGAAACTTAATTTAAATGGAGGTGGAATTTAAAATATTATGAGCAAAAGTCATCTATTTTCACTCTGATTC
Organism: Pictodentalium vernedei; assembly: GCA_031216915.1. Taxonomy (NCBI): domain Eukaryota; kingdom Metazoa; phylum Mollusca; class Scaphopoda; order Dentaliida; family Dentaliidae; genus Pictodentalium; species Pictodentalium vernedei. Next base: position 188,835,620 of record CM062292.1, on the reverse strand, counting down.
TGTGACACCGACAACAGTTCAAACCTAAAATTTGACACTGAACCCCCCAAAAAACCCTTTGTTTTATTTTCTGGTATTTAAACTGAAACTGGTCTCATTCCGAGAGCAATTTGGTGATTTTCCTGGACATTATAGTAGGTTAGCATGTCTGATCATGGCAAAAACAGAGGCACTGCAACTTGGTCTGGGGACTAACATGAAGCTTCATTCCTATTGTACTGGGATTCGATTAGCTGACTTGACTCGACTTTTGGTCCTCGATTATTTAACTGATTAACTCCAAAATTCTGAAGTCATTTCAACACTAGTCATATCACAATCATATCTATAATATACTGAGTCAAAAAAGAAAGTTTAATAAACTTCAAGGAGCAATTTTTTTAGTATTATCGACTTTAATCCCAAACAAATAATTGTAAATTCATATTTCGAGTCTAGCTGTATGAATTTGCAAAATTCCATGTTCTTAGTGTTGCCAGCATCACGTCAAGACGTCGCAATTCAGACATGGGGTGAAATGAAAAGTTCACACATGCAGTCAATAGCGTGTGTGTCCACCATTTGCCTCTTGGATGGCAAGACATTGACAACGCATGCACCTGATAAGTCTCTAGATGTCACTCTGTGGTATTGCATTCCACTCCTGCCTTAGAACATTACGTAAATCGCCTAACGTCTGAAGATCATGAAGTCATACCCAATGGTCCAATTGATCCCAAGATGCTCGATTGGCGACAAATCTGGTGAAAGTGGGGGCAGGAAAGAAGTTTGATGCTCTGCTCCTCAAGAAAGTCATGACGTGACATCGTGCATTGTCTTGATGGAATAACTGCAATCCAACGTTAGCAATGAACAAGACAACAACCGAGTTAAGCATTTCCTCCCTATATCGCTATCCATTCAGATTACCATCGATGAAGATCAACTGCATTCGATGGTGCAAGGAAATTCATGCCCAAACCATTACACTACCCCCACCGAAACGGTCGCATTCCCGCATCAGAATACGGTTCTCCTCGTAGGTGATACACTCTTACCCTACCATCAGCACTCCATACACAAAATCGTGATTCATCACTAAAAAGAACTGTGGTCCAACGGTGCTGAGTCTAGCGAACACGCTGACGTACCCATTCCATTCTGACGGTACGATGACGATGGGTAAGGACTGGTCCCTGGTGTGGACGCCTACTTTGGATGCCGTGTTCAGCATCTGTTGCGGACAGTTTGTGCACTGATTCTATTGTTAGTTCTATCAGGTGTAATTGCTGCGGCCCTCAAAGCCGGAAGGAAGTGATCCTGCAAGTGAGACATCCTGATGTATCGGTCTTGTGCAAAGGTCGTAGGTCTTGGTCAACCTGAACGCAGTCTGTCAGCAGTGGATCCAGTGGTTCTATACCTTCCAATGAGATGGTAAATAATGGCCACAGTGACTCTGAACTCAGCAACAAGCTCATCTGGAGGTATCTCAGCCTCGTGCATACCAATGGCATGCAACCTCTGATTTTTGTTTAATCTTGGCATTTTTTAAAATGTCGGAAGACAAAAACTAGCGTTTTCTCAATAACCCAGGCTCTCTAGCAAAACATAACACAAAGAAAATCGTCGGTCACCCATTCAATTTGACATTCTCGAGTAGCATGTGCTATTTTGAAATCCATAGCAAAATTGTATACGGTTGGGTGGACAACATGTCATTAAACTCTTTGCACGACTTCTTGTCCACAAACATGCAACATTTGAACTATTATATTTCATCCTTTATGCTATTTTTTCACATTTGTTTCTATTATACTTTCTTTTTTGACTCAGTATATAATGCCGGATGCTCGTTTTATAAGGAAGACATTCTATTAGGTAGAGATCCATTCCACCCATATTCAGCACTCAGTGAAGCGAGCTGAAACTCGGTGAAATGAATTTCCTCTGACCACTTGATATCTCAGTTTTCAAAAAGTTTTCAACAAAGGCCCCAATATTCTTTATATATACTTGCAAGAGATTTCCAAGTTCCAGGACTTTACAGGAATTTGAGGAACAACAGGAACCATGCTGTATAATGCCATAACTCTCCATCTTCGGCCTTACAAAACAAAATTAAAGGGTCCTTATTAATTAAATTCCACTCCATGACCATGATGATATGGTCTGTATGCAACAATACATTTTGGCCTCTGGAGATAAAAATAAAACAGTAAACAACTCACCCACTTGGATGTTAAACTTGAAGCACTAATGTTGAAGAAAGTGGAATTGGATTCATTTGCTACTGCTTTTGCCTAAAAAACAAAAATAAAAATGAAAGTGTCAATGACACTGTAGCACAACTTGACCAACTTGAACTTGGTAAGTTATAAATGAAACAGCAAAATTGAAGATCATTGGTACTTTGATGAAATTTCAACATAACCGCATTGTGTGTGCACAACGTCAGAGTAATCCAGGCAATTGTTAAATGTAAACACTAAGACTGGCTAAAGGAAGAATGTTGATACACAAATGCAGTATGTTCAGAGGTTATTGTAAATGGCAACTTTTTTCACAGAAATGAATGCTAATCAATAGCTCTTATCTAAAGGTCTTGCCTAATGAGCACACCAAGTTCAACAAGAGGGATGTTACATCCCAACGCTCACCTACATTCGCGCTTGATAATGTCGTTCCAATGTAACATGCCTAATATTTAGTTAATATAAATTAACTAGACATCAAATGATTATGATTATGTGATGGCTTTGGAAAGTCTATATTTCTGCATTTATTATATATCAATTCAACATAGAATCATTGGATACATCTTTTAGAAATGTTTATGATTAAGAATATGAATCGTGAGGCCAGATATTAAATCATAAATAAGAATTAGGAAAGGCTTTCATAAATCACTGAAATTTTAATTGAAGTACATTCATTGGTTAAAGAGGAGTTGCGGAAAAACATTCGTTCAAGAAAGTGACTATAAGTCCCAACAAAAATACATCACATCAACAACTAAAATAAGACTTAATGTTACTAGTAACAAGTATGAAAAAGTATTAAATAATAAAAAGTTAAAAAAAAAAGTGAATATAAGTCCCAAAAATCCCCATCAAATTCCTCAAATATGCATGTAATAAGGGCGCAACATTACCGCAATGTAGTTCAGTAACCCATGCGTACAATATCAATTGCCTGGAAAGACACACAGAAACACAACTCACCTTAACACCTCACCTTAACACAAACTTTTAGAACTTAAAATTGAGTAAGTCAGACAAAAACGTGAACATTGTGACTGAAAAAAAGAAAAGAAATCAGTTAAATTTCTGCATACAGTAGGGTTAATACCTACAGTTGTTATTGAAAAGAGAAAATAAACAGTAATGAGAGGTGAGGGCACCACAATCTGCACAAAAGCTGACTTTAACGCAAATTCTTACAACACCTAAATGCTAATTCTTACAACAAGTTTTGGCAGAAAATCAGCCTCAAATTCCTCAAATATGCATGTAATGAGGGTTAAATATTACTGCAATGGAGTTCAGTAACCCAAGTGCAGAATATTAATTGCCTGGAAAGACACATAGAAACACAACTCACCTAAACACAAAGTTTACAAAGTTTTACAACTTAAAATTTACTAAGTCTGAGAAAAACATGAAAATTTTGACTGAAAAAAAAGAAAATTTCCGTTAAATTTCTGCATACAGTAGGGTTAATACCTACAGTTGTTATTGAAATATGAAAATCAACAGTAATCAGAAGTTAAAGCAGCACAATCTGCACAAAAGCTGACCTTAACTCAAATTCTTACAACACCCAAATGCAAATTCTTACAACAACTTTTGGCAGAAAATTTTAGGTGAAATTTGGAAAAAGGTCATAGTATAAGGGTTAAATACTGTTCTGATAGTCCCCTACAACCTACATATGCAATATCAAAGGCCTGAGCCCACTGATCTTTGAGAACTCACCTTACCACCTCACCTTAACACAAACTTTTAGAACTTAAAATTTACTAAGTCCGAGAAAAACATGGAAATTTTGACTGAAAAAAAAGAAAATTTCCATTAAATTTCTGCATACAGTCGGGTTAATACCTACAGTTGTTATTGAAATATGAAAATCAAGAGTAATGAGAAGTTAAAGCACCACAATCTGCACAAAAGCTGACTTTAACGCAAATTCTTACAACACCTAAACGCTAATTCTTACAACAAGTTTTGGCAGAAAATCAGCCTCAAATTCCTCAAATATGCATGTAATGAGGGTTAAATATTACTGCAATGGAGTTCAGTAACCCAACTGTAGAATATTAATCGCTTGGAAAGACACATAGAAACACAACTCACCTAAACACAAAGTTTACAAAGTTTTACAACTTAAAATTTACTAAGTCCGAGAAAAACAGGAAAATTTTGAGTGAAAAAAAAGAAAATTTTCGTTAAATTTCTGCATACAGTAGGGTTAATACCTACAGTTGTTATTGAAATATGAAAATCAACAGTAATGAGAAGTTAAACCAGCACTATCTGCACAAAAGCTGACTTTAACACAAATTCTTACAACACCTAAACGCAAATTCTTACAACAACTTTTGGCAGAAAATTTTAGCTGAAATTTGGAAAAAAGTCGCAGTTTCAGGGTTAAATACTGTTCTAATAGTCCCCTAGAACCTACATATGCAATATCAAAGGCCTGAGCCCACTGATGCTTGAGAAATTCACCTTAACATTAACTCTTACAATATTGGACACGTCGGACGCCGACGCTGACGCCCGAGGTTATCACAATAGCTCACCACATCTTACAGATGTAAGTGAGCTAAAAACAATCCTTTAATTAATGTGGCCTTTTGGCCATGTCAAAGAATATTGATGCACAAATGCAAAAAATTCAAAGATTGTTGCTAACAGCAACAGTTTTTAATGGAAATGAAAAGAAAATCAATAGCTCCTATCTTTGTCACCCTGCATAAGCAAACAAAGATTCAAAACAACCTGATAATGAATGTGCCCTCTGAGGCATGCCAAAGGAAGAAATTAATGCACAAATGCACTAAGTAGAAGGTCATTGCTTGTGGCAATGGTTTTTTTGGTGGGTTTTTTTATGGAAATTCATAAATATACTCTGCTGAGAGTTCAAAAGGGATAAGTTGATGCACAAATGTAGTAAGTTCAAAGGCTGGTGATAACGACAATAATTTATGGAAATGAAAAAAAGCAATAGCACACATCTAGAGGTTACCCCGAACACACATACCAAGTTTCAAAGTGATCCGATCATAAATGTGCCCTGAAGGGTGTGTTAAAGGGAAATATTGCGGCCTGACTAAACTAAGTTCAAAGGTCAGCGGGAACATTTTTTGACAGAAATGGAAGAAAATCGACAGCTCCCATATAGATGTCACCCCATACAAGCACACCAGGTTTGCAAGCGATCCAATCATAAATGTGCCCTGCAGAGTGTGTCAAAGGGAAATATTGATGCCAAGTTTTTACTGAGTTCATTGCCAGTGGCAACATTTTTTGACGGAAATCGAAGAAAATCGATAGCTCCCATCTAGAGGAAACCCCAAACAAGCATACAAAGTTTCAAATTGATCTGATCATATATGTGCCCTGTAGGGTATGCTAAAGGAATATATTGATACCTGACTAAACTAAGTTCAAAGATCGTTGTCAGAGGCAACATTTTTTGACAGACGGAAATGGAAGAAAATCGATAGCTCCCATCTAGATGTCACCCCAAACAAGCATGCCAGGTTTCAAAGCAATCCAATCATAAATGTGCCCTGTAGGGTGTGCCAAAGGGAAATATTGAGGTCTGACTAAACTAAGTTCTAAGAACGTTGGCCGCGGCAACATTTTTTGACGGAAATGGAAGAAAATCGATAGCTCCCATCTAGAGGTCTTCCCAAACAAGCATGCCAGGTTTCAAAGCAATTCGATCATAAATGTGCCCTGTAGGGTGTGCCAAACGGAAATATTGAGGTCTGACTAAACTAAGTTCTAAGAACGTTGGCCGTGGCAACATGTTTTGACAGAAATGGAAGAAAATCGATAGCTCCCATGTAGAGGTCACCCCAAACAAGCGTACCAAGTTTCAAAGCGATCTGATCATAAATGTGACCTGTGAGGTGTGCTAAAGGAAATTGTGGACGTACGTACTAATGCACGTACATACGCCGACGGACGAGACGTGATGGCAATAGCTCAGCTTGACTTTGTCAAGTTCAGCTAATAAATGAAAGTGTCAGTGACACTGCAGCTTAACTTGTCTGTGTGTTATGTTTGATGAAAAGGATAGTGTTCAATGTTTATGAAATGATTATGAAATAAGACAAGAATTGCGATAATTGGGAATACGTTAATTTCTGTTATCTGTATGCTTTGTTTTCAATAAAAATAATATGAGGTGTAGACTGAACTAAAGAATTGAGGGGTGGGTTAATGTGGCCCTCACAGTTAATGTATATCAACGAAAGTTACCAATTTACAGTTAAATTATTCCAAAATGAGTCATCCTATCAAGTTACAATGAAAAATCCTTTCATAAATACGGCCTGTAGACTGTGCTAAATTTTTTTGGCTTTGGGCCTGTGTAGCCATCACGGTTGACCAATCGCAACCAAAAGGGGACGTCCTCATCTAGATATTATACTGAGTCATCCTACCATGTTACAATAAAATCCCTTCATAAATATGACCTGTAGTCTGTGCTAAAGGTTTTCAGGTTTTGGGCTCAGGCAGCCATCATGGTTGAATGATTGCGACCAAAAGGGGACGTTCTCATCTAGGCATTATCTGGAGTCATCCTACCAAGTTACAATGAAATCCCTTCATAAATATGACCTGTAGACTGTGCTAAAGGTTTTCAGGCTTCGGGCCCCTGTAGCCATCACAGCTGACTAATCGTGACCAAAAGGGGAGGTTATCATCTAGACATTATATGGAATCAACATACCAAGTTACAATGAAATCCCTCCATAAATATGACATGTAGACTGTGCTAAAGGTTTTGGGGTTTTGGGCTCGGGCAGCTGTCACAGCTGAATGATCGCAACCAAAAGGGGACGTTCTCATCTAGACATTATCTGGCGTCATCCTACCAAGTTACAATGAAATCCCTTCATAAATATGACCAAAACACTGTACTAAAGGTTTTTGGGCTTTGGGTCCCTGTAGCCATCACAGTTGACCAAGTGTGACTAAAAGGGGACATTCTCAACTAGACATTATATGGAGTCAACCTACCAAGTTACAATGAAATCCCTCCACAAATACGACCTGTTGACTGTGCTAAAGGTTTTCGGGTTTTGGGCTCGGGCAGTTGTCATGGTTGACAGATCGCGACCAAATGGGGAAGTTCTCATCTAGACATCATACAGAGTCATCCTACCAAGTTACATTGAAATCCCTCCATATTAAATATGACCTTTAGACTGTGTGAAAAGTTTTTGGATTTTGGGCTTGGGCAGCTGTCACAGTTGACAGACCATGACCAAAAGGGGACGTACTCATCTAGATATTATACAGAGAAATCCTACCAAGTTACAATGAAATCCCTTCATAAATACGACATGTAGACTGTCCTAATGGTTTTCGGGTTTTGGGCACGGGCAGCCATCATGGTTGACTGATCGTGACCAAAAGGGGACGTTCTCATCGAGACATGACCTAAAAACATGCATATCAAATTTCGTGACGACCGGACAAAAACTACGGGTGTAGCCTGCGCTAAAGGAAAATGTGAACAGACTCACAGACCAACAGACTTCCGCACACATGATGGCAATAGCTTATCCTGACTTTGTCAAGTTAAGCTAAAAATAAAATGCACTGCTCAAGTGCTTAGCATGTTTGAATGACATATAATATTCCAGGTCACTTCTGTAGTATCTTTTATTGAAATGATAACTATGGCCCAGCAAAGCTTCGAGATTCGATTCGATTTCGAATCTTAAGTTGGTATTCGCTTCGATTTGAAATTGGCTATCCGATTCGTTTTCTTTCAAATCTTTTTGCTGGAATTTTGTTTGCCATCAGTTGTCTAACAAAACATTGCTGAGATAGAAATTGTACACAAATGAAGTTGAAAATAAAGACTGAGTGTAATTTCCGCTATATTAACATAACAAGAAGGATGTTACATCCCAACGCTCACCTACATTCGCGCTTGATAATGTCGTTCCAATGTAACATGCCTAATATTTAGTTAATATAAATCATTAACTAGGCATCAAATGATTAATGTGGTTTATGTGATGGCTTTGTAAATTCTATATTTCTGCACTTATTATATATCAATTCAACATAAAATCATTGGATATAAAATCATTTTTTTCTTTTAGAAATGTTTATGATTAAGAATATGAATCGTGAGGCCAGATATTAAATCATAAATAAGAATTAGGAAAGGCTTTCATAAATCACTGAAATTGTAAGTACATTCATTGGTTAAAGAGGAGTTGCGGAAAAACATTCATTCAAGGCTTTCATAAATCACTGAAATTGTAAGTACATTCATTGGTTAAAGAGGAGTTGCGGAAAAACATTCATTCAAGAAAGTGACTATAAGTCCCAACAAAAATACATCACATCAACAACTAAAATAAGCCTTAATGTTACTAGTAACAAGTATGAGAAAGTATTAAAAAAAAAAAGTTAAAAAAATTTTTTTTAAAGAAAGTGAATATAAGTCCCCAAAATCCCCCTCACCTTAACACAAACTTTTAGAACTTAAAATTGTGTAAGTCAGAAAAAACGTGAACATTGTGACTGAAAAAAAGAAAAGAAATCAGTTAAATTTCTGCATACAGTAGGGTTAATACCTACAGTTGTTATTGAAATGAGAAAATAAACAGTAATGAGAGATGAAGGCACCACAATCTGCACAAAAGCTGACTTTAACACAAATTCTTACAACACCTAAACGCTAATTCTTACAACAAGTTTTGGCAGAAAATCAGCCTCAAATTCCTCAAATATGCATGTAATGAGGGTTAAATATTACTGCAATGGAGTTCAGTAACCCAAGCGTAGAATATTAATCGCCTGGAAACAAACATAGAAACACAACTCACCTAAACACAAAGTTTACAAAGTTTTACAACTTAAAATTTACTATGTCCGAGAAAAACATGAAAATTTTGACTGAAAAAAAAGAAAATTTCCATTAAATTTCTGCATACAGTAGGGATAATACCTACAGTTGTTAATGAAATATGAAAATCAACAGTAATGAGAAATTAGAGTAGCACAAGCTGCACAAAAGCTGACTTTAACGCAAATTCTTACAACACCTAAACGCAAATTCTTACAACAACTTTTGGCAGAAAATTTTAGGTGAAATTTGGAAAAAAGTTGTAGTATCAGGGTTAAATACTGTTCTGATAGTCCCCTACAACCTACATATGCAATATCAAAGGCCTGAACCCACTGATCTTTGAGAACTCAGCTTAACACCTCACCTTAACACAAACTTTTAGAACTTAAAATTTACTAAGTCCGAGAAAAACATGAAAATTTTGACTGAAAAAAAAAAAAATTCCGTTAAATTTCTGCATACAGTCGGGTTAATACCTACAGTTGTTATTGAAATATGAAAATCAACAGTAATGAGAAGTTAAAGCACCACAATTTGCACAAAAGCTGACTTTAACACAAATTCTTACAACACCTAAACGCTAATTCTTACAACAAGTTTTGGCAGAAAATCAGCCTCAAATTCTTCAAATATGCATGTAATGAGGGTTAAATATTACTGCAATGGAGTTCAGTAACCCAAGTGTAGAATATTAATCACCTGGAAAGACACATAGAAACACAACTCACTTAAACACAAAGTTTTACAACTTAAAATTTACTAAGTCCGAGAAAAACAGGAAAATTTTTAGTGAAAAAAAAGAAAATTTTCGTTAAATTTCTGCATACAGTAGGGTTAATACCTACAGTTGTTATTGAAATATGAAAATCAGCAGTAATAAGAAGTTAAACCAGCACAATCTGCACAAAAGCTGACTTTAACACAAATTCTTACAACACCTAAACGCAAATTCTTACAACTTTTGGCAGAAAATTTTAGCTGAAATTTGGAAAAAAGTCGTAGTTTCAGGGTTAAATACTGTTCTAATAGTCCCCTAGAACCTACATATGCAATATCAAAGGCCTGAGCCCATTGATGCTTGAGAAATTCACCTTAACATTAACTCTTACAATATTGGACACGCCGGACGCCGACGCCCGAGGTTATCACAATAGCTCACCACATCTTACAGATGTAGGCGAGCTAAAAAGCATCTGTATCCATGCCACCATCCATGCTAATTCCAGTTTTACTAGTCACTACCACTGCTGAAAGCAAATTTAAAGTTCCCAAGCAATACAGATGAGGAGCTCATGGTTTCTAGTGGCTAGCCCTGTGCAGTGCCCAGTACAGAATTCTCCAACCTGTTTCTGTTTTTAAACAAAAATCTTCACTGGGTAAATTTGAGGTTCAATTCAATTTTGAATAACAGACTCAATTCGATTTTAGATTTTAATCAAAAACATTTGATTCGTTGGGCCCTACTGATAACATGTGCTTATGCGCCACATCTTTAGAAGCCTGATTAAAAGTAACAAGTCTCAACGCCTCAACATTCTGAGGTATATCAATCTCACAAAAAAATAAGCTTGTTGACAAGTAATCCATTTCCATTAATGACTGTTCAGCTTTTTGTTTTGTTTATAATTTGTGTGCAAAGTCTTTTAGGATACATGATGAACATTGTGCTCAAACAATGTGGAATTGAGCATGCTGCTCTGACAGTATTAACCCCAGAGTCGCCATATAGCTCTCATGCTGCTCTGAAAAAGCTGTCCCAATTGTATTCTTCCTTGAGAACTCGACTGCTAGGATACATTTATATTGACAGTATTTTTACATCTATGTACAGGCAGCCAACAATAATGTAGAAACAATGTTAAGTCATTTGGTTTTCTGCAAATGTGTATATGGTATTTATTAACTTGAAATTAATCTGAGGACTCAAGGGTTAATCATGCATGTTCATCAAGATTCGGCACAGGTGTGAAAGTTACCAAAAAAGCGTTACTTGACAGGTGGTGTATCCTGAATGCAAAAACATGAGAAGAGTTTAATATCCAAACTGTGATTTGTGAGAGTTCAATTTCCGAATACTATGGTGCATTTTTTCCCATGTTACTGCATAATGAACTAATAAAATATCTGGTAACATCTTCCCCTTGGCTGTTGAGATGCCAATAAAACAATAACATTTTCACAGAGGAAATGTCATTGAGTTAATTTTTGAGTCCTTGGTCTAGAAACAAGAGGCCCCAAGGGGCCTTAATCGCTCGCCTGTCAAAGTGGTTCAAACAAGTATTTGGGGTCACGTTCAGTCAGACATGGTTCATCAACACTACAAAGGAATGAAGTCATGAGAGGCAAATTTTATGGAAAAACACTGAGGAATGGATTTGAACAAACCTGAACCTAACATGCCCATCTGCCACCCCCATTCCACCCTTGCCCAAAGAGCCCAAATATTAAGCCAGGGACTCAAATTGAACAAACTTGAATCTGATCCCCCTGGAGATGTCATACACCAAATATGAAAGAATTCTGACTGGTGGATCTGAAGAAGGTTTTCAAAGAAATCACCTCATACTGCACTAAGTTAAACTTTGGGCTCAAATAGGGAGCCAAAATATTAACCCAGGTACCTGATTTGAACAAACTTGAATCTGACCCACCTAGAGATGTTGTATACAAAATATGAAAGGATTCTGATTTCTGGATCTGAAGATGAAGATTTTAAAAGAAAATCCCTCATATTGCACTTAGTTAAAATTCAGGCTCCCATAGGTAGCCCAAATTAATACCCAGGAACCAGATTTGAACAAACTTGAGTCTTGCCCTCCAAGAGATGTTGCATACCAAATATAAAAGGATTCTCTGACTGGTGGATCGGAAGAAGATTTTTAAAGAAATTTCCTTATATTGCACAAAGTTAAAATTTTGGCTCTCATAGGGAGCCCAAATATCAACCCAGGGACTAGGATTGAAAAACTTGAATCTAACCGTCCTAGAGATGTTGTATACGAAATATTAAAGCATTCTGACTACAGGGTCTAAAGAAGATTTTAAAAACAAGTCGGAACCGGACCCCAAATTTTCAGGCTATAATTTTTTTAAAAAAATTTTCATTTCATCTCAAAACTGAACAAAACACATAAAAAATCCCCCCAAAATTTCCAAATTTTAGTCCAAAATTTCCAAGTCTGAACCAGATCCAAAATTTTTAAACCAGGGACCCGATTTGAACAAATTTGAATCTGAATACCCCCCACCCCCCCCCCCCCCCCCCCCACTCCTCCAGCGACTCAATTTGAATAAACTTGAATCTGCCCCCCTATAGATGTTGTATACCAAACATGAAAGAATTCTGACTGGTGGATCTCTGAAGAAGAAGATTTTTAAAGAAATTTCTTCAAATTGCACCATGTTAAACTTTGGGCTCCAATTGAGAGCCCAAATACTAACTCAGGGACCCGATTTGAACAAACTTTAATCTGGACCCTCCATCCCTCCCCACCCTCCCCCAACCCCCCCCCCCCCCACCCCCACCTCTAGTGATGCTGTATACCAAATATGAAAGCATTCTGACTCGTGGATCTGAAGAAGAAGATTTTTAAAGAAATTTCCTCATATTTCACTAAGTAAAAATTTGTTTGAGCCCAATTATTAACCCAGAGACTCAATTTGAACAAACTTAAATCGGACCCCCTGACAGATGTTGGATACCAAACATGAAAGAAATCAGACTGCTGGATCTGAAGAAGAAGATTTTCAAAGAAACTTCCTCAAATTGCACCAAGTTAAACTTTGGGCTCCAATAGAGAGCCCAAATACTAACTAAGGGACCTGATTTGAACAAACTTGAATCAAAAGATTTCAACTGGTGGATCTGAAGAAGATTTTAAAAGAATATTCTATATATTGCACTAAGTTAAAATGCGGGCTCCAAATCTTAACCCAGGGACTCGATTTGAACAAACTTGAATCTCACACACCCCCACCCACCCCCACCCCCTACCCCGAGAGATGTTGTATAACAAATATGAAAAGATTCTGACTGGTGGATCTGAAGAAGAAGATTTTTTTTAATTTTTGAAAAAATGTATGGGTGCTATCAGAGTTATGCCCCTTGTGGTGCCCCTATGGCCACGGCAAGTTTATTTGAACAAACCTGAATTGACATATGATAAGCAACATGCACACCAAATTTGGTTCAATTTGGTCTGGAAGTTTGTGAGGAGATAATGTAAAGTTCACGACGGACGGCAGGCGACGATAGACGACGGCGGACGATGACGGATGGCAAGTGATAAGTTAAGCTCCCTTTGGTGAGCTAAAAACAGGCCAATCTTTAAATTTGTTAAAGTGAATAATCGCTGTTTGGAAACAAACAAATTTATGGGTGCTATCAGAGTTATGCCCCTTGTGGTGCCCCCCCCCCCCACCCCAAACCATAAGTACTTGACTCATGCAAAAAGAAAAATTCCTGCATCCCCATGGGAACCGCAGTGTGACAACTTTATTTGACCAAACTTGAATTGACAAATGATAGAGAACATGCACACCAGATTTCGTTGAATTTGGTCAAGTAGTTGGTGAGAAGAAGTCAATAATGTAAAGTTTATGCCGGACCGATGACGACGACAGACTGGCGACGGACAGAAAGTGATTAGTAAAGCTCCCCTTGAGCTTCGCTCAGGTGAACTAAAAACTAGTGGAAGAATGGGATGAAAACATGAGAGATACGTGGATGAGGGATATGAGGAAAAGAGTCAGTATCACAGTGAGGAGATTGAGAAAGTGCCAATGGGAGAAGTTATAAAACAGTTTATTTCAGAATGCTGGGAGATTTAGAGGGATAGTTGTGGAGGAGTTACTGGGTGGGTGACAGGGTTGATGTAGGCCTCCTTGTTAGAGAATCATGGCAAATCAGTGGAAAGCCAAAGAATTATTATTACTTGGACCTATTAAAAAAAATGTCTTGGTTCTCAGGTAATTTCCCTTCAATTTTATGAGGGAGGGAGGCTTTTTTTCTTCTTTTTTTTTCCTTTTTTGTTAATCCACAAAACAGTCCTGAAAAAAGTTGGAATTATTTATTTAATTCCTTTCATTATTCTGTGGAAAAAAACAATGTTTTCAGCAGTGAAAAATTCCCATATGGCAGTTGCAAATTCAACCAACAATATTTTGTTTGACAAGCTCAATGAATTCTACTAAACAAGATATAGTTGGTTAAGTTTTTATGCAAAATAGTGTCACTGAGATTTTCTATTTAAAACAAGAGGCCCCATGGGGCATGAGGGTGCTCACCTGACATGGTAGTCTAAATATCAAATCAGGGACTTGACTTGAATAAGCTGCATATGCCCCTCCTAAGATAAGAAAAGCATATACCAACTAGATGAAGCGATTGTGCCCACACAATACACAGGATTTTCCTTCTATTTTCAGTTCCTGCACTTTTACGTCCCAAAATTGAGATAAACGCATAAAAAACAGATTTTTTTCCCAAACAAAATATTTTCAGCCTAAATTTTTTTTTTCTTCTTAAAAAGCATAAGAAACCAAAAAAACTAATTTCCGGATTTTGGTCCAAAATTTTCAAAGTCCCACCTGTACCCCAAATTTTCGGTGTATAAAAAAAAAAAATTTTTGAACCAAAAAACTAATTTCCGGATTTTGGTCCAAAATTTTCGAAGTCCCACCTGGACCCCAAATTTTCAGTGTATAAAAAAAAAAAAATTTTTGTCTTAAAATTTACCGAAACGCATAAAAAACAAACCAAAAATTCCGGATTTTGGTCCAAAATTTTCGAAGTCCCATCAGGACCCCAAATTTCCAGTGTAAAAAAAAAAAAATTTTTTTGTCTTAAAACTGACCGAAATGCATAAAAAAAACAAAAAAAAAATTTCCGGATTTTGGTAAAAAATTTCTAAGTCTGGAACGGGGCCCCAAATTTTCAACCTAAATATGAACCCAGGAACTTGGCTTGAACAAACTTGAATCTCACCCCCTAAGGATGCTGCATACCAAATATCAAAAGATTCTTATTGGTAGATCTGAAGAAGAAGATTTTTAAAGAATATTCCTCATACTGCACTAATTTAAACATTTGGGCTCCCATAGAGAGCCCAAATATCGACCCAGGCAATTGATTTCAATAAACATGTGAAACAATCTTCCAAAGATGTTATATATGAAATTTGAAAGCTTTTGGAGCAGTGGTTATTTATTTATTGGTGTTTAAGGTCACATATTTCTGCACAATGGCTAACCATGACCGTGACAGTTTGACGGGTGGAGGAAGCCGGAGTACCCGGAGAGAACCACCGAGCAAAGGCGAGCAACTGTCAGCTCCCCAACAGACCAACTCCACACAAGCAGGGTTAGTATTGGTTGAAGACATGTGCACCATCGACATGCAGTACGCCTTAGTACACATCGTCACCATGCCCCCACGTGGGCAATGGGGGTGAAGTGTCTTGCCCAAGGACACAACGCAGTTGCCGCAGGTGGGATTCGAACCGAGGACCTCTCGGCTTGCAGCCTGCACCTCTACCAACTGAGCCACCGCGCCCCGAGCAGTGGTTTAGGAGAAAAGTAGTGTTACATGTTTTTTCAATTACCCAGTGTTAAAAAATGCTGACTCAGCACTTTTTCAAAAGTCCCCAAAAAGTACACCATGATAAAACCGATAGCAATTTTCTTTTGACCATTCCATTCTGTTGGTCCTAAGGAAGCTTCACACCAAATAAGAATTCTCAGTGCTGTGTAGTTTTGGAGATATGAGGGGTTTTAATTTTATTCTATTTTTAGCTCCTGCGGTTCCCATGGGGCGACGGGAAAAAAATTTGGGCATAAATTAAGTACTTATGACCCAATAAGCCCTCATATCAAATTTGGTTCAAATCTGCCTCTCGGTTTGGAAAATAGAAATTTTGGGACTGGCAAAAATTCTTGCCCCTCCCATAACGAAGGCAAATAATGCCCAACAAACTTCTCTTGAACAAACTTGATTCTAAACCTCAAAAGGACTCTGTATACCACATATCAAGTCTCTGCTACTGGTGATTCATTAGAAGAAGATTTTCAAAAAATTTGGCCATTTTTTCCCCACACCTCTGCTCAATATGAGTCGAAACCTAATTTGCATAAAAATCAAAATGCCCCTATATAACCACTACTTACATGAAATTTAATTAAAATGTGGCCAGTGGTTTAGGAGAAAGAGGCTCAAACACCACCTTCACGCAGGACGACGGACGGACGACGGACGAAGAGTGATAAGAAAAGCTCACCCTGACTTTCAGTCAGGTGAGCTAAAAAAGTAATGAAGAAGCTTTTCAATAGGAGGCAGGTGCCTTAGTCATCTTATTTTAACCCTCTAACTTTTGACAAAATGTTAGAGTTGCTGTTAACAGGTGTGTGTAGTAATACAATATGACCAAAGTTTAATTTGAACAAGAGGCCCCAGGGGGCCTGAGGGTGCTCACCTGACATGGTAGCCTAAATATCAACCCAGAGAATTGATTTCAACATGCTGCATCTGCTCCTCCTAAGAAAAGCTTACACCAAATATCCAAAGATTCTGACCAGTGGATCTAACAAAAAATGATTTTTAAAGAATATTCCTCATTTTGAACTAAGGTATAATTCAGGCTCCCATAGGGAGACCATATATGGCTTTACCAACTTGAATATCACCCCCCCCTCCCCCCCCCCCCCCCCCCCCCCCAAAGGATGCTGCACACCAAATATCAAAACATTCCGACTGCTGGATCTGAAGAAGAAGATTGTCAAATTCCTAATTTTGAACTAAGTTACAATTCTAGCTCCTATAGTGAGCCCAAATATGGACCTAGGGGCATGGCTTGAACAAACTTGAATCTCACCCTCCTAAGGACGCTGCATACCACATATCAAAACTTTCCGACTGCTGGATCTGAAGAAGAAGATTTTTAAAGAAAATTCCTCATTTTGAACTAAGTTATCATTCGGGCTCCCATAGTGTGCCCAAATATGAACCCAGGGACTTGGCTTGAACAAACTCGAATCTCACTCCCTAAGCATGCTGCATACCCAATATTAAAAGATTCTGCCTGCCGGATCTTGAGAAGATTTTTTAAGAAATTTGCCTGAAATGCACTAAGTTCAAATTTAGGCTCCTATACTGAGCCCAAATATGAACCCAGGGGGCCGATTTGTACAAATTTGAATCAGATCCAGCCCACAATGTTGCATACCAAATATTAAAAGATTCTGCCTGCTGGATCTGGAGAAGAAGATTTTTCAAGAAATTTGCCTCAAATTCGAGCTTCTATAGCGAGCCCAAATATGAACCATGGGAGCCAATTTGAACAAACTTGAATCTGCCCCCCCCCCCCCCCCCCCCCCCCCCCCCCCTAGAGACGATGTATACCAAATAGGAAAGAATTCTGCCTGGTGGATCTGAAGAAGATTTTTTTTAATTTTAGAAAGAAATTCATGGGTGCTATCAGAGTTATGCCCCTTGTGGTGCCCCAGTGGGTGCGGCAAGTTTTTTTGTACAAGTTTGAATTGACATATGATAGGGAACATGCACACCAAATTTGGTTCAATTTGATCTAGTAGTTTGGGAGGAGTAGTCGATAATGTAAAGTTCACGACGGACGACGACGGACTATGACAGACGGCAAGTGATAAGTTAAGCTCCCTTCGGTGAGCTAATAATTCTCCATTTTTAATGCCAGCATAACCCATTATGCTAATTCCGCGAAGGGAAACCAATATATAAAGATAGTCCAGAGAATGAGACTCTTTATACTCATTTAAAAGTGTCCAAGGATTTATATTAGCGCTCGTTTGACAAGTGACAAAAACAAATGCTGCACTTTAAAAATATTACATAAATGAGACATAATAATTGCTTCCACTGAGCTACACATTAAAACCATCCCAGTACCGACTCAGGACTACTGACACTGGAGGAGGTCTTCCCTTGCTTTTCACTATAAGGGAAAACCATCCCCCACGCCCTTCCCCTTGTTCTGGGTCACATAACCGCAGAATGAAGAGGGCAGCGGAACAGCATCACTGCTGGAACGGAAAGCCTAAATAACTATAGCTGTAATCATTTAGTGAACAACATTCTGAGCAACAGATAAGAGACCTAAACACCTAAGGTCACCAGAGATGGACTCTATATTTCTAAGGTAAAACTTCGTAAATCGAGAAGGCTGTGTCCAGTACGCAGCTTTCATGAGATCAGTAATGGCTATACTGTTAGAATAGGCCTAAGAAGTGGACAGCAATCTAACTTCATGCGCTGATATCTTATTAACAGAATGCTGATCGGGAGATAGATTTTCATAGGCAATACGTATTGCTATCTGAATCCATCTAGCAATAGACTGAACAGATATATCTTTTCTGTTTGGAATTAATGATAAAAAGAAGCGTTTTCTTCCTTTTCTAATAAACTCTGATCGGCGTTTATATATGCGCATAGCCCTGACTAGACACAGCAAAGGTCTATGGTTGTCCGTAGACGGCAGACCCTTTATGATAATAGGCTCAGGCTGTACATTAGGAACTTGATTCTTAGCCAAAAATCCCACTTGAGTAGTTAAAGTGATGGTATTTCCAATACTATGGTAGTGAGATTCGTCAAGCGATAAAGCATGGAGTTCACTAACTCTTCTAGCGGAGGCAAAGGCTAAGAGAAAAGCTGTTTTATAGGTCAAGAATTTGAACTCTACAACATCTGACAGCTCAAACTAAGCTTCTTTGAGCTTCAACAGAACCCAAGCTAAATTCCACTTCGGAATTAATCTGAGAGTTCTAGGTCTATTTATAGAGAAATTTCTAACTAGTTTGGATAATGAAGCATTAGATCCAATCGCCAAGCTATCATGATGTGTGTAAGTGTCTGATAGCATAGACCTATAGCCCGTAATAGTGATGGGCTGCAGCTTGAGAACGTCAAACAAGTAGACCAGAAAGTTGGCAATATCCCGTATGGACGGATCATAAACGTCTATCGACTGATCCTTACACCAACGGAAGAAAACCTTCCACTTTGCTGTGTAATTCAGCGAAGCGGAGGTCCTTCTACAGTTAGAAATTGCATCCACTGCTCATCCTGTAAAACGCTTGCCGTGCAAGAAGGACCGCACAACGGAAATACATGAAGGTTGAGACCTTGTGGGTTGTGATGCAGTGCGCGTGACTTCCCCTCATAAAGAAGGTCCTTCCGCGGAGGAAGCTTCCGGGGAATGTCCCATAACAGACACCTGAGAAGATTGATCCATGGTTTCTGTGACAACAGAGATGCTACTAACAGAATCTTGCATTGAGATTGCTTGAACTTTAACAAGATCTGTTGAATCCTATCATTCCGTCCCATGGAACTGAGAGAGCGTCTACTGCGTATGCTCGAGGATCTGGGAATGGCGACACGTAAGTCTGTAACTGATTGTTCAGGTGTGTAGCAAATAAGTCTATCATAGGTTGATCCCACTGGTAGTAAATCTGACTGAACACTCGCTTATTGAGAGTCCATTCTGAAGGCAACAGGCAACCTTTCCGAGAGAGTGAGTCTGCTAGTACATTCAGACGATCCGGTATATGGCGGACTGATAAATGAACTTGATGTTCCAAGACAAATAGAAGAATTCTTTCCGTTAGATCATATAACGGAACTGAATGCGTGCCTCCCTGGTTCCTTATATACGCTACTACTGTCGAGTTGTCCAACAATATTTGAACATGAGCATTCTCTATAATGTGAATCCATTGTTGTAGAGCTAGCCATATTGACATCATTTCTTTGATGATTATGTGCTGGGTCCCAAAGACCCTGGCATTTCGAATCTGACGGGTTCAGGGTCGCGCCCCAACCTGTTTGACTTGCATCCGTCATAATCGTGAAAGCCGGATCCGGCAGCTGCAGCAGAACTCCCTGAGTTAACCACTGAATGTCTGCCCAAATCTGAACTTTTTGTTTTACTTGGTCTGTTAAAACAATATTGGTCTCAAGCAAATGCGTCTTCACACTCCTGTTCTGAGTAAAGAATATCTGGAGAGGATGTGTGTGTAGGCGACCCATCGCAATGAGATCCGCAGCCGCTTCGCACAACCCCATCAGTCGCATAAATTCCCTCGCTGTTAATGCGTCTGAGTGTAGACAAAAGCAAGCATAACAACTGACTAATTTCGCTCTGATTAACGGCAGACGAACAAGATTGTTGTGAGCCTCGAAGCTCATCCCCAAGTGAATGAACGCCTTGGATGGAGCTAGATCCGACTTCTCGTTTACGATGAAACCGAGACGTCGGAGTATTAATAGCAGACTCTGAACATCGTTCTGAAGAGTAATTTTGTTTCTGTACCTCTGAAGAATGTCGCCCAAGTAACCCGACGTTACCGCAGACAAATGAGCTCAAATAAGACATTACCGAGTTCATTATTCGAGTGAATGCCCAGGGTGATAGATTCAGGACGAAGCACATTGCTCGGAACTGATATACTATCCCTTGAACGGCGAACCGTAGGTACTTTCTGAATGCCAGATGAACCATGACATGAAAGTACGCATCCTTTAGATCTATGCTTGCCGAATAGTCATTCACTCGTATGCTCGCCCTCACAAACCGAATGGTCTCCATATAGAACTTAGGAGCTACGATAAGTTTGTTTATCCAGCTCAAGTCTATTACCAGTCGGAACGAGCCGTCTGGCTTCGGTACGAGGAACAGGTGACTGTAGAAACCTAGAGACTCTTGGTTCTCTACGACCTCTATTGCATCTTTTTCCAAGAGAGACTTTACCTCTGAAAGGAGAGAATCTCTTTTTATAGGATTTGGTGGAAGTTTGAGTCCAATGTGGACTTCTTGTTAGCGGTGGTTTTGATCTTCTGTAATAGTTATCCAGTTTCTCTCGAATCTTGATAACCTACCGGCAACTGGGATGCAATAGAGGTCCTGACCATCACCTGTAGGACCTGCGAGGCCTGCAGGAGGAGAAACCATGTCTTCCCCGTGAGCCTTGACCCGCCAGCTTAGGGTCGTTTGACCGGTTGCCTCTTTGTGGCTTGGTCATAGACTAAAAGAAGCTTGTCATCAAAGATATCGTGTCCCGATACCAGAGCGACTCTAAGAGAGTTTTTCACCCTGTCATCTATCAAAGATGATGACGTAAGGGCGCCATCACGTCTAACTAACTCCAAATTAGCCACTGTAAGGGCAGAGTTATATGTGGTAAACATTATAGCCCTGGAAAGAACTCGTAAAGAGGTACGAAAGTCCTCAAATTCCTTCCCATTGAGACGTTGCACGATAGCTCTCGTAAGATGATATGCTTAAGACATAGCGTCTAAATTCACTCTGTTAGAAGAAATTGCCATCTCAATTGTATCCGAGCAAACTGTGAATGACGGAGGTAAGGACATATCTAGGTCCTCAGCCTGCTCATCCAAATGCAGAGGAACTCTCAGAACATCTTCCCCTACCATTTTAAATGGATATGGTCCAATAAACGGTATACATACGGAAGATGAAGATAAAAAGCTGCCTTTTTTCTTTCCACATGAAAAATTAAATATGGCGTCGTTAAGAAAAGCAAAAGTCTGTGACACCTGTTTAGACAGCACCGGAAAGGAAAAGACATCCTCCCTTGACCAGATATAGTCAGCGTCTAACGACACTAGCAGCTTCTTATGAGCGGTCGCAGCAGTCTGATTCTCCGGAACAAATTCTGGAGAGTATTGATGGATAAAATCCATTGCTACCATATGTTGTTCCAAAAGGGAAGGGTCATTTTCCTCCATATCCCTTTCACCATCAGATGGAATCAGATTAGATTCACGGTCATCAGCATCTGAGCGTGCAGATGACTGGACCGACCCAGCGTCATCCGACAGCTCGTGTTCTGAGGCTGCCGTAGGTTGCTCCTGAACCTGCTGGGATGCTGCGATAAGCTACGCAATTTGCGACAGCAAGTCCGTTATGGAGGCCTGAGGAGCAGTGGTCTTTTGTTGCTTGGCCGCCGGCTGCTCCTGGGAATGTGTGTTCGAGATGGCTCTTTTCTGCAGACGTCTCGACGAACGAGGCCTTGTTTTCTTGGCTACCGGATGGTGTGACTTTTTAGATAAAGAGAGGTCTTTTCTCGGCAATGCAGGCTGGATATCCGAAGTCATGTAGCCAAGGTGCGGTTGTGTGTGCTTAGTAGATGAGGAAGAAGCTATAATTATAGCCGACCCCGGCTGTATATCTGACAGAGCGTCCCAGAAGGAGGCATGAACGTAAGCTTCGGCTGATGCAAGTTCTGTACTACAACATCTCGCCCCAGATGTTGTTGTGAAAAAGAGAGGACCCTCTCGCTCACGGTTCTGTCAGACCTCGCTGATCTTACCGCCGAACTTGCCGGATTCTTCCTTTCCGTCTTCGCAGGGTGAACCTGTTTATATATTATAGTGCTCACTCTACCCTTTTTCCTCTCCTCGACCGCAACGGACACAACCGGTGTTGCGGTGCCAACCGCTTCACCGGTCGAGCTAGCTGGCAACAGGGATCTGAAACCACCGGCACATGGTTTATTGCTCTAATGTTTAAGAGCACTTTTGCCGCTATCTCTGACTGACTAACTATTTGGGACAACAGATGCACACTTTCTGATGGCATTGCGAAAACATCACCATGTTCTTGTTCCTCTGAAATAGAAACTGAACTGGAGGGGGTATCAGTACCCTGTGGCTCACCAACAGATGGACAATGTAAAGGGGTGGCTGGAGTACGAGAAAAAAGTTCAAAACCTGCACACAAAAGTCCAAAATTAAAGTAAATCAGCAGCTAAAGGGTTAAATAATATAATAATAGACCCAAGACACATCCTAACATAAAATAGGAACCATGGCAATATGCTACAAGGTAAGTCGCCACTTGGAAGAAAAGAAAGACAAACCTCAAAACCTGCAAATAAAAGTAAAAAAAGTATCACATTTGTTTCAAAGGGTTAAAATTTCAAAAAATACCCTGAAAATGTTACAGTAACCACCATGGCAATATGCCAGTGAGGTAAAACTCCACTTAAAAAAAATATCAAAACCTACACACAAAAGTCCAAAATTAAAGTAAATCAGCAGCTAAAGGGTTAAATAATATAATACTAGCCCCAAAAAGCATCCTAACATAAAATAGGAACCATGGCAATATACTACAAGGTAAGTCACCACTTGGAAGAAAAGAAAGACAAACCTCAAAACCTGCACATAAAAGTAAAAAAAGTATCACATTTGTTTTAAGGGGTTAAAATTGAGAAAAGTTAAAAAATTTATAGTAATTTATATATTTTTTATACTTACCAATGACCCAGACATAGCTGCTGATGCTAACTCTTAAAATATAGGGCCAAACACAAATTTTGCCCCCCAATCCCCAAAATTTGCATCTAAAACCAAAGAAAACACGTCCTGAATGGCCCTCCACACTTCACCTCTACTGCGCATGCGCAGTGTCAAGGACGTTCCGAAATTGGCGCCATTAATCATTCTAATAACCAGTGCCTGGTAAGCGCTATGTACTCAGTGGGGAGGTAAGAGTTCCCAACTCCTGGGAGGGCCATCCCCGTCTGGGTCATTGGTAAGTATAAAAAATATATAAATTACTATAAATTTTTTACCATTTTTATACTGTACCAATGACCCAGACATAGCTGAATAGTAAAAAGGCTGGAGGGCCAAGGACATAGAGCAAGATGGAATACGCTCAATTATATAAAATAGAGTCATCCCCTCTAGGGAAAAAGAAGTATTAGGCCTTACATGTATCTTTCTTATTTATGATAAATTAGAAAGATACAACACCTTCCAAAATTGAGCATCATACATCCATGTACTCTATTAATATCTAGTATAATCCTTATACTAATAATTTTTAAAGTAAGCCAATAAATAAAGTAAGTCTAGAGAATAGAGACTCTTAATACTCCTTAAAAGTGTCTGAGGATTGTAAAATAATGTCCGTTGACACGTGCTATATTCAAAAGCTATACTTTAAAAACTAAGACCTAAATGAATTTTTAAAACATAAACTTCTCACTAAACAACCATCCCAATAACAGCTCAGAATTACTAACTCCGGAGGAGGTATCCCCTTGTTTTCATAGTAAAACAGGTGACCCAAGGGAACACCCTCCCCCCCCCCCCTTTTTCTTTTTCTTGCCCTGGGTCAAATAGCCCAGAGCGAAGAGGGCAGCAGAACGAAGTCACTGCCGAAACAGACCGCCTACCTAGCTATAGTAGCAACTGTTAAGTAAATGACATTCTGAGCAGTAGATAATAGACCTAACAATAGAGGCCTCCAGAAATGGACTCGATATTTCTGAGATAAAAATTCATGAATGTGGATGGCTGAGCGCAATGAGCAGCCTTCAAAAATCTATAATAGCGACACTATTAATGTAAGCCCAAGATGTAGAAGAACTCTTACTTCATGAGCCGACATCTCAAACACAACTGCTGAGTGAATGATATACCATAAGCAGTATCGATAGTTAATTGAATCCATTAGCAATAGAATGGAGCGTAACATCCTTCTATTACGCATCAAAGACAGAAGAAGCTTACGCCCATAGTAATAAACAGATATCTATTTATAAAGACATAAACTCTAACTGGACAGAGTAAAGGCCTATGCCCGTACGAAGACGGAAGGATCTTAATAACAATAGGTTCCGGATATTAATTAGGAGCCTGACTCTTATGAGAAAACCCAACCTAAATAGTAAAGGAAGTAGTTATTCCGAAACTATGAAAGTGAAAATCATCCACCGATAGTGCATGAAACTCACTGACTCTTCAGTAAAAGAGAAGCCAACAGAATTACTGTCTAAAAGGTCAGAATTTGAAAACTACTGTTTCCAGAGGCTCAAATGATCACTTAGCTAAATAAGAACCGAAGTTAAATTCCGTATAGGAATTTTAATCCAATGATTCTAAGTCTATTTATCGAAAAGTAACTAACTGACTTAGATAAAGAGACATAAGACTCAATTGTAAACTATCATAGAGTGCATAGGTACGAGGTAACATAAACCTATAACCTTAATAATAACAGGCTGCAGTAGATCTTGTCAAACAAGTATACTAAAAAGTTGCAATGACTAGTATGGAGGAATCAACAATATCAACATAGTGATCCCTACACCAACGACGGAAGAGCCTCAACTTTAGCCGCATAGTATAGCGAAGAAGAGGTTCTCCTACAGTAAGAAATCGCATCCAAAGCTCGTCCAGTACAATGCTTACAATGCAATAAGGACCACACAACGGAATACGTGAAGGTTGAGACCTTGCGGGTTGTGATAAAGATGACACGATTTTACCCAGCGAAAAAAGATCCTCTCATGGAGGAAGATTTCGCGTTAAGTCCCACAGTAGACCTCAGAGTAAATTTACCCACAGTTTCTGTGAAGACAGAGATGCTATCAACAGAAATGTATAGTGGTTGTTTATCTTAGCAATACTTGCTGAAACAACAGCGCCGGAGGATACGCATATCCTATCATTCCGTCCTATTAGATCAATAGAGCGTTAACAACATTAGCTCAGAGATCCGGACAAGCAAACACATACGTCTGCAATTGATTAGCAAGTAGTGTCGTAAATAAATTATCATTGGGCGCTCCCATTGATAGCAAATTTGATTGAATACTTGTTTGTTGAGAGTCCATTCTGACGGCAACAAGCGACCCATAAGAGAACGGGAGTCCGGTAATACAATCAGACGACCCGGAATATGACAGACCGAAGCAGAACTTGGTGTACTATAACAAACAGAAGGATTCTTTCCATTAAATTGAATAACGGAAACGAATGAGTGCCTCCCTGGTTCCGGAGATATGCCACCACTGTCGAATTAATGGACAGGATTTGGACATGCGTTTCTGAATAATGTTCATCCAATGACATAAAGCAAGCCTAAAAAAACATTATTCCGTGGAAGATAAGTACTTGCTTAGAGACTGCAGAACCCAAAGACCCTGGCACTTCGAATCCGTTGGGATCAATATTATATCCCAACCTGTTTGACTGGCAACCGTCATAATTATAAAACTCGGATCCGGCAACTGCAGTGGCACTCTGTGAGTCAACCACCGAATGTTTGCCCCAGTCTGAATCTCTTGCTACACTAGATAGACAAGAGAACGTGTAAATCGAGCAATTCATGGATTGCTGAAAAGTTGCCGTCGAAGAGAAGCTTCTCCGAGAACGAAGCGACTCTGAGAGAGTTCTTCACCTTACTATCCATGCGCGTGGATGTAGCTAGGGCTGCGTCACGTCTAACCAACTCCAAGCAGCCACTGAAGGGCGGAGTTATACGTGAACAAACTACTGCCCTCAAAAGAAATCACATTGAGGATCATATCCCGGAATTCTTTCTCTTGAAGACGTATTGATAACGCCTCAGTAAGGTGGATTACGTATGATAAAGCGTCTAAGTTAAGTCTATTAGACATCATTGTCGTTTCCAACATTGTGGTTGGAAAAGACATAGACGGCGAAAAAGATTATTTCCAGTCTTTAACCACGCCGTCTATACGCATATGAACTCTTGGTATGCCCTGATCTGCCAAAATAAATTATTCATATAAATGATAAAAGGCAGAAATGAGCATTGCGAACAAGAAACTAAACTATCATGCTTGGTAGCAGGCTTATATATATATAGCGTCGATAAATAATACACATGTTCTAATGACATTATTGGACTGTGTCGGTAAGTCAGGGACAATGTCCCTGAACCGATCCAAAATTCCGTGTCCAATAACGCTATAAGTCTCTTATCCAACATCGCAGCAATGTAGTCCGAAATAACAATCACTGGAAGATAATGCCAGAAGATATGTATGGCAGCTTCCGATGCTACAACAGGGAAAACTCGAAATCTTTCGAATCCCTTTCGCCATCCTGTCGGACCCTATAAAGCGTTCGGTCGTCCGTACCTGATGCAACCGCCATCCTGTCGGACCCTATAAAGCGTTCGGTCGTCCGTACCTGATGCAACCGCGGACCGCACCGACCCAGCGCCGTCGGATAATTCCTGATTCGACCAAGAAACTGTCGATTGCTGGGATGCTGCAAAAAAACTGTGCTAACTCGGATAGCACGTCCGTCACTGAGGCCTGTGGAGAAGCTGTCCTACGATGCATTGCCGCTGGAAGCTCCGTAATCGTTACCCCGTGCATACTACTAATATGCGAGCGAACGGAGTGTATAGGCCTCGTGTCCCTTGGCTACCGGATGGCGTGACCTGTTCGCCGTGGAATCACTGAATGACGAAACTGATCGGATACTCGAGGTCAAGTAGCCAATGTGCGGTCGTGTGCACTGCTGTGAGGATGAGGAAGCATAATCGACAGTCTCTCGGACTGTCAGTATAACGGAGCGTCCCGAGCGATGGACATATGCTCCGAATGTAAAATATCTGAACCACAACATGCGGTTCCCTATGTTGTTGGACGAGAGAGGGACCTCTCTCGCTCACAGCCCGGACGGACCTGGACAAGCCAGGAACCGGACTAACAGGCTACCTCCGATCTGTCCTCAATCCGCCGTCACTGGGTGAGTACTAAAGTAATAATAGTGCTCGCATCACCCAAATCTCCTTCCTAGACCGCAACGGACGAACCCGGCAGCCGAACCATTCGATGAATGTACGCTACACCGGGTGAGCTAGCGAATGTCACTCCGTCGATCCTACAAGGGACCTCTTAGGCGATAGACATATTCCATGAGCACTAATTGCCGCTAGCTCTTCATTAACTATGACGACAGAGGCACACTTTTGAAAGACATCTCCGTAACTTGCGAACAAGAAACCAGAAATGCTTGGTAATAGCAAGCATATAATAATAAATATATATCGTCGTTCAATAATTCGAAAGTTTGTGTGACATTATTGGACTATGTCGGAACTGAGGGACGATGTCCCTGAACCGAACCAAAAATTTCTAAGTCCACCGACGCTATCAGTTTCTTATCCGGCATCGCAGCATTCTGGTCCAACGAAAGAACCTGTAGAAGATCAAGTCAGATGACATACACAACAGCATATGTTGTTCCGAAAAGGAAAGCTCGAAATCCTCCGAATCCATTTCGGTATCCCGTCGGACCGGATGAAATTTTCGGACGTCCGTATCCTCTTCCGCGGAGCGTCCCGACCCAGCATCGTCGGATAAAACATGCGACAGATTCAGTTGTTGCTGGGATGCTGCGATAAGCTGTGCTATTAGGATAGCACATCCGTCCCCGAGGCCTGTGCAGTAGCGGTCTTACGATGCATTGCCGCCGGAAGCTCCGTGTACGTTGACTCCCGCACACTTTCCTATGCGAACGTCCGGAGTCTGCAGGCCTCGTGTCCCTGGCTACCGGATGGTGTGACCTGGTCGCCGATGATTCTCTGACTGGCGAAGCTGACTGGATATCCGAGGTCACGTAGCCAAGAGCGGTCGTGTGCGCTACCATGAGAATGAGGAAGCCTTACTGACAGTCTCTACGGACTGACTATATGTCGGAGCGTCCCGAGCGGCGGACGTATGCTCCGAATGCGAAACATTTTGTACCACAACATCTGGGGCCAGATGTTGTTGTACGAGAGAGGGGCCTCTCTCGCTCGCCGTCCGGATGGACCAGAACGAGCTATGAACCGGACTAAAAGGCTTCCTCCGTTCTCCCTCTAATCCGCCGTCACTGGGTGTGCATTAGGTTGATTTATAGTGCTCGCATCACCCCAAAACTCCTTCTAGACCGCAACGGACGAACCCGGCTGCCGAACCATTCGATGAATGGACGCTACACCGGGCGAGCTAGCGGACGTCAAAGGCCGTCGAACCTACTAGGGTCCTCTTAGGCAATTGGCGTATTTACATGAGCACTTTTCCGCTAGCCCTTCATTAATTGTGACGACGGAGGCACACTGTTGGAAGACATCACAGATACATCACCCTAATCTAGATCGTCTGAAATAGAAATTGATAAAGTAGAGTGACACTGCGGGGAAAGGACCGGAATGTATAATTCCCCACTAACATACCGTGACATACGCTTCCCATGTTGTCATCGAAATCATCAGATACAGAACAGGAGTTAATGCGAGTACACTGACCACATATAGAATGATTATAAAAGTCAGAGGAAGACTTCCTCTTATTACAATTGATCAAAATCCTTTCAAAGTGAAAAGAAAACAAAGTCCTGGTACTCGCACCAACCCCTGACAATCAAAATACATAATAATAATATGATCCATTAACATAGAAAAAATAATTGAAATCAAAATATTTTGAAAAAATATTTATTCAGAACAGCCCAAGTTTCTGAAAAGTAACGTTGAGCCCCAATGGATCCCAAGCCTTAGGGTGGACAAAAATTTTAAAAATATTTTAAACAATTTATGCAACACTTACGAACAATAATAATGTATCTAGTTATGATTAAATTAACATCAAGATATTATTTTCAAGAAATCCCCCCCTCACACAGAGGGCTGTTGTAAATGTAAACAATGAGTGTAAAAACACTAAAATAAGACTCCAGGCACCCAGGCCCGAAATCAGTTACCAAAAATACACTATCTGATGCAAAACTGAGACTTCCAGGGAAGAAACTGCAGAACATCAGATGGTAGATGCAGAACACAACGCCTAACCACCTGTAGGTGAAGACGTAAACATGGGGAAAAGAACAGAATTCATTCTGTTACTCAGCTAAAACTCCCAAGAAATTTTAGTAATAATAATTACAGAAACTATGCCAAAAGCATGGGAGAATAGCAAGAGGAGACTTAAAGGAAAGGGAGAGAGGAAAACACTAAAAAATCAGTGTAACTAAATAACAAGAATGACAACAAAATGGCTGCTGCCTCGAAAGTTAAAAAATTTATAGTAATTTATATATTTTTTATACTTACCAATGACCCAGACATAGCTGGTGCTAACTCTTAAAATATAGGGCCAAACACAAATTTTGCCCCCCAATCCCCAAAATTTGCATCTAAAACTAAAGAAAACATGTCCTGAAAGGCCCTCCACACTTCGCCCCTACTGCGCATGCGCAGTGTCAAGGACGTTCCGAAATTGGCGCCATTTATCATTCTAATAACCAGTGCCTGGTAAGCGCTATGTACTCAGCGGGGAGGCAAGAGTTCCCAACTCCTGGGAGGGCCATCCCCGTCTGGGTCATTGGTAAGTATAAAAAATATATAAATTACTATAAATTTTTTAACATTTTTATACTGTACCAATGACCCAGACATAGCTGAATAGTAAAAAGGCTGGAGGGCCAAGGACATAGAGCAAAATGGAATACGCTCAATAAAATAAAATAGAGTCATCCCCTGTAGGGAAAAGAAGTAATAGGCCTTACATGTATCTTTCTTATTTATGATAAATTAGAAAGATACAACACCTTCCAAAAATTGAGCTTCATACATCCATGTACTCTATTAATATCCAATAATCCTTATACTAATAATTTTTAAAGTAAGCCAATAATAAAGTAAGTCTAGAGAATAGAGACTCTTATACTCCTAAAAGTGTGTGAGAATTGCATAATCATGTCCGTTGACATATGCAATATTCAAAAGCTATACTTTAAAAACTAAGACTTGAATGAATTTTATAAACTTAAACTTCTCACTAAACAACCATCCCAATAACAGCTCAGAATTACTAACTCCGGAGGAGGTATCCCCTTGTTTTCATAGTAAAAACAGGTGACCCAAGGGAACACCCTCCCCCCCCCCCCCTTTTTCTTGCCCTGGGTCAAATAGCCCAGAGCGAAGAGGGCAGCCGAACGGAGACACTGCCGAAACAGACAGCCTACCTAGCTATAGTAGCAACTGTTAAGTGAATGACATTCTGAGCAGTAGATAATAGACCTAACAATAGAGGCCTCCAGAAATGGACTCGATATTTCTGAGATAAAATTCATGAGTGGATGGCTGAGCGCAATGAGCAGCCTTCAAAAATCTATAATAGCAACACTATTAATGTAAGCCCAAGAAGTAGAAGAACTCTTACTTCATGAGCCGAAATCTTAAGCACAACTGCTAAGCCAATGATATACCATAAGCAGTACGCTAGTTAATAGAATCCATTAACAATAAAATGGAGCGTAACGTCCTTCTACTAGACATCAAAGACTGAAGAAGCTTACGCCCTTGTAATAAACAGATATCTGTTTATAAATACATAAACTGTACCCGGAAGAGTAAAGGCCTATGCCCATACGAAGACGGAAGGACCTTAAAATAATAGGTTCCGGATAATAGGAGCCTAACTCTTATGCAACAATCCAACCTAAATAGTAACGGAAGTATTGATTCCGAAACTATGAAAGTGAAAATCATCCATCGATAGTGCATGAAACTCACTGACTCTACAGTAAAAGAGAAACCAACAGAATTACTGTCTAAAAGGTCAGAATTTGAAAACTACTGTTTCCAGAGGCTCAAATGATTACTTAGCTAAGTAAGAACCGAAGTTAAAATCCGTATAGGAATTTAATCTAAAGATTCTAAGTCTATTTATCAAAAAGTTACTAACTGACTTAGATAAAGAGACAAAAGACTCAATTGTAAACTATCGTAGAGTGCATAGGTATGAGGTAACATAAACCTATAACCTAAATAACAACAGGCTGCAGTAGATCTTGTGAAACAAGTATACTAAAAAATAGCAATGAGTAGTATGGAGGGATCAACCATATGAACATAATGATCCCTACACCACGACGGAAGAGCCTCCACTTTAGTCGCATAGAATAGCGAAGAAGAGGATCTCCTATAGTAAGAAATCGCGTCCAAAGCTCGTCCAGTACAGTGCTTACAATGCAATACGGACCACACAACGGAATACATGAAGGTTGCGACCTTGCTGGTTGTGATAAAGATGACACGATTTACCCAGTGAAAAAAGATCCTCACATAGAGGAAGATTTCACGTTAAGATCCACAGTAGACAAGAGAGAAAATTACTCATGATCTCTGTGAAGATAGAGATGCTATCAACAGAAATGTATTGTGGTTGTTTATCTTAGCAATACCTGCTAAAACAACAGCGCCGGAGGATACGCGTATCCTATCATTCCGTCCTATAGATCAATAGAGCGTTAACAGTATTAGCTCAGAGATCTGGACAAGCGAACACATACGTCTGCAATTGATTAGCAAGCTGTGTCATAAATAAAACATCATTGGGCGCTCCCATAGATAGCAAATCTGATTGAATACTTGTTTGTTGAGAGTCCATTCTGACAGCAACAAGCGACCCGTAAGAGAACGGGAGTGCGATAAAACAATCAGACGACCCAGAATATGACGGACCAAAACTGAACTTGGTGTACTATAACCAACAGACGGATTCTTTCCATTAAATTGAATAACGGAAACTAAAGAGTGCCTTCCTGGTTCCGGAGATACGCCACTACTGTCGAATTAAAGGACAGGAATTTGGGCATGCGTTTCTGAATAATGTTCATGCAATGACATAAAGCAAGCCTAAAAAACATTATTCCGCGGAAGTTAAACTGATAGCTAAAAGACTGCGGAACCCAAAGACCCTGGCACTTCGAATCCGTAGGGATCAGTATATATCCCAATCTGTTTGACTGGCAACCGTCATAACAGCCACACTCGGGTCCGGCAACTGCGGCGGCACTCTCTGAGTCAACCACCGAATGTTTGCCCCAGTCTGAATCTCTTGTAACACTAGATAGACAAGAGAATGTATAATCAAGCAATTCATGGATTGCCGGAAAGTTGCCGTCGAAGAGAAGCTCCTCCGAGAACGAAGCGACTCTGAGAGAGTTCTTAACCTACTATCCACGCGTGGATGTAGCTAGGGCTGCATCACGTCTAACCAACTCCAATCAGCCACTGAAGGGCGGAGTTATACGTGAACAAACTACTGCCCTCAAAAGAAATTACATTGAGAATAATATCCCGTAAATCTTTTCTTGAAGACGTAATGATAACGCCTCAGTAAGGCGGATTACGTATAATAAAGCGTCTAAGTTAAGTCTACTATACATAATGTCGTTCCCAACATTGAAATTGGAAAAGACATAAACGGCGAAAAAGAATATATGCAGTCTTTAATCACACCGTCTAGACGCATATGAACTCTCGGTATGCCCTGCTCTGCCAAAATAAACTATATGTAAAAAAGATAAAATGGCAGAAATGAGCCACGCGGACAAGAAACTAAACTATCATGCTTAGTAGCAGGCTTGTATATATATATAAATATATAGCGTCGAAAAATAAGACACATGTTGTAATGACAATATTGGACTGCGTCGGTAAGTCAGGGACAAAGTCCCTGTACCGATCGAAAAATCCGAGTCCAATGACGCTATAAGTCTCTTATCCAAGATCGCAGCAATGAAGTCCGAAAAATAATCACTGGAAGAAATGCCAGAAGATATGAAAGGCATCTTCCGATACTACTAAAGGGAAAACTCGAAATCTTTCGAATCCCTTTCGCCATCCTGTCGGACCCTATAAAGCGTTCGGTCGTCCGTAGCTTGATGCAACCGCGGACCGCACCGACCCAGCGCCGTCGGATAATTCCTGATTCGACCGAGAAACTGTCAATTGCTGGGAAGCTGCGAAACAACTGTGCTAACTCGGATAGCACGTCCGTCACTGAGGCCTGAGGAGCAGCGGTCTTACGATGCATTGCCGCAGGAAGCTCCGAGATCGTTACCCCGTGCATACTTCCAATATGCGAGCGAACGGAGTGTATAGGCCTCGTGTCCCTTGGCTACCGGATGGCGCGACCTATTCGCTGTGGAATCACTGAATGTCGAAACTGATCGGATACTCGAGGTCACGTAGCCAATGTGCGGTCGTGTGCCCTGCTGTGAGGATGAGGAAGCATAAAAGACAGTCTCTCGGACTGTCAATATAACGGAGCGTCCCGAGCAACGGACATATGCTCCGAAGGTAAAATATCTGAACCACAACATGCGGTCCCCTATGTTGTTGGCTTCCTCCGATCTGTCCTCAATCTGCCGTCACTGGGTGAGTACTAAAGTAATTAAAGTGCTCGCATCACCCAAATCTCCTTCCTAGACCGCAACGGACGAACCCGGCAGCCGAACCATTCGATGAATGTACGCTACACCGGGTGAGCTAGCGAATGTCACTCCGTAAGCGATAGACATATTCCATGAGCACTTATTGCCGCGAACTCTTCATTAACTATGACGACAGAGGCACACTTTTGAAAGACATCTCCATAACTCTTCGAACAAGAAACCAGAAATGCTTGGATAGCAAGCATAAAATAATAATATATATAGCGTCGTTCAATAATTCGAAAGTTTGTGTGACATTATTGGACTATGTCGGAACTGAGGGACGATGTCCCTGAACCGAACCAAAAATTTCTAAGTCCACCGACGCTATCAGTTTCTTATCCGGCATCGCAGCATATGTTGTTCCGAAAGGGAAAGCTTGAAATCCTCCGAATCCCTTTCGGTATCCCGTCGGACCGGATGAAACTTTCGGACGTCCGTACCCGCTTCCGCGGAGCGTCCCGACCCAGCATCGTCGGATAAAATATATGCGACAGATTCAGTTGATGCTGGGATGCTGCGATAAACTGTGCTATTAAGGAAAGCACGTCCGTTCCCGAGGCCTGTGCAGTAGCGGACTTACGATGCATTGCCACTGGAAGCTCCGTGTACGTTGACTCCCGCACACTTCCTATGCGAACGTCCGGAGTCTGCAGGCCTCGAGTCCCAGGCTACCGACCCAGCGCTGTCGGATAATTCTCGATCCGACACCGTTTCTGTCGGCTGCTGGGATGCTGCGATAAGCTGTGCTATGTGCACAAGAATGTCCGGCGTCGAGACCTGCGGAGGCGCAGTCTATCGCTGCTTCGCCGAGGGCAGCTCCGCATCAGATGGCTCCCGCATACTTTTCCTATGCGAACGTCCGGAGTCCATCGGTCTCGAATCCCTGGCTGCCGGATGGTGTGACCTGGTCGCCGAAGAATCCTTGATCGGCGAAGCTGGTAATATATCGGCGGTCACGCAGCCAAGGTGCGGTCGTGTGCACTGACGAGAAGAGGAAGCCTTAGCAGTCTCAGCGGACTGCCTATACAACGGAGCGTCCCGAGCGACGGACGTATGCTCCGCTAGCGACACATTTGTACCACAACATCTGGGGCCAGATGTTGTTGAACGAGAGAGGGGCCTCTCTCGCTTGCCGTCCGGAAGGACCGGAACAAGCTATGAACCGGACTAAAAGGCTTCCTCCGTTCTCCCTCCGATCCGCCGTCACTGGGTGTGCATTAAGTTAATTTTATAGTGCTCGCATCACCCCAAAATTCCTTCTAGACCGCAACGGACGAACCCGGCTGCCGA
Source organism: Pictodentalium vernedei (assembly GCA_031216915.1). NCBI lineage: Eukaryota > Metazoa > Mollusca > Scaphopoda > Dentaliida > Dentaliidae > Pictodentalium > Pictodentalium vernedei. The sequence goes on along the minus strand of CM062292.1, from coordinate 188,800,147 downwards.
ACCATTCGGTGAATGGACGCTACACCGGGCGAGCTAGCGGACGTCAAAGGCCGTCGAACCTACTAGGGTCCTCTTAGGCAATTGGCGTATTACATGAGCACTTTTCCGCTAGCCCTTCATTAATTGTGACGACGGAGGCACACTGTTGGAAGACATCACAGATACATCACCCTAATCTTGATCGTCTGAAATAGAAATTGATAAAGTAGAGTGACCCTGCGGGGAAAGGACCGGAGTGTCCAAATCCCCAACAACATACCGTGACATACGCTTCCCATATTGTCATCGAAATCATACGATACAGAGCAGGAGTTAATGCGAGTACACTGACCACATATAGAATGATAATAAGGTCAGAGGAAGACTTCCTCTTAAAACAATTGATCAATATCCTTTCAATGTGAAAAGAAAACAAGTCCTGGTACTCGCACTAACCCCTGGCAATCAAAATACATAATAATAATATGATCCATTAATATAGAAAAAATAATTGAAATCAAAATATTTTGAAAAAATATTTTTTCAGAACAGCCCAAGTTTCTGAAAAGTAACGTTGAGCCCCAATGGATCCCAAGCCTAAGTGTGGACAAAAATTTTAAAAATATTTTAAACAATTTATTCAACACTTACGAACAATAATAATGTATCTAGTTATGATTAAAATAACATAAAGATATTATTTAGAAATCCCCCCCTCACACAGAGGGCTGTTGTAAATGTAAACAATGAGTGTAAAAACACTAAAATAAGACTCCAGGCACCGAGGCCCGAAATCAGTTACCAAAAATACACAATCTGATGCAAAACAGAGACTTCCAGGGAAGAAACTGCAGAACATCAGATGGTAGATGCAGAACACAACGCCTAACCACCCGTAGGTGAAGACGTAAACATGGGGAAAGAACAGAATTCATTCTGTTATTCAGCTAAAACTCCCAAGAAATTTTAGTAATAATAATTACAGAAACTATGCCAAAAGCATGGGAGAATAGCAAGGGGGAACTTAAAGGACAGGGAGAGAGGAAAAACACTTGAAAAAACAGTGTAACTAAATAATCAGAATGACAACAAAATGGCTGCTGCCTTGAAAATAGGTAACTTAACATAATTTCATTAAAAAATTTTAAGTTACAGCCCTGATAATATTCTGTCACACATTCTTTTCCTCTCCTCCTTTTCTATCCTCCTTAGAATCACCATTTCACTAATATTTATGTGTCTGGCATCATTTAAACTGAGATTTAAAAGCACAAAGATCAGTCAGATGTTAACTGATGAAGGGCCAAACTTAGAATGATAAATGGCGCCAATTTCGGAACGTCCTTGACACTGCGCATGCGCAGTAGGGGCGAAGTGTGGAGGGCCTTTCAGGACATGTTTTCTTTAGTTTTAGATGCAAATTTTGGGGATTGGGGCGCAAAATTTGTGTTTGGCCCTATATTTTAAGAGTTAGCACCAGCTATGTCTGGGTCATTGGTACAGTATAAAAATATAGGTAACTTAACATAATTTCATTAAAAAATTTTAAGTTACAGCCCTGATAATATTCTGTCACACATTCTTTTCCTCTCCTCCTTCTCTATCCTCCTTAGAATCACCATTTCACTAATATTTATGTGTCTGGCATCATTTAAACTGAGATTTATAAGCACAAAGATCAGTCAGATGTTAACTGATGAAGGGCCAAACTTAGAATAATTAATGGCGCCAATTTCGGAACGTCCTTGACACTGCGCATGCGCAGTAGAGGTGAAGTGTGGAGGGCCATTCAGGACATGTTTTCTTTGGTTTTAGATGCAAATTTTGGGGATTGGGGGGCAAAATTTGTGTTTGGCCCTATATTTTAAGAGTTAGCCCCAGCAGCTATGTCTGGGTCATTGGTACAGTATAAAAATATACCCTGTCACAGTAACCACAATGGCAATATGCCAGTAAGGTGAAACTCTACTTGAAAAATATCCACTTGGAAGAAAAGAAAGACAAACCTCAAAAACCTGCACATAAAAGTAAAAAAAGTATCACATTTGTTTCAAAGGATTAAAATTCAGAAAAATACCGGAAAATGTTACAGTAATCACCATGGCAATATGCCAGTGAGGTAAAACTCCACTTAAAAAAAATATCAAAACCTGCACACAAAAGTACAAAACCTGCACATTAAAGTCCAAAATTAAAGTAAAAAGTCCAAACTTGAAATAATTAAGCAGGAAAAGGGTTAAATAATACAAACCTAGCCCTAAGATGCATGTTTACATACAATAGAAGGCATGGTCATATGCTGCAAGGTACATTTCCACTTGAACGAAAGGTAAAAAAAACATCAAAACCTGCACACAAACATCAAAATAAGTCCAAAATTTGATTCAAAGGGTTAAAATTAAGACGAAATACCCTGGAAAAGAGTTAAATGGTATCGTGAACCCCCATAGCAATATGCAAAGAAGAAAAATTTTTTTTAAAACGCACAAAAATCCAAACCTGCAATCAAAAGAAGTCCAAAATTGAAGTAATTAAGCAGGAAAAGGGTTAAAGAATACAACATAGCCCTAAGATGCATGATTACGTACAATAGAAAGCATGGACATATGCTACAAGGTAAATCTACACTTGGAAGAAAGAAAAAAAAAACCCATGATAACCTGCACGCAAATGTCAAAATAAATCTAAAAATCTATTCAAAGGGATAAAAATTTTTTAAAAATGCACTGGAAAGATATCAATGTTATAATAACCACCACTGCAATATGCAGTGAGATCAACCTCAATTTAAATTTTTTTTTTTTATCACAACCTGTACATAAATGTAAAAAGCTGTAAGCCTAAGTCCAAAAGCTGTACATAAAAGTCCAAAATTGAAGTAATTCAGCGGGAAAAGGGTTAAATAATACAAACTTAGCCCTAAGATGCATGTTTACATACAATAGAAAGCATGGCCATATGCTGCAAGGTAAATCTCCACTTGGAAGAAAGGAAAAAAAAAACCATCAAAACCTGCACGCAAAGATCAAAATAAGTCTAAAATTTGATTCAAAGGGTTAAAATTAAGACAAAATATCCTGGAAAAGAGTTAAATGTTATAGTGAACCACCATAGCAATATGCAGAAACTAAACAAAATTTTAAAAAGCCAAAAAATCAAAACCTGTACACAAAAGTTCAAAATATTTGAGAGCGGACACCGATGCCTACGCTGACGCCAATGTCAGCATGAGGGCTATGCCATAGGCTCACACAACGCCAATAACTAGAGTGCCTCTGTGGCGAGAGGACCTGCATTGTCCTCTCGCCGCTAACAACTTACCGTGACACACGTCTCCAACGTTTGTCATCCCAACTGACACAAGTTGCACAGGAATTAGTGAGAGTACACTGACTACAACTGATACAATAATCATGTGAATCTGAGGAAGACTTCCTCGAGTTACAATTTGAGCAAAAAGCTTTCATTCTGAATAAAAATAAAAGTCAACAGTACTCGCACCAACTCCCAATAAATGTCTGAAAAAGATGCATAGTAATATTAATCAATATAATGATTCGAAAAATAATTTAAAAAATAAAAACAATTTTCGGAAAAATTTTGACATGAGCCCAAGTTCCTAAAGGTAACGATGAGCCCAAATGGATCCTGATAGAGCCTAAGTGTGGACAAAATTTTTTTCTACACTTCTGGAACATAAAAAGTACATAATAATAGTCCTAACATGATTAATTCATAGGAAACTACATGTATAAGGAAAGTGTTGTCAATGTGAACAATGTCAAATGAAAACTGGAAACACGACTCCAGAAACTGAACAACACGGCCCCAAATCAGTAACAGATTTTAAACTATCCGATGCAAAGCAAGATCTTCATTAGAAGAAAATACGATACATCGGATGGATGATGCATGACCAACAACGCCTAAACACCCCTAGGGTGAGGATGTAACCATGGAGATAAACAGAATAAACATTCTGTGTAACACGTTAAACTCCCAAGAAATTTACAATAAAAATTCAATAAAAAAACAAAAAGCATGGGAGTTTAACTGGGGGGCTTCAAGGAAGGATAGGGAAGGAACACTTAACAAACAGTGGCAATATCATTAGCAAGAATAACCATCAGGCCCATGTCCCAAAACTGGGAAACATGAAATAATTTCGTCAAAAAGTTATAAAGTTACAGCCCTGAACATAGAAAACCACTGTTTCTTCCTTCCATCATTCTATTCTGTCCTTTGATCCACCATAATCACCATTGATCTGTGTCTGGCATCATTAAAACTGAGATTTAAAAGCACAGAAGTCAGTTTGTTATCTGACAGAGGGCCAAACAAGGAAATGATACTAGGCGCCAATTTCGGTGCTTCCTGGTCAAATGTATAGAGGACCACATAGGACATTCAATTTTCGGTTTTACATGCAAATTTTGGTGATTGGGGGGCAAAATTGTTTGACCCTGGATAATTTTGAGTTAGCACCAGCTAAGTCTGGGCCATTGGTTGTTGTGTAAAAATATGTGATTTTCCATAGGGTTTCCATGGTAACAATGAGTTGCAATTGCGGCTATGGTTGCAACCCGATCAACATTAAATGAGGATCATTGATAGAGGGTGTCACAGTCATCAAGCATGTGAAGTTTCAAAACAATTGGCCTGGTTCTTTCAGAGAAGAAGATTTTTAAACATTGACTAATCAGAATCAAATAATGCCTCTGGCGACATGTTGTTCATCCGACAGGAACATAATGAGGATTGTTTGTAGGGGACCTCCCATAGACCATCCCGCCAAGTTAGGTTCACATCGGCTCAGTAGTTCCAGAGAAGAAGATGAAACTGTGAAAAGTTTACAGATGACGAGTTTGATTCACATCGGCTCAGTAGTTCCAGAGAAGACAACAGACAACAGGCCCTTTGGGCCAGGTGAGCTAAAAAGGCAAAAAGATTTCATTCTAAAGCAATACAAATGTACTTGAAATTTTCCTACTTCATTAGCCAAGTAATACTTAATAAAACTTTTCTCTCAAGTCAAAATATCACAAAGAAAAGGTTCATTGCATTCAAACAATAAAAACATATTCAAGAACTCACCAGCATAGTTTTTCCATTTCCTGGAGGACCAAACAGTAACAGACCACGTGCAGGTGCTCTCAGACCAGTAAAAAGCTTTTAAGAAAATGAAGAAAATAAGACATTCAATGGTAAAATAAATTTAAAAAATGTTTTTTTAAATATAATTGTAGTTTATTCGCAGAGTGCTCAAGCAAGCTGTGATCTGTTTATAAACTCCAAAAGCTGAATGAGAAGAATTTCAATTCTGTCAGTTCTGATTTTGAGTATACTCGGATTTTGCAGATTTTGTTTATCTTATAAACTTCATGAGCCTTATCTCTATTAAAAGCTTTTGCATAAGAATCTTGACATGTCAATTTCAATTAAAACAAGTGCAATGCCGATCGCAGGTGATCAGACTCTAGTCCCCACGGTGGATGGTCTGTTCTATAAAACATGCAAAATATTTTTTAGGCCTGTTGGGCATTTAAAAAATAAGTTGCACGTTATGAAATGGGTAAAAGATTTCAACAGCAAGTGGGAATTGTATCTGTTCTCAGGCACCTACCATTTAACAACAGGAACAACAATGTAATCATTCCATATTGCATTTTTATTAAAAAATTATTGACGTGTATCATCCTCCTGTTATGTGTCACCAATGGTATGAATATGAAAGAACAGTTTTGAAGCATCTATCTATTAGATACAGGTGGTAACCGTAAAATAGGAACGCAAAAAAATCAATGAAAATGGTCGTCCTTCGGCCATTCTAACTTTTTTTGTCCAAAAAATTTGGACGTGCATCATCCTCCTAGCATCTCTGACCAATGTTAGAAATCTTCCTAGTGACGTGCATCATCCTCCTAGCATCTCTGACCAATGTTAGATTAGATTTCCTCCAACCATCTCTGACCAATGTTAGAAATCTGAAAGTAATAGCTCGAAACATGTCTAAGATGAAGGTGATAACGTCAAATATGGCAAAAAATTACAACAAAAAAGTCTGTCATTCAGCCATCTTGAATTTTTTTTCAAAAGATTTTGGCCATCTTGAATTTTTTTCAAACAATTTTGACATGCATCACCCTCCTAGCATCTAAGATACAGGTGGTAACATCAAATATGGCAAAGAAACAACAACAAAAATGGCTGCCATTCAGCCATCTTGAATTTTTTTTTCAAATGATTTCGGAATGCATCATTCTCCTATGGTGTCTGACAAATGTTGAAAATTTAAAACTAATATCTCAAAACTGATAACGTAACTTGAGAATGCAAAAAATGAACAAACATGGCCTGGCCATCTTGAATTTTTTTTTTTTCAAAAGATTTTGACGTGCATCATCCTCATAGCATCCATGAACATTGCTAGAAACCTGAAACAAATATATTAAAACATGTCTAAGATACAGGTGGTAACATCAAATGAAGCAAAAAATTTTGACAAAAATGGCCGCCAGTCGGCCATCTTGAAATTTTTTCAAAAACATTTGATGTGCATTGTCCTCCTATTTTGTGTCACCAATGGCATAAAAATGAACAAAATTATAGTAATTTATATATTTTTTATACTTACCAATGACCCAGACTTAGCTGGTGCTAACTCTAAATTATTAAGGGCCAAACACAAATTTTGCCCCCACAATCCCCAAAATTTGCATCCAAATACAAAAATTCAATGTCCTATATGGTCCTCCATACTTTTGTCCACTGCACATGCACAGTGTCAAGGAAGTACCGAAATTGACGCCAAATCCTCATTCTTACAACCAGTGCCTGGTAAATGTTATACGATCAGCAGGGAGGTATGAGTTCCCAACTCATGGGAGGGCCATCCCCGTCTGGGTCATTGGTAAGTATGAAAAATATATAAATTATTATAAATTTTTTCATATTTTTATACTGTACCAATGACCCAGACTTAGCTGAATAGCAAAAAGGCTGGAGGGCCTAGGACATAAAGGAAAATCCAATAGGCTCAATTACATATATAGAATTAGCCCCTCAAGGAGAAAAGGAGAAACAGGATTTACATATATCTTTCTTGTTTATACAAAATAAGAAAGACATATTACCAATCCGTAATTGAGCACAATAACATCAATGATCTCTATTAACATCCAGTATAACCCATGAAACTAATTTCTTAAAGGAAAGCCAATAAATAAAGATAGTCCAGAGAATGAGACTCTTTATACTCATTTAAAAGTGTCCGAGGATTGTATATTAACGCTCGTATGACACGTGACATATACAAATGCTTCACACCGAGCTACACTTTAAAAATATTACATAAATGAGATAGACATTAGCTTTACACTTTAAAACCATCTCAGCACCGACTCAGAATTACTGACCCCAGAGGAGGTATTCCCTTGCTTTTCACTATAAAGCAGGTGATATAAGGGAACACCATCCCTCCCCCCATCCCCTTGCTCTGGGACAATCACCCCAGAACGAAGAGGGCAGCAGGACAGAGTCACTGCTGGAACAGAAAGCCTGCATAACTATAGTTGCAACTGTTTAGTGGACGGCATTCTGAGCAACAGATAACAGATCCAAACATCTAAGGTCGCCAGAAATAGACTCAATATTTCTAAGGTAAAAATTTGAGAAGGTAGAAGGCTGAGACCAGTATGCAGCCTTTATCAGACCAATAATAGCAATACTATTAGCATAAGCCCAAGATGCAGACAGTGCACTAACTTCATGCGCTGAAATCTTAAGCACAGACTGCTGAGTAGAAGATAGTCTTTCATAAGCAGTATGAACAGTCAACTGAATCCACCTAGAAATAGAATGGACCATGATGTCCCTTCTATTTGGAAGCAGAGACAGAAAGAAACGTTTTCATCCCTTTCTGATAAACTCAGACCTACGTTTGTACATACGCACAGCTCTAACTGGACACAGAAAAGGCCTATGGCCATCTGAGGATGGAAGGGCCTTAATAACAATAGGGTCAAGGTACTTATTAGGAGCCTTTTCTTAGCCAAAAATCCCACATTAGTAATCAAAGTAATAGTATTACCAACACTACGATAATGAGAATCATCAACAGATAGAGCATGAAGCTCACTAACTCTTCTAGGGAAAGAGAAGACTAAGATAAAAGCTGTCTTATAAGATAAGTATTTGAAGTTTACCGTGTCAAGGGGCTCAAATGGCGCTTCTTTTAGCTTCAGAAGAACCCAAGCTAAATTCCACTTAGGAATTAACCTAAGGGTTCTAGGTCTATTTATCAAAAAGTTTTTAACTAACTCTGATAAAGAGACATTAGATCCAATTTGTAAGCTATCATGACGAGCATAAGTATCCGATAGCAGAGACCTATATGTGATGCAGTGTGCGCGATTTCCCCTGCGAAAGAAGGTCCTCCCATGGAGGAAGCTTCCGAGGAATGTCCCATAACAGACACCTGAGTAGATTTATCCATGGTCTCTGGGGCGACAGAGATGCTACCAACAGAATCTTGCAGTGACATTGCTTGATTTTTAGCAATATCTGTTGAATCAAGCCAGCTGGAGGATATGCGTATCCTATCGTTCCGTCCCAAGATATTGAGAGAGAGTCTACTGCAAACGCTCGAGGATCTGGGCATGGCGACACATACGTCTGCAACTGATTGTTGAGATGCGTCGCAAACAAGACTATCATTGGACGACCCCATTGGTAGCAGATCTGATTGAATACTCGCTTGTTGAGACTCCATTCTGACAGCAACATATGACCTTTCCGAGAAAGGGAGTCCGCTAGAACGTTCAGACAACGCAGAATATGACGGACCAACAGAAGAACCTGATGCTCTAGGACAAACAGAAGAATTCTTTCCGTTTAAGTTGAATAACGGAATGGAATGAGTACCTCCCTGGTTCCGAATGTACGCTACTGCTGTCGAATTGTCGGACAGTATTTGAACATGTGAATTCTGAATTATGTTCATCCAATGACGTAGCGCAAGCCAAAGTGACATCATCTCTTTGATGTTTATGTGCTTGTTCAGAAATTGCGGAACCCAAAGACCCTGGCACCTCGAATCTGTTGGGCTCAATGCCGCACCCCAACCTGTTTGACTCGCATCCGTCATAATCATAAAAACCGGATCCGGCAGTTGCAGTGGAACTTCCTGAGTTAACCACTGAATATCTGCCAAAGTCTGAATCTCTTGTTTTATTTGGTTCGACAAGGCGATGTTCGTTTCGAGCGAATGAATCTTCACACTCCAATTCTGAGTGAAAAATATCTGGAGTGGACGAGTGAGTAAGCGCCCCATCGGAATAAGGTCCACGGCAGCTCCACACAAACCTATCAGTCGCATAAATTCGCTGTTACTACATCTGTGTGTAGACAAAAGCGAGCATAATAACTAACTAATTTCGCTCTGGGTAACGGCAGACGAACCAGATTGCTGTTGGTCTCGAAGCTCATTCCCAAGTGAATGAACGACTTGGACAGAACTAGATCCGACTTCTTTTCTTTTACTATGAAACCAAAACGTCGGAGCAATTGAAGCAGACTCTGAACATCGTTCTGAAGAGTTAAGCTGTCGCCGTACCTCTGAAGAATGTCATCCAAGTAGGCCGACGTTACTGCAGATGAATGAGCTCGGAAATGAGTCATTACCGAGTTCATTATTTGAGTGAAGGCCCAGGGTGCTAAATTCTGTCCAAAGCACATTGCTCGGAACTGATAAATGACTCCTAGGATAGTGAAGCGAAGGTACTTTCTGAACGTCGGATGTACCATGGCGTGAAAGTACGCATTCTTGAGATCTATGCTCGCAGCGTAATCGTTCACTCGAATGCTCGCTCTCACCAATCAAATGGTCTCCATATAAAATTTCGGAGCCACGATCAGCTAGTTTATCCAGCTTAGATCTATAACTGGACGGAACGAGCTGTCTGGTTTTGGTACCAGGAACAGGTGGCAGTAAAAACCGGGAGATTCCTGGTTTCCTACGACCTCTATTGTGTTCTTCTCCAGAAGAGATTGCACCTCTGATAGAAGCGAATCTCTCTTCTAAAGATTTGACGGAAACTGAGTCCATCGTGGACTTCGTGTTAACAGAGGTTTTTCTCTGAAGGACAGTTTTAGACCTTCCGAAATAGCCTTCTGAACCCATCGGTCGTGCGTAATTGACAACCAATTGGTTAAGAATCTTGACAGCCTTCCGCCCACTGGAGTGCAATAGAGGTTCTTACCTTCACCTCCTGGACCTGCAAGGCTTGCGGGAGGAGAAACTACGTCCTCCCCGACCTGCACCTCGACCAGTCGACCTAGGGGCGTCTGACCGGTTGTCTCGGCCAGCATTACGTCCCCTGAGTCGCTACTCTTGACGGTCTCTGGAGTAAGAACTAGAGGCTTTTTTAGATCCTCTATAGGAGCTTCCCTTGGACGTACTCACCCCAGAAGTTCCTGACTTACTCCTCTCTGCTGAGACCGTTTTTTTAGAAACGGACTTAAAGAGCAGAGAGTCTGAAGCTTTCTTAGTAATCTGATCGTAGATTTATGAAAGCTTACCATCAAAGAGAAGTTCTCCTGAAACTGGAGCAACTCGAAGAGAGTTTTTCACCTTAGAATCCACCCTAGTGAATGACGCCAGAGCAGCATCACGTCTAGCTTCAAATTTGCCACTGAAAGGGTGGAGTTATACGTGGAAAATGCGATTGCTCTAGAAAGAACTCTCAAGGAAGTTTGAACATCCTGGAATTCTTTACCATCGAGACGTTGTGCTAATGCTCTGGTAAGGTGATCTGCGTATGATAAGGCGTCTAAATTGGTTCTGTTAGACGAGATTGCCATCTCCAACGTACTGGAGAGAATCGACATAGATGCCAGCAATGACAACTCCAAGTCTTCTGCCTGGTTGTCTAAACACAGAGGAACTCTCGGAACGCCCTTTCCTGCAGTTTCAAATTTATTTCTACTGTTAATGAATGTCAGATGTAGAGCATTTTTCGATAAGAAACTGCATCTGCCAGTCTTAGAGGCTAGCCTAAAAATAGCGTCATTTAGCAATTCAAACGTCCGTGAGACATTGCTGGACTGGACAGGAAACTCAGGAACAACGTCCTTAGTCCGGCCAAAAAAGTCTGTGTCCAGTGACGCTATCAGTCTCTTATCTGGCATCACAGCTCTCTGGTCCGATGGAACGTCTGGAAGGTGTTGCCGGATAAAATCTACAGCCACCTTATGTTGTTCCAGAAGGGAAAAATCCAGCTCCGCAGATTCTCTTTCACCATCCGACTGGACCAGATGCGAATCTTGGTCGTCCCTATCTGACACTGCAGTGGAACGTACTGACCCAGCTTCCTCAGACAGTTCCTGATCTGAAAGAGTTTCCGAAGGTTGCTCCGATGAGTTGCGCTATCTGTGATACCAAGTCCATCACGGAGGCCTGTGGAGCTGCGGTCTTATGTTGTTTAGCCACTGGAAGCTCCTGGGACGGTTCCTCTTGCATAATTCTTTTATGCGTACGTCCCAACTGGTAAGGCCTCGTGTCCCTGGCTACCGGATGGAGTGACCTGGTCAACGTGGAATCCTTTGTCGGCGAAGCAGGCTGGATATCTGAGGTCACGTAGCCAAGGTGTGGTCGTGTGTGCTGGCGTGTGGAAGAGGGAGCCAATAGACTAGCCGACGTCAGCTGCCTATGCGACGGAGCGTCCCGAGCAGGAGGAATGGACGTAAGCTCCGACTGACGAACGTTATGTACGACAACATCTGGCCCCAGATGTTGTTGTAAGAGAGAGGGGCCTCTCTCGCTCGTGGTCCTCGTAGACCTGAATGAGCTAGCTACCGGACTAACTGACTTCCTCTGATCCATCCTCCGATCCGTCGTCGCTGGGAGTGCGTGATCCGAGATTATGGTGCTCGCAACACCCTTTCTCCTCTGCTGGACCGCAACAGACATACTCGGCGTCACATCACCCACATTACGAGTGATAGATCCGCCGGGCGAGCTAGCTGGCGACAAGGTCATCAATCCTACTAAGGATCTGGGCACTTGTCTAATTTCCTTGAGCACTTTTGCCGCTAGCTCTTCATTGGTTTGCGACGATGGCAGCACACTTCTGGAAGACATCACGGAAACATCACCCTGTTCATGTTCCTCTGAAAAACTAGAGTAACCCTGTGGCGAGAGGACCGGCATGGACCTCTCACCACTAATAATATACTGAGACACACGTCTCCAACGTTTGTCATTCCAACAAGAATTAGTGCGAGTACAGTGACTACAGCAAATACAATGAGCATGAGAATCAGAGGAAGACTTCCTCGATTTACAATTTGAACAATATTCTTTCATAATTAAAAGATATATACAGCCATAGTACTCGCACTAACCCTTGAAAATACAAAGATACATAGTAATAATATAATCCATATCAAAAATTTCGAAAAATAATTCAAAAGAAAATTTTTGAAAAAAAAAATGTTGACATGAGCCCAAGTTCCCAAAGGGAAAGATGAGCCCAAATGGATCCCCAAAAAGAATTTTAAAACATTACTAAAAATTAATGTTACACTTGCGGACAATATTAATGTATCTGACTATATAACAAACCTTACAGAAGACAAGGAATCACTGACAGAAGTAACCGTTGTCAATGTAAACAAAAGTCAATAAGAACCGGAAACAAGACTCCAGGCACTGAAAAACATGGCCCGAAATCAGTAACCAATTTAAAACACTATCCGATGTAAAACCGAATCTTCCACAGAAGAAGCTGCAATACATCGGATGGTAGATGCATGACCAAAATGCCTAAACACCCCAAGTGTGAGGACTTAACCATGAGGATAACAGAATAAACATTCTGTAACTATGCTAAAACTCCCAAGAAATTTCAATAAAAAAAATTTAAAAATTATACCAAAAGCATGGGAGATTAGCAAGGGGGGTATCAAGGAAAGGGAGAGAGGAAACACTTAACAAACATTGGAGATTTCATAGCAAGAATGAAAACATCAGGCCCATGCTCTGAAATTAGGGAACATGAAAAAATTTTACATAAAAATTATAAGTTACAGCCCTGAACACATCCTTCCACTATTTCTTCCTCTCATCCTCTTATTTCATCCTTGGATCCACCATTTTCTTCATGATTTTGTGTCTGGCATCATTTTAACTGAGATTATAAGCACAGATATCAGTGAGATGTTACTGATAGAAGGGCCAAACAAAGAATGAGGATTTGGCGTCAATTTCGGCACTTCCTTGACACTGCACATGCGCAGTGGACAAAAGTATGGAGGACCATATAGGACATTGAATTTTTTTATTTGGATGCCAATTTTGGGGATTGGGGGGGGGGGGGGGCAAAATTTGTGTTTGGCCCTGAATAATTTAGAGTTAGTACCAGCTAAGTCTGGGTCATTGGTACAGTATAAAAATATTAAAGTATGGCGTCAAAGCATCTATCAGATACAGGTGGTAACTTAAACTAAGATACAGGTGGTAACGTCAAATAGCGATAATCGGATTAATATTTTTTCAGTTATCGCATGCCGAAAGAAATGGATTGGAGGAGTTCTCAATTTGAAGGATAAGGGGTTAATATCACAGGATCAAGTTATCAGATTTACACCAAAAACTATACAGCTCGGCACATCAGTAGCCTGAACACAAATATAAAGTAACTTGACAATCCAAGCAATATTTTTTAAGTTATCAAATGCCAAAGGGATTGGAGGAATTTTCAATTTGAAGGATAAAGGGTTAATATCTCAGGATCAAATAATCAGATTTACACCCAAAACTATACAGCTCGGCACATCAGTAACCTGAACACAAATATAAAGTAACTTGACAACCCAAGCAATATTTTTCCAAGTTATCGAATGCCAAAGGGATTGGAGGAATTTTCAATTTGAAGGATAAAGGGTTAATATCTCAAGATCAAAATATCAGATTTACACCAAAAACTATACAGCTCGGAACATCAGTAACCTGAAGATATATATAAAGTAACATGACAACTGGATTGATATTTTTTGAGTTATTTCATGCCAAAGGGATTGGAAGAATTCTCAATTTGAAGGATAAAGAGTTAATATCTTGGGATCAAATTATCAGATTTACACCAAAAACTATACAGCTCGGCACATCAGTAACCTGAACACAAATATAAAGTAACTTGACAATGCAAGCAATATTTTTCAAGTTATCGAATTCCAAAGAAATGGATATGGACGCCAGGCGGACAGACGGATGGACGGACAGACGGACAGACAACGGACAGACAAAGGCGGGACGAACGACGGATGGCCACCCCAGATGCCGGCATTATGTGTACCATACACAGTATGGGTACACATAAAAATGACTGCCATTCGGCCATCTTGAATTTTTTTTTTCAAAAGATTTTGGCATGCATCATCCCCCTATGATGTCTGACAAATGTTGATAATTTAAAACTCATATCTCAAAACATCTCTAAGGTACTAAGGTACGGGTGATAACGTAACTTGAGAATGCAAAAAATGAACAAAAATGGATGTCATTCGGCCATCTTGAATTTTTTTTTCAAACAATTTTGACGTGCATCATCCTCATAGCATCTATGAACAATGTTAGAAAACTGAAGCAAATATATCAAAACATGCCTAAGATACTGGTCGTAAAATCAAATGAAGCAAAAAATGATGATAAAAATGGCCGCCAGTCGGCCATCTTGAATTTTTTTTCAAAAATTTTGGACGTGCATCATCCTCCTATTATGTGTCACCAATGGTATAATGAAAGTGTCAATGACACTGTAGCTCAACTTGTCAAGACAAAGACATGTACATGTATAGTATGTGACACAGCAATGACAAACATCTACGTAATGACCTGATAACAAAGGTACATATAAAGTATTGTAACGGTCTGTATATAAATACTGACTGAAGCCTGTAACAAATATATAGGTAAAGTATTGTAAAGGTGGGTGACAATCAGATGCTAAACTAGAAAAGAAATCTTTGAGTCCCAGAGTGGGTCTAATTGAACCCCAAAATATTTGTTCTCATAGCACAGTGATAACAAAGGCACCCCAAAACACACTTGTTCCTGTCCCAAGGTGAAAGCAAAGGTACCCAAGAAGTTTCGTGAAGATCAGTTCATAAATACGAGCTGTATAGAAGTTGTGACAAAAAACTGAATGGACCTAACTTCGGTACAAAATGGCCACTGGCAGCCATCTTGAATTTTGGACCGCACCCAGAAACACTCGTTCTCGTCCCAAGGTGATAACAAAGGTACCCAAGAAGTTTCGTGAAGATCGGTTCATAAATACAGCCTCTAGCCCAAGCCGTATTAACATGTGCACTTACAGTGTATAAGTAGCACTGAATAAATCAAAGTTCATCTAATTTGCATAATTTCTGCATGAGAAAAAAAATCCGTACTATATGTGATGTATTCCATGTTACTAAACATTCATACAAAAATTTATTCAAATCAGAACTTTCATACAGAAGTTCAGCACAAAGGACCGATTGCACTAATTTTGGTACAAAATGGCTGCTGGTGGCCATGTTGAATTTTGGACCACACCCAAAAACACCCGTTCTCATCCCACGGTGATAACAAAGGTACCCAAGAAGTTTCGTAAAGATCGGTTCATAAATACGGCCTCTAGCCTGAGCCATATAGAAGTTGTGTACAAAAAACTGATTAGACCTAATTTCGGGACAAAATGGCCACTGGCAGCCATCTTGAATTTTGGACCACACCCAGAAACACTCGTTCTCGTCCCAAGGTGATAACAAAGGTACTCAAGACGTTTTGTGAAGATTGGTTCATAAATACAGACTCTAGCCCGAGCCGTATTGACATGTGTACTTAATGTGTGTAAGTAGCACTGAAAAAATCAAAGTTCATCTAATCTGCATAATTTCTGCACGAGAAAAAAAACCGTATTATATGTGATGTATCTCATGGTACTAAACATTCATACAAAAAATTATTCATATCAGCACTTTCATATGGAAGTTCTGTGCAAAAATCCGATTGCACCTAATTTTGTTCAAAATGGCTGCCAGCGGCCAACTTGAATTTCGGATCGGACCCAAAAACACTCGTTCTCGTCCCACGGTCATAACAAAGGTACCCAAGAAGTTTCGGACAGACAGACGTTCTAACAAATGACTACTTATGTGGCTATTTTATGGACATAATAGGTGGCTAACCTAAAACACATGTCCAACACATGTAAAAAAACAAGTTTTTTGGGGGAAAATTTTTGAGGGGTCAGCTAACCCTAACCCTACCCTAACCTGACAGTAAACCTACCCACCCCTAACCATAAGCTAACCCTAACCCTAGCCACATAACTCTAACACCCCTTCACTGACTCCCACCCCACCCCACCCTGGAATTATTTATTTATTTATTGATGATTTAAGGTCACATATTTATGCACAATGGCTAACCATGACCGTGACAGTTTTACGGGTGGAGGAAGCCGGAGTACCCGGAGAGAACCACCGAGCAACGACGAGCAGCTGCCAGCTCCCCAACATCGTAACTCCGCACTGCGGCACAGGCAGAGTTAGATTGGTTGAAGACATGCATACCATCGACGTGCAGAAAGCCTTACTACGCGGCATCATCGTGCCCCCACGCGGGCAATGGTGATGAAGTATCTTGCCCAAGGACACAACGCGGTTGCCGCAGCTGGGATTCGAACCGAGGACCTCTCGGCTTGCAGCCTGCACCTCTACCAACTGAGCCACCACGCTCCCCCCACCCTGGAATGCCCTAACCCTACTCTACATTTATCCAAACCCCCACCCACCCCCAACAATGAGAGCTTCTGTTACGTGGCTTGCCATGTAACAGACTTTAACCACATAAGTATCCTGTTTTACTAACTCGTAGCCACATAAGTAGTCATTTCTTAGTGCGGACAGACGGACGACAGACAACTGGCCATGGCATAAACTCAATCTTGGCTTCGCCAAAATTGAGCTAAAAATGAAAGTACAGCGTAGAAGCATATATGAGATACAGGTGGTAACATAAATGAGCACTGACAGACAGACGAACAGATGGACAGACAGACAGATGGAGTGCAATCCAATAGTCCCCCAAAATGGTAAAACCGTGGGGGATAAAAAAAACAATAACAAAACTGCTTTGACATCATTTTGATCTTTTTTTTGTAGACTGATGGCATGCACAAATCATAAATGACAATAAAATTGAAATTTTGTCTACTTTTCTATGTGTTCTTCATTGAGAACAATAGCATATTAGGAATATGCGCTGCTTCAGATCATTTAAGGGCCTGGGGATTTTTATACATTTTCAGTATATTTTGAAAGTCAACCTCAAGTAGTTTTACAGTTGTTTCTTGTAAAGTATTGGCTACCTACAGAGGCCTAGAAACAACTGACAAGGTACTTAGAAAAGAAGTTTTGAGTTTCCCAAAACAATGCATGTCGGGACACCTGTTCCTTTTATTAAAAAGTTATCAAAGTCAGAATTAGGCCGTTAAGGGTTAAGTTTGTAAAAAATGTTGCAAATTTTGTGTATTCACTTGATTAACCATTACATTCTGCTGAATTGTATTCTTATGATTTACTGGAGTCTGCTTATATCAATGAAAGTGGCTAATAACACTGCAGCCTAACTTGAGTGTGTGTAGTGCTTGATGAAAAGGATGATGATCAATGTTTATGAAATGATTATGAAATAAGACAAGAATTGTGATAATTAAGAATATGTTAAGTTCTGTACCATGCATGCTATGTTTTCAACAAGAATAATTTGAGGTGTGGACTGTACTAAAGAATTGAGGCCTGGGTTGATGTGGCCTCACAGTTAACGTATGTCAACAAAAGTTACCAAGTTACAGTATAATCATTCCAAAAGGAGTAATCGTACCAAGTTACAATAAATATGACTCGTAGACTTTGGTAAAGGAATCTAGGCCACGTGCCCATTCTGCGGTCATGGGTGACTGATCACAACCAAAATAGGGCAGTCTCATCTAGATATCATATTTAGTCATCCTACCAATTTACAAGGAAATCCCTTTATAAATATGACCTGCAGACAGTGCTAAAGGAATCTAGGTCACATGCCCAAGCGGTGGTAACGGCAGACTGATCGTGACCAAAATAGGAAGTCTCATCTTGACATCATACCAAGTCATCCTACCAAGTTAGAGGGAAATTGCTTCATAAATATGAACTGTAGACTATGCTAAACAAATCTAGGTCACATGGCCGTGCTGCCATCACAGTTGACTGATCATGACCAAAATAGGATGATCTCATCTAGACATTATACTGAGTCAAATTTACAATGAAATCCCTTCATAAATACAACCTGTAGACTGTGCTAAAGGAATCTATGTCACATATCCCTGTGGCAGTCATGGTTAACCGAACCCGACCAACATAGGATGTTATCATCTAGACACTACCAAGTTACAATGAAATATCTTCATAAATACGACCTGTACTGTGCTAAAGGTTTTCAGGTTTTGAACTAGCACATCTGTCATGGTTGACAGATCGGCCAAAATGGGTTGTTATCATCTAGACGTGACCTTGAACTGGCACATAACATTTAATGATGATCGGACATGAACTATGCAGTGTAGTCTGTGCTAAAAAAACTGTAAACAGACTTGCAGACTCAAAGACTTCCGCATGCGTGATGGCAATAGCTTATCTTGAATTTGTCAAGCAAAAAATTTTTAAGAGCTCATGAAAGGAAAGTTTGGTTTTATCAAAATAGTTAGAAATAAACAGGGCGTGACTGTTTCTCAGTTGTTCTCTGTTACCATTTTATCAACTTACTAACTACAATTTTTAATCTCCATTCAATTCTCAAAATTTTCCATTGTATATTCATGTGAATACATAGTCAACATTTAGAGATACCATGAAAACTTACTTCTGGTCTCAGAGATGGTAAAATTACAATTTCTTGTAAAGCTTGTTTTGCTGTACCTTGTCCAGCTGAAGAAAAAAAAACATTTTCATTAATAAATCACTAAAATCTAATTGAGCTGAAAACCCTTAAGTCTTTATCCATTATGTTTTCAATGTTTTTCCTTCAAAACATAGTTTATGGCCTCTCACTACAACAAGTTCATTAAGGTAATTCCAATGAGGAGTTATAAGCCATGTTTTGAGTTAAAAAAAATTCAGTTTTAGTTTTTCAAAATATTTTCTTGCAAATACCTTCTGTGTCATCTAATAGCCATGTTGAATAAAAGGGTCAAAATTATTGTGTACTGTAATATATTTAGGGTTTTTTTAGTCTCTGCAAACCTTTCAGAACTATCGCAATATCATAACAGTGACACAAGTATAATTCAACTTAAGCCAATAATTTACAATCATGTTGATCACTTAACCCTCTGCATTCTGAGGTCAAAGTACTGAAATTTAATGCAGCAAATTTTTTCCAAAATGCAAAACTAGGAATACAACCAATTTAAGATTGTTTGACAGAACTCATTGAACTCTGTCAAACAAGATTGAATTGGTTAAATTCCTAGTTACATTATGGGAATAATCTTCAGATTAAAATTTTAATATTTAGCCATCAGTGTGCAGGGGGTTAAGCAGACTAGGACACAACCACAACGTTGGACACAGAGTCCAGTAAAGCAGAATTATTCTACCCTCAAAAAAAACACTGATCCATTTTCCAGGAAACCTAGAGAATATTTCGAAAGCACCTACGGGTATTCTCCAATAAACTGTAAAAAGACAAATTTATTTGGAAAGATGTTTCCTGCTCAGTCACTACCAGGAAGTTATGAGGTTTAAAGACATTAAAATGGCTGCTATTATTTTTAGTTGAGTCTTAATGGTAGATTGTAACAAAGAAACAATCAATACAACCGAAAATCAATATTTATAATATGGTATACCTTAAAATTAAACAGATAAAGCACTAGTGTTATCCATCAGGTAAATGATAGAACCTAATTTAATCCTCTACCTAACACAACTAAAAGACGGCACTTGCAAAAAATGTCTTATACAACTAAAAATTTTAATTTTTTGCCTCAAAAACATAGCTTAAGGCCCTCTCATAGGAATGAGCTCAATGAACATGTTCTAACAAGTGGTCCTAAGCTACAATTTTTCTGAAAAAACTTTAATAACTAGAATTGTCTAAGAGAAGGTCCCTCAGAAGGGTCTTCCAGGGTCAGAAATACGGACAGATTGTGAATGGACAGATGGATAGGCAGACATACAAGTACCTTCTTACCTAATAAAGTATACAGAACATCTAATCCTTACAGACAACATGTATGTTAGGTTTCATAACAATTGGCCTAGGGAAATTAAGTAGCACAGGCAGATGGACAGACAGATGGAGAGGACAATTACTATAAGTCTTCCTTTCAGGGCTCTAAAGGGTATACATTACATTTAACACCCATAGGCTTCATGCAGGTGAGCTTTCATAACACCTGGCCAAGTGATCAAGGTCTCATCCAGAAATGAAATCCTTAGCAACTTTAGTAAGAGCAACTGAAATATTTGAACTTCCATAACCAAGCATGAGACTTTAGTCGAACAAGAGGCCCCAGGAGGCCTGAGGGCACTCACCTGACAAGGTAGACTAAATATCAACACAGGGAATTGATTTCAACAAGTTACATCTGTCCCTCCTAAGAAAAGCTTGTACCAAATATCCAAAGATTCTGACCAGTGAATCTAAAAAAAACAAGAGGCCCCAAGGTGCCTTAATCGCTCACCGGCCAAAGTGGTTCAAATAAGTACTTGGGGTCACATTCAGTTAGACATGGTTCATCAACTCTACAAAGGAATAAAATCATGAGAGACAAATTTTATGGAACTAGGGACATGGCTTGAATAAACTTGAATCTTACCCCACTAAGGATTCTACATACCAAATATCCAAAGCATTCATCTGCTGGATCTGAAGAAGATTTTTGAGGAAAATTCCTCATTTTGAACTAAGTTATCATTCGGGCTCCCACAGTGAGCCCAAATATGAACCCAGGGACTTGGCTTGAACAAACTTGAATCCCCCCCCCCCCCACCCCCCCAAGGATGCTGCATGCCAAATACCAAAACATTCCGACTGTTGAATCTGAAGAAGAAGATGTTTAAAGAAAAATTCCTCATTCAAATTAAGTTACAATTCAAGCTCCCAGAGTGAGCCCAAATATGGACTTAGGGACATGGCTTGAACAAACTTGAATCTCACCCCCTAAGCATGCTGCATACCAAATATCAAAACATTCCGACTGCTGGATCTGAAGAAGATTTTTAAAGAAAATTCCTCATTTTGAACTAAGTTATCATTCGGGCTCCCACAGTGAGTCCAAATATGGACCTAGGGACATGGCTTGAACAAACTTGAATCTCACCCCCCTAAGCATGGTGCATACCCAATATCAAAAGATTCTGCCTGCTGGATCTTGAGAAGAAGATTTTCAAAGACATTTGCCTGAAAAGCACTAAGTTCGAATTCGAGCTTCTATAGTGAGCCCAAATATGAATCTAGGGAGCCGATTTGAACAAACTTGAATCAGATCCACCCCACAATGTTGCATACCAAATATCAAAAGATTCTGCCTGCAGGATCTGGAGAAGAAGGTTTTTTTAAGAAATTTGCCTGAAATGTACTAAGTTCGAATTCGGGCTTCTATAGTGAGCCCAAATATGAATCCAGGGGACCGATTTGAACAAACTTGAATCAGATCCACTCCACAATGTTGCATACCAAATATCAAAAGATTCTGCCCGCTGGATCTGGAGAAGAAGATTTTTTAAGAAATTTGCCTGAAATGCACTAAGTTCGAATTCGAGCTTCTATAGTGAGCCCAAATATGAATCCAGGGGGCCAATTTGAACAAACTTGAATCAGATCTACCCCACAATGTTGCGTACCAAATATCAAAAGATTCTGCCTGCTGGATCTGAAGAAGAAGATTTTTGAAGAAATTTGCCTGAAATGCAGTAAGTTCGAATTTGGGCTTCTATAGTGAGCCCAAATATGAATCCAGGAGGCCGATTTGAACAAACTTGAATCAGACCCATACCAAGATGCTGCATACCAAGTATCAAAAGATTCTGCCCACTGGTTCTGGAGAAGAAGATTTTTTAATAATTTTTCTATAATTGATATGGTGCTATCAGAGTTATGCCCCACACAGAGCCCCCAAGGGACATGGCCATTTCATTTGAACAAACATGAATTGCCATATAGTAATGAACATCCACATGATGTTTCGTGAATATCGGACCAGTGGTTTCAGAGGAGAAGTCGTTTGAAAAATGTTTACGACGACAGACGACAGATGACGACAGAAGATGGATGGCAAGTGGTAAGTTGAGCTCCCTTCGGTGAGCAGATAAAAAAGCCGCCAAAAGCAACAATGGGGAATTGATTGTCGTGTGATTTCAAATAAATGGTTGTTTATTTGACGAATGAAAATGCCCATTTATCACACTCAAGTACATTCGATTCTTGAAAATAATTGTTTTTATGTAAACCTCTGATCACTCAGTTGCACCTTTCCTCACTTTGGCCAATTTTTAGAGTGTGACTTGTAATTGCCTCGACTATTTTTCTAGGCGTCTCTGGGCTTAGAAGGGCGACATAATCGCTCTAGTTGCCCTCACGACTGGTCCCTGTATCTCTCTATACAGTAATAGAGAAGACTTCTCATAAATAAGGAGCCAAATTCAAGTAATTCCATATTCTTAGCATGAATGACTATGCTAATTTGATGTAACAAGTTCCCAATTTTTTAAGGCTAGTCTGGACTAAGCCCCAAAAATTAGGATGGCGTGTTTGAGAATGAGAGGTTATCCCACACAAACATATGCCATATACAATAATACACACACTGTTTCCAGGATATAGTCCACAGACAAAACAACTTCACTCATAGTTACACACTTATCATATTGGAGGAGAGGTAAAAAATATCCCTCCCCCGCTTTTTGAAGGAATCTTCTTCAAAAACAAAGAGGGGAGCGCTCTGGAATCAGTAAAAGCGGTACCAAATAACAGTATATATTCGTCGAACAGGCACCCAGATATTAATCATTATTAATAAATTGGTGCTTAACGCCACTTTAGAAGCTAAGGATATCGCGGCGATCCTTGTAATTAATAGTGCCCGCTTGTAAAATATACCGGAGTCGGCATACGTAGATAGGTCGAAAACTAGTGATATAATATATAACATACACATTTCCAATAGAATCACAATGGACGATCTCTGGAGAGTAAACACACTTCCGAGGTAACCCACAGGCGATCCCATTCAGGTGTACAATAAATTCCAATAAATAACACTCCCAGACGTGTTCTATCCAATATCTATGCTCTCAGAAATGTGCGAATATACAAGAGTGTATAGACAAGTTATATTCTATTGGGTACCAAAATTAATAGAAACCTGGATTTAGAAATGGAATGAGTTATGATTAACAGACTCGTCATGGACCGCCCCCAAAATAATTCGTTGTTTCTAAGGTCCAAAATAGTGCTGAAACGATTAGCTATTTTCGAAAGTCGACTTATCGCCAGTAGTAATCGACTAAAAGTCGACTAGTCAGCCCGTTTTGCTATAAAAATACAAGATTACTTACCAAATGTTAAAAAAAATGCATAGTTTTTCAGTGAAACGCTACAACTTATTTCGACACGTCGTGTAATTTGCAAATTGGCAAGTGATCTGATTTGAAGTTTTGTTGACATGTCATCCCCCACCCACCTCCGATCTGCACCTATGCTTGAATGTATGATAAATGCCAGGTATATTTCTTAGTTGTGGAGAATATTTGAGATAAAAAACTTTTAAAACAAATACAGAAGGGGATATATTGATATTCATTTCTAAGAAAATTACCCCTACTATTTTGAAATGTTTCATTCACACGGGGCAGTTCAAGAGTTATTTTTAGGCTGTATGTCATTTCGTGTGAAGCGTCACAGACCACATGGTTCACCTCTGTCTCTCTTCAGAAATGGAATCCACATTGTGCATTTTGAATTTCCTGTCACTTCGGCGGTTTCAATTAAAAATAACTTTTCAAATACTTCACGTATGTGATTAAAACTTAGGCACCGTTTGTAGATGTGTCATAAATACATATCTGTGAAATACGGTGCAAAAACACAGTCTAGTTTTGATATACCAATTCTTCAAATAAAAAAAGATTATAAATTTCACCGAATGACAGAGGATGTAGCACATGACTGAAGACTTCCAATCAGATGATGTGGATATAAATCATTTGGCGCCAGAATAAAATACACTATTTAATTGGCTGAATTCCTGTATTATTTTCACTCACATCGCCATATTAGGAAAGAATTATGTTAAATAGGCTTGTTTAGATAATTCATATTCATGAAGATAGGTCAAAGTTAAGTGGGTTTTTTTTACTTGATAGTAAGTTCTCGTAGCTATAACGGAAGCCGAATAAATCTTTGGTGATACATCGCTAATTGAACGAATTTGACAATATTTAACGTTATTCGCAAAATGCGATTCCAAATTATGAATTGCATTGTTAAATAGGCAATTTGTATCGCAAAATGCGATGCGAACCCAGTTATTTTAAGGCCTGGCCAATACGGGCATATAATGTAACAAATTGGATTGAACATGAGCGCGAAAGTGAAAGTAAACCTTTAAACAAATACAGAAGCAAGTGCCAGAATTGTAAATTTTCATGAGTTGGGTTCAGATGAACAACATATTTTGCCTCAGTGCTCCGAAAAGTTAAAAAATTTATAGTAATTTATATATTTTTTATACTTACCAATGACCCAGACTTAGCTGGTGCTAACTCCACAAAAACCAGGGCCAAACACAAATTTTGCCCCCCAATCCCCAAAATTTGCATCCAAAACAAAAAGAAATCATGTCCTAAAGGACCTCCATAGTACGACTCTACTGCGCATGCGCAGTGACGCAGTCGTCCCGAAATTGGCGCCAAATATCATTCTTACTGGCAGTGCCTGGTCAGCGCTATGTACTCAGCGGGGAGGCAAGAGTTCCCAACTCAGGGAGGGCCATCCCCGTCTGGGTCATTGGTAAGTATAAAAAATATATAAATTACTATAAATTTTTTAACATTTTTATACTGTACCAATGACCCAGACTTAGCTGAATAGTAAACAGGCTGGAGGGCCTAGGACATAGAGGAAAATCCAATAAGCTCAATTATAAAATAAAGAGGTAACCCCTTAAGGAGAAAAGGAGTATTAGGCTTTACATGTATCTTTCTTATTTAATATTTAAATTAGAAAGATACACTACCCTTAATAATTGAGCACAATAACATTCATGTTCTCTATTAACATCCAGTATAACCTTTATACTAATTATTTTTAAAACAAGCCAATAAATAAAGTAGTCCAGAGAATTGAGACTCTTTATAATCATTTAAAAGTGTCCGAGTATTGTATATTAAAGCCCGTTTGACACTTGACATATACAAATGCTTCACACCGAGCTACACTTTAAAAATAAGACATGAATGAAATTAAACATTAATATTACACTTTAAAACCATCCCGGAAGCGACTCAGAAATACTGTCTTGGAGGAGGCATTCCCTTGCTTTTCACTATAAAGCAGGTGACCTAAGGGAACACCCGCCCCCCTCCTTCCCCTTGCCCTGGGTCAAATAGCCCAGAGCGAAGAGGGCAGCCGGACGGAGTCACTGCCGGAACAGAAAGCCTGCATAACTATAGTTGCAACTGTTTAGTGGACGACATTCTGAGCAACAGATAACGGACCTAAACAATGCAGGTCTCCAGAAATGGACTCAATATTTCTGAGATAAAAATTAGTAAATGTGGATGGCTGAGACCAATAAGCAGCCTTCATTAAATCTGTAATAGCAACACTATTAGCATAAGCCCAGGAAGTAGAAAGAGCTCTTACTTCATGAGCAGAAATCTTAAGCACAGACTGCTGAGAAGAAGATAATTCTTCATACGCAGTACGGATAGTTAACTGAATCCATCTAGCAATAGAATGGACTGAAATGTCCTTTCTATTAGGCATCAAAGACAGAAAGAAACGTTTCCGTCCCTTTCTGATGAACTGAGATCTCTGTTTATAGATACGTAGTGCTCTAACAGGACAGAGTAAAGGCCTACGCCCGTCTGAAGACGGAAGGGCCTTAATAACAATAGGTTCCGGATATTTATTAGGAGCCTGATTCTTAGCTAAAAAACCGACGTTAGTAGTGAAGGTGATAGTGTTCCCAACACTACGATAATGAGAATCATCCACCGATAGTGCATGAAGCTCACTGACTCTTCTGGCAGAAGAGAAAGCTAAGAGAAAAGCTGTCTTATAAGATAAGAATTTGAAATCTACTGTCCCAAGAGGTTCAAATGGCTTTTCCTTCAATTTAAGGAGAACCCAAGCTAAATTCCACTTAGGAATTAATCTAAGAGTTCTGGGTCTATTTATCGAAAAGTTTCTAACCAATTTCGATAAAGAGACATTAGATCCAATTTGTAAACTATCATGATGTGCATAGGTATCAGATAACATAGATCTATAACCCTTTATAGTAACCGGTTGCAGTTTGATTTCGTCAAACAAGTATACTAGAAAGTTAGCAATGTCTGGTATAGAGGGATCAAATATATCAACAGAATGATCCCTACACCAACGACGGAAAACCTTCCACTTAGCCGCATAGTTTAGCGAAGAGGAGGTCCTCCTACAGTTAGAAATCGCGTCCACTGCTCGTCCTGTAAAGTGCTTGCCATGCAAGAAGGACCGCACAACGGAAAAACGTGAAGGTTGAGACCTTGCGGGTTGTGATGCAGTTGGCGCGATTTCCCCTGCCAAAGAAGATCCTCTCGTGGAGGGAGCTTCCGCGGTAGGTCCCACAACAGACACCTGAGTAGATTTATCCACGGTCTCTGTGGCGACAGAGATGCTACCAACAGAATCTTGCATTGAGATTGTTTTATCTTTAGCAATACTTGTTGAATTAACGGCGCTGGAGGATACGCATATCCTATCATTCCGTCCCAAGGGATCGATAGAGCGTCTACAGCAAATGCTCTTGGATCCGGACACGGGGACACATACGTCTGCAACTGATTGTTGAGATGTGTCGCAAATAAGTCTATCATTGGCCGTTCCCATTGGTAGCAAATCTGATTGAATACTTGTTTGTTGAGAGTCCACTCCGACGGCAACAAGCGACCCTTTCGAGAAAGGGAGTCTGCTAGCACATTCAGACGACCCGGTATGTGACGGACCGAAAGAAGAACGTGATGTTCCAACGCAAACAGAAGGATTCTTTCCGTTAGATTGAACAACGGAACTGAATGAGTGCCTCCCTGATTCCGTATATACGCCACTACTGTCGTATTGTCGGATAGGATTTGGACATGAGCATCGTGAATAATGTCCATCCAGTGACGTAACGCAAGCCAAATTGACATCATTTCCTTGATGTTTATGTGCTTGCACAGGAATTGCGGATCCCAAAGACCCTGGCATCTCGAATCCGTTGGGATTAATGATGCACCCCAACCTGTTTGACTGGCATCCGTCATAATGGTAAAACTCGGATCCGGCAACTGCAGCGGTACTCCTTGAGTTAACCACTGAATGTTTGCCCAAGTCTGAATCTCTTGTTTCACTTGATCTGACAAGAGAACGTCTACATCGAGCGAATGAATTTTCACACTCCAATTCTGAGTCAAGAAAATTTGAAGAGGCCGTGTGCGTAGCCGTCCCATCGGAATGAGATCCGCAGCGGCTCCGCACAGACCTATCAGTCTCATAAATTCTCTCGCTGTGACTTTGTCTGTATTTAGACAATAGCGAGCGTAACAACTGACTAATTTCGCTCTGGTTAACGGCAGACGAACGAGATTGTTGTGCGTCTCGAAGCTCATTCCCAGATGAGTGAATGACTTGGACGGCACCAGATCCGACTTCTCCTCGTTTACTATGAAACCGAGACGTCGGAGCAATAGAAGAAGATTCTGAACATCGTTCTGAAGCGTTAACTCGTTGCCGTACCTCTGAAGAATGTCGTCCAGGTAGGCCGACGTTACCGCAGACGAATGAGCTCGGAAGTAAATCATTACCGAGTTCATTACCCGAGTGAAAGCCCAGGGTGCTAGATTCAATCCGAAGCACATGGCCCGGAACTGATACACCACTCCTAGGACTGCGAAGCGTAGATACTTTCGGAATGTCGGATGTACCATGACGTGAAAGTACGCATCTTTGAGATCTATGCTCGTTGCATAATCGTTCACCCGAATACTCGCTCTGACCGATCGAATCGTCTCCATATAAAACTTCGGAGCGATGATCAGCTTGTTTATCCAGCTCAAATCTATGACTGGACGGAACGAGCCGTCTGGTTTCGGAACCAGAAACAGATGGCTGTAGAATCCCAGCGATTCCTGGTTTTCTACGACCTCTACCGCGTTCTTCATTAAAAGAGACTGCACCTCTGATAGCAGAGCGTCTCTTTTCTGAGGGTTTGACGGAAGATGAGTCCACTTTGGACTTCGAGTTAATGGAGGCTTTCGTTTGAAGGATATCTTTAGACCTTCCGAAGTCACTCCTCTCACCCACGGATCGTCCGTAATCGACGCCCACTCTTGAGAAAAACTCGACAACCTTCCGCCAACCGGAACGCGATAGAGGTTTGAGCCATCACCTCCTGGATCTGCGAGGCCTGCGGTAGGAGAAACCACGTCTTCCACGACCCGCACCTCGCCTCGTCGACCTCGGGGCGTCCGACCGATTGTCCCGGCCTGAAGGACGTCCCGAACGAGAGTCGCTATCCTGACGGTCTCTCGAATAAGAGCTAGAGGACGCACCGGAACCTCTATAGGAACCTCTCTTGGGCGGATAAGACCCAGAAGTGCCCGCCTTATTCGTGTCTGCTGAATCCGACCTTTTAGGAGCGGATCTAAACAACAGAGAATCACTAGCTTTCTTTTTAATATTATCATAAATAGCGGAAAGCTTGCCGTCAAAGAGAAGATCTCCTGAGACCGAAGCGACTCTAAGAGAGTTCTTCACCTTAGAATCCACTAGTGTGGATGTAGACAGGGCTGCGTCACGTCTAACCAACTCCAGATTTGCCACTGAAAGGGCGGAGTTACACGTGGAATAAGCTACTGCCCTTGAAAGAAGTCTTAAGGAGGATTGTATATCCTGAAACTCTTCCCCTTGAAGACGCAGTGATAACGCCTTCGTAAGGTGATCTGCGTAAGATAAGGCATCTAAATTGGCTCTGTTAGACGCAATAGCTGTTTCCAACACTGCGGTTGGAATAGAAGCTGACGACGGTAATGATAGCTCTAAGTCTTCCGCCTCGTCGTCCATACGCAGAGGAACTCTCGGTATACCCTGACCTGCCGTATCGAATTTATTCCTTGCATTAATGAAAGGCAGGTTGAGAGTATTTGCGGACAAGAAGCCTGCTTTCCCTGTCCTGGAAGCAAGTTTAAAAATAGCGTCGTTCAATAATTCAAATGTTCTTGCAACATTATTGGACTGCGACGGAAACTCGGGAGCGATGTCCCTGAACCGCTCGAAAAAATCAGAGTCCAATGACGCTATAATTCTCCTGTCCGGAAGCGCAGCAGTCTGGCCCGACGGAACAACTTGAGGAAGAAAGTGCCGGATGAAGTCTACGGCAGCTTTGTGTTGTTCCGAAAGGGATAGCTCCAATTCATCCGTATCCCTTTCACCATCCGGTCGGACCTCCCGATGTTCCCGGTCGTCCGCCCCCGATGCTTCGGCGGAGCGTACCGACCCAGCGCCGTCGGATAATTCTCGATCCGACACCGTCTCTGTCGGCTGCTGGGATGCTGCGATAAGCTGTGCTATCTGCACTAGAATGTCCGACGTCGAGACCTGCGGAGGAGCGGTCTTTCGCTGCTTTGCCGAGGGCAGCTCCGCATCAGATGGCTCCCGCATACTTTTCCTATGCGAACGTCCGGAGTCCATCGGTCTCGAGTCCCTGGCTGCCGGATGGTGTGACCTGGTCGCCGAATAATCCTTCATCGGCGAAGCTGGCAAGATATCGGAGGTCACGCAGCCAAGGTGCGGTCGTGTGCGCCGGCGAGAAGAGGAAGCCTTAACAGTCTCTGCGGACTGCTTATACAACGGAGCGTCCCGAGCGACGGACGTATGCTCCGCTAAAGACACATTTTGTACCACAACATCTGGTCCCAGATGTTGTTGTACGAGAGAGGGGCCTCTCTCGCTCGCGGCCCGGCTGGACCTGGACGAGCTAGGAACCGGACTAAAAGGCTTCCTCCGTTCTCGTTCACTATCCGCCGTCACTGGGTGTGCATCTATTATTTTTATAGTGCTCGCATCACCCAAAATTTCCTCTTGGACCGCATCGGACGAACCCGGCTGCCGAACCATTCGGTGAATGGACGCTACACCGGGCGAGCTAGCGGACGACATTTGTCTAATCTCCATGAGCACTTTTGCCGCTAGCTCTGTATTTAATTGTGACGACGGACGCACACTTGAAGAAGATAACATGGAAACATCACCCTGTTCTGGTTCCTCTGAAATAGAAACTGAGAGAGTAGAGAGACCTTGTGGAGAAAGAGCCGGCATCGCTCTTTCTCCAGAAACAACATATCGTGACACACGTTTCCAATGTTTCTCATCCCAATGTTCACATACAGGACAGGGATTAATGCGAGAACACTGACTACAATTTATGCAATAATCATGAAAGTCAGAGGAAGATTTCTTCCTATTACAATTTGAACAAGTTCCTTTCATTGTGAAGGAACAACAATAAGTCCTAGTTACTCGCAAAAACCCCTGACACAAAGATACATAATAACATGATCCATTAATAAATGAAAAAACAATTGCAAAACAAAATAATTTTGAAAAAATATTTTTTCAGAGAAGCCCAAGTTGCTGAAAAGTAACGTTGAGCCCCGATGGATCCGATGGCAAAGTGTGGTCAAAAATTTTAAAATTATATAAAATAATTAATGAGACACTTTCGGATAATATAAATGTATCTTATAATGAGATAAACTACCTCAAAGGCAAACAGCCCCCCTCAAAAAAGGCTGTTGCCAATGAAAACAAACAGTGTAAACACAGAAGAAAACATGACTCCAGGCACTGAAAAAACTGGCCCGGAATCAGTCCTCAATTACACTCTATCTGATGCAAAACAGAGACTCCCAGGGGAGAATCTGCAGAACATCAGATGGAAGATGCAGAACACAAACGTTATACACCCATGGGTGAAAACGTAACTATGGGGAAAATAACAGAAAACATTCTGTAACCAAGCAACTCTCCCAGGGAAATTTTAGAAATGAAACTTCTCAAAAATATGCCAAAAGCATGGGAGAATTGCAAGGGGGGACTTTAGAAGGTTAGGGGAGAGGAAACACTGAATAAGCAGTGCAACAATTAGCAAGAATGACAACAAGAGGCGTTTGCCTCGAAAATAGGCAACTTAACATAATTTTAACAAAAAATTTTAAGTACAGCCCTGATTATTTTTTGCCACTTCTTTTTTCCTCTCCTCCTTCTATCCTCCTTAGAATCACATTTTCTCCAAGAATTACGTGTCTGGCATCCTTTAAACTGAGATTTACAAGCACAAAGATCAGTGAGATGTTGACTGATGAAGGGCCAAACAGAGAATGATATTTGGCGCCAATTTCGGGACGACTGCGTCACTGCGCATGCGCAGTAGAGTCGTACTATGGAGGTCCTTTAGGACATGATTTCTTTTTGTTTTGGATGCAAATTTTGGGGATTGGGGGGCAAAATTTGTGTTTGGCCCTGGTTTTTGTGGAGTTAGCACCAGCTAAGTCTGGGTCATTGGTACAGTATAAAAATATAGTGTTCTGCCGACTTTACTCTCAGTTGTGGCCAATCATAGTATAGTATGTTTGACGCTTATACCTAACAATGATCTCTGTAATGAAGGTGCCGACTAGTCGACTGGCGAATTTCAGCGTCCACTTTTTTAGTAATAGAGTCGAGGTCGACTAGTTGAACAATCGTTTCAGCACTAGTCCATAACATAGAATAATGCATCTGCCTAATAATACACTTATGACACGCGTGAGCACTGAAATCCCACATGTTATCATCTGAATATCACTTAACTGACTAGACAGCCTTACAGGTACCCAAAGGCATATCATATGCTCGTATATGACATATAGACGAACAACCACAGGAAACAAACCAACTAAAAAGTGGATGTGCCCATGAGATCGCCATAGAACACGACCCAGCTGCCAATCGAGAAGTCATAAAATGCATGTATATACTTAAATGCATACAAGGCTTATGGGAAGAAAACTATGTGCCCGGTAATCGCCTCTTAACACATTGGCGGTGGGGAGGGGGGATTCAAATTCATATCGAACTCCCCTCACCTGCGTTACTTGAATCGTTCTTGTGTTAGTCATCAAATAGTATAGAAACTGCAAGGCTCCCTCATGTCTGACCGACTCCATAATGCCACTAAGGGCAGAGAAGGACGTGATGAACAAATACACTGTATTTACATAATAACTCGCACCAAATCATTCCGGTTTGAAGAGAATAACCTCCTCTAACAAACGGTATCATGTCTGATAGGACAACTAACTCAGTCTAGATGAAGCAGCTAAAGGTCTTTCTGTAAGTGAAGACCATTAAAAGCTGATAACTGAGGCCCTAGAAGCTTTCTAAGGAGACTTACAATGCTAGCCATAGCTTCATCTACGTGAAGACAGATATATCGGTGTAAGTTGCGACCCTGAAGGCTCACTTAATGGAGACTGACAGGTATCGTCGCGCAAGGTAAAGAGTGAAAAGCCGCTATATAAACAGCCCTAAATTCCCAGAGACCGCAGTCCCAAAAGATAATAAATTCAGTTATGCCACTGCATAATACTCAAAAAATCTCACTCAAGATTTTAGCTTGGCTACTATGGTGTAACAATAAGACTCAAGTCTATGACACCTAGGAAAAACAAACCAAAAAGCACAATATCTTTTTTGGTTGTATTCCCAAAAGACAGCGGACACAGCCTAACAGAAGATACCGGCGTCCACAATGACATAATTGTCTTGACGCCAAGACATATCTCAGCCTATCTATGCACTATCCATCCGGATTCAGGACGAGAAATAGGTGATAATAAAAAACTGGAGAATAATTTCGACGATGTCTAATGCTTTTCTTCAATAGGAAAGCTTATACCTCCAGAAGGAAAGCCTCTCTTGGAAGATTTGTCTAACAAGTATTCTTGTAAGTGGAGCTTGCTCGGACTGATAGCCGCAGGTCTGCCAAGACTACATTCTCATCCACTGATCTTCTGCAATTTATCCACTTTTGCTAGGTTTGTAACCTACCACCAAGTGGCAAGCAACCGAAATCTATTCTCGACAACCTCAATTGATCCCTTCAATAACAGAGCCTTTACACGACTCTCTTTGAAAGGAACTTCTGTGATTAATGTCCAGTTTCTCGTGAAGTTGATAATCCTCCGTCAACTGGCAAGCAATAGAGGCCATGTCCATCATATGTACGACTTACAATGCTTACAGGAGGAGAAACTATGACCTCCGCGCGAAGAAGCTCGTCTCTTCGACCTCAATTGTTCCCTTCAATAAGAGCCTTTACCTCCACGAGAAGCGACTCTCTTTGAAAGGAATTTCCTTTATTAACGTCCAGTTTCTCGTGAAGATGATAACCTTCTGTTAATCATCGGCCTAGGGGTGTCTGATCCATAGCCTTGATCAGACCTATACCACTTTCCCGAGTCGCTATAATGACGACTTCCAGAGTAAATATAAGAGGGTTATTGTACCCTCGCGAGACATTCTCATGATGCTTTCTTAGAAGCAGAGCGGCCTCGCTTACCCCGGTCTGCTGAAGTGTGTTGATGAGACAGCAACTTCAATAATAGAGCACTGAAGCTTCTTGTAGCCTGCACATATATCAACGTAAGCTTGTCGTCAAATAGTATATTTCCGGTAACTGAAGCGACTCAGAGAGATTTTCACCTTGTCATCTATAAGTGATGACAATGCAAGGGCAGTATCACGTCTTACCAACTCCAAATTCACTGTCCGTGCAGATTTGTATGAGTCATACATGACTGCCCTGGAAAGAAGAACTCTTAGCGAGGAACCACGTCCTCATATTTCTTTCCATTGAGACGTTGCGCCATACCTCTGAATAGGTGATCTGCTTAGGACATTGAGCACAGATTCGCTCTTTTCAATGAAATAACACATTCCATCATTTCCGAGCCTATATTAAATGATGCAGGTAGGGACATATTTTCATCCCCAGCCTGCTCATCTAAACGCAGACTTATTCAGATGGAACAATATTCTTAAGCGCTTAAGACTTTTCATACTCTTAAAGTGTTCTTCTGTGAGAGATGGAGACTCACACTCCGTATCCCTCTCACCATTCAAATGTTCCATCCGCAAATATGGTCAACTCCATCTGACTGAACGGATGACTGGACCAATGCAGCCCCGACTGACAGCTCACCATCAGAGTCTGTTAAACGGTAGTACTAGTCTCAAACGACTAGCTATCAACCCGAACTTGCGAAGTCAGATAGCTAGTCTGTGGTCAAAGCGCTTCATTAATGAAGCAAGGGAAGATGTCATAGCTGCCACCGAATCCGGCTGCAGTGTGGAAGAAGCATCCTGAACTGCAAGCGTGAACAGGCGTCCCAACTCACTAAAGTTTCTCGCACCAAAAACAGTCAACCCTGACTGCTGACGGAAAGGAGAGGCATCCAGACTCGTCACATAGGACGGATGCTCCTCCTCAATGAAGTTTCTTACAACACAAAACAGTCATCCCCGACTGTTAACGGGACAAAAACATGCTCTGCACTCTCGATCTGTCCCCAGATCTCATAGAGTATCCTGCTCAGAAACTTCTAGGCTTAATCCTCTTTAGTGCGCTTCCATGTAAGTAGAAGCCATAACTGCGGCCAGCTCCGGCTGCAGTGTGGAAGGAACATTTCAATGCGTGTTCCGACTCAATAAGGTTTCTCACTACGGACACAGTCAGCCCCGACTCTTAATGGGATGGAGAGGGTTCTCCAAACAGAGATCTGATCCCAGATCTAGCCGAGAGTCCTGTAGAGAAACTTCGGGCTTCTTCTACATGCACAACTGACCAGACCGCCCCAGCACCATCCGACAGCTGAACACTGGAGTCTGCTCTTGCATTAGCTGGGATGCTGCTAATAGCTGCACAACTGTGACAGCAAGTCCATTCCCGAGGCTTGAGGAGCCATGGTCTTCTGTTTTTCCCACCACTTGCTGCTCCTGGGATGAAGATCCGGAGATAGATCTCTTCTCCGAGCGTTGCGTTGATCGATGCCTCAGATCGCTAGCTATCGGATGGTCCAACTTCAAGGGCGAAGAATGGTTCTGTCTTCGTGCGGTTGACTGGTTATCTAAATTCCGGTAGCTAGTCTGCGGTCATGTGTGCTTTAATAACGTAGCGGAGGAAGCCATGACTGAAGCCGATCCCAGCTGCAGACAAGACAGAGCGTCCCGAGAGGTGAGCGGACGTATGCTCCGTCTCGTTGAAGTTTCTCATAACAGCATTTGGCCCCAAATGTTGTTAGGTTAGAGAGGGTTTCTCCCGTCCGCGGTCTATTAGACCTCGCCGAGCCTCCCAACAAGAAACTTGCTGACTTCCTCCCTATTTCCGTCATCACTGGGTGAGCTTATTTATATTTAAGTGCTCGCTCTACCCACATCTACATTTCCTTCAACCGCCACAGACTTACCCAGTGTCACGGCTCCCAAAGACGGAGCAACCGCTTCACAGGTCGAGCTGGCTGCTTGCAAGAGATTAAGAACACTAACTAGAGGCCTTATCCCTTCTTGCATATCATGAGCACTGCAGCTAGCTCTATTTGCTCAATGGAGCACAACGGCGGTAGCACACTTGGATGGGTGTCACAATATCATCACCGTGTTCATGTTCCTCTGAAATAGAAACTGAAAAAATGAATTATAACGCAGTGAGAGGCCTGGACTCAGAACTTCACCACCAACAACGTACCGCGACACCAGTCTCCAACATTAGTCATCCCAGTCAACACAAGAATGACAAGAGTCTGCAGGAGTGCATCGACTACAGTCGATACCAGTCCTCCAAACTTCACAACAAAATAAAATGGTGGGGGGTTGAACCCATGTTCAAACTTGGGCTGTATTACTAGCTGATAAATACACACATATGAACTTTGTTTGAAATCAAATAATCCAAAATGGAGTTATCGGTCAGAAACCAATTGTTTATGGGTGGACGGACCATTTACGTAATATGACCGTTTTTACAAATGGGCGTATAAAAAAGTAATATCAAATTTGAAGAGAATCGTATAATTAGAAATGGATTTATCTTCTGGATACCATGGGGAGGTGGGAGGGGTGGATTGATTCTACAAATCTCCCCCAAAGTTTTGGAGGCAGCATCAAAGTTCCCCACTCCCATTTCCTTCCAATCTGTATTACTTTTTGTAAAACAACAGAAGTAAGCTACAGAAGGCATTTCTTTATATTTCAAACTGTGAAGCTCAGGTAATGAATAAAAAAGCTGCATACAAGTAAAAGAAATCATATCTGTAAATGCAATTATTAAAAGTTGTATTGATAATCCAAGAAAGAAAATTGACAAAGTATGTGTTAGAAGCCCAATTTCAAATTTAAAGAAACTAAATTTCGAAAACCGTTTTGAAAAGGGTTAAATTAATGCAAATATTAATTGAAACCACTGCATACAATGTCAGTAGACCTTGCCCCAAAGGAAAAACTAGAGGGGGTATCAGTACCCTGTGGCTCACCAGCAGGTTGCCAATGTAAAGGGGTGGCTGGAGTAAAAAAAAAAAAGTCCAAAACCTGCACACATAAGTCCAAAGTTAAAGTAAATAAACAGCTAAAGGGTTAAATAATATAATAATAGCCCCAAGAAGCATGCTAACATAAAATAGGAACCATGGCAAAATGCTACAAGGTAAGTCGCCACTTTGAAGAAA
This sequence comes from Pictodentalium vernedei, assembly GCA_031216915.1. Classification (NCBI taxonomy): domain Eukaryota; kingdom Metazoa; phylum Mollusca; class Scaphopoda; order Dentaliida; family Dentaliidae; genus Pictodentalium; species Pictodentalium vernedei. The sequence continues at coordinate 188,763,070 of CM062292.1, read as the reverse complement.
AGAAAGACAAACCTCAATACCTGCAAAAAAAGTAAAAAAAAAAAGTATCACATTTCTTTCAATGGGTTAAAATTGAGAAACACACCCTGATAATGTCACAGTAACCACCATGGCAATCTGCCAGTAAGGTGAAACTCTACCTGAAAAATATCCACTTGGAAGAAAAGAAAGAAAAACCTCAAAACCTGCACATAAACGTCTAAAAAGTATCACATTTGTTTCAAAGGGTTAAAATTGAGAAAAATACCCTGAAAATGTTACAGTAACCTCCATGGCAATATGCCAGTGAGGTAAAACTCCACTTAAAAAAAATATCAAAACCTGTACACAAAAGTCAAAAACCTGCACACAAAAGTCCAAAATTAAGGTAAATAAGCAGCTAATGGGTTAAATAATATAATAATAGCCCCAAGAAGCATCCTAACATAAAATAGGAACCATGGCAATATGCTACAAGGTAAGTCGCCACTTGGAAGAAAAGAAAGACAAACCTCAAAACATGCACATAAAAGTCAAAAAAAGTATCATATTTGTTTCAAAGGGTTAAAATTGAGAAAAATACACTGCAAATGTCACAGTAACCACAATGGCAATATGCCAGTAAGGTGAAACTCTACTTGAAAAATATCCACTTGGAAGAAAAGAAAGACAAACCTCAAAACCTGCACATAAAAGTCAAGAAAGTGTCACATTTGTTTCAAAGGGTTAAAATTGAGAAAAATTGAAATGTTAAGGTAACCACCATGGCAATATGCCAGTAAGGTAAAACTCCACTCAAAGACAAAATTTCAAAACCTGTACACAAAAGTCAAAAACTTGCACAGAAAAGTCAAAAACCTGTACAGAAAGGTCAAAATTCAAGTAACCAAGCATGGAAAGGGTTGAATAAAATATTACTATCCCTGATAGCATGCTGACATAAAAAAAAAGAAGCAAAATAAAAAAAAAATGAAAGTGTCAATGACACTGTAGCTCAACTTGTTAAGACATGTACATGTATAGTATGTGACACAGCAATGACAAACATCTACGTAATGACCTGATAACAAAGGTACATGTAAAGTATTGTAACAGTCTGTACATAAATACGGACCGTAGCCTGTAACAAATGTATAGGTAAAGTATTGTAAAAGTGGGTGACAGTCAGATGCTAAACTAGAAAAGAAATCTTTGAGTCCCAGAGTGGGTCTGACTGAACCCCAAAATATTTGTTCTCATAGCACAGTGATAACAAAGGCACCCCAAAACACACTCGTTCCTGTCCCAAGGTGAAAACAAAGGTACCCAAGAAGTTTCGTGAAGATCAGTTCATAAATACTAGCTGTACAGAAGTTGTGACAAAAAACTGATTGGACATAATTTCGGTACAAAATAGCCACTGGCAGCCATCTTGAATTTTGGGCCGCACCCAGAAACACTTGTCCTCGTCCCAAGGTGATAACAAAAGTACCCAAGAAGTTTCGTGAAGATCGGTTGATAAATACAGCTTCTAGTCCGGGCCGTATTGACATGTGCGTTTACAGTGTATAAGTAGCACTGAATAAATCAAAGTTCATCTAATTTGCATAATTTCTGCACGAGAAAAAAACCTGTACTATATGTGATGTATTCCATGTTACTAAACATTCATACAAAAATTTATTCAAATCAGAACTTTCATACAGAAGTTCTGTACAAAAGACTGATTGCACTAATTTTGGTACAAAATGGCTGCTGGTAGCCATCTTGAATTTCGGACCACACCCAAAAACACTCGTTCTCATCCCACGGTGATAACAAAGGTACCCAAGAAGTTTCGTAAAGATCAGTTCATAAATACGGCCTTTAGACTGAGCAGTATAGAAGTTGTGTACAAAAAAAACTGATTAAACCTAATTTTGGTACAAAATGGCCACTGGCAGCCATCTTGAATTTTTGGACCGCAACCCAGAAACACTCGTTCTCGTCCCAAGGTGATAACAAAGGTACCCAAGACGTTTCGTGAAGATCGGTTCATAAATACAGACTCTAGCCCGAGCCGTATTGACATGTGTACTTACTGTGTGTAAGTAGCACTGAAAAAATCAAAGTTCATCTAATTTGCATAATTTCTGCATGAGAAAAAAACCTGTATTATATGTGATGTATCCCGTGTTACTAAACATTCACACAAAAAATTATTCAAATCAGCGCTTTCAGATGGAAGTTCTGTGCAAAAATCTGATTGCACCTAATTTTGTACAAAATCGCTCCCAGCGATCTTGAATTTCGGACCAAACCCCAAAACACTGGTTCTCGTCCCACGGTGATACCAAAGGTACCCAAGAAGTTTTGTAAAGATCAGTTCATAAATACAGCCTCTAGACCGAGCCGTATTGGCATTTGCACTTACAGTGCTGAAAGTAACACTAAATACATTAAAGTTAGTCTAATTTGCATAATTTTTAGCACGAGAAAAAAACCCGTATTATATGTGATGTATCCCATGGTACTAAACATTCATACAAAAAATTATTCAAATCAGCACTTTTCATATGGAAGTTCTGCGCAAAAATCTGATTGCACCTAATTTTGCACAAAATGGCTGCCAGCGGCCAACTTGAATTTCGGATCGGACCCAAAAACACTCGTTCTCGTCCCACGGTCATAACAAAGGTACCCAAGAAGTTTCGTAAAGATCGGTTCATAAATACGGCCTCTGACCTGAGCCGTATTGAATTGTTGATGGACAGACGGACGACTGGCCATGGCATAAGCTCAAATTAGGCTTTGCCAAAGTTGAGCTAAAATCAAAACCTGCACACAAAAGTTCAAAATGAACAACGCCGACATGAGGGCTATGCCATAGGCTCACACAACTATTGTTGGTAGCCAACAATGACATTGTAACACAGTATTTGAAGAATATAAGGTACAACCTTGAAAAGCAAAACTTTAATCCGAAACTTTAAGCTGGGAATACTAAGTAAAATTGACGGCAAAAAAGGGTTAAATATTTCCTAAAACCTATAAAAGAAATCACTGATGTAAATGCAATCATTAAGTTGTATTGACCATGAAAGAATTAAAGTAACAAAGTATGTGGTAAAAGCCTAATTTCCAATACAAAGAAACTAAGTCTGAAAACATTATTAAAAGGGGTTCAAATCCTGCCAATATTACTTAAAATCAGTAGACAGTATTTTACCACTAACTTTACCCAAAACTCTAAATGGTAACAGACAGACAGATGGACAGATGGATGGTATGATGGATGGACAGATAGGCAGTTGAAAGTCATGACTATAGCCCTAACTACAAACAGTCCAGCTAAAAATGTCTAGTTGGCACTCCTGGAGGGGGGTATTTAGAAGGGGTCAAATTTTTTTCCGCATGTAGTCACTTGCAAAATGCATTTTCGACCAAAGAAAAAAATATTGCTTAAATGGCCCTGAGGGAGAAGGGGGGAGGTGTTGTTATAGGAGTAAATTTTTTTTGCACGAAGTCACTCTAAATCCTTCAAAATGCATTTTGGACCAAAGAAAAAAAAGTACCTAATTGCCACCAGGGGAAGAGAGGGGAGGGGGGGGGGGGGGGTGGAGGGGTATGGGAGTTTAAAAAAAGTTCTGCATGAAGTCACTCTAAATACTTCTAAATACTTCAAAATGCATTTTGGAGCAACGAAAAAATGTTTAATTGGTGGGGGAGGGGGTGGGGATGGGGCTGAACAGGGCAGGGCAATAACTTCAACAATTTTCATTGGATAATTGTGGTCATCGAACTTGACATAGAGACATGTACTGAAAAGAATTGAAATCTGTTAACTATTGTTCAAGTTATGGCATGAAAAAAGTTCAGACAGACAGACGGTCGGCCGGCCAGATGGATGGATGGACAGACAGACAGATGGACAGACAGACAGATGGATGGACAGAGCTCTGTGCTATATCCATGTGGGTGTGGGGGGGGATAAAAAGTAACAAAGTATGTGGTAGAAGCCCAATTTGAATTTTAGAGAAAGTAAGTTCGAAAACCATTTTGAAAAGGGTTAAATTAATGCCAATATTATTTGAAACCAATGTGTACAGCTTCAGTAGACCTTGCCCCAAATGAAAAACAATGACGTTGTTAACACAGCATTTGAAGAATGAAAGGTAGAAACTTGAAAAGCAAAACTTTAATCCGAAACTTTAAGCTGGGAATACTTAGTAAAACTGACTGCAAAAACAAAAGGGTTAAAAAAAAAATAAAAGAAATCATTGATGTAAATGCAATCAGTAAGTTGTATTGACCATGCAAGAATTAAAGTAACAAAGTATGTGGCAAAGTCCAATTTCAAATACAAAGAAACTGAGTCTGAAAACATTATTAGGGGTTAAAAGCATGTCAATATTAATGAAAATCACTGTAGAAAGGTTCAGTAGACAGACACTGTCCCTTATAGGAAACAGTGACATTGCAGTAAAGTGTTTGAAGAAATAAAGGTGTAACTTTGTAAACAAAAAAAAAAACTTTAACCAAAAACTTTAACCTGGAAGTTGTAAGTTAAATTGCCATACAAAAAAGGGTTAAATATTTCCCAAAATAAGATGAAAAACATAATGAGAATGATACAATCAATAGTAATTAATATTAATGTAAAAGAAAAAAAAACTTTAACCTTGACTAAAAAACTTTAACCATAAACTTTAACCAAAACTCTAAATGTTAACAGACGGACGGACAGACAGACAGATGGACAGATGGGTGAAAGTCATGACTATAAAACAGTCAGGCTAAAAAGGAGATTTTAAGGCACAGATGTCAGTTCCTTGTTGCTGACTTTAGGGCCAAACAAAGAATGATGTTTGTGTCAATTCCGGTCTCTTCCTGACCACTGTGCATATGCAGATGGTAAAGTATGGAGGACCAGATAGGACTTTTAATTTTCAGTTTTGCAAGCAAATTTTGGGGATTGGGGGGGGGTTCAAAATTTGTGTTTGGCCCTTGATAACTTTGAGTTTGCACCAGCTAGTCTGGGCCATTGGTTTATAGTATAAAAATATAAAATAAAAATATACTTGTTTCTCAGGCACCTTCTTCACCACTGAAAATCTGCCTCATCACATTTTTTATCATGGAAATCTCTTCACCGATACTATTACAGGACTAAAAAATTAACCAACACTGTCTTGTTTGACAGTACTCACTCAGCTCTGTCAAACAAGATACAGTTGGTTAAATTTGCAACAGCAGCACAGGGGGTGGGCAGGGTAAAAATTGCAGACACAGTGTGGGTGAATGTCACTGAAACTTGTGTTGAGGCAGGGGTGGGTGTTGGTTGGAAACATAAAACCAGAGGCGCAACTGAGCATAAAATGCTCGCCTGGCTCAAGTTGTCAAAAGAGATGAGTGTATCAGTAAGTGACCGGCATACGGAGCCCAAATATTAACCCAAGGACTCGATTTGAACAAAGTTGAATCTGACACCCCTAGAGATGTCACACACCAAATGTGAAAAGATTCTGACTGGTGGATCCGAAGAAGTTTTTCAAGAAATTTTCTCATATTGCACTCAGGTAAAGTATGGGCACCAATAAAGAGCCCAAATATTAACCCAAGGGCCCAATTTGAACAAACTTGAATCTGACCCCCCCCCCCCCCCCCCACCCCCACCCCTTCTCTGGGATGTTGTTTATCAAATATGAAAATATTCTAACTGGTGGATGTGGAAAAAGAAGATTTTTAAAGAAATTCCCTCAAAGGGTACTACATGTATGCATGTATGTTACAATTTGGGCTCCCACAGGGAGCATAAATATTAACCCAGTGTGGCTTGATTTGAATAAACGTGAATCTGACTCCCCTCCCCCCCCCCCCCCCCCCCCCCCCCCCCCCCCCCCCCCCCCGAGAAGTTGTATACCAAATATGAAAGGATTCTGACTGGTGGATCTGAAGCAGATTTTTTTTTAAATGTTTTCATATTGCACTAAGATAAACTTTGGGCTCCAATAAAGAGCCCAAATAACAACCCAGGGATCCGATTTGAACAAACTTGAATCTGGTCCCCTAGAGATGTTGTATACCAAATATCAAAAGAATCTGATGGGTGGATCTGAAGAAGATTTTTAAGATTATTCCCCATATTGCACGAAGTTAAAATTTGGACTCCCATGGGGAGCCCAAATATTGACCCAGGGACTTAATTTGGACACACTTGAATCTCACCCAACCCCCTCCCCCCCCCCCCCCCTCTCCCTAGAGATGTTGTATAACAAATAAGAAAGGATTCTGACTGGTGGATCTGAAGAATATATTTTTGAATTTTTGAAAAAATTTATGGGTGCTATCAGAGTTATGCCCCTTGTGGTGCCCCCTGTGGGCACGGCAAGTTTATTTGAACAAACCTGAATTGACATATGATAAGGAACATGCACACCAAATTTGGTTCAATTTGGTCCAGTAGTTTATGAGAAGTCGATAATGTAAAGTTCACGACAGACGGCAGACGACGATGGACGACGACAGACAACAGCGGACGATGACGGACGGCAAGTGATAAGTTAAGCTTCCTTCGGCGAGCTAAAAACAGGCCAATCTTTAAATTTGTTAAAATGAATTTTAAAAGAAATTTTCTCATATTGCACTAAGTTCAACTTTGGGCTCCTATAAAAGAGCCTGAATAACAACCCAGGGATCCGATTTGAACAAAGTTGAATCTGACCCTACTAGAGATGTTGAATACCAAATATCAAAAGAATCTGACTGGTGGATCTGAAGAAGAGGATTTTTAAAGATTATTCCCCAGATTGCATGAAGTTAAAATTCAGACTCCCATTGAGAGTCCCAATATTGACCCATGGACTCAATTTCAAAACAACTTGAATCTGACCACCCTAAGGATGTTGTATAACAAATATGAAAGGATTCTGACTGGTGGATCTGAAGAAGATTTTAAAAGAAATTTTCTCATATTGCACTGAGGGATCCAATTAGAACAAACTTGAATCTGACCCCCTAAGAGATGTTGTATACCAAATATCAAAAGGATCTGACTTGTGGGTCTGAAGAAAAAGGTTTTTAAAGATTATTCCCCATGTTGCACCAGGTTAAAATTCGAACTCCCATAGGGGGCCCAAATATTGACCCAGGGACTCGATTTGAACAAACTTGAATCTGACCCTCCCCTCCCCCTCCTCACCCCCCTAGAGATGTTGTATACCAAATATGAAAGGATTCTGACTGGTGGATCTGAAGAAGATTTTAAAATAAATCTTCTACAAAGAGCCCAAAGATCAATCCAGGGATCCGATTTGAACAATCTTGAATCTGACCCCTCTAGATGTTGTATACCAAATATCAAAAGAATCTGACTGGTGAAGAAGATGATTTTTAAAGATTATTCCCCATATTGCACTAAGTTAATATTTGGGCTCCCATAGGGATCTCAAATATTAACCCAGGGACTCAATTTGAACAAACTTGAATCTGATCCCCCTGAGAGATGTTGTATACCAAATATCAAAAGAATCGGACTGTTGGATTTGAAGGAGAAGATTTTTAAAGCTTATTCCCCATATTGCCATTAGTTAATTATTCAGGCTTCTGTATTGAGGCCAAATATTAACCGAGGGGCTTAATTTGAACACACTTGTCTCTGACCCCCCTATGGATGCTGTAAAACAATTTTTTTCAATGTTTGTAAATATGCTGACTCAGCATTTGTTCAATGCCCTGTACAGAACACCCTGACACAACAAATGGCAATTTTTTTACGCTTCCTTTCTGCTGGTCCCAAGGATGCTTCATACCAAATAACAGTTCTCTGTTCCGTGTGGTTTGGGAAATATGGGCGTTTTAATTTGTTTCTATTTTTAGCCCCTGGGGTTCCCACAAGGCTGTAAAAAATTGGGGTGGGGGTATCAATCAATTACTTAGGACCCACTTATACTACATGCCAAATTTGGTTCAAATCGACCCACTGGTTCTTGAATTACAAATTTTGGGTGGAGCCCAAAATATATATGCTCCCACAGAGAGCACAAATATTGACCCACTAACTTCCCTTAAACAAACTTTAATCTTCAACACCAAAGGATGTTCCATACCAAATATCAAAGCATTCTCTCTGGTGGTTCACGAGAAGATTTTTAAAGATTTTTAGGCTTTTCGGGCATTAACCAGAGCCCGAAGATGGCAGCTACTTCATTTGAACAAAATAGAAACGGTATACTCCATAGTTGGTCTGTGCAATATATGTTTGATTTTGGCTTAATGGTTGTGAAGAAGACAGGTATTTGGTCCAAAATTTCACCTACGACAGATGACAGACAAGGGACGATGGATGTCAAGTGATGGCAATAGCTCACCCTGACTTGCAGTCAGGTGAGCTAAAAATATGCTGAACTGCTTTTTTGAAGATCATTAGATGCACATGCAGATGGTAATTCCTTCAGGTTGTTTTGCCTTTTGTCTCATTAGAACCCAGAATGACATTCACAGTGTGTTAAATCAACTAAATAACACCACTTTTGGTGAATTAGATCACCTATGGTCCACTGGTGACACTAACCCTGTTTTATTGTCTAATCCAAGATGTCTTCAGCAGTTTTACCATGTTTTTTAAATGGATTCTCTAGAATCATCAAGTAGGGTATGAGAACGTACCTTTTCTATAAGGCATTTTTGCAATTTTGAACAACCAGAGCACCATTTGTGGATTTAATGCTATAAAATTATTATTATTTCCAGCTTCAAACACACACATGCCACCATGCTAGAGTGGATACAGATAGGCAATAAAACTGCATAAACTCTGTTCACAATCCACCCTCACCCTATCCCTCGCCCCCCCCCCCCCCCCCCACCCCTCCCCCAATATTGCTGCAAGGTGCTGATGGTGACTTGACCAAGCCCCAACTCACATGAGATTTATAATCATGGCAACAAACTTGAACTTTTTTTTTTTATTCTTCCAGAAGATATTTTGCAATTTTGTACAGCCCTAGAACACCATCCGTCGAGTTTAGGCAATAAAATTATTATTACTTCCATCTCAAATATTTAATCAAATGACTTCACAGTTACAGATGACCTAAATTTACATATACACATTTTGTTGGTCATGATTTCATGCAAAATGAGAACTGGGCAACTCTATAGCAGAACGTGTGGACACATTCTCTTGCCATGTGCCTAAAACAGCCAACTGAAATGCATATAACATTTCATGAAGATCAAAACATCCACATGTATACTGAAGTTGTATTATAGGATGAATGCTTGAAGAGATCTGGGGTGTACTAGGTTACATGCATCCATCCATTATTCCATCCGAATATGTAATGCAACAAATTCTAGTTGGATCATACGTTTTATTTTGCAATTATTCTTTGTGCCCTAGGCTTGGGGGTCATCTTGAAAATTCCAACAATTTGCATACTCTGTGATTTTTGTACCCATGTCAGCATGCACTTTTTGGAGAGCAGATTTTAGTAGTAGTGGGTGTCCCAAAATTTATGAAAAAAAATGTAGGTAGGGGTGTGTGGGTGTAAAATAAGAAAAAAAAGGCCACATTGTGTCTGCAATTTTATTGTTGCCATCCTGTGCAGAATGGGAAATTTTCACTGCTGAAAACATTGGTTTTTATACAGCCACCTGACTTCAATAAGCTACAAGTTAAGTTTAAGTTTGTCATAACACAACTAAAAATATCAGTTGAATTTCTATACAGGTCTGTAGGGTTGAATTATTACAGCCCTGTCAAATAAGACTAAATTGGCTGAATTCCTAGTTGTATTATGAGACAATCTGCTGCTTGAAATTTGGTATTGTGACATCAGTGTATAAAGGATGAATCCCTCAACCTAACATGAAAGGCAGAGGACACTTGCAAATAAATTTCTTGAATAACTAATTTTTTTTCATTTTTTGCGTCAAAAACATAGCTTATGACTACTCATTGGAATGAGCTCAACAAGCTCATTCCAATGAGGGGTATAAGTTATGTTTTTGAGACAAAAAATGAAAAAAAATTATGAAAATTGAGAGTGATTTTTTAGAATAGCACAGGCCGGTTTTGGCTGTTACATTTGGGTAAAGGGTTTTAAGTATATTGAGTTAAAAGAATTTAAAAATATGGGTTTAGAAAATATTCCAAAGTGATGAAAACGAACAATGCAAATAAATTTTAAAAAATCTCTACCTACCTATATCTTTGAAAGATACAGGCTGACCCTGATCAATAATTTCACTCAATATAATATTTGCTAATTTTTTATCTACATTCTTCAGGTTTATAGACGATACGTCTCGTTTTTTTCTTACCTGAAATAAATATAACAGAACTCATTTAGAATGTATATATCACATTCAGCCCTATAAATATTTTTATATCAAACTACCAGGAACTAGTGGTTCAAAAAGTCCAACTCACTCACAAAATGTCATGATTATTTATTTATTGTTGTTTAAGGTCACATATTTCTGCACAATGGCTAATCATGACCACGACAGTTTTATGGGTGGAGGAAGCCAGAGTACCAAGAGAGAACCACTGAGCAATGGCAAGCAACTGTCAGCTCCCCAACATACTAACTCCAAGCAAGCAGGGTTAGTGCTGGTTGAAGTCAAGAGCACCATTGACGTGGAGTACGCCTTAATACACAATGCCAAGGCCCCAACATGAGCAATAGTGCTAAAGTGTCTTGGCCAAGGACACAACGTGGTTGCCGCAGGTGGGAATCGAGCCGAAGACCTCTCGGCTTGCAGCCTGCGCCTCTACCTCCTTAGCCACCGTGCCCCCATCACAATAAATATAGAATATATATAGAATAATTAAAATAATTAAATCAAATTTGTCAGTGATTTATTTATTGGTGTATAAGGTCACTTTTATCATCCATGACTATATCATTACCGCAATACAACTATAAAGTAAGTTTAGCCAATTTAATACAGTGGAACCCTATTAATTGGTAGAGTGCTGGATGGTCATATTTTGGCTTTCTTCTGAAGTCATAGTACCACAATTTAAAGGCTTCATATTCTGTGGATGTGCTTCATATTTTCTTTGAAGTGATATTAATTTATCTGTTGGGATTTGCTCTCCCATAAATTGTAATGAGGAAAAGATGCACAAAGAAATTTTAAGGACCAATAATAATTTAGCACTCTACCATTTAATAGAATAGCCACTTCGCCAGAGAAAAATTATTCAATCAACAAGAGTATTCAATTAAAAGGAAATTGGACACTTTCCTATTTTCCAGTAATAAACTTAGTATGTCAAACAAGATATAATAGAACAAATGCTCAATTTATCAGTAGAATGACCAAATTCCTGTTATTAGTTGTATCCTCCAGTTAATAGAATATTTCTCATAGGCAAAGTAGCTAGTCAATTAACCCTTTACCCAACGTAATGGCCAAAACCGGCCAGCACTATTCTCAAAAATCGCCAATTAATTTTCATTATTTTTTTCATTTTTTGTCTCAAAAACATAGGTTATGACCCCTCGTTGGAACGAGCTCGTTCCAACGAGGGGTCATAACCTATGTTTTTGAGACAAAAAATGAAAAAAATTAGTTATTCAAGAATTATTTTTGCAAGTGTCGTCTGCTTTTCAGGTTAGGTAAAGGGTTAATAGGGTTCTACTGTATTAAAAAAAGAACATGCAACAAGAACACTGTCTTATGAAAGCTGGTAAGATGGTAAGGTGTTTTAGCTATTTCATATGATGCAGAATAGATGGCAAACTACAATATGTTCAACTTACATTGGGTTGTGAAAGCTGCCTAGGAGTTTGAGCTATTTTCTTTGGTGAGGAATAGATACTGCTGGTATCATTTGATAAACTGGAATTTCTTGTTCTTGGAAGAGTATTACTTTTATGTACAGACAAGGGAAGGTTTTTCATTTTCATTGGTTTACTGGAAACTGAAAAGAAAAATAATTACAGCAATTTAACCCTTCATGGAACAGAGATTTATCACATAATCATGATCAAAGAGTCCATATGGAAATATTGTCTGCAACACATCTGTAATGTCAAGTGAACATGACATCATAATAATAACACTTTGCCCGGCCACTGAATTGTCATGGTTCTCAGGTAAGAAGGCCCTTGATTCACTCTGTGCTCCCAAATGCCTCCCTATCCTTACGTCTTTTCTCTCCTCCCAACACCCAAAAACGAACTGCTTCATGATATCCCATACCCCATTCTTCCCTATCTCTCTAATAAGCATCCTAACCCTCTTCTTTGTGTCCCTCACTTACCATGAATTCTCCTTTCTCCCATTCCACTTCCCCATTACATTCCCAGTGAATCTTATTCTGTTAGACTGGTATTTTGGACATTCTAACAGAAAGTGTTCCAGGGTCTCCACTAGGTTTATTCCCAACAAGATGAATCCCAACAAGACGAATGTCGAAAATGGTCATCCCAACAAGATGAATCCCAACAAGCCAAATTTAACAAGAGTGCACGTATCGCTGAAGCAATACAATGTCCCCTACCGGACTAATGAGCATTAATAATTATACAAATGTTATAACCTAGATGTGATCAGCATGAATTCCGCTGATGCATTTCCAAAAAAAGTCCAGAAAACTGATATTTTGGTGCTTTTCCATATTTCCAAGGGCCATAACTCAAGAATAATGCAATCAGCATGAAACTCAAACTTGATCTGTAAGTCATCGTTCTATAGTGGGTTACCAAGAATGAAATCATTCGGTTGAAGCATTTCCAAAAAAAGCCCGGAAAACTAAAGTATGACCAACAGACTGACTGACGGATGGATGGACAGCGTGTAAATAAAACTTGATCTGTAAGTCATCATTCTATAGGAGGTTACCAAAAATGAAATCATTCCATTGAAGCGTTTCCAAAAAAAGTCTGGAAAACTAAAGTACGACTGACAGACTGACTGACAGACTGACGGATGGATGGATGGACAGAGTGTAAATGAAACGTGATCTGTAAGTCATCGTTCTATAGTAGGTTACCAAAAATGAAATCATTCCGTTGAAGCGTTTCCAGAAAAAGTCTGGAAAACTGATATTTTGGCGCTTTTCCATACTTCCAACGGCAATAACTCACACAAGAATAAGGCAATCAGCATGAAACTCAAACTTGATCTGTAAGTCATCGTTCTATAGTAGTTTACCAAAAATTAAATCACTCCATTGAAGCGTTTCAAAAAAAACTCCGGAAAACTGATATTTTGGTGCTTTTCCATATTTCCAAGGGCCGTAACTCACACAAGAATAATGCAATCAGCATGAAACTCAAACCTGATCTGTAAGCCATCGTTCTATAGTAGTTTACCAAAAATGAAATCATTCCGTTGAAGCGTTTCCAAAAAAACTCCGGAAAACTGATATTTTGCTGCTTTTCCATATTTCCAAGGGCCGTAACTCACACAAGAATAATGCAATCAGCATGAAACTCAAACTTGATCTGTAAGTCATCGTTCTATAGTAGTTTATCAAAAATGAAATCATTCCGTTGAAGAATTTCCAAAAAAACTCCGGAAAACTAAAGTGTGACTGACAGACTGACAGATGGACGGAGTGCAAACCTATAGTCCCCTCCGGCGATGTCAGTAGGGGACTAATTAAAATGACTTTATAACCCTTTCTTTTTAGGTTTTCCATCGTAAACTGCAAACACGGCTTACTTTTGGACAAAGAGATTTCAATTAACTAGAGTTCAGAGCTGGAAGCCCATTTTGGGGCTTTATCCTGAAGTGTGGGTACCAGAGCTAAAAGGCATCATATTCTGTGGATAGAATTCGATTAATTTTTGGTGTGATATTATTAGGTCTGGGTGGATTGGCCCTGTTACAATTAATGGGAGAGTGCCTTTAGGCACTCTCCCATTAACTGTAACAAGGCAATAAAATATGAACAAAATTTTGATAACCAAAAAAAAAAATAACGTTACCAGTTAACAGAGGTGCCACACTTTGTTACAAGACGCTATTTCCTACAGTTTTTTTGTATCTTTTTTATCAACAAAACTCCCCAACACATGTTCTGAGGGATATGCTCTGGCTGTCAGTCAAGTACAGAATAATTTCCAAGACTTTATTATTAGTTTTTAAGACACAAAACAACATGTCATCAGCCTACTTAGAAGAACTCCTTAATACCAAGAATGTGTGTCAATACAACCTGAGGTCCGATGGTAAAATGCTGCTACATTTCCAAAACATAGGTGTAAGACATTTGGAGAGAGGTCATTCTCATTTGCTGGCCCGCACTTGTGGAATAATTTACAAGAACACCTAAAAAGACTGTCAAATGTCAACCTTTTCAAGAAAGATCTCAGAACATACCAGTTTCAAAAAGCCTATAAGTGATGTTCTGGACTGTAAGATACTGTATATATTCCATTTGTATACTTGCACGAGATCAGTAACATGTACAGCGCCTTAGAATATGGTTCTATATCTTATGAACTATAATTTTGGCGCTATATAAATGTGTATATTATTATTATAAAATAAAACCCTAAAATACTTCAAATAACATACATTGTAATGTACACGTTCTTTTTAAAGTAAATTTCCCCCATATTTGATGAGAAAAAATTGTTCAGCTCGTTGGGATTCATCTTGTTGGGATCATCTTGTTGGTATATTTTACCAATTCGTCTTGTTGGGATTCGTCTTGTTGGGATAACATCCTCCACTATTCCTAAATTACACACTGGGCACTCCTTTTCACTGTCTTTCCCAATTTATCCTCTAAGCTCCTGTGACCACGATCTCAGCTAAATTGTGACTTGGTTTCATAAAGAGAGATGAATTAACTTTCTATTTATAATGTCATTTATTTCATTATCTATTTGCCCAACATGACTACATGTATCAGACAGGATTAGATGTATCAGACAGGATTAGAACAAATATTTCCTGAACAAGTAAAAGTTTTCATTTTGTTTTGTCTTATTCTAATGAGATGTCATAAGCTATGTATTTGAAGCAATCAAATGAAGAAATAATCAAATTTGGTGAGTGGTGTTTATGAATAGTGCTTTTGCATTAGTTAACCTTTAAAGGCCCGGTGATTTTTCATACATTTTTGCCAAACAGTGACATTTAATGCTCTGTGACTTTGCAGTTGTGTCTACGCAAGTCTTGGCTGCCTATATAGGCAGCCAAAACTTGCCTACAAACACCGGGAATGTACTTAGAGGTCGCCAGACATTTCCCCATCAGACATTTCCCCATCCGGACATTACCCCATCCCATTTAGGCCGGACATTTCCCCATCGGACATTACCCCATTCTGCTTAATAGAAAAACGGACAATTCCCCATGCGGACTTTTCAACATCCATTTCTTAATTTTTTGTGGGTCCGTTATTCAATCGAGTTGATTGATAAACAGTAGTGTCTTCATTAAAGGAAATGTCAATGAATGCATCAGTGTTTATCAAACAACTCTATAATTTATTTATTTATTTACTGGTGTTTAAGGTCACATATTTCTGCACAATGGCTAATCATGACCAAACAACTCAATAAAAAGAGTTTATAAGACATTTGTGTTCTGTTTTCGTAGCAATTTAGAGTTAACTTTTTTGTTGAGATGATTGATAAATGGTCATGTCTTCACTGATGTGAAATTCAATGAATACATCACTTTTTGTCACACAAGTGGATTGAACAATATGGATGTTTTCATTGCAATTTTAATATTTGTTCTTTCTGTCAAGCTACTTTCGTTCAAAAATATTGTTGAGTTGATTGATAAACAGTTGTGTCTTCATTGAAGTAAATGTCAATGAATGCATCAGTGTTTATCAAACAACTCAACAAGAATGTGTAAGAGATTTATAAGCAAACATATTTATGTACATATATACATACACTTGTAACCAGATAAAAATTCTTGTTTTTTATTATTGATGTTGTGTTTTCATTGTTGTGAAATTCAGATTGTGCTAAAATGTGCTAATGCCTATACCATATGCCAAGATTTTGTTTTTTTCGAGTTATAAAAGAATAAAAAATGAAAACTTTTTAAGAGTTACTTGTCACTCATTCACATGTGGAAGCTGTCAGCTACATTGGAATGGGGTAATGTCCAATGGGGAAATGTCCACCTCCGATAGGTAAAGTCTGATGGGTAAATGCCTGCCCTCGATGGGGAAAGGTGTTAATATCCGATGGGGAAATGTCCACCACCGATGGGGAAATGTCCGCCTCTGATGGGGGAATGCTGATGGGGAAATGTCCACCCTCGATGGGGAAATGTCTGGATGGGGAATTGTCCGATGATGAAATGTCCAGATGGGGAAATGTCCGATGGGGAAATGTCCATGCACCACAAGAACTACGGGTGTAGCCTGTGCTAAAGAAAAATGTGAACAGACTGACAGACTAACAGACTTCCGCATGCGTGATGGCAATAGTTTATCCTGACTTTGTCAAGTTAAGCTAAAAATAAGAAAAGTATTCAAGAATACACCTCAAATTTGACTGTATTCGAATATGAATACTTTAAAATTGCATGAACACTGAATACATCCAAATACTTGAAAAAATGTATTGAATACGACTGAATACTGAATACAAATAACCCAACCCTGGTCTTATTTTACCAGTAAAGCAGAACTTGTTTACTGCAGTAAAAGTATCATTCAAATCCACCTTGGGCTATACACAATAATCTCCATTCATATTTAGTAATATATACAGATTACTACAACAGTCAATTGATCTGTGTTGTTGTATTTAATCAAGTTGACGAGATGAGATGATGCCGCAGGCATCAAGTTTGATCTGGCCGATCTCATCTTGTCAACTCGGCGGAATACAACAATGATCAATTGACTGTTGTAGTAATTTATTAATTATATGACAGTTAGTATTTTAAACTGATCACAACACCTGAAAAATCAAATACAACAAGAATTATATTAGCCAAATAACCATTAACAATTTATGGAATTGGGTAATACTGAACGTGTAGTAATATCGAACGTTCGTGTCAAACATGAAACTTGAAAGTAAAAACAATGGAGGCAAGACTTGAATTTCAATTGGAATAGCTTTTGATAACACAGATTCTCCTACGTTTTGTTGGATTCGCATCTTGAAAATAGTTGTTATTTTGCAATTGTTCAGCACGGCATTTTCAAATAGACCTCCGCTGGAATGTTTGTCATCAGAGTTTAATGAGGAGACACTCATTTCATTTATAGTTCACAAGTAGAAATAGTCCATTCATGTGCACCTCGTTTGAGACAGGCATGATAACGATCTGGAAAACTTGACACACTTGTTTTCCCGAG
Organism: Pictodentalium vernedei; assembly: GCA_031216915.1. Lineage (NCBI taxonomy): Eukaryota > Metazoa > Mollusca > Scaphopoda > Dentaliida > Dentaliidae > Pictodentalium > Pictodentalium vernedei. The sequence goes on along the minus strand of CM062292.1, from coordinate 188,745,822 downwards.
AGCTAGATTTGATCGGCAAACTACAGTGGTATTGAGGGGCTATTTGTGGTAGTGATATAATAATTATTGGAATTTAACCCTTAAGTCCTCATATGAATTTTACATTAATAATTACCATATACACATTTATGTCGGCTCTTGCGATCAACCAATCAGCATGGATAAATGGTGGCAGCCTATGAAGTCATACTGGGTCGATGATGACATCATCAGTGACCCCATATGAAATCAATATTAGGTATGTGTCCACCTGCTACTCCACCATATTGTTTTTAGAAATAAAATACAACCGCCTCGTCTCAAAAATGGCAATCTTACAGCAAACATTCTGATTTGTCCATTGAATGTGATTAAAGTTTCATTAAACTCATTTGAACAAAAAGAAATAATCTGTTTATAATTTGTGTCCCATACTGAGAAACTTATTTCAATTGATAACCCCATCCAATAGGTTAATCATACCGATCGATAATCACTTCAGCACAAAACAATTGCTAGATAGAGTTACTCCCCTCAAATTGTAAACTTAAGTCTGCTTGTTTACATTTTCACAAATAAATTAAAGGGACATACTGGATTTTGTCCACCGACATAATAAATACGTTACAGGATGTTTAGTGGTCAGATATAGTGTCATGTGATGTTCAGTAAGACCAATATTAGGCTCATCTAACGCCTCGCCTAATATTGATCTCACTTCACCTCACATGACACCATATCCGACCACTAAACATCAACCAAAACATTCAACCACATAAATTGCATAAGCATGAAGTGCTTATTCTAACAAAGGGTTAAAAGCTATGTTTTGCAAGACAAGAAGTTACATTTGTTGATAAATGTTTAACTCTTAACCCGCAGAGTAATTTTCAAATATTTTTCATCAAATCTCGTCATGGCTGCTGTGGAGTAGAAATGACTAGATTTGATGAAAAATGCATGAAGATTTGATACAAGATATCATTAGTTAACACTTTACCTAACACAGTATTTTTAAGAAATAAATTAAATTTCACATTTTTCGAAAACAAATTTCACAATTTTCTAATAAAACCATATCATTAGAACCAGCTAGATGAACTGGATTCTAATGACATCCATATTTGTATGGTTTTATTGAGAAACTTCCGAGATATTTTAGGCTGCGGTAGGCTTATTCTGGTTAATTTTCTGGCTATTTTTGTCCGCTATGTTAGGTAAAGGGTTAAAAAGTCTACACAACTTACAGGGGAAAGTTTGGTTAAATACCCTCAAATCTGACTTATTTTAACAGCAAGAGATTTCCTGTCCTGGGCGGGAATATCTGCCAGCAGCAGGTCACTGTTAATATCCTTGGCTGTATCATGACCACAACATAGGAATGAAGTCAAGTTTAGCCAATTGTTTATACCTATGCAGTCCACTTTAGGGGACTTTCATACCAGGCACTGCTTCCAGGTCCTGTTTTACCAGTAAAGCAGAACTTGTTTACCACCGTGTGACAGTAAAAAAAGCAATGCTCCACCTCCCGGGGTTCACACAGTGAAAAATAAGTTATAAAAATAATATATGAATTAGTACTGAAATGGTTAAATGGATAACCGGTTTGAAACCGGTTAGCTACCTAACCGATTTGAAAAAAACGTGAACCGGTTATCCAAAATATCGATAGTGATCATCATTCTATGGTTAAAATGTAGTAAATCTGTCGCTTCTCCTTTGGGAAAGATTACACTTCGAAGCAAGGTTGTATATATTGAGAAATAATTGACTTTGGCTTCAAGACTTCGTTAATGATCGGCAGTTTCCGTGAGTACTGAGTAACCGCAGAAACTATTCTGTAGTATGTATACAAACGAACGTTGTCGAGTACTCGACACTGTTCGTTTGTATACACACTACGGAATAGTTTCTGAGAATACTGCTTTCCAATTCCTATAGTTTTGATCCCAGATTCGATAACCGGATATTAACCGGTTATAGCTCTCGGTTAGTCGGTTGTGAAAATGAGCCAACCGTTTCAGCCCTAATTTGAATAGTGATTTCAGTGTATAACACCGGGCACATGTGGCATAATAATGGGTTAACAAAGTATTATTTTTTTCAAAAACCTAGTCTATGACACATCAATAAAACATGATCAGCAAATGCTATTCAGTACAGGGTAACATGCTACTTTTGGAAAAGTAATCTTAAAATAAGGCTATTTAACCCTTTACCTAACATGAAAAGCAGATGACACTTCCAAAAAAAATTCTTGAATAACTAATTTTTTTCATTTTTTGTCTCAAAAACATAGGTTAGGACCCATCGTTGGAACGAGCTCGTTCCAGCGAGGGGTCATAACCTATGTTTTTGAGACAAAAAATTATGAAAATTAATTGGCTATTTTTTTAGAATAGCACTGGCCGGTTTTGGCCGTTACGTTGGGTAAAGAATTAAAAAAATTCTTGTTTCTCAAGAACCTCCTTCATCATTACAATTCTCCAAGAAACCTCTCACAACATCATATTTAATTTTACTCTGTCAAAATCTATATTGATTAAAGCCAATTCATTTCCAACTTCAATGTGTAATAAATGGAGTCTCAACTGCAAAAAAACAACTTTTGAATAACTAATGATTCCCAGGAGAGTGAACGTTTCAAATGGCTTCAGATATTGAAGAAGAAAGAGGTGTTACTGTCCCAGATGGGTCTGTCCATGCGCTGCCATGATTATTCTAGGACAAAAAGGGGGCACAACTCTGATAAAAAAAAAGTCTGAGTGAAACTATAATTGCAGGTACACAGGTTCCCGTGGTAGTGAACATCCTTTCCAAGTTTCAAAGGAATCAACACATAAACATCTGGAAAAAACTCCGGACAAAATTCAGGCCTATATGGCTGCTATTGCAAGTTGAAAAGGGGCATAATTCTGGCAAAAATAATCAGACAGGAACTATAATCATAGGTTCCCATGGTGGTGAACATCCACACCAAGTTTGGAGCAGACCGGTCCATAATCGACCTAGAAAATCTCCTGACAAAATTATGTCTATGGACAGATAGACAAAATAATTCCAGTATATCCATACACCCCCACCCACCCACACCTCACTGCGGGGGAGGGGGTATAAGAAGAAAACCTCCATCCCTCATCAAACAAGAGGCCCTGTTGGGCTTGAGGTGCTCAAAGTTGTTTGAAGAAGGTTTAATTAGCATCTATGGCTAGTTAACACTGCAGAGGAAGTTATTTAATTATTTATAACTCTGTTGTCCATGCCAGATGATTTTATTCTAGTACTGAGATGTTACCACAGAAATAAGACCCCAATTTCCAATAATGCAAAACTAAGGAGTACAAATATCACCCTATGGACTTAACCCGAATAAACTTGAATCTGATCCCTTCCCTTCCAACCTCAGGATGCCGTATACCAAATATCAAAAGATTTTGAATGGTGGATCTGAACAAGATTTTTAAGATCATTTGTCATATTAAAGTAAGTTAAAATTTGGGTCACCATGGGGAGGCTAAATATGAATCCCAGACTTAATTTGAACAAATTTGAACCTGAACCTGGCTAAGGTGTTGTATACCAAGTATCACAGCATTCTGAATGGTAGTTCTCATTAAGATTTCAAAGAATATTCCTCATTTGTGCAAAGTTAAAATTACGGCTCCCATAGGCAGCCTAAATATTAACCCAGGGACTATTTGAAAAACAACCTTGAAGTTGCACGCACGCATGCACGCACACGCGCGCGTGCGGGATGGGTGGTTTTTGGAGAAGAAGATTTTGAGAATATTACCAATATAAAACTATGTTAAAATTTGCAATCCCCACCTTCCTTATAGGGAACATAAATATCAACCCAAGGACCTTTTTTGAACAAAGCGAATCTGAACCCATTAAAGATGCTGTATACCAAATATCAAAATTCTGACTGTATCTCTCAAGAAGCAGAGTTTTTAAGATCATTCCTCATATTGAACTAAGTTAAAATTAAATTAATTTATTTATTTAAATTAAAAAACTTTTCGCAAAAACTCCCTCAGGCTGAGAGGAGAACCCTGAGCATCATCAACAAAACCATTCGGAAAGTGAAGGACGTTAACGTTATACCAAAAATTGATGACGCGAAGTTTGATGTTGCTCAGGATTTAATCCATTGGACCACGAGAACCGCCAATATTATGTACGATCACTGGTTGAACCACCTAAATTTAAACTAAGTAAAGGCAAGGGTAACAGCCACCTAACAGATGTGGGATTAGGAACTAATGTGGTTAACCTGTCTGGCACCAATGACCTAACAACCCAAGAGAAATCGCTTTTAGATTGCGGTTTAACGTTTGTACCAGCACCAAAGCCTAAAACTGATAACCAAACAAATTTACCATCATACAACTGTAATTTTCTTAGGCAAATGAAATTAGCCGACCGCTTTAGAAACTCCAGCGGTCGGAAACTTCCTTTTACAGAATCATCTGGTTGGTCACCTCCAGATAGTGAAGTAGATCCCGAAATTATTGAGGCTAGCAAACGAATAATCAAAAAGGTGTTCAGCATGAACATACTCTCCAATAAAGACAATTTAACAGCTGGTGAATGGAGAGCCCTCACGAAACTTCGAAAAAATAAGAAATTAGTAATTAAACCAGCCGACAAAGGTGGGTCGGTAGTTGTTCTATCTCGGGATAATTATATAAAGGAAGCCATGAGACAACTCAGCAATACTAAACATTATAAGAAAGTTAAAAAATTTATAGTAATTTATATATTTTTTATACTTACCAATGACCCAGACTTAGCTGGTGCTAACTCCACAAAAACCAGGGCCAAACACAAATTTTGCCCCCCAATCCCCAAAATTTGCATCCAAAACAAAAAGAAATCATGTCCTAAAGGACCTCCATAGTACAACTCTACTGCGCATGCGCAGTGACGCAGTCGTCCCGAAATTGGCGCCAAATATCATTCTTACTGGCAGTGCCTGGTCAGCGCTATGTACTCAGCGGGGAGGCAAGAGTTCCCAACTCAGGGAGGGCCATCCCCGTCTGGGTCATTGGTAAGTATAAAAAATATATAAATTACTATAAATTTTTTAACATTTTTATACTGTACCAATGACCCAGACTTAGCTGAATAGTAAACAGGCTGGAGGGCCTAGGACATAGAGGAAAATCCAATAAGCTCAATTATAAAATAAAGAGGTAACCCCTTAAGGAGAAAAGGAGTATTAGGCTTTACATGTATCTTTCTTATTTAATATTTAAATTAGAAAGATACACTACCCTTAATAATTGAGCACAATAACATTCATGTTCTCTATTAACATCCAGTATAACCCTTATACTAATTATTTTTAAAGCAAGCCAATAAATAAAGTAGTCCAGAGAATTGAGACTCTTTATAATCATTTAAAAGTGTCCGAGTATTGTATATTAAAGCCCGTTTGACACTTGACATATACAAATGCTTCACACCGAGCTACACTTTAAAAATAAGACATGAATGAAATTAAACATTAATATTACACTTTAAAACCATCCCGGAAGCGACTCAGAAATACTGTCTTGGAGGAGGCATTCCCTTGCTTTTCACTATAAAGCAGGTGACCTAAGGGAACACCCGCCCCCCCCCCCCCCCCTTCCCCTTGCCCTGGGTCAAATAGCCCAGAGCGAAGAGGGCAGCCGGACGGAGTCACTGCCGGAACAGAAAGCCTGCATAACTATAGTTGCAACTGTTTAGTGGACGACATTCTGAGCAACAGATAACGGACCTAAACAATGCAGGTCTCCAGAAATGGACTCAATATTTCTGAGATAAAAATTAGTAAATGTGGATGGCTGAGACCAATAAGCAGCCTTCATTAAATCTGTAATAGCAACACTATTAGCATAAGCCCAGGAAGTAGAAAGAGCTCTTACTTCATGAGCAGAAATCTTAAGCACAGACTGCTGAGAAGAAGATAAATCTTCATACGCAGTACGGATAGTTAACTGAATCCATCTAGCAATAGAATGGACTGAAATGTCCTTTCTATTAGGCATCAAAGACAGAAAGAAACGTTTCCGTCCCTTTCTGATAAACTGAGATCTCTGTTTATAGATACGTAGTGCTCTAACAGGACAGAGTAAAGGCCTACGCCCGTCTGAAGACGGAAGAGCCTTAATAACAATAGGTTCCGGATATTTATTAGGAGCCTGATTCTTAGCTAAAAAACCGACATTAGTAGTGAAGGTGATAGTGTTCCCAACACTACGATAATGAGAATCATCCACCGATAGTGCATGAAGCTCACTGACTCTTCTGGCAGAAGAGAAAGCTAAGAGAAAAGCTGTCTTATAAGATAAGAATTTGAAATCTACTGTCCCAAGAGGTTCAAATGGCTTTTCCTTCAATTTAAGGAGAACCCAAGCTAAATTCCACTTAGGAATTAATCTAAGAGTTCTGGGTCTATTTATCGAAAAGTTTCTAACCAATTTCGATAAAGAGACATTAGATCCAATTTGTAAACTATCATGATGTGAATAGGTATCAGATAACATAGATCTATAACCCTTTATAGTAACAGGTTGCAGTTTGATTTCGTCAAACAAGTATACTAGAAAGTTAGCAATGTCTGGTATAGAGGGATCAAATATATCAACAGAATGATCCCTACACCAACGACGGAAAACCTTCCACTTAGCCGCATAGTTTAGCGAAGAGGAGGTCCTCCTACAGTTAGAAATCGCGTCCACTGCTCGTCCTGTAAAGTGCTTGCCATGCAAGAAGGACCGCACAACGGAAAAACGTGAAGGTTGAGACCTTGCGGGTTGTGATGTAGTTGGCGCGATTTCCCCTGCCAAAGAAGATCCTCTCGTGGAGGGAGCTTCCGCGGTAGGTCCCACAACAGACACCTGAGTAGATTTATCCACGGTCTCTGTGGCGACAGAGATGCTACCAACAGAATCTTGCATTGAGATTGTTTTATCTTTAGCAATACTTGTTGAATTAACGGCGCTGGAGGATACGCATATCCTATCATTCCGTCCCAAGGGATCGATAGAGCGTCTACTGCAAATGCTCTTGGATCCGGACACGGGGACACATACGTCTGCAACTGATTGTTGAGATGTGTCGCAAATAAGTCTATCATTGGCCGTTCCCATTGGTAGCAAATCTGATTGAATACTTGTTTGTTGAGAGTCCACTCCGACGGCAACAAGCGACCCTTTCGTGAAAGGGAGTCTGCTAGCACATTCAGACGACCCGGTATGTGACGGACTGAAAGAAGAACGTGATGTTCCAACGCAAACAGAAGGATTCTTTCCGTTAGATTGAACAACGGAACTGAATGAGTGCCTCCCTGATTCCGTATATACGCCACTACTGTCGTATTGTCGGATAGGATTTGGACATGAGCATCGTGAATAATGTCCATCCAGTGACGTAACGCAAGCCAAATTGACATCATTTCCTTGATGTTTATGTGCTTGCACAGGAATTGCGGATCCCAAAGACCCTGGCATCTCGAATCCGTTGGGATTAATGATGCACCCCAACCTGTTTGACTGGCATCCGTCATAATGGTAAAACTCGGATCCGGCAACTGCAGCGGAACTCCTTGAGTTAACCACTGAATGTTTGCCCAAGTCTGAATCTCTTGTTTCACTTGATCTGACAAGAGAACGTCTACATCGAGCGAATGAATTTTCACACTCCAATTCTGAGTCAGGAAAATTTGAAGAGGCCGTGTGCGTAGCCGTCCCATCGGAATGAGATCCGCGGCGGCTCCGCACAGACCTATCAGTCTCATAAATTCTCTCGCCGTGACTTTGTCTGTATTCAGACAATAGCGAGCGTAACAACTGAGTAATTTCGCTCTGGTTAACGGCAGACGAACGAGATTGTTGTGCGTCTCGAAGCTCATTCCCAGATGAGTGAATGACTTGGACGGCACCAGATCCGACTTCTCCTCGTTTACTATGAAACCGAGACGTCGGAGCAATAGAAGAAGATTCTGAACATCGTTCTGAAGCGTTAACTCGTTGCCGTACCTCTGAAGAATGTCGTCCAGGTAGGCCGACGTTACCGCAGACGAATGAGCTCGGAAGTAGATCATTACCGAGTTCATTACCCGAGTGAAAGCCCAGGGTGCTAGATTCAATCCGAAGCACATGGCCCGGAACTGATACACCACTCCTAGGACTGCGAAGCGTAGATACTTTCGGAATGTCGGATGTACCATGATGTGAAAGTACGCATCTTTGAGATCTATGCTCGTTGCATAATCGTTCACCCGAATACTCGCTCTGACCGATCGAATCGTCTCCATATAAAACTTCGGAGCGACGATCAGCTTGTTTATCCAGCTCAAATCTATGACTGGACGGAACGAGCCGTCTGGTTTCGGAACCAGAAACAGATGGCTGTAGAATCCCAGCGATTCCTGGTTTTCTACGACCTCTACCGCGTTCTTCATTAAAAGAGACTGCACCTCTGATAGCAGAGCGTCTCTTTTCTGAGGGTTTGACGGAAGATGAGTCCACTTTGGACTTCGAGTTAATGGAGGCTTTCGTTTGAAGGATATCTTTAGACCTTCCGAAGTCACTCCTCTCACCCACGGGTCGTCCGTAATCGACGCCCACTCTTGAGAAAAACTCGACAACCTTCCGCCAACCAGAACGCGATAGAGGTTTGAGCCATCACCTCCTGGATCTGCGAGGCCTGCGGTAGGAGAAACCACGTCTTCCACGACCCGCACCTCGCCTCGTCGACCTCGGGGCGTCCGACCGATTGTCCCGGCCTGAAGGACGTCCCGAACGAGAGTCACTATCCTGACGGTCTCTCGAATAAGAGCTAGAGGACGCACCGGAACCTCTATAGGAACCTCTCTTGGGCGGATAAGACCCAGAAGTGCCCGCCTTATTCGTGTCTGCTGTATCCGACCTTTTAGGAGCGGATCTAAACAACAGAGAATCACTAGCTTTCTTTTTAATATTATCATAAATAGCGGAAAGCTTGCCGTCAAAGAGAAGATCTCCTGAGACCGAAGCGACTCTAAGAGAGTTCTTCACCTTAGAATCCACTAGTGTGGATGTAGACAGGGCTGCGTCACGTCTAACCAACTCCAGATTTGCCACTGAAAGGGCGGAGTTACACGTGGAATAAGCTACTGCCCTTGAAAGAAGTCTTAAGGAGGATTGTATATCCTGAAACTCTTCCCCTTGAAGACGCAGTGATAACGCCTTCGTAAGGTGATCTGATTAAAATAAGGCATCTAAATTGGCTCTGTTAGACGCAATAGCTGTTTCCAACACTGCGGTTGGAATAGAAGCTGACGACGGTAATGATAGCTCTAAGTCTTCCGCCTCGTCGTCCATACGCAGAGGAACTCTCGGTATACCCTGACCTGCCGTGTCGAATTTATTCCTTGCATTAATGAAAGGCAGGTTGAGAGTATTTGCGGACAAGAAGCCTGCTTTCCCTGTCCTGGAAGCAAGTTTAAAAATAGCGTCGTTCAATAATTCAAATGTTCTTGCAACATTATTGGACTGCGACGGAAACTCGGGAGCGATGTCCCTGAACCGCTCGAAAAAATCAGAGTCCAATGACGCTATAATTCTCCTGTCCGGAAGCGCAGCAGTCTGGCCCGACGGAACAACTTGAGGAAGAATGTGCCGGATGAAGTCCACGGCAGCTTTGTGTTGTTCCGAAAGGGATAGCTCCAATTCATCCGTATCCCTTTCACCATCCGGTCGGACCTCCCGATGTTCCCGGTCGTCCGCCCCCGATGCTTCGGCGGAGCGTACCGACCCAGCGGATAATTCTCGATCCGACACCGTTTCTGTCGGCTGCTGGGATGCTGCGATAAGCTGTGCTATCTGCACTAGAATGTCCGACGTCGAGACCTGCGGAGGAGCGGTCTTTCGCTGCTTCGCCGAGGGCAGCTCCGCATCAGATGGCTCCCGCATACTTTTCCTATGCGAACGTCCGGAGTCCATCGGTCTCGAATCCCTGGCTGCCGGATGGTGTGACCTGGTCGCCGAAGAATCCTTCATCGGCGAAGCTGGCAAAATATCGGAGGTCACGCAGCCAAGGTGCGGTCGTGTGCGCCGACGAGAAGAGGAAGCCTTAACAGTCTCTGCGGACTGCTTATACAACGGAGCGTCCCGAGCGACGGACGTATGCTCCGCTAAAGACACATTTTGTACCACAACATCTGGTCCCAGATGTTGTTGTACGAGAGAGGGGCCTCTCTCGCTCGCGGCCCGGCTGGACCTGGACGAGCTAGGAACCGGACTAAAAGGCTTCCTCCGTTCTCGTTCACTATCCGCCGTCACTGGGTGTGCATCTATTATTTTTATAGTGCTCGCATCACCCAAAATTTCCTCTTGGACCGCATCGGACGAACCCGGCTGCCGAACCATTCGGTGAATGGACGCTACACCGGGCGAGCTAGCGGACGACATTTGTCTAATCTCCATGAGCACTTTTGCCGCTAGCTCTGTATTTATTTGTGACGACGGACGCACACTTGAAGAAGATAACATGGAAACATCACCCTGTTCTGGTTCCTCTGAAATAGAAACTGAGAGAGTAGAGTGACCTTGTGGAGAAAGAGCCGGCATCGCTCTTTCTCCAGAAACAACATATCGTGACACACGTTTCCAATGTTTCTCATCCCAATGTTCACATACAGGACAGGGATTAATGCGAGAACACTGACTACAATTAATGCAATAATCATGAAAGTCAGAGGAAGATTTCTTCCTATTACAATTTGAACAAGTTCCCTTCATTGTGAAAGAACAACAATAAGTCCTAGTTACTCGCAAAAACCCCTGACACAAAGATACATAATAACATGATCCATTAATAAATGAAAAAACAATTGCAAAACAAAATAATTTTGAAAAAATATTTTTTCAGAGAAGCCCAAGTTGCTGAAAAGTAACGTTGAGCCCCGATGGATCCGATGGCAAAGTGTGGTCAAAAATTTTAAAATTATATAAAATAATTAATGAGACACTTTCGGATAATATAAATGTATCTTATAATGAGATAAACTACCTCAAAGGCAAACAGCCCCCCTCAAAAAAGGCTGTTGCCAATGAAAACAAACAGTGTAAACACAGAAGAAAACATGACTCCAGGCACTGAAAAAACTGGCCCGGAATCAGTCATCAATTACACTCTATCTGATGCAAAACAGAGACTCCCAGGGGAGAATCTGCAGAACATCAGATGGAAGATGCAGAACACAAACGTTATACACCCATGGGTGAAAACGTAACTATGGGGAAAATAACAGAAAACATTCTGTAACCAAGCAACTCTCCCAGGGAATTTTTAGAAATGAAACTTCTCAAAAATATGCCAAAAGCATGGGAGAATTGCAAGGGGGGACTTTAGAAGGTTAGGGGAGAGGAAACACTGAATAAGCAGTGCAACAATTAGCAAGAATGACAACAAGAGGCATTTGCCTCGAAAATAGGCAACTTAACATAATTTCAACAAAAAATTTTAAGTACAGCCCTGATTATTTTTTGCCACTTCTTTTTTCCTCTCCTCCTTCTATCCTCCTTAGAATCACATTTTCTCCAAGAATTACGTGTCTGGCATCCTTTAAACTGAGATTTACAAGCACAAAGATCAGTGAGATGTTGACTGATGAAGGGCCAAACAGAGAAATGATATTTGGCGCCAATTTCGGGACGACTGCGTCACTGCGCACGCGCAGTAGAGTTGTACTATGGAGGTCCTTTAGGACATGATTTCTTTTTGTTTTGGATGCAAATTTTGGGGATTGGGGGGCAAAATTTGTGTTTGGCCCTGGTTTTTGTGGAGTTAGCACCAGCTAAGTCTGGGTCATTGGTACAGTATAAAAATATAGATTCACTTATTTGGCCTAGTAATATCGAAAAATTCAATAAGATCTTAAAATTTCTCCTCGACGAAGGTCACATTACCAAAAAACAATTGAAATATTTAACAGCTAAGCTCAGTGCTCAAACAAGACAATTTTATATCCTACCAAAGATCCACAAGGACCGTTCCTCATGGTCGGATGACTTAACTCCACCCAGGAGGCCAACTGTATCAGATTGCAATTCGGAATCTTATGCGAACTCAGAATTAATTGATTATCATCTGAAACCTGCAGCAAATAGACATCTGAGCTATCTAAAAAATACACAGGATTTCCTGTCAAAAATTTCGAAATTGAAAATATCGAAAAATGCAATTCTGGCTACTTTGGATATCGACAGTATGTATATGAACATTGATATTGATAAAGGTGCTAAATCAGTTAAAAATGCATTTGAAAAATATCCGGATGCGAAACGCCCGGATGAACAAATTTTGGATCTTTTAGAGCTGAGCTTAAAAGGTAATGACTTTCAATTCAATGGAGAATATTTTCTACAAATAATGGGTTGTTCTATGGGCAAAAGATTCAGTCCTAATTTTGCAAGCATTTATGTAGCAGAATGGGAGGAAAATGCCTTAAGCAAATGTGCAAAGCATCCTCTCGTATATCTCAGGTATTTAGATGACATTTTTATTATTTGGGAACATTCAAAAGAAGATTTTGATGAATTTTTAGAAATTTTGAACAATCACGATCCAAATATTAAATTGAAAGCTACTATCAGTGAAAATTTTGTTGATTTTCTCAATGTGACCGTGTATAAAGGCAAGCAATTTCAGGCGTCCGGTCATTTAGATTATAAAGTATATTTTAAACCAACTGATTCACATAAATTGTTGCACACAAGATCATTTCATCCTCAACCTACATTTAAAGGTATCATCAAATCACAGCTCATTTCGTTTCCACCGCAATTCAAGTGATAAGGTAAATTTTAATGAGGCTTGTTCTACTCTATTTGGCGCCCTCAGATCGAGAGGGTACTCGCTACGCCTTTTGCGTAGCCTGAAATCCCAAACCCTGAAAAAGCTCGAAAGTCCAGCTGAAACTACCGATTTCGAACCACTGAAGACTGAACACAAAAGACCGTTGCAAAATGGTAGTGGCGCGGTATTTAATTGCAAAAAGCCTCGTTGTAGACTGCATACTTTTATGCCTGATCAGAAAGAGGAATTTTCCTCCGAACAAACGAAAAATCATTATCAGATCCGTAACCCCCTCCATTGTGATTCACCAAACATTATTTACCTTATCACTTGTAAGCAATGTCGGAAACAGTATGTTGGTCAAAGTCAAAATCCTTTCCGAGAACGTGCTACTAGACACAAACAGGATATACAACATAATGCTGATTCCCCAGTAGCACAACATTTTAACTTTCCTGGCCATTCTTTGGACGATTTTGAAATCCATCCTATTGAACAACCACCAATTAAAGACACATTAGAAGAAACGGATGAATTTAGAAAAAAACGTGAAGCTTTTTGGATCAATACGCTTCAAACCCTCTGGCCATTTGGTATGAACATATCAGAGGGCGAATGCGAAAGGAGGTCCATCATTCCTTTCACTTTAACGTACAACAGAATGAATATCGAAATAGCAAAAATGTTAAAAGATGAATTCAATTTTATCAATGCTAAATTAAATGAACCTTTGAATCTTCGACCTGTCATCGTCTATAAGAAAAACAAAAGCTTGCGTAACATCCTTGTAAGGACTAAATTAGAGCCCATCAATGAATAACATCAATTTTTGCCAGTCAGTTTAACCAGTTCCTAAGCTCATCACTTAGTTTAAATCAATTTTATGTACTTTTTTGTCATGTTTGAAACCAATCAGGGTTCAGTAAATGAAAACAATTTTTCGGCGGCATATTAAAAGAAAAAAAGGTTTTAGTAGGAAATGTCTGTGCCAGTGCGATTTTTTAACCTAAAAACAAACAAACAAACAAACAAACAAAACAAACAACACACACACACACACACACACACACACACACACACACACACAGTTTTGTCTACCCTACATACCGAGGTACCCCATTGTTTGTCCTTTGTGTGGACTAACGGTTTCTACCTCGTTTTGCCGGTACAGTTCTGGGAAAACAACCGAGGTAAAGGGTTTCTTTTGTCTTTTGTACCTCGGTAAGGCGAAACACGCAAACTCTTTTGTCTAGTTACCTCGTCAAGTTGGTAAGACAAACCCACACACACACACACACACACACACACACACAAACACACACACACACAAAGATGTTGTATACCAAATATTAAAAGATTTTGATGGGTGGTTTTTGGAGAAGAAGATTTTGAGAATATTACCAATATAAAACTATGTTATAATTTGCAACCCCCACCTTCCTTATAGGGAACATAAATATCAACCCAAGGACCTTTTTTTGAACAAAGCGAATCTGAACCCATTAAAGATGCTGTATACCAAATATCAATATTCTGACTGTATCTCTCAAGAAGCAGAGTTTTTAAGATCATTCCTCATATTGAACTAAGTTAAAATTCAGGCTTAAATAGGGAGCTCAAATATTAACCCAGGGGCTTGATTTTAACAAATTTGAATCTGACTCTGCTAAGAGTGGTGTATACCATGTATCAAAAGATTCTAAAGAAAATTTTTAAATGATATTCTTATATTGCACCAAGTAAAAATTCAGGCTCCAATAGTGAGCGCAAATATTAATTGATTAGAATGTGAAGATTCTGACTGGTGGTTCTGGAGAAGAGGATTTTTAAAGATTATTCCTCATATTGGACTAAGTTAACATTTGGGCTCAATAGAGATCCTAAATATTAACCCAGGGACTTAATTTTTCCAAATTGGAATCTGACTCCCCTAAGGAAGGTGTATACCATATATCAAAAGGTTCTGATTAGGGATTCGTGAGAATAAAATTTTTAAAGAATATTCTTCATATTGCACTAAGTAAAAATTTGAGCTCTATCATGGAGCCCAAATATTATTCAAAGGACTTGATTTCAACAAACTTGGATCTGACCCTCTGTAAGGATTCTGTATGCCATATATCAAAAGATTCTGACTAGTGGTTCTGGTTAAGAAAAGTTTTAAAGATTATTTCTCACAGTGGACTAAGTTAAAATTCAGGCTCCAATAGGAAACCCAAATATTAACCCATGGACTTCATTTGAACAAATTAGATCTGACCTCCCTGAGGATGATGTATACCAAATATCAAAAGATTCTAACTGGTGGATCTGAAGAAGAAGTTTTTTAATGATTATCCCTCATATGGGACTAAGTTAAAATTCAGGCTCCCATAAAGAGCCCAATTACTAACCGATGGACTTAGTGTGAACAAAATTCATACTGACCCCTGCAAGGATTTAGCATACCATATATCCTAAGATTCTGACAGTTGGTTATAGAGAAGGAGGGTTTCAAAGAATATTTCTCATAGTGGATTAAGTTAAAATTCAGACTCCAATAGGGAGCCCATATATTAACCCAGGGACTTGGTTTGAACAAACTCAGATCTGACATCTATAAGAATGCTGTTTACCAAATATTAAAAGATTTTGACTGGTGGATCTGAAGAAGATTTTTCAAGATTATTCCCCATATAGCACTAAGGTAAAATTTGAGCCTTCATAGGAAGCCCAAATATTAAGTGAGGAACCTGGTTTGAACAAACTTGAATATGACCCTCGTAACAATGATGTATACCAAATATTAAAGATTCCAGCCATCGTTTTTGACGGTGTGCAATGGTCTAGTGGTTTAGACGCTGGACTCCTGATTGCCAGGCGGTGTTGCCGAGGGTTCGAATCCCGGCGGGGGATCAGAAACCAACATTCAAAATTCCTCTAAAACATGATTGTGTCATTTGAAAAAACACACACAAGCCCGTGCCAGTCCTCGTCTGAGGCCATCCACAGCACTTTCGTCGTACTGTAGCCAGCGCGTTCCACACTTTCATGCTGCTGCCGAAAGGAAGATGAACCAAGTAATCATGAGGACTTCATCTAAAAAGCTAGATTCCAGCCATCGTTTTTGACGGTGTGCAATGGTCTAGTGGTTTAGACGCTGGACTCCTGATTGCCAGGCGGTGTTGCCGAGGGTTCGAATCCCGGCGGGGGATCAGAAACCAACATTCAAAATTCCTCTAAAACATGATTGTGTCATTTGAAAAAACACACACAAGCCCGTGCCAGTCCTCGTCTGAGGCCATCCACAGCACTTTCGTCGTACTGTAGCCAGCGCGTTCCACACTTTCATGCTGCTGCCGAAAGGAAGATGAACCAAGTAATCATGAGGACTTCATCTAAAAAGCTAGATTCCAGCCATCGTTTTTGACGGTGTGCAATGGTCTAGTGGTTTAGACGCTGGACTCCTGATTGCCAGGCGGTGTTGCCGAGGGTTCGAATCCCGGCGGGGGATCAGAAACCAACATTCAAAATTCCTCTAAAACATGATTGTGTCATTTGAAAAAACACACACAAGCCCGTGCCAGTCCTCGTCTGAGGCCATCCACAGCACTTTCGTCGTACTGTAGCCAGCGCGTTCCACACTTTCATGCTGCTGCCGAAAGGAAGATGAACCAAGTAATCATGAGGACTTCATCTAAAAAGCTAGATTCCAGCCATCGTTTTTGACGGTGTGCAATGGTCTAGTGGTTTAGACGCTGGACTCCTGATTGCCAGGCGGTGTTGCCGAGGGTTCGAATCCCGGCGGGGGATCAGAAACCAACATTCAAAATTCCTCTAAAACATGATTGTGTCATTTGAAAAAACACACACAAGCCCGTGCCAGTCCTCGTCTGAGGCCATCCACAGCACTTTCGTCGTACTGTAGCCAGCGCGTTCCACACTTTCATGCTGCTGCCGAAAGGAAGATGAACCAAGTAATCATGAGGACTTCATCTAAAAAGCTAGATTCCAGCCATCGTTTTTGACGGTGTGCAATGGTCTAGTGGTTTAGACGCTGGACTCCTGATTGCCAGGCGGTGTTGCCGAGGGTTCGAATCCCGGCGGGGGATCAGAAACCAACATTCAAAATTCCTCTAAAACATGATTGTGTCATTTGAAAAAACACACACAAGCCCGTGCCAGTCCTCGTCTGAGGCCATCCACAGCACTTTCGTCGTACTGTAGCCAGCGCGTTCCACACTTTCATGCTGCTGCCGAAAGGAAGATGAACCAAGTAATCATGAGGACTTCATCTAAAAAGCTAGATTCCAGCCATCGTTTTTGACGGTGTGCAATGGTCTAGTGGTTTAGACGCTGGACTCCTGATTGCCAGGCGGTGTTGCCGAGGGTTCGAATCCCGGCGGGGGATCAGAAACCAACATTCAAAATTCCTCTAAAACATGATTGTGTCATTTGAAAAAACACACACAAGCCCGTGCCAGTCCTCGTCTGAGGCCATCCACAGCACTTTCGTCGTACTGTAGCCAGCGCGTTCCACACTTTCATGCTGCTGCCGAAAGGAAGATGAACCAAGTAATCATGAGGACTTCATCTAAAAAGCTAGATTCCAGCCATCGTTTTTGACGGTGTGCAATGGTCTAGTGGTTTAGACGCTGGACTCCTGATTGCCAGGCGGTGTTGCCGAGGGTTCGAATCCCGGCGGGGGATCAGAAACCAACATTCAAAATTCCTCTAAAACATGATTGTGTCATTTGAAAAAACACACACAAGCCCGTGCCAGTCCTCGTCTGAGGCCATCCACAGCACTTTCGTCGTACTGTAGCCAGCGCGTTCCACACTTTCATGCTGCTGCCGAAAGGAAGATGAACCAAGTAATCATGAGGACTTCATCTAAAAAGCTAGATTCCAGCCATCGTTTTTGACGGTGTGCAATGGTCTAGTGGTTTAGACGCTGGACTCCTGATTGCCAGGCGGTGTTGCCGAGGGTTCGAATCCCGGCGGGGGATCAGAAACCAACATTCAAAATTCCTCTAAAACATGATTGTGTCATTTGAAAAAACACACACAAGCCCGTGCCAGTCCTCGTCTGAGGCCATCCACAGCACTTTCGTCGTACTGTAGCCAGCGCGTTCCACACTTTCATGCTGCTGCCGAAAGGAAGATGAACCAAGTAATCATGAGGACTTCATCTAAAAAGCTAGATTCCAGCCATCGTTTTTGACGGTGTGCAATGGTCTAGTGGTTTAGACGCTGGACTCCTGATTGCCAGGCGGTGTTGCCGAGGGTTCGAATCCCGGCGGGGGATCAGAAACCAACATTCAAAATTCCTCTAAAACATGATTGTGTCATTTGAAAAAACACACACAAGCCCGTGCCAGTCCTCGTCTGAGGCCATCCACAGCACTTTCGTCGTACTGTAGCCAGCGCGTTCCACACTTTCATGCTGCTGCCGAAAGGAAGATGAACCAAGTAATCATGAGGACTTCATCTAAAAAGCTAGATTCCAGCCATCGTTTTTGACGGTGTGCAATGGTCTAGTGGTTTAGACGCTGGACTCCTGATTGCCAGGCGGTGTTGCCGAGGGTTCGAATCCCGGCGGGGGATCAGAAACCAACATTCAAAATTCCTCTAAAACATGATTGTGTCATTTGAAAAAACACACACAAGCCCGTGCCAGTCCTCGTCTGAGGCCATCCACAGCACTTTCGTCGTACTGTAGCCAGCGCGTTCCACACTTTCATGCTGCTGCCGAAAGGAAGATGAACCAAGTAATCATGAGGACTTCATCTAAAAAGCTAGATTCCAGCCATCGTTTTTGACGGTGTGCAATGGTCTAGTGGTTTAGACGCTGGACTCCTGATTGCCAGGCGGTGTTGCCGAGGGTTCGAATCCCGGCGGGGGATCAGAAACCAACATTCAAAATTCCTCTAAAACATGATTGTGTCATTTGAAAAAACACACACAAGCCCGTGCCAGTCCTCGTCTGAGGCCATCCACAGCACTTTCGTCGTACTGTAGCCAGCGCGTTCCACACTTTCATGCTGCTGCCGAAAGGAAGATGAACCAAGTAATCATGAGGACTTCATCTAAAAAGCTAGATTCCAGCCATCGTTTTTGACGGTGTGCAATGGTCTAGTGGTTTAGACGCTGGACTCCTGATTGCCAGGCGGTGTTGCCGAGGGTTCGAATCCCGGCGGGGGATCAGAAACCAACATTCAAAATTCCTCTAAAACATGATTGTGTCATTTGAAAAAACACACACAAGCCCGTGCCAGTCCTCGTCTGAGGCCATCCACAGCACTTTCGTCGTACTGTAGCCAGCGCGTTCCACACTTTCATGCTGCTGCCGAAAGGAAGATGAACCAAGTAATCATGAGGACTTCATCTAAAAAGCTAGATTCCAGCCATCGTTTTTGACGGTGTGCAATGGTCTAGTGGTTTAGACGCTGGACTCCTGATTGCCAGGCGGTGTTGCCGAGGGTTCGAATCCCGGCGGGGGATCAGAAACCAACATTCAAAATTCCTCTAAAACATGATTGTGTCATTTGAAAAAACACACACAAGCCCGTGCCAGTCCTCGTCTGAGGCCATCCACAGCACTTTCGTCGTACTGTAGCCAGCGCGTTCCACACTTTCATGCTGCTGCCGAAAGGAAGATGAACCAAGTAATCATGAGGACTTCATCTAAAAAGCTAGATTCCAGCCATCGTTTTTGACGGTGTGCAATGGTCTAGTGGTTTAGACGCTGGACTCCTGATTGCCAGGCGGTGTTGCCGAGGGTTCGAATCCCGGCGGGGGATCAGAAACCAACATTCAAAATTCCTCTAAAACATGATTGTGTCATTTGAAAAAACACACACAAGCCCGTGCCAGTCCTCGTCTGAGGCCATCCACAGCACTTTCGTCGTACTGTAGCCAGCGCGTTCCACACTTTCATGCTGCTGCCGAAAGGAAGATGAACCAAGTAATCATGAGGACTTCATCTAAAAAGCTAGATTCCAGCCATCGTTTTTGACGGTGTGCAATGGTCTAGTGGTTTAGACGCTGGACTCCTGATTGCCAGGCGGTGTTGCCGAGGGTTCGAATCCCGGCGGGGGATCAGAAACCAACATTCAAAATTCCTCTAAAACATGATTGTGTCATTTGAAAAAACACACACAAGCCCGTGCCAGTCCTCGTCTGAGGCCATCCACAGCACTTTCGTCGTACTGTAGCCAGCGCGTTCCACACTTTCATGCTGCTGCCGAAAGGAAGATGAACCAAGTAATCATGAGGACTTCATCTAAAAAGCTAGATTCCAGCCATCGTTTTTGACGGTGTGCAATGGTCTAGTGGTTTAGACGCTGGACTCCTGATTGCCAGGCGGTGTTGCCGAGGGTTCGAATCCCGGCGGGGGATCAGAAACCAACATTCAAAATTCCTCTAAAACATGATTGTGTCATTTGAAAAAACACACACAAGCCCGTGCCAGTCCTCGTCTGAGGCCATCCACAGCACTTTCGTCGTACTGTAGCCAGCGCGTTCCACACTTTCATGCTGCTGCCGAAAGGAAGATGAACCAAGTAATCATGAGGACTTCATCTAAAAAGCTAGATTCCAGCCATCGTTTTTGACGGTGTGCAATGGTCTAGTGGTTTAGACGCTGGACTCCTGATTGCCAGGCGGTGTTGCCGAGGGTTCGAATCCCGGCGGGGGATCAGAAACCAACATTCAAAATTCCTCTAAAACATGATTGTGTCATTTGAAAAAACACACACAAGCCCGTGCCAGTCCTCGTCTGAGGCCATCCACAGCACTTTCGTCGTACTGTAGCCAGCGCGTTCCACACTTTCATGCTGCTGCCGAAAGGAAGATGAACCAAGTAATCATGAGGACTTCATCTAAAAAGCTAGATTCCAGCCATCGTTTTTGACGGTGTGCAATGGTCTAGTGGTTTAGACGCTGGACTCCTGATTGCCAGGCGGTGTTGCCGAGGGTTCGAATCCCGGCGGGGGATCAGAAACCAACATTCAAAATTCCTCTAAAACATGATTGTGTCATTTGAAAAAACACACACAAGCCCGTGCCAGTCCTCGTCTGAGGCCATCCACAGCACTTTCGTCGTACTGTAGCCAGCGCGTTCCACACTTTCATGCTGCTGCCGAAAGGAAGATGAACCAAGTAATCATGAGGACTTCATCTAAAAAGCTAGATTCCAGCCATCGTTTTTGACGGTGTGCAATGGTCTAGTGGTTTAGACGCTGGACTCCTGATTGCCAGGCGGTGTTGCCGAGGGTTCGAATCCCGGCGGGGGATCAGAAACCAACATTCAAAATTCCTCTAAAACATGATTGTGTCATTTGAAAAAACACACACAAGCCCGTGCCAGTCCTCGTCTGAGGCCATCCACAGCACTTTCGTCGTACTGTAGCCAGCGCGTTCCACACTTTCATGCTGCTGCCGAAAGGAAGATGAACCAAGTAATCATGAGGACTTCATCTAAAAAGCTAGATTCCAGCCATCGTTTTTGACGGTGTGCAATGGTCTAGTGGTTTAGACGCTGGACTCCTGATTGCCAGGCGGTGTTGCCGAGGGTTCGAATCCCGGCGGGGGATCAGAAACCAACATTCAAAATTCCTCTAAAACATGATTGTGTCATTTGAAAAAAACACACACAAGCCCGTGCCAGTCCTCGTCTGAGGCCATCCACAGCACTTTCGTCGTACTGTAGCCAGCGCGTTCCACACTTTCATGCTGCTGCCGAAAGGAAGATGAACCAAGTAATCATGAGGACTTCATCTAAAAAGCTAGATTCCAGCCATCGTTTTTGACGGTGTGCAATGGTCTAGTGGTTTAGACGCTGGACTCCTGATTGCCAGGCGGTGTTGCCGAGGGTTCGAATCCCGGCGGGGGATCAGAAACCAACATTCAAAATTCCTCTAAAACATGATTGTGTCATTTGAAAAAACACACACAAGCCCGTGCCAGTCCTCGTCTGAGGCCATCCACAGCACTTTCGTCGTACTGTAGCCAGCGCGTTCCACACTTTCATGCTGCTGCCGAAAGGAAGATGAACCAAGTAATCATGAGGACTTCATCTAAAAAGCTAGATTCCAGCCATCGTTTTTGACGGTGTGCAATGGTCTAGTGGTTTAGACGCTGGACTCCTGATTGCCAGGCGGTGTTGCCGAGGGTTCGAATCCCGGCGGGGGATCAGAAACCAACATTCAAAATTCCTCTAAAACATGATTGTGTCATTTGAAAAAACACACACAAGCCCGTGCCTGTCCTCGTCTGAGGCCATCCACAGCACTTTCGTCGTACTGTAGCCAGCGCGTTCCACACTTTCATGCTGCTGCCGAAAGGAAGATGAACCAAGTAATCATGAGGACTTCATCTAAAAAGCTAGATTCCAGCCATCGTTTTTGACGGTGTGCAATGGTCTAGTGGTTTAGACGCTGGACTCCTGATTGCCAGGCGGTGTTGCCGAGGGTTCGAATCCCGGCGGGGGATCAGAAACCAACATTCAAAATTCCTCTAAAACATGATTGTGTCATTTGAAAAAACACACACAAGCCCGTGCCAGTCCTCGTCTGAGGCCATCCACAGCACTTTCGTCGTACTGTAGCCAGCGCGTTCCACACTTTCATGCTGCTGCCGAAAGGAAGATGAACCAAGTAATCATGAGGACTTCATCTAAAAAGCTAGATTCCAGCCATCGTTTTTGACGGTGTGCAATGGTCTAGTGGTTTAGACGCTGGACTCCTGATTGCCAGGCGGTGTTGCCGAGGGTTCGAATCCCGGCGGGGGATCAGAAACCAACATTCAAAATTCCTCTAAAACATGATTGTGTCATTTGAAAAAACACACACAAGCCCGTGCCAGTCCTCGTCTGAGGCCATCCACAGCACTTTCGTCGTACTGTAGCCAGCGCGTTCCACACTTTCATGCTGCTGCCGAAAGGAAGATGAACCAAGTAATCATGAGGACTTCATCTAAAAAGCTAGATTCCAGCCATCGTTTTTGACGGTGTGCAATGGTCTAGTGGTTTAGACGCTGGACTCCTGATTGCCAGGCGGTGTTGCCGAGGGTTCGAATCCCGGCGGGGGATCAGAAACCAACATTCAAAATTCCTCTAAAACATGATTGTGTCATTTGAAAAAACACACACAAGCCCGTGCCAGTCCTCGTCTGAGGCCATCCACAGCACGTTCGTCGTACTGTAGCCAGCGCGTTCCACACTTTCATGCTGCTGCCGAAAGGAAGATGAACCAAGTAATCATGAGGACTTCATCTAAAAAGCTAGATTCCAGCCATCGTTTTTGACGGTGTGCAATGGTCTAGTGGTTTAGACGCTGGACTCCTGATTGCCAGGCGGTGTTGCCGAGGGTTCGAATCCCGGCGGGGGATCAGAAACCAACATTCAAAATTCCTCTAAAACATGATTGTGTCATTTGAAAAAACACACACACACACACACACACAAACACACACACACACAAAGATGTTGTATACCAAATATTAAAAGATTTTGATGGGTGGTTTTTGGAGAAGAAGATTTTGAGAATATTACCAATATAAAACTATGTTATAATTTGCAACCCCCACCTTCCTTATAGGGAACATAAATATCAACCCAAGGACCTTTTTTTGAACAAAGCGAATCTGAACCCATTAAAGATGCTGTATACCAAATATCAATATTCTGACTGTATCTCTCAAGAAGCAGAGTTTTTAAGATCATTCCTCATATTGAACTAAGTTAAAATTCAGGCTTAAATAGGGAGCTCAAATATTAACCCAGGGGCTTGATTTTAACAAATTTGAATCTGACTCTGCTAAGAGTGGTGTATACCATGTATCAAAAGATTCTAAAGAAAATTTTTAAATGATATTCTTATATTGCACCAAGTAAAAATTCAGGCTCCAATAGTGAGCGCAAATATTAATTGATTAGAATGTGAAGATTCTGACTGGTGGTTCTGGAGAAGAGGATTTTTAAAGATTATTCCTCATATTGGACTAAGTTAACATTTGGGCTCAATAGAGATCCTAAATATTAACCCAGGGACTTAATTTTTCCAAATTGGAATCTGACTCCCCTAAGGAAGGTGTATACCATATATCAAAAGGTTCTGATTAGGGATTCGTGAGAATAAAATTTTTAAAGAATATTCTTCATATTGCACTAAGTAAAAATTTGAGCTCTATCATGGAGCCCAAATATTATTCAAAGGACTTGATTTCAACAAACTTGGATCTGACCCTCTGTAAGGATTCTGTATGCCATATATCAAAAGATTCTGACTAGTGGTTCTGGTTAAGAAAAGTTTTAAAGATTATTTCTCACAGTGGACTAAGTTAAAATTCAGGCTCCAATAGGAAACCCAAATATTAACCCATGGACTTCATTTGAACAAATTAGATCTGACCTCCCTGAGGATGATGTATACCAAATATCAAAAGATTCTAACTGGTGGATCTGAAGAAGAAGTTTTTTAATGATTATCCCTCATATGGGACTAAGTTAAAATTCAGGCTCCCATAAAGAGCCCAATTACTAACCGATGGACTTAGTGTGAACAAAATTCATACTGACCCCTGCAAGGATTTAGCATACCATATATCCTAAGATTCTGACAGTTGGTTATAGAGAAGGAGGGTTTCAAAGAATATTTCTCATAGTGGATTAAGTTAAAATTCAGACTCCAATAGGGAGCCCATATATTAACCCAGGGACTTGGTTTGAACAAACTCAGATCTGACATCTATAAGAATGCTGTTTACCAAATATTAAAAGATTTTGACTGGTGGATCTGAAGAAGATTTTTCAAGATTATTCCCCATATAGCACTAAGGTAAAATTTGAGCCTTCATAGGAAGCCCAAATATTAAGTGAGGAACCTGGTTTGAACAAACTTGAATATGACCCTCGTAACAATGATGTATACCAAATATTAAAAGATTCTGATTAGTGGTTCTGAAGAAAATGTTTAAAGATTATTCTCATATTGCTCCAAGTTAAAATTTGGGCTCCTGTATTAACCCTTTACCCAACGTAACGGCCAAAACCGGCCAGCGCTATTCTCAAAAATCGCCAATTAATTTTTATTATTTTTTCATTTTTTGTCTCAAAAACATAGGTTATGACCCCTCATTGGAACGAGCTTGTCGAGCTCGTTCCAATGAGGGGTCATAACCTATGTTTTTGAGACAAAAAATGAAAAGAATTAGTTATTCAATCATTTTTTGGCAAGTGTCGTCTGCTTTTCATGTTAGGTAAAGGGTTAAGCCCAAACATGAACTGAGGGGCTAAAGTTCAACAAACTTGTATCTGAAGTAGCCTTAACTCTTTTGGCGTGAGAGGCGACAAAAGTCGACAGCATGGGAAACCACGACTGGCGACTACAGTCAACATTTACACCCCTTTATTGATCCATGTCACGGTTTTATTATCACATGTCTTATTCCTGGAGTGTTCTCGTTCTATTCCAGAAACAACCAAATCAAGTTATTGTGTGTTGTTTTGATGCATATTTGAGAATTTATAAACTATTTTTGATTGTTGAAGTACCAGAAACAAAACAAAAATGGCCCAAAAGCAGCCTACCAAACTAATGACACTCAATGAAGCACTGTCAGTTATAAATGGTGATTCAGACTCAAATAGTGAGTTTGAAGGAGACACCGATAGTGAATCGGAGTTTGAAAACGAAACAGGCAGTGATTCCACCATAGACTATGATTATGAATGTGACCCCTGTGAGGTGCCACACCCACCCCAACAACAACTGAAAACAAAGAAACAAACACCAATTACCCCAAAACGAGTCCAACAAAATAATAAGTTGCCAAAACCAAGTGGATGTGAAACAAGAAGAATGTATGATGTAAACGAAGCTTCGTGGTTTCCTGAACATAATGAAATACAATGGGGTGTCCATGTGGACACCAGTGATTTTGAAGTTGGAGACTATTTCAAGTTATTTTTCCCAGACAGCCTTTTTGAATTGATAGTTGAAAACACAAACTTAAATGCAGCTCAGTTTTTCCAGCAACATCATGAAAGTGAATTAGGTAAACGGTAACGTTTCAGACACTGGGGAGAAACGACTGTAGATGAGATGAATGCTAAAATAGGCTATTTTAAATAGCCCTCCAAATTGCCATGGGGTTGAATAATAAACGAGAAATCAAGGACTACTAGTGAACATTCTGGCTCACCAGTATTCTGTTTCGAGATGTTATGACCCGTGACAGATACAAACTTCTTTGTTCCTTTATGCATTTCAATGCCAATAGCACTTAAATTACGCGTGGTGTATCTGGATACGATCCTCTCCATAAAATAAGGCCAGTTATTGATATTGTTAAACCCATTTATTCATTGATTTATGCTCCAGAAAAAGCACTTTCTGTTGATGAAAGTGTGATAAAATTCAAGGGAAGATTATTTTTTCGTCAGTATTTGCCAAAAAGCCAACAAAATGGGGGATCAAAGATTATGTATTGTGTGAAAGCAAATCAGGCTATGCCATAAAATTTATCACATGCACTGAAAAAGTACATTTACTCAAGACAAGACACATCTTTCAATGACCGAACAAGTAGTGGCTGATTTGTTATGTGGTTATGAAGATAAGGGACACATTCTGTACTGTGATAATTTCTATTTCTCTCCAAATTTGTGTGAATATCTTACAACTAAAAACATTGGCTTCTGTGGTACTGTAAAGGCATCCAGAAAACATATGCCTGCTGAAAAAAATCCCCCCAAAATTCATCCAAATAAGGGTGATTCGCCAGCTTTTATGAGAAAAAATAATATGCTGGTGTGTGGTTGGCAAGATACTAAATGGGTACATCTTATAAGTACTGTGCATACAAACTTAATAGTTGATAAAGACATTTGGTCCAAAAGAGGGTGCCAATGCTTTTCGTAGTCGAAGCATATAATGAAAATGTTAAAAAATTTATAGTAATTTATATATTTTTTATACTTACCAATGACCCAGACTTAGCTGGTGCTAACTCTAAAATATCTAGGGCCAAACGCAAATTTTACCCCCCAATCCCCAAAATTTGCATCTAAAACCGAAAATTACATGTCCTATATGGTCCTCCATACCTTTACTCCACAGTGCATGCGCAGTGTCAAGGAGGTCTCGAAATTGCTGTCAAAAGTCATTCTTACAACCAGTGCCTGGTAAGCGTTATGTACTCAGCGGGGAGGTATGACTTCCCAACTCATCGGAGGGCCATCCCCGTCTGGATCATTGGTAAGTATAAAAAAAATATATAAATTACTATAAATTTTTTAACATTTTTATACTCTACCAATGACCCAGACTTAACTGAATAGTAAAAAGGTTGGAGGGCATAGGACATAAGGAAAATCCAATAGACTCAATTACCCATAACAGACCTATTCCCGTAAGGAGAAAAGGAGAGATAGGTTTACATTTATCTTTCTTATTTGTATCAAAAAAGAAAGACACAACACTATTCTGTAATTGAGCACAATAACATCAATGATCTCTATAAATATCCAGTATAACTCTTTATACTAATATTTTTTAAGGAAAGCCAATAAATACGGGAGTCTAGATAAATGAGACTCTATATACTCATTTAAAAGTATTCAAGGATTGCATATTAACGTCCAATTAATCACGTGATATATACAAATGTTTCACACCAATTAATACTTAAAAATTACACTGATGAGTAAACATAGGCTTTACCCTAAATATCATCTCGGAACCGACTCGGAATTACTGACTCCCAAGGGAGGTATTACCTTGCTTTACACTATAAAGCAAGTGACCTAAGGGAACACCCGTCCCCCCCCCCCTTTCCCTTGCCCTGGATCAAATACTCCAGAGCACAGAGGGCACCAGGACAGAGTCACTGCCGGAACCGAAAGTCTATACACACATAATTGTAAAATAACAGACCTAAACAATGTAGATCTGCAGAAAAGGACTCAATATTCTCAGATACAAAATCGTGAAAATGGAGGGCTAAGACCACTATGCAGCCCTCATTAGATCTGTAATAGCAACATTATTGGCTTAAGCCCATGATGTAGAAGAACTCTTACTTCCTGAGTTTAAAACTAAAGCACAAACTGCTGATTGAAGATATTATCATAAGCAGTACTGATAGTAAATTGAATCCATCTGGCCATAGAATGGACCGAAATCTGGAGGAAGCTACCACGGCATGTCCCACAACAGACGCCTAAGTAAATTTGTCCACAGTTTTTGTGGAGCTAGAGAAGCTAACAGAATTTGCATTGAAAAAATTACACTAGAGCAATATCTGCTGAATCAACGGCGCTGGAAGATATGCATATCTTATATTCCATCTCACAAGATCGACAGAGCATTTACTGCAAACGCTCGAAGATCCAAACATTGACACATACGTCTTAAATTGATTGTTGAGATGCAGCGCAAATAAGTCGATCATAGACCGCTCTCCTTGGTAGCAAACTGATTGAATACTCAGTTGTTGAAAGCCCATTCTGGCGGCAACAAACGGCCCTCCATGAAGGGAGTCTGCTAATACATTCAGACGACTCGGAAAATGACGGACTGATAAGAGAACTTGATGTTCTAGTACCAACCGAAAGATTCATTCCGTTGACATGAATAACAGGATGGAATTAGTGCTTCTATAATTCCGAAAATACGCTAATACCGTCGAGTTGTCGGACAGAATTAGCATATGAGCATTCTGAATAACGTTATCCAATAACGTAGCGCAAGCCAGAATGACATCATCCTTGATGTTTGAGGGCTTGATAAGGAACTACAGAATCAAAAGACTTTGGCACTTCAAATCCGTTGGGCTCAATGAAACGACCCAACGTGTTTGAGTGGCATCCGTCAAAACTGTAAAACTCGGATCCGGCAATTGCAGTGGAACTACCTGAGTTAAGCACTGAAAACTTGCCCAAGTCTGAAACTCTTGATTTGACAAGAAGATGTCCATATCGAGCGAAAGAATCCTCACCCTCTAATTCTGAATTAAAAGAAATTGAAGAGGACCAATGCGTAACCGCCCCATCGGAATAAAATCGCGGCAGTTCTGCATAAGCGTATCAGTCTCATGAGATCTCTCGCTGAGACCTTGTCTTTTGAAGACAATATTGAATATCAACTGATTAATTTCACTCTGGTTAACGGCAGACGAACAAGAATGTAATGCGTCTCGAAGCTCATCCCCTGGTGGGTAAATGACTTGGACGAAACCAGATCCGACTTCTCCTCGTTTACATAAGAAACCGAGACGTCGGATCAATAGAAGCAGAATCTGCACATCGTTCTGAAGTGTTAACTCATTGCCATACCTCTGAAGAATGTCGTCCAAGTAGGCCGACGATACCACAGACGAATGAGCTCGGAAATGCGTCATTACCGAGTTCGATATTCGAGTGAAAGCCCAGGGGCTAGATTCATACCGAAACAGATTGCTCGGTGCTGATACAAAATTCCCTATGATCAAGAAGCAAAGATACTTTCTAAACGCCTGATGTACGATGACGTGAAAGTATGCAACTAGAAATCTATGCATGTAGCATAGTAGTACACCTGAATACTCGCTCTGACCAATCGGATAGACTCCATATAAATATTTGGAGCCACAATCAGCTTGTTATCCAGCTCAGATCATGAGTGGACGGAACGAGCTGTCTGGTTTGGAACCAGAAAGGATGGGTGTGGAAACCTTAATCTGATTGTTAAAACAACACGTTTGCATCACTGCTAACTGATAGACTGATTACACAGAATCATCAAATATCTCGCTAATTCATTCTAATTGGCTTATTAATAGATAGGTGTCGCTTCGTTTTATATCTGCACGTGCTTACATTCATGATTTTATAACAGATCTTTCTTTTCAGCATGAGTTTATCCTGACCACTTTAATTTTAGAAAATCAATTTCTCGAGGATGTTTTCTATGATTACAAATCCTCTGCTTTTAGCACGAGGTGACTTCCACGTATTGCGCGAGACGATTCCTCCACAACTAATGTGCGAGATGAGATTCCTCCGCAACTACTGTGCGAAACGATTCCTCCACAACCATTGTGCGAGATGAAATTTAGAAAACAATACCTCGACATAATTCTAGGGTACCCACCCGATACAAATCCTCTGCTTTTAGCACAAGGTGACTTCCACGTATTGCGCGAGACGATTCCTCCACAACTAATGTGCGAGATGAGATTCCTCCGCAACTACTGTGCAAAACGATTCCTCCACAACCATTGTGCGAGATGAACTTTAGAAAACAATACCTCAACATAATTCCGGGGTACCCACCCACTAACAGCTGATAAAACCATACCAGCATCAGCCTTGCACGTAGTGTAAACAAAACCTACGGCTTATACCAACTTCTCTACACGCTGATAACAGCTGTTTGAACGATCCACTGTACGTGACAATTTCACAAGCTGATCTAATCATATTAGTTATATCTGTAGCGTAGCCTCAAAGTCTACATAATACACCATTCTTAACACACTGATACCAGTCGTGTACACGGTCTTCTTAGAGACTGAATTGATTAGCAGAGAGTAAAAGCACAAGGCTATCCTCTTCTATAAACATAATGACTGAGTGAGCCTAATCCACGCTCTGCAGTACCACTCACCATCTGTAGTGTAAAATCGCACTTCAGTACAGCTTCAACAAGCTGCTTGTCACTACAGATAACAGAACAGTTGAAATATTTCTCAAGCGCATACATGCTATAATAACTGACCACAACATAACTCCAAGTGGTTCATGTAAACACAATCTACACACGAAATCTTATGTATTTGTTTATTTGATAAGACCTTACGGTCGAAACTATAGTCATACCAGCGGCTCTGCCGGGCAAATACTACGAGATTTCCTTTCCCCCAACATGGGGCTCTACATTCTAACTCACTGAAACAAATACAAAAGTCCACCTCACACAGTAATGGACAAACATAGAAACATGCCTCCCCCGGACTCCTTCAGTCCAAATGCTCAAGGGGAGCTAGGTCAAAAACCATCCGACTGACTATGAGAAAGGCAACATCTCCATGTTGATTCCAAGTGACTTCTACGGAACCAACTGAATGAGAAAATACAAAATATAGTGGTCGGTTAGCAAAACACAACTGTATATACACAAGCCTATCTTATTAAACATTCTGACAACGATAAAATAGTATGAATGATAGACTTCATACCAGTACCTATCAAACTCTTCCAAATATGATAGGTGAGCTGTTCAAATTATGAATAAGCGAAGCTCTTCTATAAAACAGCCAAACACTACGCTTACGCAATCAAGCTCGTCGACAAAGCAGCCAAGCTCCTCGATAAAGCAGCCAATAGTCAAATAAATAACCCTTAAATAATGGTGCTGACATCTGATACAGCCTAATCTGTTCTTAATGGCAATAAAGGGTTACATAATCCCAATGAATGGAAATCCACCCACATGATTTTTCGGCACAAATTAAGTGCAAATAAAGGGCACAAACTGACAAATAATAGCGTAAACTGCACAGTTGCTCTCAATCTATCGACAATATCCTTTGAAATGTCGACAATTAATTACTCAGGCAATGTACTCAGTCTGATAGTTGGAAAGCACATTACCTCCAACAATACAGCACACACATGCTGATGAGCCTTTTGGTATGGCCATATTTAATACTGCACGCCGACACTGATTTGGCCTTACACATTAAAAATAGGGCCAGATCATTTTATTGGAAACACTGACGGCCTCGGCATCGTATCATGGAAGGCACATGCATTCAACAATATAGCATGCAATTATAGATGAGCCTTAGAGCGAGGTCTAGAGGGTGAATGGAGGAAACAGGTAGCTAAGCCATCCACCTTTGGTCCTCCACCAGTGCCATCGTCCTTACACATACCAAATACTGATACGATCTCACAAATAAAACAGTGTACACGTAGTATATTCGAATTGCACCCAATTAGTGAAACACGTATTCTCACACGCAGCAGTTACTCAAAAACTACAAACAACACGCTGTATCATGCGCTAAATAAGTAACCTGTACCTAAGCTCAGCCTACAGCTGATGGAGCGCAATCCATTTTCATAAGCAGTGAAAAGTTATATAACTCCACGGGGTGGAAGTCCACCCATATGAGCGTCCAAAACATGGACCACAATCTATAACAATTCTCTGCCCATATACTCAGCGTGCAGAGAGCCGTGACCGCATACTCTAAGAGTATTGGAGGGGTACCACCCTCCCCACATACACACTATGTCGGACCCACCGAATGTCTCGCACTAAACGTGCAGTGGTAAACATGCAGCCACAAGACTAGCTCTTGAGACATCCTAACTCTCTCTTCGCAAAAAGTCATGTAAAAGACTCCCACAACTGCCTGTAAGCATGTCTTTGTTCCTGCCTCCCCCCCCCCCCCCTTTCAATCATAGAAACCTTAAACCTGAAAATTCCTAGATTTCTACTATCTCTATCGCGATCCCACCAAAAGAGACTGGACTTCTAGTGGAAGCAAGCCTCTTTCCTGCGTACTTGACGGAAACTGAGTCCATCTTGGACTTCGAGTTAACGTAAGTTACGTTTGAAGGACAATATAGTCCTACCGAATTGATTGAATAGTTTATAAATTCTCAAATATTCATCAAAACAACACACAATAACTTGATTTTGGTTTTCTGGAATAGAACGAGAACACTCCAGGAATAAGACGTGTGATAATAAAACCATGACATTGATTTCAACAACATGTGAAAGAGTCTTCCAAAGATGCTGTATGTGAAAAATGAAAGCCTTTGGACCAGAGGTATGGGGGAAGAAGATTCTTTAATGTTTTTCCCATTACTCACAGTGTTAAAAAATGATGACTCAACATTTTTTCAAAGTCCTGGAAAGGTACCCTATGATAAGCCCTGGAAAAGTACCCTCCGATTTTTTGGACCATTCCTTTCTGCTGTTCCTAAGGAAACTTCACACAAAATAAAATTTGCAGTGCTTTATAGTTTTGGAGATATGGGTGTTTTAAATTTTTCCTATTTTTAGGTCCTGCGGTTTCCATGGAGCGACGGGGAAACTTTTTTTTGCATAAATTAGGTACTTATGACCCAATAAGCCCTCATATCAAATTTGGTTCAAATTGGCCTCTCAGTTCGGAAAATAGAACTTTTGGTACAATTCAGGCTCCCACAGGAAGCCCAAATATGAACCCAGGGACTTGGCTTTAACAAACTTATATCTAAGGATACTGTATACCAAATATCAAAAGATGCTGACTGGTGGATGTGAAGAAGAAGATTTTTTAAGAATATTCCTCATATTGAACAAAGTAATAATTCAGGCTCCGAAGGGGAGCTCAAATATGAAACCAAGGACTTGGCTTGAACAAACTTGAATCTCACCCCCTAAGGATGCTGCATAACAAATATCAAAACATTCCAATTGCTGGATCTGAAGAAGAAGATTTTTAAAGAAAAATCCTCATTTTGAACTAAGTTATAATTCAAGCTCCCACAGTGAGTCCAAATATGGACCCAGGGACTTGGCTTGAACAAACCTGAATCTCCCCCCCCCACCCCCCCCCCCCCCACCCCCCTTAGGATGCTGCATACCAAATTTCAAAAGATTCTATTTGGTGGATCTGAAGAAGAAGATTTTTAAAGAATATTCCTCATACTACACTAATTTAAACATTTGGGCTCCCAAGAGAGCCCAAATATGGACCCAGGGATTTGATTTCAATAAACATGTGAAACAATCTTCCAAAGATGTTATATGTGAAATTTGAAAGCTTTTGGAGCAGTGGTTTGGGAGAAGAAGAGTTTTAAATGCTTTTCTCATTACCCACAGTGTTAAAAAATGCTGACTTAGCACTTTTTCAAAGTCCCGAAAAAGTACCCAATGATAAAACCGATAGCAATTTTTTTTTACCATTTCATTCTGTTGGTCCTAAGGAAGCTTCACACCAAACAAGAATTCTCAGTGCCATGTAGTTTTGGAGATTTAAATTTTTTCTATTTTTAGCTCCTGCGGTTTCCATGGGGCGACGGGAAAATTTGTTTGGGCATAAATTAAGTACTTATGACCCAATAAGCCCTCAGATCAAACTTAGATCAAATCAGCCTCTCAGTTTGGAAAATAGAAGTTTGGGCGGGGCAAAAATTCTTGCCCCTCCCATAATGACGGCAAATATACATGCAGCTCCTCAAACTTCTCTTGAACAAATCTGAGTCAATACATGAAAAGGAAAATGCACACCAAATATCAAATCTCTGCTACTACTCTGGTTCATAAGAAGATTTTTTAAGATTTAACCCTTTACCCAATGAATCGCCCGCATCCGCCCACGTAATATGCAAATTCAGCAGTTGAAAAAATATTATTTTTTCAAAAAATTTCAACAAAACCAAATCATGTGACTCCTCGTTGGAACGAGCTCGTCGAGCTCGTTCCAACGAGGGGTCACATGATATGGTTTTGTTGAAATTTTTTTTAAAAGTTTAAAAAATTATATTTAAAATAATAAATTTTGATATCGTCTGCATTGGGTAAAGGGTTAAGCACACTTTTTGGGCGTAGCCCTACCGAGGGGCGGGTCAACAGGATTTGAACAAAATCAAAATGCGATGTCATAACAAACAATTATCTCACATTTCACTAAAATTGGTTCAGCGGTTTTGGAGGAGAAGATGCAAACACCATGTTCACAGACGACAGACGGACGATGAGTGATCACTAGAGCTCACCTGGCTGAAAGTCAGGTGAGCTAACAAGCTCATTGAGCTCATTTCAATTATCGGCCATAAGCTATGTTTTTGATGGAAAAATGAAAAAAACTTATTCAAGAATTTTGTTTGCAAGTGTCATTTACCTTTGCATGTTAGGTAAAGGGTAAATGTGACTTGATAATCACACTTGTATTACCTTTTCCTGAAGATTTTCTAGAAATAAACTCAACTTTTTGTTTTGCTTCCAAGATTATGAGAGCCTGATTAGCACAGTCCAATAAGGCATCATAAGCTACATTTTTGAAGCAAAAATGAAAGTAACAAAACTTGATTACCAATTCTTGTGTTGAGAGCTGGATAGATTAGGTCAATTTGTGAGGTAAATAATGAACTTAACCCTTTACCCAACGAATCGGCACATTCACCCGCATAATATGCAAATTCAGCAGCTGGAAAAATATTATTTTTTCCAAGAATTTCAACAAAATCATATCATGTGACCCCTCTTTGGAACAAGCTTGTTCCAATGAGGGGTCACGATATGGTTTTGTTGAAATTTTTGGGAAAAATTTAAAAAATGATATTTAAAATAATAAATTTTGATACCGTCTGCATTGGGTAAAGGGTTAAAGGCAATTTTCTATAACATTGTAAAGGAAGATATCAATTCTATCATTGCAGTGAGAAACTTTTATGACAATTATTCCAAATTTCTGCACTTCAAACCTTATTTAAAATGTTGAATACTCAATGTTTCGACAGTGACATCAGATTCACCAGTTCATTTGATCAGACATTTATCAACTTAAAACTCTAAATATTGAGAATTCATTTCTGAGATATATGAAAAGAGGATTTGTAAATTTTACTCGAACCTCTATATGCACCTGTAAAATATTTCAAACCATCACCATATCAGGCCTTCATATTACCCCCAAATTCAAGGCCGTAAAAGCTGTGCCCAAAATAGGAAACATGCTAAAATTCTGTCCTTGATTTGTCACGGTAAAATGTATTTCAAATTTTTCAGCTGAAAAAGAAGGGTTTTTTTTGTTTTTATGCTGTGTAAAGTTGCTTTCAGCTTTAAAAATCAACAATATATCTTGAAAATGTAATTTTCTGTAAGTTGAGCACATTTAAAGCACTAAAAAAGATGTGCCCAAATTAAACAATCTAAAGGCCTGCACCGTAAAAGGTAAAATTAGTTTTTTTGAAGTTGCTCTGCTCAAAAGCACTGTGTATAAGAGTGAAAAAAGATAACTGAAATTGCAACAATCAAAACCTTCTGTAAAATATTTAATCTAAAAGAATAAGATGGAATTCAAAATATTTTATTGAATTAAAAGCATAGAAATTTAAAAAAAAAAAAAAAAACACCATAACATCGTCTTGCTCCTTCCAACATTTCTCTACATACCTTAAGCTCTCCTACTCTCTGGTTCATTCTGTGTTGCCTCCACTGTAAATTGGTATCTGTTAACCTCTTCTCTCCATCCAAACAGTTTCAAGTCAAGGTGTCAACCCCTTTTTTCACACTGCATCCATTAAGCCCTAACTTTCCTATTACAGTAGAACCCTGTTAACTGAATAGCCACTTTACCAGGCCTGGCATTCTGAAAAATGCAGGAGGGCAAAAAATCGCTCTCCTCAATCAGCTTAGGAGAGCAATTAGCTTTACACAGCATTTTAAGTATCCAGTTGAATGAACTCATTGAAACTGAAACCAACAGACTACATCAGTGATTTTATTAACTTTACTAAGGTAAAGCGAAATCTCTTAGACATCTAGATGTCTCACTCAACAACCGAACACACACCTGACAAGACCTGTGTGTGTACCCAGACCTGTTGTCCAAGAAAGTCATACGCCTACCACTACCACCTTCAACCCCCCAAGGGGGGTTGAAGGTGGTAGTGGTAGGCATATAACTTTCTTGGACAACAGGTCTGCTTGAATCTACAGTCACATCCTGGTGCAAGTGCTTCAAGTGACAGGATAGTAGTAATGGTAGTATATTATAGTGTTAATATTCCTTGAATAATTACCCCTCAAACTGTGATGTCAGTTGTTGAATTTGAAACTGACAGAAAAAAAAATATTGCTGTGACCCATTTTGCTTCAAATGATTGCAAATGTGTTTGGGTATGGTTGCACAATTACCTTTTACCACTAAACCATTTTCAAAATGAAATTACGTGATGTTATGTGACTTCGAAGTTAAATTACATTTTTGCTTTACAACAAAAATTTAATGTGAGCATAATACATGTAATCTCAATCATCCCAGACCAAAATATTTAGGAGGGCAATTTTTCGCTCTCCTTAATTCTTTCAGGAGGGCAGTAAGGAGAGCTAAAAAATCGCTCTCCTGAAATTGCCAAGCCTGCTTTACAAGTGAAACTGTTCAATTAACAGAAGTATTCAGTTAACAGAAATTTGGTCACTTTTTTGTATTCAAGAGACAAATTGAGCAGTTATTCTATAATATCTTGTTTGACAGAGCTCTGCCAAACAAGATATAATGGATTAAATGCCTTCATTGGATCTACTGAAGCAAAATAGGTAAAAAAACAGCAGGAATCCTGTGATTGCTGGGGCAAGTTCTTAACATATTTCAAGATTTTCAATTCAATTAACAGGAGTTTACTCTATAACCATTTTGTCATTAACCCTTTACCTAACGTAACGGCCAAAACCGGCCAGCGCTATTCTCAAAAATCGCCAATTAATTTTCATTATTTTTTCATTTTTTGTTTCAAAAACATAGGTTGTGACCCCTCGTTGGAACGAGCTCGTTCCAACGAGGGGTCATAACCTATGTTTTTGAGACAAAAAATGAAAAAAAGTTAAAAAATTTATAGTAATTTATATATTTTTTATACTTACCAATGACCCAGACTTAGCTGGTGCTAACTCCAACAAAACCAGGGCCAAACACAAATTTTGCCCCGCAATCCCCAAAATTTGCATCCAAAACAAAAAGAAATCATGTCCTAAAGGACCTCCATAGTACGCCTCTACTGCGCATGCGCAGTGACGCAGTCGTCCCAAAATTGGCGCCAATTATCATTCTTACTGGCAGTGCCTGGTCAGCGCTATGTACTCAGCGGGGAGGCAAGAGTTCCCAACTCCAGGGAGGGCCATCCCCGTCTGGGTCATTGGTAAGTATAAAAAATATATAAATTACTATAAATTTTTTAACATTTTTATACTGTACCAATGACCCAGACTTAGCTGAATAGTAAACAGGCTGGAGGGCCTAGGACATAGAGGAAAATCCAATAAGCTCAACTATATAGTAAAGAGGTAACCCCTTAAGGAGAAAAGGAGTATTAGGCTTTACATGTATCTTTCTTATTTAATATTAAATTAGAAAGATACACTACCCTTAATAATTGAGCACAATAACATTCATGTTCTCTATTAACATCCAGTATAACCCTTATACTAATTATTTTTAAAGCAAGCCAATAAATAAAGTAGTCCAGAGAATTGAGACTCTTTATAATCATTTAAAAGTGTCCGAGTATTGTATATTAAAGCCCGTTTGACACTTGACATATACAAATGCTTCACACCGAGCTACACTTTAAAAATAAGACATGAATGAAATTAAACATTAATATTACACTTTAAAACCATCCCGGAAGCGACTCAGAAATACTGTCTTGGAGGAGGCATTCCCTTGCTTTTCACTATAAAGCAGGTGACCTAAGGGAACACCCGCCCCCCCCCCCCCCCCCCCTTCCCCTTGCCCTGGGTCAAATAGCCCAGAGCGAAGAGGGCAGCCGGACGGAGTCACTGCCGGAACAGAAAGCCTGCATAACTATAGTTGCAACTGTTTAGTGGACGACATTCTGAGCAACAGATAACGGACCTAAACAATGCAGGTCTCCAGAAATGGACTCAATATTTCTGAGATAAAAATTCGTAAATGTGGATGGCTGAGACCAATAAGCAGCCTTCATTAAATCTGTAATAGCAACACTATTAGCTTAAGCCCAGGAAGTAGAAAGAGCTCTTACTTCATGAGCTGAAATCTTAAGCACAGACTGCTGAGAAGAAGATAAATCTTCATAAGCAGTACGGATAGTTAACTGAATCCATCTAGCAATAGAATGGACTGAAATGTCCTTTCTATTAGGCATCAAAGACAGAAAGAAACGTTTCCGTCCCTTTCTGATGAACTGAGATCTCTGTTTATAGATACGTAGTGCTCTAACAGGACAGAGTAAAGGCCTACGCCCGTCTGAAGACGGAAGAGCCTTAATAACAATAGGTTCCGGATATTTATTAGGAGCCTGATTCTTAGCTAAAAAACCCACATTAGTAGTGAAGGTGATAGTGTTCCCAACACTACGATAATGAGAATCATCCACCGATAGTGCATGAAGCTCACTGACTCTTCTGGCAGAAGAGAAAGCTAAGAGAAAAGCTGTCTTATAAGATAAGAATTTGAAATCTACTGTCCCAAGAGGTTCAAATGGCTTTTCCTTCAATTTAAGGAGAACCCACGCTAAATTCCACTTAGGAATTAATCTAAGAGTTCTGGGTCTATTTATCGAAAAGTTTCTAACCAATTTCGATAAAGAGACATTAGATCCAATTTGTAAACTATCATGATGTGCATAGGTATCAGATAACATAGATCTATAACCCTTTATAGTAACAGGCTGCAGTTTGATTTCGTCAAACAAGTATACTAGAAAGTTTGCAATGTCTGGTATAGAGGGATCAAATATATCTACAGAATGATCCCTACACCGACGAAAAACCTTCCACTTAGCCGCATAGTTTAGCGAAGAGGAGGTCCTCCTACAGTTAGAAATCGCGTCCACTGCTCGTCCTGTAAAGTGCTTGCCATGCAAGAAGGACCGCACAACGGAAAAACGTGAAGGTTGAGACCTTGCGGGTTGTGATGGAGTTGGCACGATTTCCCCTGCGAAAGAAGATCCTCTCGTGGAGGAAGCTTCCGCGGTAGGTCCCACAACAGACACCTGAGTAGATTTATCCACGGTCTATGTGGCGACAGAGATGCTACCAACAGAATCTTGCATTGAGAATGTTTTATCTTTAGCAATACTTGTTGAATTAACGGCGCTGGAGGATACGCATATCCTATCATTCCGTCCCAAGGGATCGACAGAGCGTCTACTGCAAATGCTCTTGGATCCGGACACGGGGACACATACATCTGCAACTGATTGTTGAGATGTGTCGCAAATAAGTCTATCATTGGCCGTTCCCATTGGTAGCAAATCTGATTGAATACTTGTTTGTTGAGAGTCCACTCCGACGGCAACAAGCGACCCTTTCGTGAAAGGGAGTCTGCTAGCACATTCAGATGACCCGGTATGTGACGGACCGAAAGAAGAACGTGATGTTCCAATGCAAACAGAAGGATTCTTTCCGTTAGATTGAACAACGGAACTGAATGAGTGCCTCCCTGATTCCGTATATACGCCACGACTGTCGTATTGTCGGATAGGACTTGGACATGAGCATCGTGAATAATGTCCATCCAGTGACGTAACGCAAGCCAAATTGACATCATTTCCTTGATGTTTATGTGCTTGCACAGGAATTGCGGATCCCAAAGACCCTGGCATCTCGAATCCGTTGGGATTAATGATGCACCCCAACCTGTTTGACTGGCATCCGTCATAATGGTAAAACTCGGATCCGGCAACTGCAGCGGAACTCCTTGAGTTAACCACTGAATGTTTGCCCAAGTCTGAATCTCTTGTTTCACTTGATCTGACAAGAGAACGTCTACATCGAGCGAATGAATTTTCACACTCCAATTCTGAGTCAGGAAAATTTGAAGAGGACGTGTGCGTAGCCGCCCCATCGGAATGAGATCCGCGGCGGCTCCGCACAGACCTATCAGTCTCATAAATTCTCTCGCCGTGACTTTGTCTGCATGCAGACAATAGCGAGCGTAACAACTGACTAATTTCGCTCTGGTTAACGGCAGACGAACGAGATTGTTGTGCGTCTCGAAGCTCATTCCCAGATGAGTGAATGACTTGGACGGCACCAGATCCGACTTCTCCTCGTTTACTATGAAACCGAGACGTCGGAGCAATAGAAGAAGATTCTGAACATCGTTCTGAAGCGTTAACTCGTTGCCGTACCTCTGAAGAATGTCGTCCAGGTAGGCCGACGTTACCGCAGACGAATGAGCTCGGAAGTAGATCATTACCGAGTTCATTACCCGAGTGAAAGCCCAGGGTGCTAGATTCAATCCGAAGCACATGGCCCGGAACTGATACACCACTCCTAGGACTGCGAAGCGTAGATACTTTCGGAATGTCGGATGTACCATGACGTGAAAGTACGCATCTTTGAGATCTATGCTCGTTGCATAATCGTTCACCCGAATACTCGCTCTGACCGATCGAATCGTCTCCATATAAAACTTCGGAGCGACGATCAGCTTGTTTATCCAGCTCAAATCTATGACTGGACGGAACGAGCCGTCTGGTTTCGGAACCAGAAACAGATGGCTGTAGAATCCCAGAGATTCCTGGTTTTCTACAACCTCTACCGCGTTCTTCATTAAAAGAGACTGCACCTCTGATAACAGAGCGTCTCTTTTCTGTGGATTTGACGGAAGATGAGTCCACTTTGGACTTCGAGTTAATGGAGGCTTTCGTTTGAAGGATATCTTTAGACCTTCCGAAGTCACTCCTCTCACCCACAGGTCGTCCGTAATCGACGCCCACTCTTGTGAAAAACTCGACAACCTTCCGCCAACCGGAACGCGATAGAGGTTTAAGCCATCACCTCCTGGACCTGCGAGGCCTGCGGTAGGAGAAACCACGTCTTCCACGACCCGCACCTCGCCTCGTCGACCTCGGGGCGTCCGACCGATTGTCCCGGCCTGAAGGACGTCCCGAACGAGAGTCGCTATCCTGACGGTCTCTCGAATAAGACCAAGAGGACGCACCGGAACCTCTATAGGAACCTCTCTTGGGCGCATTAGACCCAGAAGTGCCTGCCTTATTCGTGTCTGCTGTATCCGACCTTTTAGGAGCGGATCTGAACAACAGAGAATCATTAGCTTTCTTTTTAATATTATCATAAATAGCGGAAAGCTTGCCGTCAAAGAGAAGTTCTCCTGAGACCGAAGCGACTCTAAGAGAGTTCTTCACCTTAGAATCCACTAGTGTGGATGTAGCTAGGGCTGCGTCACGTCTAACCAACTCCAGATTTGCCACTGAAAGGGCGGAGTTACACGTGGAATAAGCTACTGCCCTTGAAAGAAGTCTTAAAGAGGATTGTATATCCTGAAACTCTTCCCCTTGAAGGCGCAGTGATAACGCCTTAGTAAGGTGATCTGCATAAGATAAGGCATCTAAATTGGCTCTGTTAGACGCAATAGCTGTTTCCAACACCGCGGTTGGAATAGAAGCTGACGAC
Organism: Pictodentalium vernedei; assembly: GCA_031216915.1. NCBI lineage: Eukaryota > Metazoa > Mollusca > Scaphopoda > Dentaliida > Dentaliidae > Pictodentalium > Pictodentalium vernedei. Next base: position 188,703,856 of record CM062292.1, on the reverse strand, counting down.
GGTAATGATAGCTCTAAGTCTTCCGCCTCGTCGTCCATACGCAGAGGAACTCTCGGTATACCCTGTCCTGCCGTGTCGAATTTATTCCTTGCATTAATGAAAGGCAGGTTAAGAGTATTAGCGGACAAGAAACCTGCTTTCCCCGTCCTGGAAGCAAGTTTAAATATAGCGTCGTTCAATAATTCAAATGTTCTTGCAACATTATTGGACTGCGACGGAAACTCGGGAGCGATGTCCCTGAACCGCTCAAAAAATTCAGAGTCCAATGACGCTATAATTCTCTTGTCCGGAAGCGCAGCAGTCTGGCCCGACGGAACAACTTGAGGGAGAAAGTGCCGGATGAAGTCCACGGCAGCTTTATGTTGTTCCGAAAGGGATAGCTCCAATTCATCCGTATCCCTTTCACCATCCGGTCGGACCTCCCGATGTTCCCGGTCGTCCGCCCCCGATGCTTCGGCGGAGCGTACCGACCCAGCGCCGTCGGATAATTCTCGATCCGACACCGTTTCTGTCGGCTGCTGGGATGCTGCGATAAGCTGTGCTATCTGCACTAGAATGTCCGACGTCGAGACCTGCGGAGGCGCGGTCTTTCGCTGCTTCGCCGAGGGCAGCTCCGCATCAGATGGCTCCCGCATACTTTTCCTATGCGAACGTCCGGAGTCCATCGGTCTCGAATCCCTGGCTGCCGGATGGTGCGACCTGGTCGCCGAAGAATCCTTCATCGGCGAAGCTGGCAAAATATCGGAGGTCACGCAGCCAAGGTGCGGTCGTGTGCGCCGACGAGAAGAGGAAGCCTTAACAGTCTCTGCGGACTGCTTATACAACGGAGCGTCCCGAGCGACGGACGTATGCTCCGCTAAAGACACATTTTGTACCACAACATCTGGTCCCAGATGTTGTTGTACGAGAGAGGGGCCTCTCTCGCTCGCGGCCCGGCTGGACCTGGACGAGCTAGGAACCGGACTAAAAGGCTTCCTCCGTTCTCGTTTACTATCCGCCGTCACTGGGTGTGCATCTATTATGTTTATAGTGCTCGCATCACCCAAAATTTCCTCTTGGACCGCATCGGACGAACCCGGCTGCCGAATCATTCGGTGAATGGACGCTACACCGGGCGAGCTAGCGGACGACATTTGTCTAATCTCCATGAGCACTTTTGCCGCTAGCTCTGAATTCATTTGTGACGACGGACGCACACTTGAAGAAGATAACATGGAAACATCACCCTGTTCTGGTTCCTCTGAAATAGAAACTGAGAGAGTAGAGTGACCTTGTGGAGAAAGAGCCGGCATCGCTCTTTCTCCAGAAACAACATATCGTGACACACGTTTCCAATGTTTCTCATCCCAATGTTCACATATAGGACAGGGATTAATGTGAGAACACTGACTACAATTAATACAATGATCATGAAAGTCAGAGGAAGATTTCTTCCTATTACAATTTGAACAATGTCCCTTCATTGTGAAAGAACAACAATAAGTCCTAGTTACTCGCAAAAACCCCTGACACAAAGATACATAATAACATGATCCATTAATAAATGAAAAAACAATTGCAAAACAAAATAATTTTGAAAAAATATTTTTTCAGAGAAGCCCAAGTTGCTGAAAAGTAACGTTGAGCCCCGATGGATCCGATGGCAAAGTGTGGTCAAAAATTTTAAATTTATATAAAATAATTAATGAGACACTTTCGGATAATATAAATGTATCTTATAATGAGATAAACTACCACAAAGGCAAACAGCCCCCCTCAAAAAAGGCTGTTGCCAATGAAAACAAACAGTGTAAACACACTAGAAAACATGACTCCAGGCACTGAAAAAACTGGCCCAGAATCAGTCATCAATTACACTCTATCTGATGCAAAACAGAGACTCCCAGGGGAGAATCTGTAGCACATCAGATGGAAGATGCAGAACACAAACGTTATACACCCATGGGTGAAAACGTAACTATGGGGAAAATAACAGAAAACATTCTGTAACCAAGCAACTCTCCCAGGAAATTTTAGAAATGAAACTTCTCAAAAATATGCCAAAAGCATGGGAGAATTGCCAGGGGGGGACTTTAGAAGGCTAGGGGAGAGGAAACACTGAATAAGCAGTGCAACAATTAGCAAGAATGACAACAAGAGGCCCATGCCTCGAAAATAGGCAACTTAACATAATTTCAACAAAAAATTTTAAGTACAGCCCTGATTATTTTTTGCCACTTCTTTTTCCTCTCCTCCTTCTATCCTCCTTAGAATCACATTTTCTCCAAAAATTACGTGTCTGGCATCCTTTAAACTGAGATTTACAAGCACAAAGATCAGTGAGATGTTGACTGATGAAGGGCCAAACAGAGAATGATAATTGGCGCCAATTTCGGGACGACTGCGTCACTGCGCATGCGCAGTAGAGGCGTACTATGTAGGTCCTTTAGGACATGATTTCTTTTTGTTTTGGATGCAAATTTTGGGGATTGGGGGGCAAAACTTGTGTTTGGCCCTGGTTTTGTTGGAGTTAGCACCAGCTAAGTCTGGGTCATTGGTACAGTATAAAAATTTAGTTGTTCAAGAATTATTTTTGCAAGTGTCGTCTGCTTTTCATGTTAGGTAAAGGGTTAACAGGGCCAATTTGTTCTGTAGGTATGGTAAATGGTTTTGTGTTTGGAAGTAATGTCAATTAACTGGTTATTCAGTTACAAGATATCCAATTACATGGGCTCCAAACTTTCTTTTGTTTGTCAAATGTGACTTACATTAGAGTAGTAACCCACAAACTGCTCAGTGGTTAAGGAATTGGACTTCAACCCAAAAAGTCTACAGTTCGTTCCCCTCCAGTGGTAACTGCATTGTGTCGTTGGGCAAGGCATTTCATCCAAATTGCTCACATAGGGGGTGGGGGTAGGTGGGAGATGGAATGGTGGTGCTATGTACCAAGGCAAACGACACGCCGATGGTGCACTTGTCTTCAACCAATGCTAATCTTGCTTGTGTTGGGTTAGTCCATTGGGGAGTCTGACAGCTGCCTGCCATTGGTCAATGGTTCTCTCCAGGTGCTCTGGCTTCCCCCACCCATAAAACTGTCTGACACGAGGTGACTCTGGCTGCTGAAAGTGTTGTTAAAACACAATCAATAAATAAATAACCCACAGATCAACCTACTCTTTACAATTTTCCTTTCAGTTCTACAACCTCATAATTAAACCGAACACATGCTTCCAACAACTAAAGAATATCACAACAATTAATGCAAACTACAACGAAGTAGCTCCATACATTATAAAGTGTTGACTGAACATCTCAATATATTTAATTGTCTATATATTGGGGTTTAAGGTCACTTTCAGCATCTATGACTATCAGGACCACAACACGTAACGTCAAGTTTAGCCAATCCTTCGTATTTAAGCTGCTCATTTTAGAGGATTCACACCTCAGACATTGATTATCAGGTTCAATTTACTAGAAAAACATAACTTGTTCACCACAATAAACAAATACTGCTCCATTTCATGGAATTCCCACAGGAAAGTTCTTCTAATTTCAAATTGTATTAGGTATTCCATTATGGACTTATCTGGAAGGGACAGTTCTCCAGGGACCCGATTGATTCAATCATGGCACAGCTCTGTTTTGTGATGGAACGGTCATTTTTAAACAGGACAGAACATGTGCAGTAACTGTGAATCCTTTGCATTTTACTGAGATGACAGTGGTGTCAGGACAGTGACATAATTTCAAAATGTCTGCCAATCAGCAAAATTTGTTCAAATGCAATAACTGAGCATTTGTGCAACAAAAGTAAAATTTAGGGTTAAATTTAGGAATGTGTTCAAGAATATGTAATGACATCCTGCAAAAACTGTTGAGAACTTGGATTAATAATTAGAAACAGTCATTTACTCTATGAAATGTCCTGAAGTATCCAGTAACACATAGAAAACCACAAAATACAACAAAACATGAGTTGCTTTTCTTTTGATATTAAATCATGACACCCTTTAGGTGAGCTATTTCCAATCATTCCAATATACTGTCAATTGATGGGCATTTTTAGTCTTACAGTTGTCCAGTAGTGCTCATCTGATGATCCCTTTATTTAGTTTAAACAATATTTATTCAATAGTTGATAAGCAAATACATTTCACAATAAAAGTTGAGTAACAAAAATCAGAACAACAGAAGATAGAGTACTAGTATTATACACAAAACAAGTAAAGGCAAGGAAATTAATTACTCTGTAAAAGAGGGATTCGACAGGAAGCTTAAAGTTTATGTAAGTCGTCTCCCTAACAATTGCAAAAAAATTACCCCTGTTGGTGGTACAAATCCGTGGAGCAGCTCGCATATCGTCGCCTGGAGACCGAGACAATCCCTCATTGTATATAAGTTAAACTTAGATGCTGCGATTGTACATCAGTTTACCAATAAGTTAAACATCACTTCAGTTGGTTAACAAAAACAACACACTCAAAGACCATCACACAATATCTCTCTATCACAGACGCACAACCAGACATGTTAACCTCCCAAAATTTTTTTCAGGGAGATGACATGATTTTCAGGGAGATTTTTTTTTGCGCGTAGAAACCATGTGTGGATCGATCAATTTTAAATATAAATTAATACCAAATACCCCCTCCCCCCCACACACACACACATAACAGGAAACAGCCCAACAACAATACATCAAAGGAACATACGTCAACGTTCTACTAACTGGTGGTGAGTGACCCAGACCTGTTAACCTCTGGAGGTGACTGTCAGTGAGATTTTGATGAGCACCCAGTGAGACTCGGATGCTTGTCAGTCAGATTTTTGCACGTGGGCAGCACATCAATAATTTCCATATTACCCCCCCCCCCCCCCCCCCCCTCACACACACATACATTAAACATTCCACCCTAATGTGTTTTATTTGAACAATTTGTAGTTTCAAAAGCCAAACCATAGAAATATAGAGAAAAACAGAAATCAGAAATATGGATGTGGTCATGTGCCAATATCTGAGCTTGTTCCAATGACATCCATATTTCAATGGTTTTATGTACAAAATGTTTGGAGATATTTTCGACCTTTTCAGCACTATATCAGTTATGGTGCTGTGTTGAAAGTTTTGGATCCATTTGGGTAATTATGGGTACTTGCGGCGACCTGCGGTAACCTGCAACGATCTGTGGTGTTTAGGCACACCCCAGAGCCTGGTTGTTGTGGTAATTCGATCTTCCAAAGCCCAGTGCCCCACCTAACCACACCAGTTACTCACTGGAAGTAGTTGGTTATTTACGAAGGGGATTTGGAATGGGGTGATCATTTTTCAGTGAAATGTGAAAATTATGCCACAGCCAGCCCAGGACGAAACATCTCGGGGATATTTTGTTGTCCATTTATCACTACGAATGAAAAAACGTGCAAGTGCCGTAAATTACCAACTTTTTAGAGATTTTTTTCACCAAAAACATAATTTTTTTCACAGCCTGCTTTATAAAATTGCGAATCGGAAATTTTTCCCAATATATTGAAAATTACAGCAACTCATATGTTTGAGCCGTTTGTCTCCAAAATTGGCTATAATTATCAGAAAGTGAAATCCAAAATACACAATAAATTTGTGCGTATTTTTGCACATTTTTCGATTGGACAAGATTTTATACGTATGGAATTTATTTTTCGATTTGACTGCTACCTGTATACAAGCAAAGGTGTGCCTTTAATATATAATCAATTTCAGCACTTATCCTGCCTCTCAAATTCATTTAATCCGCCTGTCAAACGTGTTGCAATAATCACAACACGGCCATTGACAGAAATGAGAATTGGTCATGAGTTCTTACGTAAGTGGTGACGTTTCACACAAACTTAATGACCTTGCCATTGAGAGTAGAGCACATGCTTTTGTATTTGTAAACAAAAGCTGGTGGATTCAGTTTTTGTCTGGTATGTCGACTTTCCGGGAGATTTTTGGTCCAAATTGACTCCCGGGTGGGAGGGCGGGACGGGATAGCTAATTCCGGGAGAATCCCGGGCATTCCAGGAGAGTTAACATGTCTGCGCACAACTCTCCCTCTCTCACGCACATTCTCTCACTATTTCCCACACCCTCTCTTCTACACAATCACATTCAAGCTCAAGGGCGCAGCCCCCAGATCTGGCGCAACACAAATAGATGGGAGACTTCAATGGCATTCAAATACGGAGTGCAGAAAGACAGCCCCGACCTCCAGGCAATGATATGCGAGATTGTTTAAACTTCAAATTGAATTAACAAGGAAAGGAAAAAGAAGGAAGAACTGCAGCACTGATAAATACAAAAACAGAAGGAAAAAAAAAACTAATAGGATCAGCTTGAATACATCATACATTGACTTAACACTCTAGAGAACCTCCAATAGGCAGCTTATTTCCTTTATTTCATTTTGTAAAGAATAAGTTGTAACTAAATTAAGGATTAGAATATCAGTGGTATTAAAATAAAATATCGGTGGTGTTGGGCATTGGAAGGGGTATTCCACTTTAGGCATTGACCACTTGGACCTATTTTACCAGCTAAGCAGAACCTGTTTACCACAGTGAACAGTCCCTGCCTCAGTATCGCGTTTTTCACGGGGAGTTGGGGTGGGGATAACTCAGTGGAATCGCTTAATTGATAAAATGAAGTCATGTACCACTTCGAAAATAAGACAGCTGTCCTTGTTGTTTAAAAATTCTGAGCCAAACAGAAGTGCGGATGTAGTTACTACAAATGGGAGTAAATTAATCGTATAATTACGTGCGTTAGAGAACAATGGACAACGAAAGAAAAAGTGATCAGTAGTTTCGCACTCACCACACTGACAGAAAGGACTGGGAGATAAGTGATTGTCGTATAGGTGAGAATTAAGGCTACTACAATGCAACCGCAACCTACAATGGAATATTTGAGCGCTGCTAGATCTGGCATTACTATAGAACCTTGGGAGTCTTTGGTTACCATCACTCAGAAATGTTTTAAAGTTAATCAATGACGAGTTCTCACAGACAGGTAAGGGTAATTTATTCCACTGGTCAGTAACACTTGGGATAAATGAAGACTGATACAATTGCGTTTGGCAAAAAGGCACTCGGTGGTTTTGCCCAGATCGGAGACTAAGTGAAGAATTCGACAAGGAGATGATTGGGGGGACTTTGTTGGAGATGTATGGAGGTGATATATGATGCTACATTTTGAAAAACTGAATTAGTTTATGTTTACGATGCCTATCTTGCAGGGGGACCCATATTGTTTCCGAATATAGCAAAGACTTACTGGCACTTACTGTTGCTCCCGTAATAATTCTTGCTGCTGCAATCTGTATTTTTTTAAGTTCAGCAACACTAGTCACAGAACAATTATCCCATACAGTATCTGTGTATTCAAGAAGAAGCCTAATAAAAGCGAAATATATTTTTTCTAGGACATTGCGATCGAGATTAAATTTATGCCTCCTCAATAAGTCTAAACGAGACCAGACTTTGGAGCAGATATGGTCAATGTGGTCATTCCATGTACATGTGCTATTTAGTATAACTCCTAAATGTTTATGGTTAGAAACTTCCGATATCTGTGAGCCACCTAAATACAAGGGTGGGTGGTAGTTGTGATTGCTTTTACGTGATGTGCACATACTTTCTGTTTTGCTGGGATTGAACTCAACTAACCATGTTTTGGCCCAATGCTCAATTGTGGGAATCCATTTTATTTATTTGAATGGCGGTAGTATATTTACTTCCAGGCATGTTATCCTTTGACCTTGAAATGAAATTCAAGGACTGTCAAAGATCCTACTGAAATTTCAAGTATTTTAACCTGTTGAACTCTGGTGGTATCTTCCATGTCAGTTCAATGGAAGCAGTTGGAAGAGACCATATTTATTATTTGGGGGTAGACCAATTAATATTTTCAACGTACAGCCTTGTTGCTGCATGTTGAAAATATTGATTGGTTTACCCTACACTTCAACTTTGCAGCCATCCTACGTAATGAAAGTATGACATACCATGTTCCTAGGCCAGAAAAGCAGCCTCTTGGGTTCAAAGGGTTAAGGCCTAGAAAATGAATTTTCAAACTTAAGGACATTCAAGGTTTTCAAGGACCACAATGAATCTTGTTTACAAGACTGTAGATGTGAGTAGTAGGGGAGATCAATTTTGAATAAATCTTTCATGCTTAAGTGAAAGGCTTGTTCCTTCATTTTGGACACTGGCAACTTGGCTTGGCTATATTCTTCTGCCTTTTTGACATGTATATCCTTGCCAAAGGTTGATTTTCCAAATAAAATTTGAGAAGTTAGTACCTAGGAATTGTTAATATTATGGTATGTTGACAGGAACTTCAATTTCATATTCTAATGGGATTTTTTTTTTTTTGGAAAAGGTCAATATTATCAGGCCTGGCATTCTTTAGGGGTGCAGGAGTGCTGCACGCCTACTGCACACCTATAAAAAATTGAGGAGAGCAATTTTTTGCAACCCTTGATTTTCGGGAATGCCAGATCTGTCTGGGATTGCCTTTAAAATCTATTATCATTTGTCAGTATTGCATTGATTCGCAATAATTCATGACCCATTATGTGTCAAATTTAAATACATTTTGAGTTTAGAAGACAGTCACATAAGAAGTGAATTCAACATTTTGAATAATGAGAATATGTATGTGCCAATTTTTCCACTATGTAGATGAATGTAGTACAGTTTTTCAGTCACAATAGTAATACCTTGAAGTAAATAGACAGTACAGGGAGAGTGTATTGTCAATAATTCATTTCTATTCTAGACTGCCAGGCCTGATATTATGCATCACTTAGTAGTAGAGGGCTATGTTTTACCTGTAGAAGTATGAGCACCATCCGTATACATATTTGGAGTATATCTTTGAACAGGATATGTATAAGGAGTCAGGGGATCCACCACCTTAACATGCTCTTCTTCTTGACTTTCCAAGACTAACTTCTCTACAGAACACAATTCAGCACGATAAAAAATAAAAAATACAAAACTATCACAAACTATTAAGAAATAAAAAATACAACAAAAACAATAAAGACAATTCAAAAAGAGTTGAGAAAATTTGTGCTTAAGGAAGGCTGTATACCCTCATCCACAAAAAATACTAAAAATGCTCAATATTTGAATGGGAAGCATATATGAACAAAATGAAAGTGTTTGGAAAGCATTAACCCTTTGAACCCTAGCGGCCGTTTTTTCTGGCCAGGAACATGATAAGTCATAATTTCATTAAAGAGGATGGATGCTAAGTGCATGTGTGTGGTAGACCAACCAATATTTTCAATGTGCAGCCCCAAGGCTGCATGTTGAAAATATTAATTGGTCTACCCTTAAATAATGAACATGGACTCTTCCAGTTGTTGTCATTGAACTAATATGGAAGATACCACCAGGGTTCAAAGGGTTAAATTATGCTAAAAACCGAATACCTGCAAGTATTGAAAAATGTTTCCACCGAGACTTCAATAAAAAGTTTAGGGTCACACCAAAAATGAGGTAGGTAGGATGACAGCAAACGTATCAATTTTTCTACTTTTTTTAGGGGGGGGGGGGGGGGGGGTGAGGAGGGGGTGGGGGCGGGGGGGGGGGGGGGGGGGGGGGGGGGGGATGTCTGTGAAGACATATAATCTGTCTTTATACTTTCACGTTTTCAGGAGAATAAAACCAAAGGCTCAAGTGAGCCAGAAATCCTCATCTGGATCAAGCTGTCCACAGGGAATGGCAAGGGAGTAAGAGTGGGTGTGAGAGCTTTTTATTGATTTCTTTGATAATGATAAGAATTTTTTTAATTTGATAGCAACTTTCCAGCCAGTCTGAATCTTCAGCTCAAAGAAATTCTCTATTGGGCAAAATAATGGTTTGGGTTCTCTGACAATCCCTTACTGAAATTGAACACCCTCACTGAAAATTTTTTATTAGCTGGCATGGTCTTCCAAAATTAGTATAAACTAGTGAGTCTTTAAAATTTTGCAATTTTTCATTGATGTACATTTATTTGCACATGAAATATCGTGTGTATTATATCTGTTTTGTAAATGTGCAGTGTGATCTGTTCTACTGAAAATAGTTCAAATATCATATGGCCGGTACTTATTTTTTGAAAAACGGTGCATGAATATAACTTACCAGAAAGGGGTATTTCAGATTTTTTTATTAACTAGTTGAGTGCGGTAAGTCCAAATTTGGGCTCTTTTTTTTTTTTTTTTGAAGTCCAGGTACTGCCATTTAAAGAGTTCATATTCTGTGAATAGGTTTTGTATTATCCGTGAAGTGAAATTATTTTTTAATTTTAAATTTGAAAGTAAAATCAAATGGACAAGTTTTTCTGACCCCAAAATAATTTAGCACTCTACCAGTTATGAAAACAAAACTATACATTTAAAAGCCTCCCTTCCTCCTTGATTTTAAAAATTAATTGCTCCAGAACCAAATGTATTTTTTTTATTCGGTCTAGTACACAACAAAAATTTGTCCTATTCTGCATAGAAATAAAGACATTTGAAATTTTTTTCTATTTTCAGCCACAGATTTTTTCAAGGGTATGGAAAATTCTTTTTCCTTGAATCAGTCGCATGTTACTCATTAATACTGTATACCAAATTTGAATCAATTTTGAGATTTGGCATGGGGCTTGCAGAAACAGCCAAAGCGTCCTGGACAGTGTTCACACTGACTCAATATGTTAATGTGCCAAAGCTGAATATGTTTGTGCCAAATGAGAATTTTTTGTGCCAAATGAGATTTTTTGTGTCATGTGTATTTTATGTGGGAGAACTAAAAAAACATTTTTTTATATTTTATTCGAGAAAGATCAAAAGTATAAAATTACATAAAATCAAATATAACAAAATAGAATATAAAATAAAAAAATATAGTTGTTTTAGTTGTGCATTTTTAAATAGAAATTCGCATCTCGACGACTTATAGGGTATCTGATTGACATGTGGAATGAAACCATCGTAATTTGATTACTGTGTTAATCTTTGATTTTGGTCAATGGGCAAAGTACCACCAACAATTAAAGACAATTGATAATCTGGTCTATTGTTCGCTGGTGAAGAAACAAAGCATGAGTTGTTTACACAATACACAACTTCTCAATCCGAGGACACCGGTATGGACAATTGGGAAGTGACTGGTCATTGTGTACTCAGTTGAACAAAATTACTTTTTCTGTAATTAATGATATGAGCATTCATACTGATATATTTAACTTATCATTTGTTTGCTTTACTGGGAGAACATGCAATATTATATACCTAGGTTCGTGATTTTGAATTTATGTGCCAATTTTTTGTGCCAAACGTTCATATTTATGTGCCAGATTTTTTAAAAATGTACTTTTGGCATATGTCAACAGGAACACAGGTCCAGGAGTTGAAAAGTTGGTAAACCGAATGCTACTTTGTGTAATTTTTAACTAGCTTGCATGTATTGGAGCACAGAAAAAAATTGAGTTTTATCATGAGGCCCTACAGGGCCTGAAGCGCTCACCTTGAACAGAACATGATATAAACAGAGTCCAAGAATGAATCTACAAAAAACTATCCATCTCCAAAGGATACATTGTCAATCCTTGAGCCCCTCTAGAGTGAATAAAATAGTCCAAGCATTATGCCTTTTCTTCAGTTGATCATAATGTGAAAAGTGGAGCTTCCCTATCAAGACCCTTAATACGACTTACGTGGATTAATCTTAGTAACACCCCCTCTAGAGGGTACTGAATACAAAATTTCTAATTCTTCAGCTATATGGCCAATTCCGGCACCCACAGGGAGCCCAAATATTAACCCAGGTACTCGATTTGAACAAAGTTGACTCTGAACCCCCAGAGATGTTGCAAACCAAATATGAAAAGATTCTGATTGGTGAACCTGAAGAAGAAGCTTTTTAAAGAAATTCCCTCATATTGCAGTAAGTTAAAATTCGGGTTCCCACAGGGAGCCTAAAAATTAATGCAGGCACCCGAATTGAACAAACTTGAATCTGACCTCCCCCCCCCCCTCCCCCCCTCCCTATGCCACCCCTGAGATATTGTGTACCAAATACGAAAGCATTCTGACTGGTGGATCTGAAAAAGATTTTTAAAGAAATTTCCTCATATTGCACAAAGTTAAAATTTGGGCTACCATAGCGAGTCCAAATATAAACCTGGGGGCCCAATTTGAACAAACTTGAATCTGACACCCCTAGAGATGTTGAATGCTAAATATGAAAGCATTCTGACTGGTGGATCTGAAGAAGAAGATTTTTAAAAATTATCTCCCATATTGCACTAAGTCAAAATTTAGCAAGTCCAAATATTAACCTGGGGACTTGGTTTCCAAAATCTTGAATCTGACCCTTATAACAACAATGATGTATACAAAACATTAAAAGATTCTGACTGGTGGTTCTGAAGAAGAAGATTTTGAAAGAATATTCCCTATATTGCCCTCCTGTATTGAGCCCTATATTGCCCTCCTGTATTGAGCCCAAATATGAGCCAAGAGGTTTCATTTTAACAAACTTGTATCCTACCCCCCTATGGATGTTGTATACCAAAAATCAAAAGATTCTGACCATTGGTTCTGGAGAAAAGAAAATTTCTAATTTTTGCAAATATGCTGGCTCAGCATATTTTTGATGCCCCCCCTCCCCCCCCCCCCCCCCCCCCCCACCCTCCCCCTACAGAACATCCTGATATAACCGATGGCAATTTTCTTTTACCATTCAATTATACTGGTCCTAAGGATGCTTCATACCATATAACAGTTCTCTGTTCCATGTGGTTTGGGAAATATGGGCGTTTGAAAATATTTCTATTTTTAGCTCCTGGGGTACCCACAGGGATGCAGGAAATTTTTTTTTGCATGAAACAAGTACTTATGACCCAATAATACCACATAACAAATCTGGTTCAAATCGGACCATTGGATCAGAAAATGATAAATTTAAAGTAATTTGTATATTTTTATGCTTACCAATGGCTCAGACTAGTTGGTGCAAACTCGATATAATCCAGGGTCAAACACAAATTTTGAGCCCCCCCCCCCCCCCCAATCCCCAAAATTTGAATAGAAAACCGAAAAAATTAAGTCCTATATGGTCCTCCATACTTTTGCTTACTGCGCATGTGCGGTAACCTTCCTACTGAAATTGGCACCAAGCATCATTCTTTCTATATTGCCTGCTAAATGTTATAATCAGCAGGGAGATATGAGAGCCCACTCATGGGAGGGCCATCCCCGTCTGGGCCATTGGTAAGTATAAACAATATACAAATTACTTTAAATTTATCATATTTTTATACTACAACCAATGGCCAGACTAGCTGAATCATAAAAAAGGCTGGAGGGCCTAGGACTTAAAGGAAAATCCAATCTCTCAATTTCTTCAATAAAGAGTAGCTCCTACAGGAGAACAGAAGACAGAGGAATTACATTATTTTGTCCTTCTCTTACAAGAAAAGAGAATGACATAACACCAACAATGTATTTGAGAATTACATAATTTCTCCATTTAATGCTAGCACAACCTGTTTTGCTAATTCGGTGAAGGAAACCAATTACAAAGCTTGTCCAGAGAATGAGACGCTTTATACTCATTTAAAAGTGTCCGAGGAGTGTATATTAACGCTTGTATCACACATAACATATACAAATATACAAATGCTTCACAGTGAGCTACACTTTAAAAACAGTAAAAAAATGAGGCATAGTTATTGCTGAGCTACAAATTAACACTACCCAGCACCGACACTGGACTACTGTCTCTGGAGGAGGCATTCCCTTGCTTTTCACTATAAAGCCAGATAAGGGAAAAAAACGTCCCCCTCCCCCCCCCCCCCCCCTTCCCCTTGTTCTGAGGCAAAATTCCTCAGAACGAAGAGGGCAGCGGAATGGCGTTAGTACTCGTGCTGACTGCCTAAACATCTTCTAGATGTACTGGGTAATATTAATGGACGACATTCTGAGCAACAGAAAGAGGACAGAGAGATCTAAGGTCACCGAAGATGGACTCTAAATTTCTACGGTAAAACTTGGTAAATGAAGAGAGCTGTGTCCAGCACGCAGCTTTCATAAGATCAGTAATAGCTATACTGTTAGAATCAGCCCAAGAAGTTGACAGTGCTCTAACCTCATGTGCTGAAATCTTGTTGACAGAACGTTGATCTGAAGATAGATTTTCATAGGCAATACGTATTGCCATCTGAATCCATCTAGCAATAGAATGAACAGATATATCCTTTCTGTAAGGAATCAAAGAAAGAAAGGATCTTTTTCTTCCTTTTCTAATAAAACACGTTCGACGTTTATAAATGCACATAGTTCTAACTGGACACATCAAAGGTCTACGGTTGTCCGAGGATGGTAAAGCCTTAATGATAATAAGCTCTGGCCGCTTATCCAGAATGTGATTCTTAGCCCAAAATTCCATTTCCATAGTGAAACTAATATTATTACCCACACTACGGTAATGGGAATCATCAACAGATAATGCATGAAGTTCACTCACTCTTCTGGCAGATGCAAAGGCTAAGAGAAAGGCCGTTTTATAGGTCAAGAATTTGAACTCTACATCGTCTAACGGCTCAAACGGAGCTTCTTGAAGCTTCAACAGAACACAAACAAAATTCCATTTAGAAATTAATCTGAGGGTTCTAGGTCTATTAATAGAGAAATTTCTAACTAGCTTGGATAAAGAAGAATCTGAGCCAGTAGCCAAGTTATCATAATGAGCATAAGGTCTGATAACATGGACCTATAGCACTTAATAGTGACGGGCTGCAAGTTTAATATGTCAAACAAGTAGACCAGAAAATTGGCAATCTGTGGAATGGACGGGTCATATATGTCTACAGACTGGTCCATACACCAGCAGAAGAAAACCCTCCACTTTGCTGCATAATTGAACGAAGAGGTCCTCCTACAGTTAGAAATTGTGTCCACTGCTCATCCTGTAAAATGTTTTCCGTGCAAGAAGGACTGCACAATGGAAATACGTGAAGGTTGAGACCTTCTGGGTTGTGATGCAGTGAGCAGGACTTCCTCTGATAAAGAAGGTCCTTTTGTGGAGGAAGCTTCCAGGGAATGCCCCATAACAGACACCTAAGAAGATTGATCCTGAGTTTCTGTGACGACAGATGTGCTACTAGCAGGATTTTGCAGTGAGACTGTTTGATTTTTAACAGAATCTGCTGAATCAATGGAGTTGGAAGATATGCATATCCTATTATTCTATCATGAGATCAATAGATAGAACATCTACTGCGTATGCTCAATGATCTAGGCATGGCGGGACAAACGTCGGAAATTGATTGTTCAGGTGTGTCGCAAGTAGATCTATCATGGAACGATCCCACTGGTAGCAGATCTGACTGAATACTCACTTGTTGCGAGTCCACTCCGATGATAAGAGGCAACCTTTTTGTGAGAGCGAGTCTGCTAGTACGTTCAGACGGCCCGGAATATGACGGACTGAGAGATGAACATGATGATTCAAAGTGAACAGGAGGATCTTCTCCGTTAATTCGCATAACAGAATAGAATGAGTGCCACCTTGGTTCCTGAGGTAAGCTACTACCGTCGAGTTGACCGACAGCATCTGAACATGGATGTTCACTATTTGAACAAACCAATGGTGTAGTACTAGCAAGATAGTCATCATCTCCTTGAAGTTTATGTGCTTCTCCAGGAACTGGGGGTCCCAAAGACTCACATCCGTCATAATCGGCTGGATCCGGTAGTTGAAGCAGAACTCCCCGAGTCAACTACTGGAGATCCGCCCAAATCTGAACCTTTTGTTTTACTAGGCCCGTTAAAACAATCTTGGTTTCAAGCAAATGCATCTTCACACTCCAGTTCTGAGTAAAGAAAATCTGGAGGGGACACGTGTGCAGGCGGCCCATCGCAATAAGATCCGCCGCCGCCGCCGCTCTGCACAGCTCCATCAGTCGCATAAACTCCTTCGCAGTCACTGCGGGAGAGTTTAGACAAAAGTGAGCTTAACAACTGACTAATTTCACTCTGGGTAACGCAGACAAACCAGATTGTTGTGATTCTCGAAGCTCATTCCCAAGTGAATGAAGGACATGAACGGAGCTAGGTCCAACTTTTTCTCATTTACTTTGAAACCATGACATCAGAACAACTGAAGCAGACTCTGAACATCGTTCTGAAGAACTAATTTGTCGCAGTATCTCTGAAGAATGTCATCAAGTAAGCCGACATTACCACTGCCGAATGAGCTCGGAAATATGATATTACCGAGTTTATTATTCGAGTGAAATCCCAAGGAGCCAGGTTCAGACCAAAGCACATTGCTCTGAACTGATAAACCTCTCCCTGTATGGCAAAACGCAGGTACTTTCTGAATGCCGATGTCCCAGATCATGAAAGTAGGCTTCCTTTAGATCTATGCTTGCCACATAGTTATCCACTCAAATGCTCGCTCTTACCGATCGAATGGTTTCCATATAGAACCTTGGAGCTATGATCAATTTGTTTATCCTATCAAGTCTATTACTGGTCGGAACGAGCCGCCTGGCTTCAGTACGAGGAACAGGTGACTGTAAAAACCTGGAGAATTTTGATTCTCGATGACCTTTGCTTTCTTTGATAAGAGAGCCTGTACCTCCACAAGGAGAGACTCTCTTTCGGAAGGGTTCAGCGGAAGATTTGTCCAATGTGGACATCTTGTAAGTGGAGGCTTTGCTCGGAATGATAGCCTCAGTCCTGCCAAGACTACATTTCTCACCCACTGATCTTCCGTAACTTCCATCCAGTTTTTCGCGAAGTTTGATAACCTTCCGCCAACTAGAAAGACGACCTCCAGAGTAACCATCAGAGGGTTTCTTGTACCCTCGCGATGATTGCGAAGTGGAACGACCTCGTCTACTCCGGCCTGCTGAAGTGTGTTGTTGAGATGCTGATTTCAATAGCAGAGCACAGGAAGCTTTTTTGGTAGCTTGTTCATAAACTAACTAAAGCTTGTCGTCAAATATTGTGTGTCCGAAGACGGGAGCAACTCGGAGAGAGCTTTTCACTCTGTCATCGATAATTGATGATGACACAAGGGCTGCATCATGCTAACCAACTAAAAATTTGCCACTGTCAGGGCGGAGTGGTACGTGGCATACATGACTGCCCTGGAAAGAACTCTTAGAGAGGCACAAACGTCCTCAAATTCCTTTCCATTTAGATGTTGCGCCATAGCCCTGGTGATATGGTCTGCGTAGGACATAGCATTCAGAATCGCTCTATTAGATGAAATAGAAGATTCAATCACGTCCAAGCGTAAACTGAATGATGTAGGCAAGGACATATCTAAAGCCCCAGACTGCTCATCCAGATGCAGAGGAGCTCTCTAAGCATCTTCTCCAACCATTTTAAAATATAGTGATCCAGGAAACAGTATACTGATTGAAGATGCAGATCAGAAACCGCCTTTCTTTTTGGCACTTGCTAGGTTGAATACAGCGTCGTTAATATGGCTGAAGGCCTCCGACACTTGCCAAGATTGTTCCGGGAAGGAAATAACAGCATCTTTCCTTCGCACAAAATCTCTGTCTAGAGACGACAGCAGTTTCTACCTAGCAGTCACAACTTGCTGATCAGGTGGAACAAGGTCAGGACAGCATTGATGAATGAAATTCATCGCTACCATAAGTTCTTCCAAAAGGGAAGGGTAATCCTCTTCCTTATCCCTTTCACCGTCTGACTGATTCAGCTGACTATTTCGGCCAACTGCATCTGAATGTACAGATGACCGGACTGACCAAGCACCATCCGACAGCTCACCACCAGAGTCTGCGGAAGGCTGCTCTTGCACTTGCTGGGAAGCTGCAATGAGCTGCGCAATCTGCAACAGCAAGTCCATTACAGAGGCTTGAGGAGCAGCGGTCTTCGTTTTTTTTTGCCGCTTGCTGCACCTGGGACGGAGATCCGGACATAGATCTTTTCTCCGCACGTCCCAAAGAATGAAGCCTTGGATCGCTAGCTACCGGATGGGCTGACTTCACGGGCGAAGACTGGATGAGTCTTCGCATAGTTGCCTGGATATCCGAAGTCAGTTGGCTAGCGTGCAGTCATGTGTGCTTTTCTGAAATTGAGGAGCAAGCCGTGACTGTAGCCGACCCCAGATGCAGTCTAGACGGAGCGTCCCGAGCGGCGGGTGTGGATGTTAGCTCCGACCCAGGAAAGTTTCTCAAAACAACATTTGGCCCCAAGTGTTGCTGGGTTAGAGAAGGCTCTCCCACTCGCGGTCTATCAGATCTTGCCCAGCTTCCCGAAGAGAAACTTGCAGGCTTCCTCTCTTTTGCCATCGTCGCTGGGTGAGCTTTAGTTTTTGAGGTGCTTGCTCTACCCAATTCTACACTTCCTTCATCCGCAATGGACTTACACAGTGTTACAGCTCCCTCTATCAGGTTGGCCGCTTCACCGGTCGAACTGGCTGCTGGAATAAGTGGTCTTATTCCCTGTTTAATATTAAGGAACACCTTAGCAGCCAGTTCTGTTTGCTCATCAGAGCGTGACGACAGCAGCACACTTTGGATGGGTGTCGCAATACCATCACCATGTTCTTGTTCCTGAAAAACTTGAATTATCCTGCAGTGACAGCTCTGGCATAGGAACTTCACCGTCGATGACGTATCGCGACACCCGTCTCCAACGTCTGTCATCCCCATGTACACACATAGGACAAGAATCCGTAGTAGTGCATCAACTACAGGCAAGGCAACAAGCATGTAAATCCGAGGAAGACTTTCTCGCCTTGCATTTAGAGCAGTAAGCTTTCATAACTACAACCAAATGACAGAGTCGATAGCACTCCTATAGATTCCACAACAAAAATACATAAGGATACATGAATAATAGCAATCAAATTAATTTTGAAACAATTATAAAAAATTTTACAAAATTTTTTTTTTGAAAATGCCCAAGTTCCCAAAGAGAACATCATGCGCCCAAGGGCATCCCGAAAGAGCCATCGGATAGAAGATGCAAGACCAAAACGACCCAACACCCCTAGGGTGAGGATGTAACCATGGGGATAAACAGAATAAACATTCTGTAATACACATTAAACTCCCAAGAAATTTAATAAAAAATTTCAATAAAAAACAGTCAAAAAGCTAAGGAGTTTAACAGGAGGGTTCATGGAAGGATAGGAAAGGAACACTTAACAAACAGTTGGTAAATCATTAGCAAGAATGATGAATTCAGGCGCATGTCCCGAAAATGGGAAACATGAAATAATTTTTATAATTATTATAAAGTTACAGCCTTGAATAGTGATGAACCGATAATCGGAATTGACAATCGGAACTGGCCGGTTATGGGCCATCGGCTGATTATGACAACAGGCAGTTAAAAAAATGCAGTTTCCGGTTATTCTATATTTAACTCTGACTATTAAAATTTCTTTGATATCTGGCCATTTCAATAAAGTTTCCCCATTAAACGTGTGTAGTGCATATAAGAATATTTAGTGATTTCCAGAGCCATGATATTACAGAATTTACAATCTGCAATCTGTATGAGATCGCCATTATTCCCAGCTGATTGAAGTCACCGGTCTTCAATCAACATGCTGTACAACATTGCATTGGGTACATGTATAAAGAAAATGTGTTCAGTCACTAGTCTGTAGTACTTCATGCAAGCATCACAATACAATAAGAAATGAAAATTGGAGAAAAACTAAAAAAAAAACACTCTTTTTTCCATGGTAGATGATTGTTATGCAACATGCAAGTCACAAACACATTTTCAGTTTGTCAAGTTCATTTTTTTTAATTCAGTTACCTCCCTTGGTGTAAACACTGAAGAAACACATCAAGGGAGGTAACAAGTTGAACAATGAACATTAAATAATATATTCTGACGTCGCGTGAACAATGCGCCATACAACTTCACAACACACATTAACATTAAAGTTATTATTCAATTAAGACGCAAAGTAACTTCCTGGTTAATATAGCCAAGTGTATTGTATTCTTACACAAAACCGTATTAACACTATTTACCAGAATAACACACATTCATCACAAGAGAACCATATCGTGTGATTGTAAAGTTTATAACGATCTTCCCCCAACCCAAATTTCCAAAAATGCAAATATTATTTTGGCTAATATTGCCCAGCACTAAATATGCATACTCTGAGAACTTATGTGGTATTAAGCTTTCGTAATTATCGACTTATCAATGAAATACTGCAGTATTAGGGCACTAACAGATTTTCTTCTGGGTCCTATTTCAACCATCGGAATCGGCATAATCAACAGAGAACTAATGGGTAATCGGTTCATAGCAAATTTTGATAACCAGTTCATCACTAGCCTTGAATGTTTCAAACCACTGTTGTTCACTTCCATCATCCATTTATAGCCTTGAATCCACCAATTATTTCATTGATTTGTGTCTGGCATCCTCAAATGAAAGTGTCAATGACACTGTAGCTTAACTTATCTGTGTGGTGTGTTTGATGAAAAGGATAATGTTCAATGTTAATGAAAGGATTATGAAATAAGACAAGAATTGTGAAAATTGGGAATATGTTAATTTCTTTTCCCTGTATGCGATGTTTTAAAAAAAAATAATATGAGGTGTTTTCTGTACTAAAGAATTGAGGGGGTGGGTTAATGTGGCCCTCACAGTTAATGTATGTTGTCCTCACAGTTAATGTATGTCAACGAAAGTTACTAAGTTACAGTGAAATTATTCCGCATTGAGTCATCCTATCAAGTTACAATGAAATCTCTTCATAAATACAGCCTGTAGACTGTGCTAAAGGTTTTCGGGTTTCGGGCCTGTGTAGCCATCATGTTTTTCTCATTTCAACCAAAAGGGGAAGTCTTAATCTAGACATTATATTGAGTCATCCTACCAAGTTAAAATGAAATCCCTTCATAAATACGACCTGTAGTCTGTGCTCAAGTTTTTTGGGTTTTGGGCTCAGGCAGCCATCATGGTTAAATGATCGCGACCAGAAGGGAACGTTCTCATCTGGGCATTATCTGAAGTCATCCTACCAAGTTACAATGAAGTCCCTCCATAAATACGACCTGTAGACTGTGCTAAAGGTTTTTTGGTTTTTGGCTTGGGCAGTCGTCAGAGATCGCGACCAAATGGGGAAGTCCTCATCTAGACATCATACAGAATCATCCTACCAAGTCACAAAGAAATCCCTCCATATTAAATATGACCTGCAGACTGTGCCAAAAGTGTTTGGGTTTCAGCCTTGGGCAGCCATCACAGTTGACAGATCATGACCAAAAGGGGATGTTCTCATCTAGATATTATACAGAGACATCCTACCAAGTTACAATGAAATCCCTTCATAAATACGACCTGTAGACTGTGCTAAAGGTTTTCGGGTTTTGGGCTCAGGCAGCCATCACAGTTGACTGCTCGCAACCACAAGGGGACGTTCTCATCTAGACATGACCCCAAACCTGCATTTGACATTTCGTGACAATCAGACAAGAACTACGGGGTGTAGCCTGTTCTGAAGGAAAATGTGAACAGACTCACAGACTTCCGCACGCGTGAAGAAAATAGCTTAGCTTGACTTTGTCAAGTTAAGCTAAAAAGGAGATTTAAAGCACAGACGTCAGATCATTGTTTAGTTTAAACAATATTTATTCATGAAAAAGTATGATGCATACATATAATAAACAACATAATTGTCATACAGAGTGCACAATACAATGGTATGCATTAAAGTAATGAGTCAAGAACGAGATTTGTTGAAAGGATTCAGCAGTAAGCTTTTAGCTTGTATAAGCCGTCTCCTTTGGATTACAGACGAAGTTTAATAGTAGCTGCAAACACTAAGTGAAATACTGTTTAAACATAGAAAACAGAGAGAGTAAGGAGAGCAATAGAGAGAATGAGAGAATGAAAAGAAAAAGAAAACTCAACCCCTCACCCAACATGTGTAGCAGGCGACACTTGAAGAATAGATTTTTGAATAACTGGAAATTTCCAATGTCCATCTCAAAAACACAGCTCACGATCCCTCACGGGAACGAGCGAGGGGCCATAAGCCATGTTCTCGAGACAAAGATTGAAGATATAAAAGGATTTAAATGGCGATTTTCATGGGTAACACTGACCGTTACATTGGGCAAAGGGTTAACTAGGAAACAGGGGAACAACCTGAATTCAATGTTCGCTACCAAAGAATATTCAATAGGGCAGCCTCAGTGGGTGTATCGGTAATCAGCACCGGAAAAGTCTAAGAGAGCACTGCTACCTATTAAAAGCGTCCACTCAGTATGATATAGTCCTGGACGGCTCTGAAGACAAAACGGTTTTAGTTATTATTCAGTCGTTCGGATCCAAATAGGAGTGTGGAGAGCTCAAGAGTAAATGGCAATGCATTGATTGTGGAATCATGAGCATCGTCATAGATTGGGCAGTGCACAAGAAAGTGCTCAGTAGTTTCGAGATCACCACGCTGGCAGTGTGGAGATGTTGAGAGATGGTTATCATATAAGTGGGCATTGATATTACTACAATGCAGGCGTAACCTGCAATGATAAATTTGGGCATCACGGGATTTGGCTCCATAGTAAAAGATTGGTGGTCGTAGGTTCGCACTATTTATAAACATCTTGAAGTTTATAAGGGAACAATTTTCTCTTACTGAGGGAGGTATTCCATTCCACTGGTCGGTATCTTCCAGGATAAACGAGGACTTATATAAATTGGTGTGACAAAAGGGAACACAGTGGTTATTTTCGGATCAGAGATTGCGGCTTTGGGTAATAGATGAAATAATTGGCGGCACCTTATTGGAGATATATGGAGGTGTTAATTTATGATACTTCTTAAAAAATTGGATAAGCTTGTGCTTTCGAGGTATTTCTTCCAGTGGATCCCATTGAGTTTCTGTGTAGAGACAGGCTTTACTGCAGCTCACAGTGGCACCAGTAACTATTCTTTATGCAGCTACTTGTATTTTCTCCAGGTCAGCTGCATGAGTTGCTGAGCAGTTGTCCCAGACAGAGACAGCATATTCTAAAAGAGGTCGGACAAATGCAAAGTATATCTTTTCAAGGACTTTCCGGTCAAGTGTAAACTTGAGGGCCCTGAGCATGTCAATACGTGTCCAGGCTTTAGTGCACACATGATCGATATGGTCGTTCCATGTACAACCTTTACACAAAATTACACCCAGATGCTTGTGGCAACTCACCTCGGAAATTTGAGTTCCGCTTAAATATATAGGTGGGTGCACGTTACTTTTACATGATATAATCATGGTTTCTGTTTTAAGGGGGTTGAACACAATGAGCTACGTTTTAGCCCAGTATTCAATTGTGGCTAAATCACGGTTGAGTATGATGGCACCTCAGGATTCTCAATTATAAGATAAAGGGATGTACCATCTGCATAATAATATAATAACACTTTGGCCGGCCGCTGATTTGTCGCGGTGCTTGTATGAGAAGGCCTTGGTTACCCCTGTTCTACCAACTGCCTCCCTATTCCCACGCTTTTTCTCTCCTCCCAACACTCGGAGACGAACTGCTTGATGACATCCCTTGCCCCATTCTTCCCAATCTCTCCGATTTGCATATTTACCCTCTCCTTTGAGTCGCCCCCTAACCACATGTCCTTCATTCTTCCATCCCACTTCCCCATTATACTCCCTGTGGATCTTGTTCTTTCAGACTGGTATTTTGGGCATTCTAGAAGAAAGTGTTCCAGGGACTCCACCATGCCCAAATTACACATCTGGCACTCCTTTTCACTGTTTTTCCAAATTTTTCCCCTCAGCTCCAGGGACCGCGACCTCAGCTTGAACAACAGTGACCCCCCAAAGGTGCCATAAAGGTACTCTTCAAAACCAGGCTTCTCTTTATCACGCAGGCCACCCAAAGATCTCTTTGATTTGACCACCTCTCGCCAATTACGGTTACAATTATGGTTACAATCCTCCAATGCAAATAAACGTATACTGCTAAGTAAGTTTTCAGTAATATCGTTGATGTAGATCAGGAATAACAGGGGACCAATGATCGAACCCTGTGGGACACCAGACGTTATTTGTTTCCAAGGAGATGACCCAGAGGCTACAAGGATGCGCTGGTACCGATCAGACAGGTAAGATTTTAGAAAACAAAGCAAGTCGCCAGATATTCCTATTCACTCAAGTTTGTGAAGAAGACCAATATGCCAAACTTTATCAAATGCCTTGCTAACATCACAAAAGACAACTCTTACTTCTTTTTCTTCGTCAAGAGCATGACAGAATTCATCATAGAGGTCTGTCAGTTGTAGGACCGTAGAGTCACCTGGAGTAAAACCAGACTGAAACTGGCTCAGTATATTGTTATCACATAAAAAATGCCATAATCTTTTGAAGACACATTTTTCAAGTAGTTTACCAGTACAGCTAAGCAAAGATATTGGGCGATAGTTAGTAACTACATTAGACGGATTCTTTTTCAACACCGGTGTCACATTGCCTTTTTTCCTTAAAATTGGAAAGTAACAGTTGTCTAATAATCTATTGAAGAGGGCCGTAAGTGGGTCACACAATGAGTGACTACATTCTTTTAAAAGTCTGGGACTTAAAAAATCAGGACCAGACGCCTTAGATACCTTAATACTCTTGATTGCTTCATACACTTTTTGCTTTCATTGTTTACTGACTTTGGGATAAACAAAGAATGATGCTTGGCGCCAATTTCGGTACTTTCCTGGCTACCGTGCATGCGCAGTAAGCAGAAGTATGGAGGACCATATAGGACTTAATTTTTTCAGTTTTCTATACAAATTTTGGGGATTGGGGGGGGGGGGGGGGGGTGTCAAAATTTGTGTTTGTCCTGGATTATATCAAGTTTGCACCAGCTAGACTGGGCCATTGGTGGTCGTAGTATAAAAATATAGAAATTCAGGGCAGGGCCAAAAATCTTGCCCCTACTATTACCAGGGTTGGGGTATTCGTATTCGTATATTCGTATTCAGTATACAAATAGTATTCAATACAATTTTTTAAGTATTCGGCTGTATTCAGTATTCATGCAATTTAAAAGTATTTGTATTCATATTCGTTTTCAAATACAGTCAAATATGAGGTGTATTCATGAATACTTTTTTTAACACTTTTGAATACTTTTCAGCTGTTTTTTTTTTTTAAATGACAGAAATTTTCAAATTAAAAATCATAGATAAGCTGAGACTTAAATCATGTCACATGTTTTTTTACCTCCAAATAATAATTAATACCTCAGCTGAGCAGGAAAGTTCATTGTAAAGGTTGCTTGATGGAAACATGTTTGATTTCAACTTCAAAGATTTTTATCTCTAACAGATGGTCAGTTTACTCAAGGGTGATATGGATTCATAATGAAAACAATGGTTAAATACAAAAATATAAATTTTATAGTAAATTTCCTTTCTTATTATACCTACCACAATTGTTTACTACAGGCTTGCACTACAGTGGAAGAACCTAACTCGGATAAAATACTCTCTATTTTAATCTTTCCCAAGAGATTTGGGAAAGAAAAGTGGTGTAAAAACACCACAAAAAAATAAGCCAAAACTGGGTCGAGCGCCATCGGCGCACACCCAGTATGGGTCGCTCTTCCATAGTACAAATCCACGACTGCCGTAAAACAGTGTGCAGTGCGTCAATTCGGCATTCTTTTGATTCCGACAACACAGGAGTTATGTGATCAGTGGGGAGGAAGGATTCTTACCCAAATAAGAAGACGGGAGGACCTCCATGTAAACAATTGTGGTAGGTATAATAAGAAAGGAAATTTACTATAAAATTTATATTTCTTATCAACCTACCTCAATTGTTTACTACAGGCTGAATAGACAATAGGATAGAGGGAAACACATAACCAACCCACACATAACTCAATAGCACTAGAACCGTGAACAGAGGAAGAGATCCCTATCAAACCATAGCATCACAGACATTAGAAAAGACAATGAAAGATGAGGCGTATGGTGAAGTGCGACGCACAGACAGAAAGGCAGTAACAGCACAGAGCTGAAACTGACCCTGAAAAAGCTGAAAGGCTGGGATAGACAACAGCCTGAGCCGAAGAAAGAGGGCCCCAAGGACCAAGGTCCTCTATCGGCTCCTGCAACTGTCGCAGATAAAAGGAGAATGTAGCATTTCTCAAGTAGGCTGCCAGTATAACATCAGTCATCCGACAAAATGACAGAGTTATGAAAAGAGGAAGACAATGCACGCACCTCGTGGCTGAAAAAACTATTGGTAATACAATCACCAGTAGCTAGACGAGCGGAAGCTGAATGAATAGCAAGACAAATCTATCAAGAAATGGATGCAGGAGATATCTGGCATGTGAGAAAACACATATTCATCCAGGATAAAGGTGCGAACACCCCCCACCCCCAAGCAGAGCAGCACCCAAGAAAGTGACCATCTTGGAGTAAACTGCAAAGTCCTAGGCCTTTTCAAGGAAAAGAGCTGAACAAGCTTGGAGAGGCAAGGATGAGCGTCGAAACAATGCGGTACCACATATGAAAAAAAGACTCCAAAGCATGGACTTGTACCCATTGCTGGAGACCCCCAGAAACAAACATAGACAAGAAACTCTGCAAGCGGTGTGATCGAAGGAGTGACAGAAGCAACAGAGTGATCGCACACCATCGACAGAAGAACCTTCCACTTAGCCACAGAGACTAAACTAGTGGAGTGAGTGCCTCCTTGAAGAAGAAAAGCAACTCCACTGCGTGTCTCGAAAAACCACTACGGAAAAGACATGTGCGAAGGCAAAATGAAGTCAGGTCAACTTGAAACCTCCTCGGGCGACTTTGGCAAAGAAAGTCGCAATGTAGAGGGAGACATGCCAGAACCGCTGCTAACAGAGAGCGAAGCAGATTGATCCACACCCACCGAGGTGACGGGTGTGATCGAAAGGATTTGATGACTGCAGGTTCGTATCTGGGAGAGAACCTGAGGCGGAATCGGAACCGGCAGGAAGGCGTAGCCGACAAGACCGTCCCAAAGGAGAGCCAGAGCATCCACGGCAAAAGCCAGAGCATCTGGACACACGGACACGAAAGTGTCCACCTGATGGTTCCAAAGAGTCGCAAAGAGATCGATGGAACCTGCCATGTGGAGCATCCACTCGGTGGAAAAGAACCTGCCCCGTCGGGATAGGGAATCGGCTAGGGCATTCAGACGACCGGAAATGTGACAAACAACCACCCCGGCGTTGACATCCTGAGCGAGCAGTAGAAGATCCAGAGCCAATTCGTACATTGGAACCGAGTGCGTGCCGCCCTGGTCCCGAATGTAAGCAACCACTGTCGGATTGTCGAACAACAGAAGGACCTGACGATTCGACAGGTGAGGGATCCACTGCCTGAAACTCAGAAGAGCAAGTAGCTCTGCTGGCTGATGTGTAGAGATACCCGATCCTGGTCCCACATCCCGTGAAGGAAAAGACCTAGAGGATCCAACGTCGCACCCCATCCGAGATCGCTGACATCTGCCGTCAGAACGCGATCGGACGTGAGTAAGTCCAACAGGACACCCTGCGTGATCCACTGAACATTCGTCCAGTGGAGAAGGTGAGGATAAGAGAATCTGGTAACTGAAGCACCAGATCCAGAGAATCGACATTCGGCCTCCTACGACTGAGCAGAAAGTGTTGGAGAGGTCTGACACGCAGCCGACCTAGAGGAATGAGATCCGTCACCAAACCGCAGAGACCAATCAGCCGGAGAATACTCTGTGCCGTCGCAGATGTGGACTGGAACAGAGTCAGAGCGAAAGCTGAGATAATCACAGCCTTGGCCTGGGGAACCGCCATCAAATTGAATTGGGTGCGGAAAGCCATCCCCAGATGACAAAACGACTGAGAAGGGACCAGGTCCGACCTCTCCTCGTTGACTCTGAATCCTAGAGACATGAGCAAGCTCAACAGAGTGGCGACATCCGACTCCAGTAAGGCAGCATTGGAATGCCTCTGGAGGATATCGTCCAGATATGCCGAAGTAGTCACCCTGGACTATGTGCGATGGAAAGCTATCACATGCGACATCAATCTGGTGAAGGCCCAAGGAGCCAGGTTGAGGCCTGAAAGGCATGGCCTTGAACTGGTAAACTCGCCCCAGAAAAGCGAACCTGAGATACTTCCGTGACGCCTGATGAATCGGAACGTGAAAGTAAGCGTCTCGCAGGTCGAAACTGGAAGCGAAATCTCCCTGGTGAATTGAACGGCGAACCGATCTGAAAGTCTCCATGCTGAACTTGGGAGCAATGATAGACTGGTTCAGGATACTCAGATCGATAACCAGTCGGAGTCGGCCGTCCTTCTTCGGCACCAAGAACAGGCAGGAATAGAACACCACTGACGGAATGTTCTTGATGACCTCGATAGCCCCTTTTGTCAGGAGATTGTCTATCTCCATGGACAAAAGTTCCCGACGTAAAACGTCTGAACGAACTGTGGTTGGAAGAGGCACCCTGGACAGAGTGGGGTGCCTTCGGAAGGATATTCGCAGCCCGGACCGAACAACATCGAACACCCAAGGATCGGATGTGATGGTGGCCCAACGGTCTGTGAACTCTGCTATCCTTCCTCCAACCTGGGACGAGTCGAGGTGAGGACCTTCAGTTCAAGCCCCGACGAGGCCCGCAAGAGAAGAAACCACCTCCTCTACTGAATGAAGAATCCTGAGACTTCCCTCTAGCCTGCCGCCCCTTAACCCTTGAGTAAGAAGTAGAAGCGGTGGCAGAAGGATCAGCCTTCTGCTTCGCAGAGGAAGCAGAAGGGTACTTGTTAGGCTTGGAATGGCCCCTGCCTCCCCTAGAAGGCTGATCAAGCTGAAGAAACAGCAGCTGATCTTTGGAATGACGTAGGACGTCATCTAAGACCGTCGACACGGAACCATGGAAAAGTTGCGGACCTGCCAAAGAAGCAGATCGAAGAGTAGCGCGCTGCTCCTCAGGAAGGGATCGACCTGTTCCAGCACAGAGTCCCTTCAAACTAATTCCAGATTAGCTGTGTTACAGGTATGCGTGTGAGTAAGATGCATGAGCGCCTTGGACAGCACACACAAAGGAGCCTGTACCTCGTCAAAACTTATCTGGAGGCAGATAAGCAGCTAAAGCTGAGAGGTGATCTGAGAGAGAAAGTATACCAATCATCTCTCTCAATAAGCCCAACGTGGACTCCAGAGTCGTCATCGGAATGACGGCAGACTTGGGCTTGGAAAGCCCAAGGGAATTGGAGTTCTGATCCAAAACCGTCAAAGTCTGGCAGACTGACGGATTGGCGGAATCGTAGTAACGATAACGCACTAGACGCAAAAAAGTGTCAACCCTGGTGAAGAACGGAGCCTTCATAGCCTTGGAACTCAGCTAAGAGTCCAAGGCTGAAAATGCTTCAACCAACTGTACCAACTGGCACGGTCGAAGACGCCCAGAAGCAGGTTGCTCCATAGGCTGTTGGCGCGTGACCGATGATCGCGGCCTGGCTGACACTGTCGGCTGGTTTGATGGTTTGAGATCCGGAAGGAACCCAAACACAAAATCAAGAGCTGCCCCTAAGTCCGAAGACTGCTGGCTCTCGACATCAAGCATGTCTGATTCTTCCCCTGAGTCAGAAGACACATAGCCCATCATGGGCAAACCAGCCGACGCCTCCCATGGTGTCGGAACACCAGGGGGATCAGAAAGCGGCCTGTTTCCAATCCCGGGAGGCAGCGCCATAGGGGGCGCCTGGAAACCACTCGCTGCCTCACTGGAAGCAACGGGAAGGCTCTTTGACAGAACCTGAGTGCGTAAGGAGTGGGCCTCCCTAAGCACACTGCCCGTACTGGCCGGTTCGACAGGGGAACGAACCGGCAAAGTGGCTTCACCTCTGACCCTCTTAACCAGCGAAGGGTCACAATCCTCCAAAACACCCTACGCGGGACGATGGGCGGCAGCCGAAACATCTGAAGGCAGACGTGTATAGGGGTACG
Organism: Pictodentalium vernedei; assembly: GCA_031216915.1. NCBI lineage: Eukaryota > Metazoa > Mollusca > Scaphopoda > Dentaliida > Dentaliidae > Pictodentalium > Pictodentalium vernedei. The sequence continues at coordinate 188,673,881 of CM062292.1, read as the reverse complement.
ACACCCCGAGGATCAACATAGTGGGAACTCATGAGAGTCACCGCAGGCCTCTGAGGGGCAGAAGGTCCAGGCTGCACAAAAGACGTTGGTCCCCCAAAACTGGTCGTGTGGCCAGAATTAGTGGACCGAAAGGCAACGGAGTTCATAGTGTCCCCACTAAGAACATCCGAATCCAATAACACAACTGTGGTGCTCAACGGCGCCGACACGGCTGGCAGCCACTTCCAACTTCGCCGAGTTGAAGTCAGAGAAGGCTGAGGCCGATACCCCCACGTCTACACTCCCAGACACCGCAGACCATTGCAGGTATAAAACTACTGTGCTCAACGGCTGAGAGGACACAGTAGGGGGTTCAGTCGGCAGCCACTTCCGACTTCGCCGAGTTGAAGTCGGGGAAGGCTGAGGCTGATACCCCACAACCACACTACAGACATCCCTGCAGACCTTGCAGGGATAAGCGAGGCCAGCTAAAAACGGTGCCCAATGACGTTGTAGACGGAACAGCAGTAGCAGCAGATACGACGGGAGCTGTTGGAACTGGCGGAAAAGCGGAGAGAGCCACCTAGCTCGGCCTCCAAAGGAGGAGTCACAACCCTAGTGACAGCCTCAGATGTCGACTGGAGATGGCGCATAGTCCCGGAACCAGGCATCTCTTCACCAGAAATCCAACAGCTCCCGCAGTATCCACCATGGTAAAAAAAACTGCACATTCCCCATAGAAGGGGAATAACTCTAACCTGACATGGTCGAGTCGGGAAGCCCCGAAACGATGACGTCCCCCACCCCCCGCTGGTGCGGGAGGAGCTGCAAATCCCCCACGGAGGGGGAGCAATTCTCACCAGACGTGGTTGAGTCAGGAGGCCCTGAAACGACAGCGTTCCCCACCTCCCGTGGGAGTGGGAGGAGCTGCACATCCCCCACGGACGGGGAAAACTCACACCTGACGTGGTCGAGTCGGGAGGCTCCTGAAACGACAGCGTTCTACACCACCCGCGGGTGCTGGAGAAACGGCCACAAGAACGCACCGAGGTGAGGGCAAAAGGAATTGCCCTAAAGGAACCGAACTGGAAATAACAGAGGTGAGAGCAGTAGAAGAAAAAGGTGAACTCAACAGAAACAGAAAGTAGAAGAACACCCTCAACTACGAGAGAAGGTGGCAGAAAAAAAAACGGGGGATACACGACAGAACCCAGACAGTCGACAGGGACCGAAAAAAACAGAAATTCAGCCCTCAACAGAGTGAAGAAATCCTGTCCAGACAGTCCCTGATTGACACCTAACTCCAGTAATAATTAAATTCATCAACCGAAAAATTCATTGTCAAAACACGTTGACACGATGTCCAAAATAAAACATTCGCGAAAAAGGAATACTAAATAATATACAATGAGAATGTGGTTGAAAATATAAACGAGAATATATAAAACACAGTCCTGTTATTATACGATCTTCAGATCCATAATTCCAGTCACAGGAAAACCATTATCGACGAGTTAAAATATCACTGTTACGGAGCAAAATGGCACACATCCGCCACGTGGACGGATAATCAAAAGAATGACGAATTGACGCACTGCGCACTGTTTTACGGTAGTCGTGGATTTGTACTTTGGAAGAGCGTCCCATACTGGGTGTGCGCTGATGGCGCTCGACCCAGTTTTGGCTTACTTTTTCGTGGTATTTTACAGCACTTTTCTTTCCCAAATCTCTTGGGAAAGATTAAAATAGAGAGTATTTTATCAGAGTTAGGTTCTCCACTGTAGTGCAAGCCTGTAGTAAACAACTGAGGTAGGTTGATAAGAAACAGAGAGTCATGGCTTGATTGTCTCCAGCTTCAAAGCAAATGTGTTATTTGTTTAATTATACTATTTACCAAAACAATAGAGAATATATAAGTGTGCTCAAGCTCAAGTTTCAGTTGAGGGATTGATCATTGACAATCTATCATGCCAAAGTAAACTGCCGTAAATTCTAACCGTGTGCATACCCCCGCAGACCCCATTTGAGGCAATAGGAAAGCTAGGCCTGTGTGATCCAAGTGAAATAAAATAAGGTTAACCGGGTCGCAAGGGATTTGTTAATCCAACATCGTCCCTGCACGCCTTCGGCGCGCTAAAACCTTTCATTCATTCATTCATTTCAGTCACTTTTAATTTACTCATTACTTAGAGAAGTGAAAGATGACATCCAGTAATAAATCTTCTGTTTTTATGCATTATAAATCTACATATCAGGACCAGCTAATAGCACATCAAATTTTATGTTACATATGAAGGTAAGTTGAATATATTTCATTTTTTTTTATTAATCCCTATTTAGCTATATTGTAATTTATTGAAAAGTAGCGTATTGATCAGAAAAGATTATTGGCAGAACAAAAGGTTCATTAAGTGTCAATTGCATGGCTTTCTAATCCTCATACAACTGGAAAACTCAATTATCACTAATTTTCTGCTACAGTACAGTAAGAAATAAACTGTTTTTATATTGAGATGGTTGTCCATTTTTTGCTCATAGTTTCAATAAAGTGTTTTTGTTTTCTATGACGTGGTTATTCTTGTTTGTCATCACTGCAGTTTTACAGGTCCAACAGCCAAGAAAAACATGAATTTATCATTATTTTAAAAAATGTATTCATGTATTCATTTTTGTATTCATGAATACTTTGTAAAGTATTCGTATTTAAATACATTTGGAATTTTGTGTATTCATATTCATAAAATTTCAATGTATTTGTATTCATATTCAATACATTTACAATGTATTCGCCCCAACCCTGCCTGTTACAAAGGCAAATATTGCTTCACAAACTTCATTTGAACAAACTTGATTCTACACCTCAAAAGGAAGCTCTACACCAAATATTAAGTCATTGTACACACTGGTTCATGAGAAGAGGATTTTAAAAATAGTTTGGAGCATTTTCTCCCACCCCTTCCCTATGGGGCTTCAGGACCAGAACTCTTCATCAGACTGATCAATACAATAGTTGAAATTCTTGTTAGTTGTCTTCAATCAGATGGATGTCTTTCAAATGCATGTTTGACTTCCACAACAATTGCATTGAAAACACTGACTTAACAAAACTGCCACAACTCAAAAATAATAATTCATTTTGGGGATAAATCTACATGATCGCACACAAACTTTCCTGTACTTCCTGTTGGAAAGAGGTATTTTTAACCCTCAACTTGTTTTTATGACATTAGTTACTGTCACAACATTCACATGTATTACAATATATTTGGTGGGAAGGTAGGCTATTCAAAAAAGTTATTTCTTTCCTTATGAAGTTGTTTCTTTTCGGTTTTGTTTAGTTTTGATTAAAAAAAAAAGAAGAAATGCCACACATGATTCCCCCTCACCCCCCCCCCTCCAAGAAAAAAAACAACAACAAAAAAACCACTATTAAATGGAACTGATCTCAATGATGGGACATGATGAAGTGTGACCTTGAATTGTGACTGTGACCTTGGAGTTACAAGCCTAGCTGTTGTGTGTATGACACATCCTCCCACTGTCTATTATAATTGTGTGAAGTTTGATAATTATGGTCCCAATAGTTTCATGGATATGCCTGAGACACGATTTCTAACCTTGGACATCAAAGAAGTCCAAAATAACCTTGAAGATTTGCAACTATAACACACAACATATTTACTGACAGTCCTTAACATTTGTATTAAGCTTGATAATTGTAGTATGATTCATTTTGAAGTTGTGGCCAAGGTATCCGGACAAAATACCCTCGGACAAAATACCCTTAGGACATAATACCCTCAAAAAAAAGTACCCTTAGGACATAATACCCTCAAAGGGTAGGACAAAATACCCTCAGACCAAATGTATATAAAGTTGGATTTTTGGTGTTGGGGGTGGGGGGTGGGGGCGGGGTAATTGCATCTAAGGCACTAGCCGGTGTTTTGTTTGAAATAACAAGTACTAATATTTTTAATTTTTTTTAATAACCCTTTACCTAACGTAACGGCCAAAACCGGCCAGTGCTATTCTAAAAAATCGCCAATTAATTTTCACTGCTTTTTAATTTTTTGTCTCAAAAACATAGGTTATGACCCCTCGTTGGAACGAGCTCGTCGAGCTCGTTCCAACGAGAGGTCATAACCTATGTTTTTGAGACAAAACATTATGTTATTCAAGAATTATTTTTGCAAGTGTCGTCTGCTTTTCAGGTTAGGTAAAGGGTTAAACAAAATAGATATGAAGCACAATACCAATGGCAGATGGCAATTGAATATGAAGCACAATATAAATGACAGATAGCACAGAACATGAAACAAATATGAGGGTATTTTGTCCGAGGGTATTTTATCCTACCCATTGAGGGTATTATGTCCTAAGGGTATTTTTTTGAGGGTATTATGTCCTAAGGGTATTTTGTCCGAGGATATTTTATCCTACAATCGTGGTCAAGACATGAATATTGACCAATTTTAATTGTGAATCAGTGACTTCTCTTTGATCTTGAGTGAACATCAAATATCAAACCATTGCAGCCACCTACATGTATTCATGAGAACATTTTAATCATTTACCAAACATAGCCAGCCAGCATCTCAGCAATCAAATTTATTATTTTTTAAATTTTTGAGCTTGTTCCAAAGAGGGGTCATTATAAAGCTATATTTTTTAGGTAAAAAATGAAATTTTTTAGTTTTTTAAAAAGTGTAAGCAGCTATTTATGTCAGGAACAGGGTTAAAGAAGTTTGGATATTTAGGCTCAAGCAAGAGTCCATTGGGCAGCAGCAAATGTTTTTCAATATAACAGAATGATAGCCACCTTCATGCAGGAATGATGTTTCATAGCATTCAAGCCGCTCTTTAAAAGACTAAAATGTTTAAAGTCAACAGATGCTTGACAATGGGCAGGGACAACAGATGCCAAGTGCTGACAGAAGATGAATCTCACATCTCGTCAGGTGAACTAAAAAAAATTATAGAATTCTTCTGATGGAGTTCTTCCTCAAAATTTTCCTACTACTGTACATTTGGTCAAGAAACTATCACTTCTACTTGAGCTTTCAGTTGATTTATTTTCTCTCTGCATTGCATTTAGCAGATACAAACAAGAGCAACACGAAACTTGGCATGTGTCCCCGAGCGGTGTCATAAAAGGGTAGGTAAGTTTCTTGGGGCATAACCAAAATTAAAAGGAATCTTCCTCCAGACACCAATGATGCATAACCAAAAACTGAAATTGATTCGAGTCAGTATTCATTAGTTATTGGTACCAAATTCAAGATGGCCACCATGGAAGCCATAATGAATTGTCCACTGGTGTCCATCTTGGATCAGTTGACTGGTCCAAAATTGAAAGTATGCTTCCTCTAGATACCAATAATGCATAATTAAAAAATAAAAATGATTTGAGTCAGCATTCACTAGTTATTGCTCGGAAACCAAATTCAACATGCCTGCATGGAGGTCATACTGAATTGGCTAGCTGGACCAAAATCAAAAGGAAGCATTGTCTGGTCATCCACAAGTTACCCCTAAAATTATGATTTGATCAAATGAACGGTTCTTTAGTTATTTGATGGAATTGAAAAGTAAACGGACGGAAGGCAGAGGCCAGACAGACATGGTGGAAACATAATGCTCCCTAGAGGTTCTCAAGGGCATAAAAATGAAACTGATTCGAGTCAGTATTTATCAGTTATTGGATGGAAACCAAATTCAAGATGGCCATCATGGAAGCCAGAATGAATTGGCCACTGGTTGCCATCTTGGTTCAGCTGACTGGTCCAACATTGAAAGGAAGCTTCTTCAAGTCTGCAACAATGCATAATTCAAAAATAACAAGATCAACACGAAGTGTGGCATGTGCCCCCAACAGTGTCATAAAAAGGGGAGGTAAGTCTTAGAAAATTCATTGGACAGAGACCCCATTTGAAAGTGACTGGAAACCAAATTCAAGAGGCCACCATGGTGGCCATATTGAATATTGGCCACTGCTGATTATCTTCATATCTTGGTTCAGCTAAGTGATCCAAAATTGAAAGGAAGCTCCCTATAGGCACCAACAATGTATAACAAAGCTAGACACCAATGATACATTACAAAAAAATATAATTTATTTGAGTCAGCATTCAGTAGTTATTTGACAGAAACCAAATTCAAGATGGCTGCTGTGGAAGCCAAATGAATCGGCCACTGGTGGCCATCTTGGTTCAGCTGACTGGTCCAAAATTGAAAGAAAGCTTTCTCTAGACACCAACAATGCATGATAAAAAAAATAAATTTCCTTTGGCACATCAACATCAAAATGAATAGGGTTCTACCTCACATCATATCTATCCTCCATACTGAGTAATATCAAGATCAATCTTGCAGAATTTTAGTTATAAAATTACGATTTGATCAAATAAGTGTTTCTTTAGTTATCTGGCAGAAACCAGAAGTTGATGGACGGATGACAGATGCCAGATGGCAGACAGACACGGCGAAAACAAAATGTCTCTGAGAGGTTCTCGGGGTTATAATAAGAATTTTAAACTACGGTGATAGCCAGAGTAGAAATGATAGTCTGTCAACCAATCAGCATGCATATGAAGACTCATTGCACAAATACATGATCGGCACTTGATGCCCTTTTTACTTCATGATGTAAAAATCTAAAAAAAACTGAGGATCAAAACTAATTTTTGCCAAACTAGGTCTCAAACTGACAGTAGCTATGTGAATAAAGTTAAAAAATTTATAGTAATTTATATATTTTTTATACTTACCAATGACCCAGACATAGCTGGTGCTAACTCTTAAAATTCTAGGGCCAAACACAAATTTTGCCCCCCAATCCCCAAAATTTGCATCTAAAACCAAAAGAAATCATGTCCTGAAGGTCCTCCATACTTTGCCCTCACTGCGCATGCGCAGTGTCAAGGACGTCCCGAAATTGGCGCCAATTATCATTCTTACAAGCAGTGCCTGGTCAGCGCTATGTACTCAGCGGGGAGGTATGAGTTCCCAACTCCTGGGAGGGCCATCCCCGTCTGGGTCATTGGTAAGTATAAAAAATATATAAATTACTATAAATTTTTTAACATTTTTATACTGTACCAATGACCCAGACATAGCTGAATAGTAAAAAGGCTGGAGGGCCTAGGACACAGAGGAAAATCCAATAAGCTCAACTATATCAATAGAGTCAACCCCTCAAGGAGAAAAGGAGTATTAGGCTTTACATGTATCTTTCTTATTTTGTAATAAATTAGAAAGATACAATACCCTTCATAATTGAGCACAATAACATTCATGTTCTCTATTAACATCCAGTATAACCCCTTATACTAATTATTTTTAAAGTAAGCCAATAAAGTTAGTCCAGAGAATTGAGACTCTTTATATTCTTTTAAAAGTGTCCGAGGATTGTATATAAACGCCCGTTTGACACTTGACATATACAAATGCTTCCCACCGAGCTACACTTTAAAAATATGACATGAATGAATTTTTAATATTAATATTACACTTTAAAACCATCCCGGTATCGACTCAGAATTACTGACACCGGAGGAGGAATCCCCTTGCTTTTCACTATAAAGCAGGTGACCTAAGGGAACACCCTCCCCCCACCCCCTTTCCCCTTGCCCTGTGTCAAATAGCCCAGACCGAAGAGGGCAGCAGGATGGAGTCACTGCCGGAACAGAAAGCCTGCATAACTATAGTTGCAACTGTTTAGTGGACGACATTCTGAGCAACAGATAATGGACCTAAACAATGCAGGTCTCCAGAAATGGACTCAATATTTCTGAGTTAAAAATTCGTGAATGTGGATGGCTGAGACCAATAAGTAGCCTTCATTAAATCTGTAATAGCAACACTATTTGCATAAGCCCAAGATGTAGAAAGAGCTCTTACTTCATGAGCCGAGATCTTAAGCACAGACTGCTGAGTAGAAGATAGATTATCATAAGCAGTACGGATAGTTAATTGAATCCATCTAGCAATAGAATGGACCGAAATGTCCTTTCTATTAGGCATCAGAGACAGAAAGAAGTGTTTTCGTCCCTTTCTGATAAACCGAGATCTTTGTTTATAAATACGTAAAGCTCTAGCAGGACAGAGTAAAGGCCTACACCCGTCTGAAGACGGTAGAACCTTAATAACAATAGGTTCCGGATATTTATTAGGAGCCTGATTCTAAGCTAAAAATCCAACATTAGTAGTGAAGGTGATAGTGTTCCCGACACTACGATAATGAGAATTGTCCACCAATAGTGCATGAAGCTCACTGACTCTTCTAGCAGAAGAGAAAGCTAAGAGAAAAGCTGTCTTATAAGACAAGAATTTGAAATTTACTGTCCCAAGAGGCTCAAATGGCTTTTCCTTCAGTTTAAGAAGAACCCAAGCTAAATTCCACTTAGGAATTAATCTAAGAGTTCTGGGTCTATTTATCGAGAAGTTTCTAACTAACTTAGATAAAGAGACATTAGATCCAATTTGTAAACTATCATGGTGTGCATAGGTATCAGATAACATAGACCTATAACCCTTAATAGTAACAGGCTGCAGTTTGATCTCGTCAAACAAGTATACTAGAAAGTTTGCAATATCTGGTATGGAGGAATCAAAAATATCAACAGAATGATCCCTACACCAATGATGAAAAACCTTCCACTTAGCCGCATAGTTTAGCGAAGAGGAGGTCCTCCTACAGTTAGAAATCGCGTCCACTGCTTGTCCTGTAAAGTGCTTGCCATGCAAGAAGGACTGCACAACGGAAATACGTGAAGGTTGAGACCTTGCGGGTTGTGATGAAGTTGACGCGATTTCCTCTGCGAAAGAAGATCCTCCCGTGGAGGAAGCTTTCGCGGTAAGTCCCACAGCAGACACCTGAGTAGATTTATCCACGGTCTCTGTGGCGACAGAGATGCTACCAACAGAATCTTGCATTGAGATTGTTTTATCTTTAGCAACACTTGTTGAATTAACGGTGCTGGAGGATATACATATCCTATCATTCCGTCCCATGAGATCGACAGAGCGTCTACTGCATATGCTCGTGGATCCGGACATGGTGACACATACGTCTGCAACTGATTGTTGAGATGTGTCGCAAATAAGTCTATCATTGGCCGTTCCCATTGGTAGCAAATCTGATTGAATACCTGTTTGTTGAGAGTCCACTCTGACAGCAACAAGCGACCGTTCTGTGAAAGGGAGTCTGCTAGTACATTCAGACGACCCGGTATATGACGGACCGAAAGTAGAACTTGATGTTCTAGAGCAAACAGAAGGATTCTTTCCGTTAAATTGAATAACGGAACGGAATGAGTGCCTCCCTGGTTCCGGATATACGCCACTACTGTCGTATTGTCGGACAGGATTTGGACATGAGCTTTGTGAATAATGTCCATCCAATGGCGTAACGCAAGCCAAATTGACATCATTTCCTTGATGTTTATGTGCTTGCTTAGAAACTGTGGATCCCAAAGACCCTGGCACCTCGAATCCGTTGGGATCAATGTTGCACCCCAACCTGTTTGACTGGCATCCGTCATAATCGTAAAGCTCGGATCCGGCAACTGCAGCGGAACTCCCTGAGTCAACCACTGAATGTTTGCCCAAGTCTGAATCTCTTGTTTCACTTGATCTGACAAGAGACGTCTATATCGAGCGAATGAATCTTCACACTCCAATTCTGAGTCAAGAAAATTTGGAGAGGACGAGTGCGCAACCGCCCCATCGGAATGAGATCCGCAGCGGCTCCGCACAGACCTATCAGGCTCATGAACTCCCTCGCTGTGACTTTGTCTACATGAAGACAATAGCGAGCGTAACAACTGATTAACTTCGCTCTGGTTAACGGCAGACGAACGAGATTGTTGTGCATCTCGAAGCTCATTCCCAGATGAGTGAATGACTTGGACGGCACCAGATCCGACTTCTCCTCGTTTATAACAAAACCGAGACATCGGAGCAATAGAAGCAGATTCTGAACATCGTTCTGAAGTGTTAACTCGTTGCCGTACCTCTGAAGAATGTCGTCCAGATAGGCTGACGTTACCGCAGACGAATGAGCTCGGAAATACATCATTACCGAGTTCATTACTCGAGTGAAAGCCCAAGGCGCTAGGTTCAATCCGAAGCACATCACCCGGAATTGATATACAACTCCTAGGACTGCGAAGCGTAGATACTTTCTGAATGTCAGATGTACCATGACGTGAAAGTACGCATCTTTGAGATCTATGCTTGTAGCATAATCATTCACCCGAATACTCGCTCTGACCGATCGAATCGTCTCCATATAGAACTTCGGAGCGACGATCAGCTTGTTTATCCAGCTCAAACCTATGACTGGATGGAACGAGCCATCTGGTTTCGGAACCAGAAATAGATGGCTGTAGAACCCCGGTGATTCCTGGTCTTCTACGACCTCTACCGCATTCTTCATCAAAAGAGACTGTACCTCCGATAAAAGAGCATCTCTTTTCTGCGGATTTGACGGAAGTTGAGTCCATTTTGGACTTCGAGTTAATGGAGGCTTTCGTTTGAAGGATATTCTTAGTCCTTCCGAAATCACCCCTCTCACCCAAGGGTCGTCCGTAATCGACACCCACTCTTCTGTAAAACTCGACAACCTTCCGCCAACCGGAACACGATAGAGATTCAAACCATCACCTCCTGGACCTGCGAGAGGAGAAACCACGTCCTCCACGACCCGCACCTCGTCCCGTCGACCTCGGGACGTCAGACCGGTTGTCTCGGCCCGAAGAACGTCCTGCACGTGAGTCGCTGCCTTGACGGTCTCTAGAATAAGACCAAGAGGACGCAGAGGAACCTCTATAGGAACCTCTCTTGGGCGTATTTGTCCCAGAAGTGCCTGTCTTACTCTTATCTGCTGAATCCGACCTTTGGAAGCGGATTTAAAAAGCAGAGAATCCAAAGCTTTCTTAGTTATTTTATCATAGATTGCTGAAAGCTTGCCATCGAAGAGAAGCTCTCCGGAGACCGAAGCGACTCTGAGAGAGTTCTTCACCTTACTATCCACGCGTGTGGATGTAGCTAGGGCTGCGTCACGTCTAACCAACTCCAGGTTTGCCACTGAAAGGGCGGAGTTATACGTGCAATAAGCCACTGCCCTTGTTAGAAGTCTTAATGAGGATTGTATATCCTGGAATTCTTTCCCTTGAAGACGCAGTGATAACGCCTTTGTAAGGTGGTCTGCGTATGATAAAGCGTCTAAGCTGGCTCTGTTAGACGTAATTGTCGTTTCCAACACTGCGGTTGGAATGGACATAGACGACGGTAATGACAATTCCAAGTCTTCCGCCTCGTCGTCTAGACGCAGAGGAACTCTCGGTATGCCCTGTCCTGCCGTATCGAATTTATTCCTTGAATTGATGAAAGGCAGGTTAAGAGCATTGGCGGACAAGAAACCAGCTTTGCCTGTTTTGGAAGCAAGCTTAAAGATAGCGTCGTTCAATAATTCGAATGTTCTTGTGACATTATTGGACTGTGACGGAAACTCAGGGATGATGTCTCTGAACCGCTCAAAAAATTCAGTGTCCAATGACGCTATCAGTCTCTTATCCGGTATCGCAGCAGTCTGGCCCGACGGAACAACTTGAGGAAGGTAGTGCCGGATGAAATCTACGGCAGCTTTATGTTGTTCCGAAAGGGATAGGTCCCAGATGTTGTTGTACGAGAGAGGGCCCTCTCTCGCTCGTGGCCCGGCTGGACCTGGACGAGCTAGGAACCGGACTACAAGGCTTCCTCCGATCTCTCCTCTTATCCGCCGTCACTGGGTGTGCACCTTGTATGTTTATAGTGCTCGCATCACCCAAAACTCCTTCCTGGACCGCAACGGACGAACCCAGCTGCCGAACCGTTCGGTGAATGGACGTTACACCGGGCGAGCTAGCGGACGGCAGCGCCGTCGATCCTACTAGGGACCTCTTAGGCAACTGGCGTATCTCCATGAGCACTTTTGCCGCTAGCTCTTCATTAGATTGTGACGACGGAAGCGCACCTTTGGAAGATAACATGGAAACATCACCCTGTTCTTGTTCCTCTGAAATAGAAACTGATAAACTAGAGTGACCCTGCAGAGAAAGGACCGGCATAGCCCTTTCCCCCGCTAACAACATACTGTGACACACGTTTCCAATGTTTGTCATCCCAATATTCACATACTGAACAGGAGTTAGTGCGAGTACACTGACTACAATTAATACAATGATCATGAAAGTCAGAGGAAGATTTCCTCTCATTACAATTTGAACAATATCCTTTCATTGTGAAAAGACAACAATAAGTCCTAGTACTCGCACGAACCCCTGAAAACAAAGATACATAATAACGTGATCCATTAACATTGAAAAAACAACTGAAATCAAAAATAAATTTTGAAAAAATATTTTCTCAGCAAAGCCCAAGTTTCTGAAAAGTAACGCTGAGCCCCAATGGATCCCAAGCCTAAGGGTGGACAAAAATTTTAAAATTATTTTAAATAATTAATGCAACACTTACGAATAATAATAATGTATCTTGTAATAAGATAAACTAGTACAAAGGCAAAAAGCCCCCCTCAAAAGAGACTGTTGCCAATGTAAACAAGAAGTGTATAAACACCAGAAAACATGACTCCAGGCACTGACAATCCTGGCCCGAAATCAGTTACCAAAATATACACTATCTGATGCAAAACAGAGACTTCCAGGGAAGAATCTGCAGAACATCAGATGGTAGATGCAGAACACTACGTCTAAACACCCATGGGTGAGAACGTAAACATGGGGAAAATAACAGAATTCATTCTGTTACCAAGCTAAATCTCCCAAGAAATTTTAGTAGTAATCTTACTCAAAAATATGCCAAAAGCATGGGAGAATAGCAAGGAGGGACTTAAAGGACAAGGGGAGAGGAAACACTGAATAAGCAGTGCAAATTCATAGCAAGAATGACAACAACAGGCCCATGCCTCGAAAATAGGCAACTTAACATAATTTCACTACAAAATTTTAAGTTACAGCCCTGAATATTTTCTGTCACTCCTTTTTCCTCTCCTCCTTCTATATCCTCCTTAGAATCACCATTTCTCCAATATTTATGTGTCTGGCATCATTTCAACTGAGATTTACAAGCACAAAGATCAGTGAGATGTTAACTGATGAAGGGCCAAACAAAGAATAATTGGCGCCAATTTCGGGACGTCCTTGACACTGCGCATGTGCAGTGAGGGCAAAGTATGGAGGACCTTCAGGACATGATTTCTTTTGGTTTTAGATGCAAATTTTGGGGATTGGGGGGCAAAATTTGTGTTTGGCCCTAGAATTTTAAGAGTTAGCACCAGCTATGTCTGGGTCATTGGTACAGTATAAAAATATGCAATTTTGCCATTTTATTTGAGTAAGATTCATAAATTGTTTGCTGTTTCACAGTTTGTAGAAATTCCAATCTGAGAAGTGTCATACCTTGTGTTTTTTGAGTGTTGACTGTATAATATATATTTAACCCTTTCAACCCCAATGTGCATCAATTTTTGCGTAAAGAAAAAAATTAGTCATGGAAGAGCAAGCAACATAAAGAGGAAAAATTCTGAAGCAAGGTTTGGTAATAATTTAATCCAACAGCTCGACAGAGCTGTTGGATTAAATTATTACTGAACCTCCCAACAAGCCAGGATGGTTTCACCCATTTTGTTGCCGACAGTATGGACTGAAATACCTTCCAGGGTGCCAGTGTTGAAAGGATTAACTGAACAGGTGCACAGATGCTAAGTAATTAGAGCACTGAACTTTAAACCAAGAGGTCCATGGTTTGATTGTGAACAGCAGTAACTGTTGCATCCTTGAAAAAGACACTTAATCCTGATTGCCAACATGGAGGCACAGTGGTGCTGTGTACTAAGGTGTACTGCAAGTCGATGGTGCACTTGCCTTCAACTAATGCTAACCCTACTTGTGTGGAGTTAGTACAATGGGGAGTCAGATAGTTGCTTGCCACTGCTCACTGGTTCTCTTCAGGTACTTCACCTGCATCCACACATTGTACTGTCTAACACGAGGTAACCCTGGCTGTCAAAAGTTTTATTACACCTCAATAAATTTAATTGAATATACTAAATTCTGATGTGACACATGCATATGATGCTGCCCAGTGGTTTGCAGATGTTAGTTTACCAGTAAAACAGAACTCATTCCCTGCAGTAAAGAAGCACAACTCCTCTTCCTGTGGTTCACACAGTAGACTTTATTGGTGTTTAAGGTCACCTTCAGAATCTCTGGCTATATTCCCACAGGGAAACATTTGGAAATAAATGCAAGAAAATAACAATATTCATCACATATTCATCTGCACAGTGTTACAGATTTTCAATGCAGAGCGAGGAAATCGACTTAGTTGGCTGTTTAAACAAGGAAAAATCAGTGGATGTATTGTCTGCTGCAGGTGGCTCTAACATAGCCATTAGAAATTAATAGTTAAGTTTCCTGTCACAAGCAAAAGATTTGATATTCCAAAACTGTGCTCATGTGTTTATGTGTTTTAATATGGTTTGTATATAGGTACCGGTACTCGTAACATGCCCCTGGTAGTTTTGAACATGTCAATGGGCACAAGTCTCAATTTGAGCATTAAATAAAGTCTTTGAACCTTAAAGGTCAATTCAGACTTAGATCATTTTTACTGCACAAAATGGGTGCCTCAAAATGTAATGTTTGGGTAAACTTGCAAGTTACTTTCTAAGTACCTTGACACTTGATTCTAGTAGGCAAGCAAGACTTGTCTAGCAAGAACTGTAAAGCCAAAGGATTTGGACTGTCAGAGTGTAGCAAAATTGTATTAAAATTTCCAGGCCTTTAAGAGATAATGGTAAAAAGTCCCATTAGAGATACACACATGGATGTTTGTGAGGGTTCAAGGATTTTTATGCCATAGGCATATCACAAAGATTCATTTGGGGGAAAGGTATGAAAGTCACCAAGTTGAATATTTCTCAAAAGTTTCTATGGGCTGAAGACCACTCCTAAGAAGCCCTCTCCCCCCCCCTAAAAACAACTGGAGAAGTTTTTTTTAAAAATATGACCCAAGATGCACTATTTGGAGACATGTCAAGGATAAAAAAAATGTCAATTTAACCAAGCGTCAGTCTTTCGACAGGAAATGTGCTGTATACTGCTCGATACTATTTGAAGTGAGGTATGTTATAGGTGAGTCTTGGCATCAGGAAAATGTTTTCAAAAAGAACATCAATGACCTTGATTTGTTAGGGTGGATTTCATGTCTTTGTGAAAAGACAGCAGTTTGTTTCTCTGCCCCCCCCCCCCCACCTCCCCACCCCCATGTTTCAGGGGATTTTCTCAAGTGTGAACACCAAACACACTTTACTTTGACTTTAGAACTGAGTGGATTCACTCAAGATTGTTGATTGTTTTTAACAAATTCTGTTAGGCAGAATCCAGAGGTGTCCCCTAATATTTGTTCAAATATAATAAACAAGAGGCCCCAAGTCCTTTATTGCTCACCTGATAAAGGGGTTCAAAGAAGATCACATTCTGTTAGTCATGGTTCATCAACACAACAGGGGAATGAAGTCATGAATTTATTCATAACTCTGGTGTCCATGTCAGATGATTATAATCATAGGTCTTCCTGAATGCTTCCAATTCTATCAGCTGTAGACCAGCACTTCCAATCTTCCAAGGGTTATTATGTCACTGCAGTTTGAAATGCAAATTTCATGGAAAACAAAACAACTTAGGAATGGATTTTAACAAACCTTGGAACCCCCAATCTCTACCTATCCCCTTCTGCCCCCTCCCCCCTCCCCACCAAAGAGAGCCCAAATTTTAAGGCAGGGACTGAATCTGATCTTTCCAGAGATGTTATATACCAAATATGAAAAGATTCTGATTGGTGGTTCTGGAGAAAAAGATTTTTGAAGAAAATCCCTCATATTGCACCAAGTTAAAATTCAGGCTCCCATCACAAGCCCAAATATTAACCCAGGAACTAGATTTGAACAAATTGAATCTGGCCTCCCTAGAGATGTATACCAAATTATGAAATATGAAAAGATTCTGACAGGTGGATCTAAAGAAGAAAATTTTATTAGAATAAATGTGATTAGAATGTAAAGATTCTGACTAGTGGTCCTGGAGAAGAGGATTTTTAAAGATTATTCCTCATATTGGACTAAGTTAACATTTGGGCTCCAATAGTGAGCCTAAATATTAACCCAGGGACTTAATTTTTCCAAACTGGAATCTGACTCCCCTAAGGAAGGTGTATACCATATATCAAAAGGTTCTGATTAGGAATTCGTGAGAATAAAATTTTTAAAGAATATTCCTCATATTGCACTAAGTTAAAATTTGGGTGCCAATAGGGAGCCCAAATATTAACCCAGGGACTTGATTTGAACAAATTTGAATCTGAGCCACATCCCCCCCCCCCCCCACCCAGGGGCATGTTACAGCTCCACCAGTCAGAATGCTTTCATATTTGAATACCAAATATGAAAGCATTCTGACTGGTGGAGCTGAAAAAAAAGATTTCTAAAGAAATTTCCTCATATTGCAATAAGGTAAAATTTGGGCTCCAATAGCAAACCGAAATATTAACCCAGGGGCTCGATTTGAACAAACTTGAATCTGACCGCCCCCCCCCCCCCCCCCTCCCTAGAGATGTTCTATACCAAATATCAAAAGATTCTAATAGATGATTCTGGAGAAGAAGATTTTTAAAGAAATTCCCTCATACTGCACTAAGTTAAACCTTGGGCTCCAATAGAGAGCTCAAATATTAACCCAGGAGCCCAATATGAATAAACATGAATCTGAACCTCCTAGAGATGTTGTATACGAAATATGAAAGGATTCTGACTGGTGAAAGAAGAAGATTTTTAAAGAAATTTCCCAATATTGCACTAAGGTAAAATTTGGGCCCCCATAGAGAGCCCAAATATTAACCCAGAAACTCGATTTGAACAAACTTGAATCTGACCCAAATATTAACTGAGAGACTTGATGCAAACAAACTTGAATCTGACCCTCGTAACTATGATGTTTACCAAATATTAAAACATTCTTAGCAGTGGTTCTGAAGAAGATTTTTAAAGCTTATTTCCCATATTACCCTAAGTTAAGTTTTGGGCTCCTGTATTGAGCCCAAATATGAACCGAGGGCTTAAATTGAACACACTTGTATATCCCCCTGGCTTTCTGTCAGGTGAGCTAAAAAATAATAATGAGTATCCGAAATACCCTATAAGATTTTACTTATACAATTAGATACGATTTTCGAAAATTTGTTGGACGAACAGAACATGCTTTAACTTTAGAGATTGACTTTATTTGAAATTAATATTTATGAATATCAAGGGAAATTACTCGCGATGCACATCTTGCCTCTCTGCATTACTATTATCTGCAATTAAAATTTGAAGTTTGCTGCTGAATCACTTGTTTATTTAACAAAATTTGTTTAATTTGAAGTCCTGATGTGTTTATAATTCAATAGCTGATGGAATATTTGTTAACATTTCCATACACTAATTGTATTATTTGACCCTTTTCCCAGGAACAGACTGTGAAGTATGATACCTTGCATGGTAAAGCCAAGGTGGGCTGTTGTACATTGAAAAAAAAAATTTAAAATTTGGAGGCGCAATGAGCAGGAGCGACAGCACTCCTCAAAATTGAAAGACTGACCAAACGTGGTATTTCATTTGTAGTTTCATTATTTGCTGTTGCATGCACAGAAATCAGGATTTTTAGGAGGGGTGGGGGGGTGCTTATGGCAGTCTGGACCTGGGGCTCAACCAGGCCACGCCTCCCCACACATGATTATGCCACTGGTTCAACAAAAAAGAAAATATTAATTAGCCAGACTTTCCTACACTTTAAGGAAAAACTGAGTATACAATTCAGTTCAAACGTGACGCGATGGATTAAATTCTAGAAATTTTAGAAATTTTGTAAATTATATAAAAGCCTGTAAATACTGTAAATTTCTTCTGTTTAACAGCCCACTTTGGTCAAAGACTGAAGAGGCTGTTAGAAGGGAAAATTGACAGTGAGCTCCCTAAATTTCTGAAAAATAACATTTTTCATTAAAAAAAGATTGTTCTATTCTAAAATCTTGTTTGCATTTAACAGGTCAAAACAGAACTGTATGGTGAATAGTTGGGAGTTCAACTATTTTGCAAATAATTTGTGTTATTCCATTAACCCTTTACTCAACGAATTGCACGCATCCACCCGCATAATATGCAAATTCAGCAATTGAAAAAAATATTATTTTTTAAAAAATTTCAACAAAACCATATCATGTGACCCCTCGTTGGAACGAGCTCGTTCCAACGAGGGGTCACATGATATGGTTTTGTTGAAATTTTTGGAAAAATTAAAAAAAATGATATTTAAAATAATAAATTTGGATATCGTCTGCGTTGGGTAAAGGGTTAACCAGTACACCATTTAAAATATTTGAGAGTGTTAAAAATTACATTGAACATCTGGTGGACAAACAAATGAAAGGTCTACAAAAGAACCATCTACTAACAAGCTACACGTTAACTAAAGCAACCAACTGATTACACATGTATACCTAAAACATCTAGTCTTTCTTTGGCCATCACTAAATTTGTCATCATCTTTTCTTTCAATCTTCTTGCTTTGTCAAATGAAGCACCTAAAACATTACAACAAATACAGTGCTGAATGTTTTTATTTACCATGTTTTTTTCAAGGTACTGGGTAAGTCAATTTCATTTAGATTGTTGATTTTTGTAGTATGCAGCATGAGCCTACATATTTTGGGACAACTTTTCAAAGTCTTATTAACCATTTAAAATATAATGGCCATAACTAGTCAGTGCTATTCACAAAAACAGCCTTAACCCTTTACCTAACATGAAAAGCAGACGACACTTGCATAAATAATTCTTGAATAACTAATTTTTTTCATTTTTTGTCTCAAAAACATAGGTTATGACCCCTCGTTGGAACGAGCTCGACGAGCTCGTTCCAACGAGGGGTCATAACCTATGTTTTTGAGACAAAAAATGAAAAAAATAATGAAAATTAATTGGCGATTTTTGAGAATAGCGCTGGCCGGTTTTGGCCATTACGTTGGGTAAAGGGTTAAAGTATTTTGGAGCATATTTACAAAAATTTTACACATATTTCTTTCATGACACAATATATCAAAATTCCAGTTCTCAGCTCACATACACTAGAAAAAGACAGAACTGTCAGCATAGTTTTTGCAAAGCCTTGATTGCACAGGAATGCGAATAACTGCCTCGAAAAAATGCTCTTTAAAAGTAAGATTATCAAATATTTAAATTATAAAATAATTTTTTGAAGATCTAAGCATATCCTATTTATGATATAGAATGCAAGTGCACTAAGAGTGCATCCTAAACTTGGAATAGAAAGAAATTCCACATGACAATTCTAGCCGAATTGTTTGTTTACATTCCTCTTAAGGGGACTAAAATATAAATGCGTACAAAGGTAACATGAGATGATTTATATAAAGATTACATGTACGAATCATGAGTTATTGTATGGAATGAGCTCATGATCATATACAAATATACAATATACCAAACATTGGCATTAATTGTGGCCCACCCATAGGCAAGAGAGAGCCTTGCAGGCTTTTCACTATAAATCCATGATACTGTATGAGAGAACACCCCCTCCACTGTTTTGCAAGAGATAATTTGCAAAACAAAAGAGGTAGTCCACAATAAATGTCAAGCTTCGCAAGGCAAAAGCTTGAAACTTAAATAGCGATGAGTCAATAATCGGATCGGCAAATTGGACCTGCCAATAACTAATACAATGGCTACCTAGCAGTTTTCCCGAAAATGGGAAACTTCCCAATCCGATACCATTCATAATATATAAAGGGAAATAAATTTGAACAGGCTGAAGAAATTCCATGTTCATTTCCATTCCCACATGCAGATAATAATGCGAAATAAGTCTAGCTTATCACGTTTTTTCTCAGTGAATGATCGCACCTCTCCTGGAATGCTGAGTTGTCGATTTCCAGTTTTCTCTCTGCGATCACATATCCTCGGGTATAGGATAGAGTCGTTCCAAGTGGTGTTATTGTTAATTAATTACTGCAATAAAAATGTACAATCATCACAATAGAATATCAAAAATGTTTTTGTTATTACTGTCATTCCTTCAAAGTGCCCATGCCCAGTCAAGTTAATCAGAAGCCATTCAATACAGACACTTAAAATCTGCCTATCACAACACTGTGACAACAGACAGTCAACCTGATCGTGTTACAATACTATCACAATTTTGTTCACTACTGGAAAAAGCAAAATTCCTGTTTTGTGTACAGGAAGTTATAGTTTCGAGACAAAAACTGAAATGAGGCATCGAGTTGTGGCTACTTTCTTCATGCACTCTCTATTGAAAATCAGAAATGTCATCGCACTGAGCTCAAAATTCGTAAAAACTGACTAATTAATGCCCATAACTCTGTAATGAAAAATCAGGCAGGACCAGTTTTCAAATTCGTTTGGTATATTATTGCAAAAGACCTGTATGGCAAATATTATTCAAATCGGATAACATTTATTCAAATTATTGCGTTAGCAGTGCGAGGATGCCCAGACGTACACCAACCATCGCCAAACCATAGGTCTCGGTTGCTAACACAACTCGTCCAAAAACAAGAAACAAGCATGATTGCCTGAGTAGCTACAACAATTTTATTCAATACAGTCTGAGGACAGACTGTCACTGCAATAATACCAGAGTACCCTGACCTCACTTGAGCCAATGAACCTTTACATAATCTATCACACATACATATAGTAGTACACACCAATAATGAAATTCAACACATTTGATGATGAACATAAATTTGAACATGAATGGACAAATGAATGGTCAAACTAACACTACATGATGTTGAGCTGCTCAACTTTTGATCACAGTTAAAATGTGTCACCCTTGTCAGTTCAGACAGAGGGTTGCAATCATGGATGCACAAGCAACAGACTTGCCCATTTCGAAAATCCGGAAAGGCAATTTTATGCCCTACTTAATATGCGCTCAGGAGGACAGTGCCCTACTCAATTCAGTTTCATCTTCAGAGTAGTATACAATGTACACCCTCCTCTTCAATAGGATCAGAGCTGGCCATACTTGTGCTGATGTTTCAGGCTTGAATTTCTTTGATTGAACCATTGACCCTTTACCCAATGCACAGGACATCAAAATTTATTATTTTAATTAAGATTTTTTTTTAAATTTCAACAAAACTCAAAGAGCACATTCCAATGAGGGGTCACATGATATGGTTTTGTTGAAAGCTTTAGAAAAAAAGATTTTTTCAACTGCTTAATTTGAAAATTACGAGGATGGATGTGGTTGATTCATTAGGCAAAGGGTTAATAACTGCTGTTGTTTTGACTTTTATCCACTAGTTTATCTGAGGCTGATCTTGATTTAGGCAGGCAATAAAATGCCCTCATTGGACAAAAATAAGGTGAGCTATAAGGCTCAAGGGCAATTGCCCTCCACGAATGGACAAGCTAGTATAGCCAATCATATTGATTGTTCTTACCTTTACCCATGATAGCAACAGCAATTCCCTCTTCTAATTCTTGAATACCTTTCTTGTAATATTCCACAGCTAAAGCCTTCTTTCCTGAATGCAAAGACAAATAAGTATATGTACATGTATTTCTCAGTAATAACAAATATTCGAACACTTAATCCCTTTCTTAATGGTTTAGCTAAATCTACCCATGTCTACATGTATGTGAACAAAATGTACCTTTCAAATTACAAGTACATTGTACTAGTACATTGTTTATATTGAAATAGTTTGTCAATCAGTTGATGTGAATGTGATTAGCAGTATTAGTTTTCCTATTGACTCCTTGTCAACGTTAATATTCCACACTGCTGTTCAGCCTGTACACCAAAATTATTTACGAATATTTGAGTTTGCTGTGCATCATATTTCTATCAGAATGTGATTTTTTTATATATTTTTTTCCTGACTCAATAAGCTAAGCAACTGATCCCATAGAACTCCAAATAAAGATCAAAGGGAAGCTATGATGAACCCAATGGGGATACTAACAAACAGAGTTTTTTGTAGTGAGTAGTATCATAAGAACTATTGTTGATTTTTTTCCAAGTTAAGGAGTAGGAAGTGTTATTTGCTATATACAGATTATCATGTTAATGTGCATGTCCTGTGATTTGTATCAGATTTGAGGTGGTGTCCTGAATGGAATTTGAACAGATTAGCTTTGCGGACAAGTTGTGATCGCATTAATTGGACACTACCAAGAATCTGATGCAAATCACAGGACATGCACATTGATTACATTAAGAACTATATTAAAATGAACATATTTCACAGTGTTAAACTCCATTGATTCAGGTCCAGAAAAATTACCAGTCGTGTGCATTTGGGCGGTAAACGTGGCTCTCAGAGCCACGTTTACACGTTTACCACCCCAGTGCTGGCAACTCGTAATTTTACCTCCGACCTGAGTCAATGGAGTTCAACCTTCACTTTTCCAGTATGAACTGGCGACTGCTGCAAGTATGCTCAATTGTAAGCTTTACATGTCATTTAACTTGTATATCTCGTAAAGGGGCACTAGAGAGATTAAGAATACACATTGTGGTGGTTTTTCAACTTCATTGAATGGTATCATTGACATCATTTTACATTAACAATTGAACAATTGCAGAAGATAATAAAATACAGTTTATGAATCATCACAAAATGCTTGGCAACAATCGGATGAACCAATGTTCCAGGAGCCATTGCCATTATCATCCGATTGCTCACAATTGGCTGATTGTGGTGGCTGGTTCCGATCATCGGTTGAACACTGCTCTGCAGAAGCAGAGTTTGCAGTGGTTGAAAGCAGAACGCCTTAGTACACAAAAGCACCATATCCACACATGGGCAACCAAATGATGTATCTTGCCCAAGGACAGAACACTATTATTGCTGGTCAGGATCGAACAATTGATCTTTCAGTTTGGAGTTTAATGCTCTAACCACTGAGCCCACACACTCCCTATGTAATACACTAAGGAGATAAAATACTATTGCCATGATACTGACTAGTGTATAATCAGTCAGTAACATCAGCAACAGCATTTCTTCTCAATGGCATTGTTTGAATAGTTTCAGAAACATACATGTATTACAGTGGAAGCCTCTTAACTGAATAGCCACTTTGCCAATGAAAATTATTCAACTGACAGGGATTGTGTCACTTTCCTGTATTCTAGAGATAGATTACTAGACAAAATGTCCGATCGCCAAAATGTCTGATTGACAAAATGTCCGATGGTTGGACAGAATGTCCGATCTTTTTAGACAAAATGTCCAATAGTTTTAGACAAAATGTCCTATGATCATTGGACAAAATGTACGAAAACAAGATTCGGTTACTGACTTACCTTTATGAGTTAAGTATATTCCAATGTATCCTGAATATTGGAATTTAATCCTCCATGATAAATGATATAGACATTATGTACCGTACATAATTTTCTATATATTAAATCAAGTCAGCAAACGTTTTGTTGATATTTAATATTGCTCAACCCATTTTCCCTGGGAGAAAACACTCAGGACAACACTCATTGGACGAAATGTCCGATTTTTGGGGACATAATGTCCAATTTCTTTAGGCCACATGTACCGTACATAATGTTTTAAAAAAAATCGGCCATTATGTCCAAAAAAATCTGACAATTCGTCCAGCAATCGGACATTATGTCCAAAAAAATCGGACATTATGTCCAAAAATATTGGACATTTCATCCAATGAAATCGGACATTCGTCCAGAAAATCGGACATTTTGGCAATCGGATATTTTGGCAATCGGACATTTTGTCCAGACCCCTAGATATAAACTTAGCATTTATTCTATTATATCATGTTTGACAAAGCTCCATGAGCTCTGTCAAACAAGATATAATAGATTAAATGCCTGTATTGGCTGGACTGAGACCAAGTAGGTCTATAAACAAAGGAAAACTGGGAAGAGTTAAGGTAATTTCTCGACAGGTTACAAGATTTTTTTCTTTAATTAACAGGAGTTTACTCTCTAACCTATATTCAATTAACAGGTCAAATTTGTACAAGAGGTTTGGTAAATGGTTTTGTGTTGGGAAATTATATTCAATTAACAGGGTTATTCAGTTAAAGAGATATCCAATTAAGTAGGCTCCATAGTATAACTTGCCTGATATCATGATACATTGTAAGTTGAGTCAAAACCACTAATTTGAAAACACCACTGCATTAACCCTTTAACTAATGAATTGAATTGATAGCATAAGCTTGCATCATTTAAAAATAGGCCGATGAAATCGTCAGATGTGTACTCATACGCGCAACTAGTAGAAAGCTGTATGACGGAGGGCCACCACGGATGCCAACATTATGTACACCATACAAGATATGGGTACATATAGAAATGGATTGGAGGAGTGTCTAATTTGATGGATAAAGGGTTAATATCTCCGGATCAAATTATCAGATTTACATAAAAAACTATACAGCACAGCACACCAGTAACCTGAATAAATATATAAAGTAACATGACAATCAGATTGATATTTTTTGAGTTATCTCATGCCAAAGGGATTAGAGGAATTTTCAATTTGAAGGATAAAGGATTAATATCTCGGGATCAAATTATCAGATTAACACCAAAAACTATACAGCTCAGCACATCAGTAACCTGAACACAATTATAAAGTAACTTGACAATCCAAGCAATATTTTTCAAGTTATCGAATGCCAAAGGGATTGGAAGAATTTTCAATTTGAAGGATAAAGGGTTAATATCTCAGGATTAAATTATCAGATTTACACCAAAAACTATACAGCTCGACAATTTAGTAACCTGAACACAAATATAAAGTAACTTGACAATCCAAGCAATATTTTTCAAGTTATCGAATGCCAAAGGGATTGGAGGAATTTTCAATTTGAAGGATAAAGGGTTAATATCTCAGGATAAAAATAACAGATTTACACCAAAAACTATACAGCTTGGCACATCAGTAACCTGAACACAAATATAAAGTAACTTGACAATCCAAGCAATATTTTTCAAGTTATCAAATGCCAAAGGGATTGGAGGAATTTTCAATTTGTAGGATAAAGGGTTAATATCTCAGGATTGAAATAATAGATTTACACCAAAAACTATACAGCTCGGTACATCTGTAACCTGAACACAAATATATATAAAGTAACTTGACAATCCAAGCAATATTTTTCAAGTTATCGAATGCCAAAGGGATTGGAAGAATTTTCAATTTGAAGGATAAAGGGTTAATATCTCAGGATTAAATTATCAGATTTACACCAAAAACTATACAGCTCGACAATTTAGTAACCTGAACACAAATATAAAGTAACTTGACAATCCAAGCAATATTTTTCAAGTTATCGAATGCCAAAGGGATTGGAGGAATTTTCAATTTGAAGGATAAAGGGTTAATATCTCAGGATAAAAATAACAGATTTACACCAAAAACTATACAGCTTGGCACATCAGTAACCTGAACACAAATATAAAGTAACTTGACAATGCAAGTAAATTGAGTAATATTTTTCAAGTTATCGAATGCCAAAGGGATTGGAGAAATTTTCAATTTGAAGGATAAAGGGTTAATATCTCGGGATCAAATCATCAGATTTACACTAAAAACTATACAGCTTGGCACATCAGTAACCTGAACACAAATTTAAAGTAACTAGACAATCCAAGCAATATTTTTCAAGTTATCGAATGCCAAAGGGATTGGAGGAATTTTCAATTTGAAGGATAAAGGGTTAATATCTCAGGATTAAATTATCCGATTTACACCAAAAACTATACAGCTCGGCACATCAGTAACCTGAACACAAATATAAAGTAACTTGACAATCCAAGCAATATTTTTCAAGTTATCGAATGCCAAAGGGATTGGAGAAATATTCAATTTGAAGGATAAAAGGTTAATATCTCGGGATCAAATCATCAGATTTACACTAAAAACTATACAGCTCGGCACATCAGTAACCTGAACACAAATATAAAGTAACTAGGCAATCCAGGCAATATTTTTCAAGTTATCGAATGCCAAAGGGATTGGGGGAATTTTCAATTTGAAGGATAAAGGGTTAATATCTCAGGATCAAATTATCCGATTTACACCAAAAACTATACAGCTCGGCACATCAGTAACCTGAACACAAATATAAAGCAACCTGACAATCCAAGCAATATTTTTCAAGTTATCGAATGCCAAAGGGATTGGAGAAATTTTCAATTTGAAGGATAAAGGGTTAATATCTTGGGATCAAATCATCAGATTTACACTAAAAACTATACAGCTCGGCACATCAGTAACCTGAACACAAATATAAAGTAACTAGGCAATCCAGGCAATATTTTTCAAGTTATCGAATGCCAAAGGGATTGGGGGAATTTTCAATTTGATGGATAAAGGGTTAATATCTCAGGATCAAATTATCCGATTTACACCAAAAACTATACAGCTCGGCACATCAGTAACCTGAACACAAATATAAAGCAACCTGACAATCCAAGCAATATTTTTCAAGTTATCGAATGCCAAAGAAATGGATACGGACGCCGGACGGACGGACGGACGGACAAAGGATGGACGAACGACGGATGGTCACCCCGGATGCCGGCATTATGTGTACCATACATAGTATGGGTACACATAAAAGTTGAGTAGTTGAAAAAAAAAAAGTTTTTCAAACATCTGCACAAAACCACATCTTGTGATCCGTCATTGGAATGAGCTCATAGAGCTTGTACCAATGAGGGGTATATTATGGTTTTGTTGCCAATTGTTGACAATTTGAAAATTTGAAAAAATAATATTCAAAATAATAAATTTTGATGTAGTTTGCATTGGGTAAAGAATTAACTGTTTCTCATATAAAATCATTATTAACAAATGAATTCAGAAATAATATAACAATGATGTACCAATATAGTACCGTGATCCCAAAAGCATTTTGTGTGATCAGATCAAGCTCCGATCATGACACAGTTGCATCAGTGAGCCAAGCTATCATGAATAAAATCTTGTGAAATATACAGAAAAACAAATACAAAGATCACAACACAGTTGCATCAGTGAGATGCAATATATATACTGATCAAAAAAGAAAGTATAATAAACTTTGAGGAGTAATTTTTGTTAGTATTATCGACTTTAATCCCAAACAAATTATTGTAATTTCATATTTCGAGTCCAGCTGAGTGTATGAATTTGCATAAATTCATGTTCTTACTGTTGCCAGCGTCACATCAGGACATCACAATTCAAGATATGGGGTAAAATGAAAAGTTCACACATGCAGTCAATAGTGTTTATGTCCACTGTTTGCCTCTTGGATGGCAAGACATTGACGGCGCATGGACCTGATAAGTCTCTGGATGTCACCCCGTGGTACTGCATTCCTCTCCTGCCTTAGAACATTACGTAAATCGCCTAAAGTCTGAAGATAATGAAGTCGTACCCGACGGTCCAATTGATCCCAAAGATGCTCAATTGGAAAAAGTGGGGGCCAGGGAAGAAGTTTGATGCTCTGCTACTCAAGAAAGTCATGACAGATACGCACCATGTGACATTGAGCATTGTCTTACAGGAATAACTGCAATCCGACGTTAACGTTGAACAACGGGATAACAACAGCGTTAAGAATTTCACCCCTATATCGCTGTCCATTCAGATCATCATTGATGAAGATCAACTGCGTTTGATCGTGCAAGGAAATTCCTGCCCAAACCAATACACTACCCCCACCGAACTGTTCTCCTTGTAGGTGATACACTCTTGCCCTACCATCAGCTCGCCGTAGACAAAATCGTGATTCATCACTAAAAAGAACTGTGCTCCAACGCAGCTGAGTCCAGTGAACACGTTGATGTACCCATTCCATTCTGACAGTAGGATGACGTTGGGTAAGGATTGGTCCCTGGTTTGGATGTCTAGTTCGGCTGCCGTGTCCAGCGAGTCTGTTGCAGACAGTTTGTGCACTGATTCTATTGTTAGCTCTACCAGGAGTAATTGCTGCTGTCCTCGTCGCCGGAAGGAAGCCATCCCGTAAGTGAGACATCCTGATGTGTCGGTCTTAAACAGGGGTCCTAACTCTTGGTCGACCTGAACGCGGTCAGTCAGCAGTAGATCCAGTGATTCTATACCTTCCAATGAGACGGTAAATAGTGGTCACAGTGACTCCAAACTCAGCAGCGAGCTCATCTGGAGGTATCCCAGCCTCATGCATACCAATGGCACGCAACCTCTGATTTTCGGTTAACCTTGGCATTTTTTAAAATGTCAGAAGACAAAAACTACTGTTTTTTCTCAATAATCCAGGCTCTCTAGCACAACATAACACAAAGAAAATTGTCGGTCACCCATTCAATTTGACATTCTCGGGTAGCATTCGCTATTTTGAAATCCGTATCAAAATTGTCTACGGTTGGGTGGACAACAACATGTCATTAAACTCTTTGCACGACTTCTTGTCAACAACCATGCAACATTAGAACTATTATACTTCATCCATTATGCTATTTTTTCACATTTGTTTCTATTATACTTTCTTTTTTGACTCTGTATATATCCTGTGAAATATATAGAAAAACAAACAAAAATAGCATCTGTTCTCTGATAGGGCATTCCTTTATAAACTAGAGTGCACTGTCACAGTGTCGAAGCTGCGACGATTCGTACAATGATGTTTTAAAACTTGTTGGTGACAGACCGACCAACCGACATTGCCACATAAAGAGCTGCTCGTCGCAGCTAAAATGAAGCTTCGCTCTAGACCCACTCAACCAAGGGTGGGTGGGGTAGACCCCAGCACCCACCCGTGATTTCAGTTATTTATTTAATGTATCATGCAGTAACAAATTATATAGACCCACAAGTACAAAAAATATGTAAAATTTTCTTTATCTATAAAACACAAAAATAATCATAAACAAAAGACATATTTTTTAAACTACCTACCCAGTGTTTTTTTCTGAAAATGTGATATTTATTTTGCCAAAGGTTTGTTCTGTCGGCACCACATCACAAGAAATGTTAAATTCAGGATTAAAACCACGGTGGTAAAAGTGACGATCAGACCGTTTATTGTGCTGACATTGACACTGAACTTAGATCAAAAAGTATGGACTACTATGAAAGTAACAGTCAACAAAATTTATCACTGCTCGAGTGCACAGTCTTTTAAAGTAGGACAGAAAGGTGATAAAAATTCAGTGACGTTGTTTCCAGAAAAGTGTTTGTGTCCTCCTTTGGGTATATGCTGGCTTATTTTAGCTGCAAAATTCAGCATTGGGATGAGTATTTAAGTGATAAAAAAAAAAGTGTACAACCTGACTCAGCTTTCACGCAACCAACAAAAAAAAAACACAGACAAAAATGCCGACTGAAAAAGGCCATGACCTATCAACAAAGAAGACATGGAAAAAATAATAAACCCAGCTGCTGATTAGATTTTCCATAAAAAAATCAGATAAAATACTTTGGAAATTGTTTATTACTTTTCCTTAAGTCTACAACATGCAGAGTCAGCGAACAACAATTTTTGTGTCACAGCAAACAGTTTAATATTGGTCTGCCAGTACTGTTTCCGTATTTTGGAAGTAACCTTACAGAAGCCAGAGTCAGCAGTATTCCAATACCATTTAAATCATTTTTTTCTCATGATTAAACCAAGAAGTCACCTTTTGCCACCATTTTGTTAAAAAAGCACTGGTATGACTACCTGGTATGTTTTACTGATTTTAATGTTATCACATAATGTGATGACAATGCCAGGTGTCAATGATTTTGTGTATCTTAAAGGCATATTACCGTATTTAAACGATTTTTGCAATTATTTGCAAGGAAAAGACCAGTCCTCACAGTGGGGTCTGAAGAAAATGTCTGATCACCAAAATGTCCAATTTTCTGGATGAAATGTCTTATTTCATTTGATGACATGTTTTTAAACAAAAGTTCAGATTTTTTCGTTCTGAGAGGCAAGCTTTCGTGTGTATCAATGCCTGACGCCGGTCCTAGTTATTCTACACCAATACAGAAGTATCCAGCATCCCCACTGACTCACTCACTGACTTCTGCCTCAATTGTAGCAGTTTTTATAGACCACTAGATTTTGTTTAGCCAAGCGGCTTTAATTACGATAGCTAGCTACAGTGGTGGCCCAAGAGAGTCTGGGACCCCCCGATCATACTTAAGAAAGGGTCCCATATAGGTTGAGGGTATATTCAAAGACTGCAGTCATCAGGTGGGGTCGTTATTACTGGTTGGGGTCTGGGGGGGTGGGGGGGGGGGGGGGGGGGGGGGGGGGGGTGGGGTCTCCCACGAAAAATTCTAAAAAATCAATGCACTCGGAGCAAAACTGAGGGCTTTTAGGCCATTAAATCTTATATATGAATGTGAATGTCTGTATCTATATCTCTATCTCTCTCTCTATCTAACTTTGTTCCAGAGGAACTCCTCCATCTCTCGACCGATCGATCTCAAATTTTGTACACGGGGGTAATTCGTCCCTGCGAATAGCATGGGATGGGTGCCACGCACATGCGGGGTGACTTTGACCTTAAAATTGATGGCCTTGACCTTTTATTTCGAAAACGGCTGGGCTGATCGGGCTAAAATTTCATATGTGCGAGTATATTGACCCATAGATCATTTTGACTTTATCGGGGTGCCCGAGCAGGGTGACCTTGACCTTAAAATTGGTGACCTTGACCTTTTATTTCGAAAACGGCTGGGCCGATCGGGCTAAAATTTCATATGTGCGGGTATTATATTGACCCATCGATCATTTTGACTTTATCAGGGTGACCTTGAAATTGGTGACCTTGACCTTTTATTTCAAAAACGGCTAGGCCGATTGGGCTAGAATTTCATATGTGCAGGTATATCAGACTGGGACGATCGGGCTAAAATTTCATATGTGCAGGTGTATCACCCCTACGAGTAACATGGGATGGGTGCCATGCACGGTGACCTTGACCTTGACTTGAAGTTTATACGTGCGGGTATATCGTCCCTACGAGTAACATGGGATGGGTGCCGTGCCCATGTGGGGTGACCTTGACCTTGAAATTGATGACCTTGACCTTTTATTTCGAATACGACTGGGCCGACCGGGCTAAAATTTCATATGTGCGGGTATATTGACCCATCGATCATTTTTACTTTATCGGGGTGCCCTTGCAGTGTGACCTTGACCTTCAAACTGGTGGCCTTGATATATTCCTCCGTTTCTTGACCAATCTGATATAACCATCTTGTTGCATGCAACGCTGGGTATTCACCTGCTAGTAATCTATATGTTTGCATTCATACTGCCCACATTTTTCAGTGGGTAGAGTGAGGGGTTTTTTTTAGTCAATATCTGGAGCTTTCGGCCACTTGGCCTTTATCAAAGATGCTATATAAATACATACTACATGTACATCATGCAGATAGATTTCTGAAAATATATTTGACGTTAGCGTCCTGCATGATGTAGTCTGCATTTTTATAATCGTTGAAGAAGATGAAGTGGCCGTAAACTCAAAATATTGAGTGCTTCTATTACATGTGGAATCATAGTCGCTACCTGTCCTCTCCAAATGGAATGGACACTTATTTATAAATTTGATTTTTTGATGAGGTGCCTGGTGTTTAAGCTTGCACACTGGTACATCGGTAAATATTCTGGACATGCATTCACTGTCATAGCATTGCTGTAGTCGCTGTGGATTGCCAGGTCATAATCCACACATGGGCAGTGATGTCCACGCATACGTTTATGAGGTATTAAAAATCACTGGCAGCAAAATTTTAATTAATGAAGCACCGGGTTACAGTAAAACCTGTCTTGAGAGACCACTGTCTTGAGAGACCACCGGTCTTGAGAGACCACATCTGCCAGGCACCGGTTGGTTTGACTCTATAATGGACCTGCTATGGGAGACCCCCTGTCTTGAGAGACCACCTGTCTTGAGAGACCACTGTGACCTGGTACCAACTTTTATTTTTATGCCATAATGGACCTGTCTTGAGAGACCGCCCCTATGAAGACTGAAACCATGACAAAAACTTTTTATCTGTTCTGGAATTGGAAAATCCATTGTGGTTATACTAACATAATTAAAAGTATTAAAAGCTCTTAATTGGGTTTCAGATGCTGTTCAGTTACATAACTCATTAAAGATTGAGATGTTTTATAAGCCCCCTGTGAAAAGATTAGGATTATTTCTGAATAAACAATTTCATACATACCTGAAATGTGACAGATAAGATTATAAAAATAAATTTGTGTTGAAAATCTTCAATGAAGATTTTCAATACTAATTTATTTTTATAATTTTTATAACAGTCCATTTCAATTTGTTACAAAAACTTCATAAAAAATAACAACTACAAAGTAATTACAAAAATCCATTCTTCTCCATTTCTGAATTTTGTGGTTGGTTATTCACTGACTTGAGAAAACCTGAAACCTGTTATAAGAGACCACTTTTGTGTGGCCCAAAGGGCGGTCTCTCAAGACAGGTTCTACTGTATACCTGGTGCTTCATCAATTAAATGTTTGGTGATTATTCCTATAATTAGTGTTTGGAATCTAATATTATTGCATCCATGGAAATATTGCCCACCAGTGGAAAGTGACCAGTCCATGGCGGCTGTACTGTAAACAACAACAATGCAAAAAATCCTGAAACCTAAACTGAATGCCAAATGACACTTCACTACTATTAATTCTATGATGACCTGATAAACATATAGGCCTAGAATATACAATAGAACAAATTGTCACAATTGTGAGCAGAGTTTTATATTTTAATACCATCATGGTGACAGTGTCATCAAAATTATTGTGAATGTGTGTCATCAAAATTACGATAGATTTGACGGGCAGTGAAAAAACTAGACATGGTCAAATTGATTTATGATTGACAATTTGAGTCAAAGCTCCCTTGCCTTCAGTGCTAAAAAAAAATTGTCAATCAATTTGTCAATATCAAGTCGTTTCACTTCTGATGACTCAATTGCTATCATCGTGAGGCTGTCTTCTCTGTTGTGGCATATAGTGGATCTGGGATAGGTTTTTATGAGTTTGAGGACTATCTATTATTTACATGTACCTGTAGAGAATCTCTGTAACTTTCTTTCACTCTTGAAGTTCAAAACTTTGACATAGAGGTCTATGTCACGCAGCACATGCCGCATGACATGTAAGTAAAGCTTGATACACATGTTTGAAGTAGCAGCAACAAATCTGGGGTGCTAGGGTCTGATACGTTATTTTTACTGGACACGTTTGTCGGAGAAGACATTGGCACATATATACGGTTGCATACAAAAACTGGATTTGCAGCTGCGAATCTCTTTGGCATTGGACAGAAAATATCAACATTGCCATCCGAACGATGAGGCTGAGGTCCATATAAAAATGGTCCCATACATGTATCTGGTCGTCTTCTTCTTTCCTCAATTGTTTTACAGTTTCACCTCCTTTTTGGGGGATCCCTCAGGCCGGGGGGTCCCCTAAACCCACTCCAATGGGTGGGCCACCTCTGGCCACCTGTATCCTTGTCTTGCACTTTTTATCTCATTTAGTTTTTCTAACAAGGGCATGGTGCTCATTTAGTTTTCCTATTACATGTAATACACTGTCTTGAAATCTATCAAGGGTTTTATATAGTAAATCTTTTGAACACATTTCAAGAGTTTCTATTTTGTCTACATGCAGTGATGCTGTAGGTGAACATGTATGCGCGTGTCAAGAGAATTGCACTTTGTTGTACGTAGAGTTGCATTTACTACTTTTGAGGGCCGTTGTAGTAGGAAACTACAGCAATTCCCTTGTTGTCTTTCTATTTATTTATTGGTGTTTAAGGTCACATATTTCTGCACAATGGCTGATCATGACAACATGGAGATAAAGCCAAGTTTAATCAATCATTTATATACAAAGGTTGCCCATTTTAGAGGACTTCCACCCCAAGCATTGGTGACTGGGTCCTATTTTACCAGTAAAACAGAGCTTGTTTATCACAGTAAATAAGCACTGTTGTCTGCTCTTAATTTCAGCTGCTACCACCTCAGCATCGAGGTGGTCTGTGGATATGGTCTTGAATTTGAGATTCTGTTTAAATAAATTAGTAAATTCAAAATCAACAAGAGCTCACATATCGCTGAAGCAATACAATGTCCCCTACCGGACTAATGCGCATTAATATTTATATAAATGTTATAACCTAGATTTGATCAGCATGAATTCCGTTGAAGCGTTTCCAAAAAAAAGTCCGGAAAACTGATATTTTGGCAGTTTTCCATATTTCCAAGGGTCATAACTCACACAAGAATAATGAAATCAGCATGAAACTCAAGCTTGATCTGTAAGTCATCGTTCTATAGTAGGTTACCAAAAATGAAATCATTCGGTTGAAGCATTTCCAAAAAAAGTCCAGAAAACTAAAGTGTGACTGACAGACTGACTGATGGACAGGACAGAGTGCAAATGAAACTTGATCTGTAAGTCCGGAAAACTGATATTTTGGTGCTTTTCCATATTTCCAAGGGCCCATAACTCACACAAGAATAATGCAATCAGCATGAAACTCGAACTTGATCTGTAAGTAATCGCTCTCTAGTAGTTTACCAAAAATGAAATCATCCCGTTGAAGCGTTTCCAAAAAAAGTCCGGAAAACTGATATTTTGGCGTGTTTCCATATTTTCAAGGGCCATAACTCACACAACAATAATGCAATCAGCATGAAACTCAAACTTGATCTGTAAGTCATCGTTCTATAGCAGGTTACCAAAAATGAAATCATTCCGTTGAAGCATTTCCAAAAAAGTCCGGAAAACTGATATTTTGGTGCTTTTCCATATTTCCAAGGGCCATAAGTAGTGTTGAAACGATTGGTCGATTAATCGAAGTTGACTGGATTTTTGGGAAAGTCGACCCAAAAAGCTGCCAGTCGATTAGTCGGAAACTCATGGAGACAGTGGTTGCCAGCATATATTTCTGTATGCATCTAAGTAAAAAATCCACGCCGCATAAGTAAATTTTCTGTTATAACCAGGTACGGTAACCCCGCTTCTTACAATGCAGTTATTACCCTATGATGATTTCGACAATGTAGCAACTTTTGTTTTATGCAACGTGACATTACACAAAAACCAATAAGTGACTGCGCATTTCATTTTCATTGATGTGCGGCTTCAGACATTGGGAATGGCAGCAAACGCTCCCTGATTTTCTTTTAGGATGCACGCCCCAAAATAGCCATCTCATCAGTGTTTGTGTTTTGCGGCTTGACAAAGTGACATCGAACGCAGATTGGCATCACGGTCTACAAAAAATCTGAGTTTGAATTTAGCACTTTACCTTCGCGGCTCGCACTGATCTGTTTTAACACCTAATGTAACGGCCAAAACCGACCAGAGCTACATTCGAAAATCGCCATTCCATTTTTATATATTTTCATTTTTTTTTTTGCTTCCAAAACATAGGTTAAAACATATGGCAATGCACTCATTCCAATGAGGGGTCATAAGCTATGTTTTGGAAGCAAAAGAGAAAATTTTAAGTGATACAAGAAATTTTTTTCTTTTTCCGAGTGTCATCTGCAACTAGCTTCAGGTAAAAGCCTTCAGTAGGAACAGGTTTCAAATGGGTGATCAGTTGTTGCACCGGCCACCAGCTGTGCACTTTGAAGTTCAAAGTGCACAGCCGGTGGCCGGAAAAACAATTCAGGACTTTTGTTTGCAACTTGTTCCAATTTCCCACTTTGAATTCTCTGCGGACTTCCACAACTATTGTAAGTATTGTCTTTTAGTTTTCACATAATGAAATGTTCTTTTTATCATAGAAGAAGGTTCCCGGTAAATTTAACTGTATTAATCTTATTATGCAATCACGTTTGCCATTTGGTATTTAAATCAAATTTCGAAATAACCATGAAATAGCTTACTAAAAGAGTGAAAAGACGTAATTCTCACTGAAATCTAGCCCCCCTGATTGAAAGGTCCGACTTGTCGACTTGGAGTTGATCACTCCTGTCGACTAGTCGACTTGCGAAAATTGCCATTCGTTTCAACACTAGCCATAACTCACACAAGAATAATGCAATCAGCATGAAACTCAAACTTGATCTGTAAGTCTTTGTTCTCTAGTAGTTTACCAAAAATGAAATCATTCCGTTGAAGCATTTCCAAAAACGTCCGGAAAAACTGATATTTCGGTGCTTTTCCATATTTGCAAGTGCCATAACTCACACAAGAATAATGCAATCAGCATGAAACTCAAACTTGATCTGTAAGTCATCGTTCTACAGGGAGCAAAATGACCGGAATCGCATCGTAAAATGCGATGCAATATCCACACATAGCGATACAACTTTAGGTGTATGAATCGCAAAACGCCAATGCAAATTATGAGGCCAGATTAATTTATTTCCGAAAAATCTGTTTAACTTTGCATGCTGTCGCATTCACCAGCGGGGAACCCGGAAGAGTCTCCATGCCATTCATTTGTTCAGACCCCATCTAAGAGACAATTCTACTGTACACATGCGCAGTTGCGCCTGTTACCAAATACTGACCAGGATTTTCCAAAATGCGTGCACGTTTTGGGAAATCTCTGTCAGTATTTGGTAACAGACACAACTGCGCATGTGTACAGCTAAATCGATGGAGCAACTATTCTTTTGATTCAAGGGATTATTTATCCAAAAATCGAGGTAATTTGAATGTTAAAATGTTAGAGAACAGCATCAACTTTGGAAGTTCCTAATTTGCGGCATCTCTGATGTGTTTGCAATCTGAGTTGTGCTCGTTGCAAATGATTATCGAGGCGTGCATAAAACTGCTCGCCCCATTTTAAATGCAGGCGCATTTAGGGCACGCCTTTCCCGCATAGGCCTGAATCTCAAAGAAAGTTGATTCATTCCTCCCTCATCACATAACATTTTATGCTCTCAGAATCGACCAGAATGCATCTCCCCTCTGAAATTTCAAATTTTCCTGGGGGAGGCACCCTGGACCCCCCACCAAGGAGGGGGCACATGCCCCCTCGTGCTCACCCCAGCAAACCACTTCGTGGTTCCAATGACGCTTTGCGTCATCTGCTGTGACCGTCAAGAAAAAACTGCTATGCAAAATTTTCAAAACAATTTGCTCCCTGTTCTATAGTAGGTTACCAAAAATGAAATCATTCGGTTGAAGCATTTCCAAAAAAAGTTAGGAAAACTAAAGTGTGACTGACATTTTCCATATTTGCAAGGGCCATAACTCACACAAGAATAATGCAATCAGCATGAAACTCTAACTTGATCTGTAAGTCATTGTTCTATAGTAGGTTACCAAAAATGAAATCCTTCGGGTGAAGCATTTCTAAAAAAAGTCTGGAAAACTAAAGTGTGACTGACAGACTGATGGATGGACAGATTGCAAACCTATAGTCCCCTCCGGCGATGCCGGTAGGGGAATAATAATTTATCTTTTCATTGTTACATTCACGTTTTTGCCATGGTGTTGGCTGCACTGTGAACTTCTGTAACTCCAGAAAGTCTTAAATTTATTTTATTTCAAAGGTTCCATGGAGGATAAAAGTCAAATAAATCAGTATTTGGGATACAGTGCATAATTAGGAATACCGGTGCCTACAAAGTCTCTGTAGGATTAGGAAATAATAGGAAATGTGAAATAATTTGGAATACCATATACTTATACAATAAAGGTAAGTCAGTAACAGAATTCTTTTTTTAATATTTTGTCCAGTGATAATCAGACATGTTGTCCAAAAATATTAGACATTCTGTCCAACCATCGAACATTTTTACAATCAGATATTTTGGCGATCCAACAATTTGTCTAGAACGTAGTGGCTACCCCCTTATGTTCAGATTCCTCCCATTCAAATCTGTTGTAAAATTCCGCAATAAGTTTTATTGGGAATTCAAAACACGAAAATAGGAATATATATCAAGCTTTCACCCTTATTACCAGTTGCATTCGATAGTACACATATTTCCTTATATTTGTGCAGAGTTTATTGATCCAAACTATGTTTTATCCTTTACTTACCGAGATTTGAACACGGCGAAGTGTCAACCACCGCAAACGGCCCAAATAACGCCGAAGCTAAGTTGTTTAAATTGTTACCCCACTATTATTCTCTAACTAATAAAAACTTTGAGAGTAAATTCTTTACCATTCTAATCCAAATAGTAAAGTTGATGGAGGTCATGTACTTGGCATTATTGAACCAGTATACCGGCTGCAGTGCCTCACGTGATCTTATTCCCTGTGAAAGAGATATTTTTAGAAACGCGGTGTAAATATTGGCCTGTCAATATTCAGCATGTGTTAAAATGGTAAGAAGGTGTTGTTTTATCTCGCAATTACATGTCTTATACAATAAGTTACTTGTTTTACTGTGATTTATCCATTTTCCTGAACAAATCAATCGTTTTATTGCAATTTTCACACTGGTTTCCAAATTGTACGCAGAGGGGGGGGGTGGGGGGGGTGGGGGGGGGGGGTGGGAGCTATATGCACGTGTATACCGGGCTGCACATTTTTCAAGGGTGACGAAGAGGGGTTGGAATATGATTTTGTTTGTTTTCTGGTATCCACAACAACATAAAGGTCAAGTTAAAATTCCAATGTTTGCCTCTGATGAATTGTTGAAATTTCGACAGGGGATGAGCATGCTCATTTTGTGTTGTTTTTTCTGCTTTTTTGGGGGGGAGAGGGGGGGTGGGGGGGGGGGGGTTGTTCCGGCCTTATTCACTTTCGGCCTTGAATGATTTTGGCGATGAGAGTGGGATCGACCAAGGCGTTTCGACCTAAGCATTCTGGTCTCTATTTGCATTAGGTGGGAGGTGGTGGGATGGGATGGGATGGGGTATGAAGTGTGTCTTAACTAGACATGGCCGAAGGCCCAAACTTAACATTTCTGCCCAAAACATGTCTGTTAGTTCAGCCTACTGGCCACACCCCCACTGATCTTTTTCAGAAACATGAGTAAATGAATTGGCATTGCCTTTACTGGATCTTTCTATTTAGTTCAGTCCCTTCTTGAACAATTTGAGCTGCAGTGTCATTGACACTTTCGTTTTTTTTCCCCATGTGTCGATAATTCCAAGACTTGACATATTTCTTTATCATCAAAGGTAAATTTTATTTATTTATCGGTGCTTAGTGTCAAATCAACATCTAAGACTGTATCGTGACAATGCAATGGATACAACAAGTAAAAATGCAAGACTAACCAATCGTTTATACCCATTGCCAACATCAGAGGACTTCCTCCACAGGCATTGATTACCGGATCCTATTTTACCAGTAAAGCAGGACCTGTTTACGACATGGAACAGGTACTACTCCACGTCCCGTCGTTCCTACGGGGTTAACAAAGCTAAACTGTGAGGTAAAGTTTCTAGTGGTTACCCTACAACTTATTTCAACTGGTACTGCATCCACCAACTCAACAACTGAACTCATCACCTGAACACATCAACTCAACAATTCAACTCATCATCATCATCATCAGCATCACACCATCAACTCATCATCATCAACTCATTACCATCATCATCATCATAATCTCTCTGTGAGAAGCAGTTTGCTTTGAATGCTTTCAATTTAATACATATCTCATTTCTTGAAGTATGTTGTTTGTTTTATTATTCCCAACATTACAAATCATATTTGGGGGCATTCGAAGAATTATCACCTACTGGAGGTTACTTTCCAACAAAATATACATCACCTCACCAAACATTCGCTCTCAGTGACTGCATTGACATTTTAAACATGTCTTCAGAGAGAGGCCCTTGGACACTCCGCCAATGGCAGGGACACACCCTATAGTCTCTCTATGATCTCAATACCACCAACAGAGGGACCTAGTCCTCTTAGACCTAAGATGGTAAGAGGTATTACAAAAGCTAATGACAGACAACCTTCTGCCACTCAGCCTCGCCCTTCCAGATATGCCTGTTGCACATCAACCTCCGCCCCATCCCTCCCTTTCAGAAATTTCCACCACTGCCTTTCACATGCTTTACTGCCTTTTAATCAGTCAGTATGCCTGGTATATAAATAACGTTCAGAACGTGAGACAACTCGGTCACTCACCCTAAGGCCATTTATTTATTTATTGGTGTTTAAGGTCACATACGAATGCAAAATGGCTAATCGTGACAGTTGTACGGGTGGAGAAAGCAGAAGAGAACCCCCGAGAATGGACGAGCAGTCAGCTCCTCAACATTCCAATTCTGTTCAAGCTCCGCTAATGCAGGGTTACAGCTGTTGAAGACATGTGCTCCAGTGAGGTGCAGTACGCCTTACTACACGGCGTCATTGTGCCCTCATGCAGGCAACCAGGATAAGGTGCTATGCCCAAGGACACAACGCGGGACGTCCCACAAAATGACCCTTATCCGCTGGTCGTCCCACAAAATGATCCTTATCTGCTGAGGCGGAACGGCTAAAAATTTGGTTCGGGAAAATTCAGCAGCCGACCGGCCCGTATGGCAACAGTGGCAGATCCTCTACCAATATACCTGTCCACCCATGCCCATGCATACCCCCCCCCCCCCCCCCCACTGCAGTAGCGATAAAAAGTTGTGATTTTAGGCAGAAAATCTCGATGTGTATCAGTCATTTATTTGGCAAACCTCCTGGTCGCCCGAACGGCCAGTTCGCCTCTGCTTATTCGTAAAGTCGACATTGAACACCAACGGCTCAGAAAAAACACGAACATGATAATCATGAATTGATGGTGTATGCTTTGTGAATTTCTTGTCAGCTTTGAGCGAAGTTAAGTTTTTTAACCCGATTGCAAATGGCGGCACCCGTTTACTCTCGGTTCAGGTCTAACTTGACAGATCACTGGGAATGTATAATAATCACTCTGAGATAAATTCTAATTTGTATCTGTTCTTACAGAAATGTGTCTTAGAGAGTTTGACAATCACAAATTACCCAATTTAGTGATACAACTCACATTTGAACTGGCACAAAATGTGTGATTCTTTACTACCTGCGATGACTCTTTACTGCCGCTGTTATGCGACTGATAAAATGATTTCGTACACGGACACGTAAGCGTTATTTTTCCTCGTGCAATCGTGGTAAGCAGTACCTAGTTCTACATGATACATTGCCAAGACAAACACATCGATGTTTAGTTTAACGACGGAGATGGTAGAAAATTTTTTTAAAAAAAGTGACTCGATACTGCCGAGTAGACGGGTTCGACGATTTACCCCATAGAACCCCATACAGCATGACAGGCACCCCATAGATACCCCATAGAACATCATGGAGTGATAAACAAACATTATCGCACCCTTCAAGTGTCAGTTACTCATTTGTTGACGGAAGTTACTTCACTTGGTCGAGTTCTTGGAACTAAATGCGTCTGACTCTTGGATAATGAAAATTAATCGCCAAAAATCCAATATATAAACTCGTTATCAAATATTACACTTATAATCATATAATAAATATTTTATGATTATAAGTGTAATATTTGATAGTGGTCTTATATATTGGATTTTGGGCGATTATTTTTCATTAACTAAGAGTCAGACGCCAGTGGTTGAACGAATACTGGACTTTTCGCCGAAAGTACATTTCGCCGGTAAAGATATTTCGCTGGAACTTAAAATGTTTAAATAAGACTTTTCGCCGAAAGTTTTTTTTTTGTCTTGATTAAAAAAGACAGTTTGCCGGGACATTAAACGTTTAAAAGAGACAATTCGCCGATTTTTTTTTTCTCCAACAAAAAAGACAGTTCGCCGGAACATGAAATTTTTAAAACAGACACTTCGAAGCTATTAGTTTGCCATTTAAACAACTTTGGGTTGTCTGAGGCGTGGAAAATTACCCGATATGTTCAGAGAAAAATATCCCCTCCTCCACTCCCATAGCATTTGTCAATGCAGGCCCTTACCGCAAGGATGGGCGGGGCATCCCCAAATATATCGTTAGATGATGCTAGATGATGCTGAGTGAATCAATCTCAATCAGACGATCTGTGTAGTTCAAACTTGGACCCAAAGTCCGCAATATAATTTTTTGGTTTGGTACGTCCACATGATGTACCCAACCAAAAAGTTATATTACGGATTTTGGGTTCAAGTTTGGAGTAGGCCTACCTCCTGTGCAGCCTCCGGCAGAAATATGTGCAAGTACGAACCTGCAATGTCATGATGAAAGGGTGGCAATCTGACAGCTTTTACCATGATATCTCCCAAAACAGTGGTTAACTTACATCTAGTAATTACTCAGTA
Organism: Pictodentalium vernedei; assembly: GCA_031216915.1. Taxonomy (NCBI): domain Eukaryota; kingdom Metazoa; phylum Mollusca; class Scaphopoda; order Dentaliida; family Dentaliidae; genus Pictodentalium; species Pictodentalium vernedei. The sequence continues at coordinate 188,631,521 of CM062292.1, read as the reverse complement.
ATGCTAATTAAAAGAACAACGGAGCAGCGACCAAATCAAATCCAAATCAAATGGTTTTCCACGCCGAAGGCGCGCAGGGACGATATGGGGAGCAAGCCCCTTTCGACCCTCATTAGCTGTAGAATTTCAAAGTGTCAGACCGTGGTAAAGGAGGAGAAGTTGTGGGTTGTTAGCGGCGCTTGTGTCTTTTCTGCTTCTTTTTCAGAGGTGGAGGTTTGGAAGGAGAGACAGTGGTAGTTGGTGTTGTTGGTGGGTTGCCTGATGGTGGTTGCTGAGTTTTGTAGGGTCTGGTCCTAGCCGAGTCTGGAGTGGTTGTGGGTGAGTGGTTGTGGGTGATTGCTGAGACTTTTGCTGTTGTAGGTTTCTGGCGTCTATTAGTTTTTTGGCTTCTTCGATTTGTTGGAGGAGCAGTTGGTGCTTCCTGTCCATCTCTTGTCTGTGAAGGTCCCCTTGAATTTGGTGTACCCGTAAGATGTTCCCTATCCTGTCGTCCGCATCCTGGCATTCTGGTTTAGAAGGAAGAGGCGAGTGGGGATCAGGAAGAGGCGAGAGGGCAGCTTCCATTTCCACCTCAGTCTTCAGACTCTTCCACATTCGACAATACAGACTGGGAAGCCGGCATTTGGATGGGGCTGTCTGTGGGAGTGGGAGGGGAAGTGGTTGCCGCCTCTGGCTCTTTCTTCTCCTCACCTTTCTCTTTCTTCATCTCCAAGAATGCCTCCAAGCGCCGGGAATCCCTCCGCTTGGTGGACGGGCTCTTCTTTCTTCTCTTTCTCTTTTCAGGGCCTCCTTCCCTCTTCGGGTGAGGACCAGTGCGAGAGGAGGTCCTCTCAACAAAGGTACTACTTCTCCCCGAGGAGGGCGGTGATATTTTCTCTTCTTCAACCAGGAATTCCATAGACAGGTGGACTCTCGTTCCTATCTCCTGGACAGTCCAGGTGATAGGACGAGAGACCCCTAAGGCTGGAATAGTCTTCAACAATCTATCCGGTATTTCCATGATTGGATGTTCACTCTCTGAAATCAGAGGTGAAATGATTGAAAAATGAAATCTCAATCAGTCGATCTGTGTAGTTCAAACTTGGACCCAAAGTCCGCAATATAATTTTTTGGTTTGGTACGTCCACATGATGTACCCAACCAAAAAGTTATATTACGGATTTTGGGTTCAAGTTTGGAGTAGGCCTACCTCCTGTGCAGCCTCCGGCAGAAATATGTGCAAGTACGAACCTGCAATGTCATGATGAAAGGGTGGCAATCTGACAGCTTTTACCATGATATCTCCCAAAACAGTGGTTAAATCTAGTAATTACGCAGTAATGCTAATTAAAAGAACAACGGAGCAGCGACACAAAAGGAGAAAGTATATATCAGCTATAAATGTGTTGTGTTGTTTTAGCAATTGAACAAGTGCATATGCTTCAACTAATATTTATTCACTAATTATTAGATAGACTAAATTCTACAGCTCTGACCAGCTGTACACCAAGCGTGCTTTTTTAACAATCAAACACTGAGACATCGCCATCACACGACACTGCTCTTACGAATGTAAAGATTTGTGCATTTCATACTCTCCCCCGTAGCGACAAGCACACACACTGCACAATACCACACGAGAGTATGTTACTGCCCTTACGAATGTAAAGATTCGTGCATTCCATACTCTCTCCACACACACAGCAGATACCACAAGGACACGCAACTAAAGCGGTGCTACTTTTATCTTTACAGTTTACATATTCTAATGAAAACTAATTCTACCTTCTTCTTTTAAGCAGGTACACAGAAGATGTTTTTTGACCAGCACCCCAATAACCGCTACAGACAGTCTAACCGTTATGGAAACAACCACCCCCACAGTTCCTGAACATCCTCCGCTCCATCCCTAAAAGTGGTCAACCACTTTAAGGGAGGCGAGCGTTGGTCCTGCGTCCCGCCTCTGCCCCTTTTTGTAAGCGCAATGCGCATCTTTTGTCCCAACCCAATAGGATTACAATGCAGGCCTGCCCCCGAACCAGGGAAGTTCGGGTCTTCTTCTTGTGGTCCCCAAAAGGGGTCGTTGTTGCTTTCCTCCAAAGAGTCAACTATAACAGAGACAGCCTGAGGCAGATTATACTTGCCAGTGATGGCCATCACTCATTATCATCCTCGAAGCGGCAGACTATACATGCCCGAAAATCCAGAACGACTGCACCCTCGGGGAGAGGTAGTACCTTTGTGAGAGGACCCAACCTCCCACACTGGTCCTCACCCGAGGGTTCAACCGACATCTGCCAATGATACTACCCATCCACCACTGGACAATACCGAAGACACCTGCCGAGTACCGGATCCTTTTCCTCCTTCAACACGCCTTGACATGTGAAAGCCATCCTATACAGCCACAGAGCGTCGAAAGGGGCTTGTCCTCCATACCGTCCCTGCGCGCCTTCGGTTAGTTAGGTCCGGTACTCTTCTATGGGGTATCTATGGGGTGCCTATCATGCTCTATGGGGTTCTATGGGGTATCTATGGGGTATCTATGGGGTTCTATGGGGTAAATCATCGAACCGGAGTAGACTGTACTGTATGAATTAATTGATGAATCACCTGCATCCTCTTCATCTATTTTAAGTGCTTTGGAAATATATTCAAATGCTTTTCTGTGGTGTGTTTTTTGTTTAGATAATGCCGGTGAACCTGGACCGACTCTTAATCTCGAAGGATCTGTCATCACGACTGCAGCCTCAGCATCATTGGTGTTCGCATCACAATGGTAACCGACTGTAAACACGGTGCCTCGAGTTTTGCAGGCCAACAAACCAATAACAATCCACAACTGGTAAGCTACGGTACGAAATACGGCGAAAATAAATAACACTGGTGCTGCTACAATGTGGAAGTTTCTTCTATGAAAGGACTGGTAACTTCTTGGGTTTGGCCTTGCTTTATTATCCCCCCTCCTCCTCCCGGTATTCCGACTTGTTTCTCGACGATGCATCCAATTGACCTGTCAAACATTCCGCCATATTTTCTGAATGAACGCAATGAATCATGGGACGGGGGAATTCCAGTGCAATCACGGAAAAGAAGGACCGGAACACAACTAACCTTGGGAGCAGGGAAAAGTTGGCGTGGATTTTCCCGAAACTAATTACGACACAATCAGTCTTCTGCGAACTGTCCTCTCCACGAAATAGAATGACCTTGTACGAAACAGCTTCTTCGAACTGAAATTTTCAATCGCAATTCTTTATTTAAATAAAGAACTTATTCACACAACAAATTACATTTTAGACATGCAAATGAAATGGTTTCGTGCGCCGAAGGTGCGCAGGGACGGTGTAGGGCAAGACTCTTTCGACCCTCGTTAATAGCTGAAGAGAGTTTTTCGCAACATGTCCGGGCGCGTCAAAGAAGGAACAGATGGGGTACTCAGCAGATGTCCGTGATCATGGTGTTCGCGGGAGTTATGATGGATCAATTTTTCGTGGCGATCTTCTGATATTCTTCTGATGTTGACCCTCGGCTGAGGACCAGTTAGTCTTTGTAAGACTGTGACCCGGGGCCCTCCTGTGAGGGCCAGGAGGGCCCCGGGTCACAGTCTTACAAAGACTAAGGACCAGTGTAAGAGGGGATCCTCTCAACAAAGGTGCTATATCTCCCCGAAGGTGGAGAGTTGACGTTTTCAGGCAAATGCAGCCTGCCACTTATGAGTTATGGGATGATCTTATTGTGGTGAGCCACTCATCATTGGCAAGTATTCATAATCTGCCTCAGGCAATTGATGGAGGCTGAGTTGGCTTCTGTGTGGAATTCTGTTTGTAGGACTGGATCTGATCGAGAAGAAAAAGCAACAACGACCCCTTTCGGGGACCACCCGGAGAAAGACCCGAACATCCCTGGTCCGGGGCAGGCCTGCATGGTGAATGTCAGCTTATTGGAACCTTGGCTCTTCGGATCTCGGCTTAACGGGCCCTGGCTTTTTCGGACCCCCGGCTCATTCGGACCTTGGCCTTTTCGGACCTCTGGTTTATTCGCCCCCATCAATTACATATTGCTAATTACGACAAGAATTTTACTATCCATACAACATGGATGCAAAACATTACTTGGCCAGTAGCAATATGGTCAGTATTTGGCCGCAGCATCCGTACAAACAATGACAGTGAAGGATGGCATAACCGACTCAACCAACGCGCCAGAAAAGGAAACCTCCCTTTCTATTTATCAATCACCCTCCTATATCAAGAAGCTAGCCAGACACCTACACGTGAAAATGATCTCAGAAGGGAAATTGAATCGCAAACAGCAGAAGAAAACAAGAGACGTGACAGAAAGATTAATGGAACTGTGGCAGAAATATTCAGACAGAGACATTTCAACAAGCAGACTACTCAAGGAGGCCGTGAAGCTATATGCTCCAGTGTAATATATAATTTATAAGTAATAATAATAATAATAATATGTAATGTAATGTAATAAAAATAGTTGAAATTTCCTAAATTATTGTCATAATGATCAATATTTAATTGAGGGGCAGAAAAAGCCTGAGGTCCGAAAATTATTTTATATTTTTGTTGTTATCTTTTAATAACTGAATTTTGTAAAAACGTGAATTTTATTATATGTATGACTGTTTGGGATAAAATGTACTAAAATAGTTGAAATTTCCTAAAATTCTTGTCATAATTATCAATATGTAATTGAGGGAGCGAAAAAGCCAAGGCCCGAATGAGCCGGAGGTCCGAAAAAGCCAAGGTCCGAGTAAGCCAAGGTCCGAAAGAGCACAAATGTCCTGAAGTTCAGATATTAGCAAGCCAGAAAATAAGCAGACTGTCGTCTGCAAAATGAGGTCCCCAGAGGGTGAATTTAGTGATGCTACCCTGCACTGCAGGGTAGCATCACTAAATTTACCCTCTGTGAACCTCAATCTGAATTAGGGTCTCAAAACTAAACCGAAAGAGGTACCCGGGGGATAAAATAGCCCACTGTATGGAATAAAGTCATCAAATTCATCCTCTGGGGATCTCATTCTGCAAATGTCAGATTGCTTATTTCTCGGCCTGGATATTAGGTTACTATCGGTGAGACGATCGTGGCTAGAGAGACAAGGCGGTTTTCTATGGTTGGAATTCCGGCTCTATCGTGGAGTAGTTTGATGGGGTTGTCCCGGGGGCACGGAGGGCGACCCTGAGCGCGTGGTTCTGGACTTTTTGGAGTTTCCCCCATATTAGTTTTATTTAAGTCCTGAGGACGAGTGCCCCATACTCGAGTACTGGACGCACAAATGCTTTGTATAGTTTTAGTTGGATTGTCTTATTGGCTCCCCAAGACGTGCTTCGTAGCATTTTTAGCAGATTAATACGTTTGGTGGCGATATCGTTGGTATGTTTATTGAAGGATAAATTCTGATCAATGGTTGAGCCAAGGAATTTAGCTTCGGTGCATTCTGGGAGTACTTTGTCCAGAAGTTTTAGGTCGAAGTCGCGATTTTTTTTTCTTACGGGTGAAGGTGATTCTTTGGGTTTTATTTGCGTTCAGCTCAATTCTCCATTCAGTACACCATAGCTCCAGGTTTTCGAGAGCGCGTTGAAGGGATTTTTTAACTTGGTTGGTGGCGTTATTAGAGTCCATAGTCCCTTATCGTCCGCAAATTGTGAAATTTGAACGCGCTTGTGGAGATTTTGAGGTCATTGACGTAGCTAAAAACGGATCCTTGGGGTGCCTGCTTCGAGGGAGACACTCTCGGACATTTCGTTATTGGCTCTGATTTTTATTTCTCGGTCGTTAAGGAAGGAGCAGAGAAGTCTCTGCAATTTCATTGGGTGATTCATTCTGGATAGTTTGAGGCGCATTCCGTTATGCCAAACTGAATCAAACGCATCTTCTACGTCTAATAGGATTGCCGCGCCTATTTGTTGGTTATTGGTGGCAGTTTTCATTTGTTCCACGAGGCGGTGGGCGTGCTCATTTCCTTCTTTACGGTTCCTATAGGCCCTTTGCCATTTGTTGAAGAAGTCGGTTTCTTCGAAATCCTCCATCAGTCGATTGGTAAGGACTCTTTCGAATACCTTGCCAATGCAACTGCGAAAACTGATTGGGCGGTAGTTGGCCGGATGGGGGGTGTCTTTATCTGGTTTAGGTATCATGACACCAATGACAGATTTCTAACATTTTGGAAAGTAACCGTGGGTGAGACATGCGTTGATGTGGGTATTAAGCCTAGTAGTTAGGGAATTTGGACTTTGTTTTAGGATTTTGTAGCTAATCTCGCTCGACGGGTGAGGAAGAATTTTTGCACATTTTTTATATTAATGATTTCGTCATTAGTGATAGGGACGGCGAGGTCATCATCGTCCTCTTCTTCAGGGTCGGTATCGAATTTAGGTTCACGGTAGATATCAGGGTGTTTATTGATGAAGTTATCAATCGCGTTTATGATAACGTCATTGTTTTCAGGTTCTTCATGCGGGAGGTGAGTTTTTCTGAGGGGGGGGGGGGGGGGGGCGAAAGTGTGCCTATCCTTGTCTGTATACGCGAAGGAGCCATCTTCCTTTTAAGGGGCTTGGCTGCAGCTTTTTGGCCTCAATTTTTCTGACCAGTTAGAATTTTGGAAGGAGTTCCAGACTTTTTTGGCTTCCCTGACCTCGTTGAAGTTGGCTGTGGCTTTTTCCCAGTTAGCTTGTTGATCGGCCTGAAAGACCTTTTTAACCTCGCCATGAAGGCGGTTATAAGTTTTTTGAGATCTGCTTTTTTGAATGGGTCAATTTCTGCTTTTAGTGCGCGAAGGGTCTTTTGTTTTGTTTTAATTAGTGAGAGTGTGTCGCCTGAGATAGTTCTTCTCCAGGGGCACACTTCTTCTTTTGGACATATTTCATTTAAGGTTGATTTGATTATTTCTTGTAAGCCCGTGCAGTGGGCTTCGAGTTCAGAGGCTTTGAGGGTGAGTTTAACATCGATGGCATCGCGGTAGAGATCCCAGTTAATTTTTTCAAAGTTCCAGCGGAAGGTGGAGGGGTATCTGTGAGAGGGCCATTGTCTATTTTGATTGAGGCATGGGCCGCGAGGTGGTCGCTGCCTAAGTCATCATCGCCGACCCAGTGGTCGTCGATATGGTTTATGGGAGAATCGCTGGTGATTATTAGGTCTAGGATATCGGATTTGGATAACGGGTTGCTACTGATGTTGGTCGTGGAGTTGTCATTCATAACCACCTGTAGGTTATGTTTGTTTGTTTTTTGGGGTTTTTTTTGGTGATTTCGAGTAGGGCTTCACTGATGGGGGCCAGTGTTTTGACAGCCAAAGTATTGATGTTTAGCATTGAAATCTCCAAGGAAGATACAGTTTTTTTTATTTTCTCATGAAGAATTCAAAAATATTTTCAGAGACAATCTTGCTGGGGTCACTGTAATAAGAAACAATCGCGATGTTTTTATTATCGGCTGTGATTTCGGTAACGATCATCTCAGCATCGAGGTGATCTGTTTTTATAGGTTTGTATTTGATGTTCTGCTTTATTAGTAGAGTAACTCCGCCACCCTTGGTGAGCTGTCAGTGTCTTCTAATAATGCTGAATCCGCTGAGTGAGAAGTTTTTTATCTTTGCTTAGCCAACTTTCGCAATTACTGACTATGTCTGTATCTTCGAAGTATCGGCTCATTTTGGATTTTTTTTCATTATTAACGCTCCTGGCATTTCAAGCGGCTATTTGTAGTTTTTCCATGTTTAAGGTTGATAGTTAGTCGCGGTGTTTAGGTATTAATACTAGTAATAGGTTAGTGGTATTTTTAATTGATATTAATTGCGACTTTGATTAAGGTTTCGGATATTTGTGTTTTGAATAGACGAGACGCTGAAAGGCTCACATCTTGGCATATGTCAGACAGATTGGCGCTGACATGTTTGTTTAACACTGAGTAAAGTGCTCCAGCGACTAGAGGGCATATTGTATGGGGGGCGGGGGGGGGGGGGGCGGTGCATTTTCGGTTTTTTTTTAAATTCTATGTTTGTTTTTATTTTTTTTATAGTGGGGTCACCCGCGGTAGTTGCTCAGGTGATCACCGTTGCAGTTAGGACAGGAGGGAGAATTTGATCTGTATGATTTGGTGAGGTGGTTGCCTCCACAATTCATGATGGTCAGAGTCCCTCTGCATTTATTCGGCACTTGTGGCATTGGGCCGGGGGAGGGGTGAATTGACCAAAAGAAAATTGACCAAAAGGGGATTGACCAAGAGTGAATTGACCAAAAGGGAAGACACCCTCTGGGATGCCTTGATTGATTTCCTGTTTGGCTGTGTCGGGGTGTACCCTGGTCACTACAACTACGAATGGTGATGTTTTTTTCTGAAGGGGGGTGGGCGGTTTGCCCTGCTTTTTTGGCTATCCATGGGGACTTTGGTTGTTTTTTTTTTACCGCCGCAGAGAAATTCATGCTGATAAGGGGTGTTGACGTTGGTGGCGTTGGCGTAATTACCGTTATGGGCCCGTTGCTGTCTTTGCATTCTTTGGAAGTATTGGTTAGTTTAGTGTTTTTATCGGAGATAGCCGAGTTAGAGGAGGGCGGATGAGATTGGAGGCTCCTGCACTTTTTGACCCGTCTGGGGTCATGGTAGAGAAGCACTCTGCATCCGTAGTTTGATGTAGCTCAGCATCTGAGTCGCCCCATTTCTGTTTCCTTTTTAGGGGGGTCTTTCCCCAATTAGGGTCCACAGCAGGGGAAGCTCCCGCAACCCATTGGATTGTTGGCCTGGGGGTAGTTATACCCTCAGGGGTGCTAACTAGTTGGGATAAGGATTTATTTGGAGTATTTAGTGGGTCGCTTGGATGTCTGGTGACATTCTCGTTGTTATGACTACTTTTATTGGTACCACAACCTCAGCACAAGATTTTGGTCAGTTGTCCTCATCTGATGCTTTGGATGTTGTACCACCTGTGGGGGCCCAGTGCTTTTTGTCTGACTTTCAGTGTTGATCTGAGCTGGAGCTGCGTGGATCTCCGCCACCACCTGAATCTCCCGGGGGGGGGGGGGGGGGCAGGGGTTGGTGGGGTGTGTGAGTCTCGAACCAGTTCTGCAATTAGCGCATCTTTTTCTGAAATAATTTTTTTGAGATCGGCAATCTCTGCCCTCATCATTTCAAAAATACGAACTGGGGAGATTTCTCATTACTGGGGGAGAGCTAGAAGTGTTTTTTATTTTAGACTGACCGCCCGATCCTGAGGCTTTACTAATATGCCCATGGCTGCCATGACTACTGTGACCAACCTTACTATTTGTTGTTCTAATGGAGGACTCTCTCCTACCAGCTTTCTCCGCCTTCTCCTTCTTTCTTTCTCTCTTTTCCTCCTTTCTTTCCTCCTTTTTTCTGTCATGCACTTGAAAGATGGCTGGCTTCATTGTAGGAGACATTTTCTTCAGTAATTTTTCTATCAACAGTTAAGATACAGACAAGTATGTTTTTGTGATTTCTCTTTTAGATTCAGAATTTGATGAAAATCACTTTTCTAAATAAACCGTGTCTGATCTGCTCTTAACTGGTTGACTGCGAGGTGCTAATTGACGAACGAATCAGTATGACGAACGCATGACAAAGCGGGTGCAGAATACTGAAATACAGCAAACTCAGCCCCGAAGAAACGGCCCGTCAAAGGGCATGGAAGCGGGAACCGTCAAAGGGCGCAGAAGCGGGAACATTCTAGTCTCTGGGTGAATACCTCGTGTGATGCACTGGGGACTGGAACATCGACCCTGGAACATTCGGCTCGAGAACACTCGACCGAGTGGTTTTCAGCCCAAATAGTTTAAGAAGAACTCGATCGGCCCACTGCGATCGAGAAATCGGCCCAAATACTATTGCAGAACTGAGTTAGCACAGGAGAGAAGGCAGTCTCAACACTCTTGTATTGGTGGGTCGGGAAGATTTAAAGATTTTTGATCAAAAGTTTATATATTTTGTGGAAATAAGGTAATTTCTTTAATGATATCTGATCAAAATTGTGTCTATTTTTGTGGAAAAAATATAATTTTTAACCTTTTTGTTTGAATGTAATCCATTAAAAGTCCAACATTTGAATCCAAAATATTATAAACCCAAACATGTCCACTTACTACTAGAACTATTCCATCAATTGCCTTGAAACATATCGTCCAATTCCTTGAACATATTCGTTAATGCTTGTCGTGATGCTCGCTTTTCATCTTGCTCTGCTGATAGCACGTATACTGATCCGAATATCTGACGGGTTCCATCATCCAAAACCGAACCTCCTCCACAAGTAACAGTGAATGCATCTGTGGTGAACAATTTACAGTGCTGATTGCACTCCGTATTCTCTTCAGATGTAACTTTTTGTAGAGTCAGTATGTCGAGGCACGAACAACTGTCACGAAACATGATCCACTGTTTGCCGGAAGTGTTTGTTTTTTTTTTAGTTTTGACGCTGATTTCACTAAATGTTTTTTTCTTCATAATGTACTATTGAACTGATAATTTAGCAAGTTGTTTTTTTCTGATGAGAAACATTCCTTGTCATTGGTACTTGAAAATTTCCGCTGAGTTTGTTTGTTTGTTTATTGAAGTGGGGGGGGGGGGGGGGGGGGGGGGTCATAATGTTAATGTATATAATGCTCCCGGTTGACGATTCACCCGAGCCCTTAACAGAAAAACTAAATGAGCTATAAAGATCACAAGACGAGGATATAGCAAGTTATAATGATTAAAGTCGCGTGACTCAACAAATCTAGGGATCTATCAAAACGACTACAAAACAAAAGTCAGTACCCCTATAAGCTACAGCAAACTATACAACAGAATCAAAGTGCGTGGAATCAATGAGGATTGCCTCGCTGCACTTTGAAAACTTTACGATCGAGTCGCTGAGAGCTGCCTCGCAACTCTGCGTTAAAATTATACATTAACTAGTATTCTCTCACTCTATGACCCCTTGTCACTCTCTCACCCTATGACCCCCCCCCCCCCCCCCCCCCCCCATCATCTCACTCTCTCTCTTTCAGTTTAGTGTATAGTAATTTAATTTTTTTTATAAGATGATATATGTTAAAAAACAATTCTGCGTTTCTATTCCAACATGGATCGTCCGTTTGAAGAATAAAGGTATAAACCTGTCCTTTTATTAGCTTGTAATGGTGTTGCAGCAGAAGGCTCAACATGTGGAAATTTCTGTGTTGGCCAGAGACCTGAAAACGGATATTACAAAGAAATGTACTGCAATTGACCAAGAAATAGATTCACCATGGGCCAAATAGAGAGACGGCGATGTTAGAACTACCGAATTTCTCCTTCAATATGTAAATAAAATTTATAGACTTGCAAAAACTAAGAATTAGCTATTGTAATTACATATATGTATATATTTACTTATAATATTATACTTGTATAACTACCAGTGTTTTTGTTGATATTATGTAGAAAACATGTAGAATTGTAGTGTTTGGGTTTTTGTGTTGTTAAGTTGTGAAATAATGTTATTAGAATTAATAAAAAATTACCTTAACCCTTTATCCAACGTAACGGCCAAAACCGTCCAGCCCTGTTCTCAAACAATCGCCAATTAATTTCCATTATATTTTCATTTTTTTTTGTCTCAAAAACATGGGTTATGACCCCTCTTTGGAACGAGTTCGTCGAGCTCGTTTTAATGAGAGGTCATAACCTAGGTTTTTGAGACAAAAAATTAATAAAATTATTTATTCAAGAATTTTGTTTGCAAGTGTCGTCTGCTTTTCATGTTAGGTAAAGGGTTAAACCGCTGTCAATTGTCACTTGTCAATTACGTCAAGTGCCACCCCCACCCCCCCCCCCCCCCGACAGAAAACATGAATAAACCAATTAGAAGTAAATCATTGAGTACAGAGGCGGAATCGTCCCGACCGAATCTTCCCGGTCGAAAAACAATGGTCGAATCTTCCCAGGGCCGAATCTTCCCGATCCCATATTGATTAGTATTCTGCCTAAACTGCAACAAACCTTTATTTATTCGATTTTCCAGTGACTAGAAAAAAATGTTTAGAAAAGAAGTGATCACTAATGTAGCAAAGCTTTCGATAAAGTCAGCCATCCAAAACTCCTCTTCAAAATACACAAATATGGTATCGGGTGAAAACACTGGGTTGGATAAAGACATTCATAAATAATAGGACCCAGACAGTCGTTTTGGAAGGGCATACATCAAGCGAGGTAGCAATAACAACAGCGGTGCACCAGGGATCTCTCTTAGGCCCCTTGAGGTTCCTGCTATACATAAACGACCTCCCAAACAGCATAACCTCGCAAGTAAGAATGTTCGCTGATGGTACTGCAGTGTATCTTACCATCAACAGCGCCATCGACAGCATAACACACCACACACCAAGAGGTTATTAATAAATTAGAAAAATGGGAACATCTCTGGGGCATGTCATTTAACCCTAGAAAGTGTCAAGTAATCAGTATATTTCAGAAGCTGAAAAAAGTTAAATTTGATTACACTTTTCATGGACACATCTTCGAACATGTAAATTGCGCACGGTATCTCACAGTTGACATAACACATATCTCTCTTTTCATAACCATATAGACCGTATAAATCAAACACTTGGCTTCTTAAAACGTAACATCAAAACAAGAAACATCAAAATAAGAAAAACAGCATGCATGGCAATGATAAGACCCAAATTGGAATATGCAGTAATAGTGTGGTCTCCATGTAGCAAGTCAAACATTCATAAAATTGAGATGGTCCAACATACGGCTCTAAGGTGGATTCTCAATGACTACTCCCGGTACTCCAATGTTACAAAAATGGAACAAACATCAGACATTATGACACTGGAGCACAGAAAAAATGTCTCAAAATTATGCCTGTTCCACAAAATTTCAAAAAATAAAGTTGCTATTCAGATTCCGACCTATCTTCTGAAGCGTACCCGAATTACATCACAAAGAATAGCAACACTGAAACATACCGACGCATTCATGTTGGTACTGACTATTTTGAACATTCATTCTTCCCAAGCACTGCAATTCTTTGAAAACATGTCTCGTCTGATCTGGCTCAGCTCTCTGAGACACTGATATCTTCAGACAGAGAGTGGACCAGCTTTTATCAACACCTCAAGTTATAGATAGAATGGCATTCGCGTCCGAACTGTCATTTTCTATCGCACGAGATCGGTTTGGGCGGAGGGATAATATTGAACGAGAAGCCGAGTTGCAGTTCGAACGTGTATGCTGTTCTGTATTTATTGCACACCAACAGTTTACTAAAAGATCATTAATCGATTTTGGCGAAGGGATAATATTGAACTCGAAGCCTTCGGCTTTTTGTTCAATATTATCCCTCGCCGAAATCGACCGAGTGTGGTAAAAAATGACAGTTCGAACGCGTTTGCTGTTCTGCATGTATTGCACGCCTACAGTTTACTAAAAAAAATAATAAAAACACAAATTATTGCCAAAAATAACCCAAACGTAAAAAAAAGAAATAGTTAAATAGTCCGCGCACGTGATCCGTATTGTTCAAGGACAAAACAAAAAAATCATTGTTGGCTTCGGTTTTTGCAGAAAAAGCGTGTATTTCATGAAAATAAAAGCATAGGCATGCAATAAAAGTTTTTATTGTGTTTTAACTTGCTTTCCTCTTATCTGTAACATTGCTTTTAACTTTTACTCTCCTTTCGCACTGTCCCCTCTTCAAACTTTACTCATGTTCTGCACAGACGCGCACTGGCCATAATACCCATAACGGTCGTGTAGCAGAAGACATAGATAGATAGTAGAGCTTTAGATGAAATTAACAGAAAATTTATTTAGAAATTTGGAAGATTTGGCCTCAAAAGTGACACGCTCTTTCCCCGCTTTTCTAAATTCTCCTCTTCAACTCCAGTTAATTTGGATTTCACTTTGACCAACAATGTCCTCCCAAGCCAACCATCTAGGTAGCCTACTCTTCCAAAGCCTAAAGCTGGTGTATCTTTGTTATAAAACCATCTATAGAACTCTTGGTCCTAAGCCTGCTCGCTAGTTTCTTTTGCAGTCCTCGAGCACCCGTCCCTTGATAAAACGTCTCCCCTGCTTTACCCCCCCCCCCCCTCTAAATCTTCAGTCTGTTTTGAGTAATTCTCGATTAGCTCCCTCGTCTGTTTTATTCACCCTGTCCGATTGTTTAACACATACATAAACGTCATTTTATACCATCTGCTGATTGGGGGTTTTACCGGGTAATTCAGGTTGTATAATTATTCCATATCCACTGTAACTTTAACCGACATCCCTTCAACCAATGTCGGCCCTGCTTGTGTGGAGTTTGTACGTTAAGAAGTCTGACAGTTGCTCTCCGCTGCTCGATAGTTCTCTCCGGCTTCCTCCACCCGTAAAACGGTCCGATATGAGTTGACCCTGGTTGTCGAAAAGGTCGTTAAACCCCAATAAATAAATAAACCGGCATCCACCTGAGATCCCCTCTGATCGCTCCCAGTGCCGTTGCGTTACTTGACGCGGTTATCCATCGACCCGCATCATCCTGAAGAACCTCCAAGTCCCTCGCTACAGTTTGTTTTAAGGGCATTCGTTTCATAAGTTAGTTATACTTGGTAATCTGACCCTATTCCAAATAGTTGTTCCAACGAACACCTTGTTAACCCTTTACCTAACATGAAAAGCAGACGACACTTGCAAAAATAATTCTTGAATAACTAATTTTCTCAAAAACATAGGTTATGACCCCCTGGGGAGCTATAAGTTACAGACATTTGGGGCTATAAGTTACAGACATTTTGGGTCTATAAGTTTCACAATTTAACACTAACCCTATGGACCCTATGGAAAATTCAGTGTTAAAAATGTTTGGGTCTATAGTGCCTCCGCACCATGCCCTATGACCAACTCCCATAGTACATTTTTGGCCTATAATTTTCACTGGAGGATAAGGGAACTGGGGTTTTTTTTTTGTCTTTTTATAGCAAAGACTTTATGCGAACATGACAAGATATCTTTTTCTAATATTGTGTTTAGCCCTTATAAGGGCTACCACATATGGGGTGCAATCCCTCTATTTATTCCTTATTCAATGATATCATTAAATGAATTAGTGATATCACTATTTCACTTAATGATATTACAAATTATTTAGTGATATCACAAAATGATTTAGTGATATCACTAATTCGATTTTGTGATATCACAAAATGATTTGATGATATCAGTAATTCGATTTAATGATATCACTTAATGTTGTCGATTTAGTGATATCACTTATTCGATTTCATGATATCACTATTTATTTATTTATTATTTATTGATGTTTAAGGTCACATATTTATGCACAATGGCTAATCATGACCGTGACAGTTTTATGGGTGGAGGAAGCCGGAGTACCCAGAGAGAACCACCGAGCAACGACGAGCAGCTGCCAGCTCCCCAACATCGTAACTCCGCACTGCAGCACAGGCAGGGTTAGATTGGTTGAAGACATGCGCACCATCGACGTGCAGTACGCCTTAGTACACGGCGTCATCGTGCCCCCACGCGGGCAATGGGGATGAAGTGTCTTGCCCAAGGACACAACGTGGTTGCCGCAGGTGGGATTCAAACCGAGGACCTCTCGGCTTGTAGCCTGCACCTGTACCTACTGAGCCACTGCGCTCCCTCATGATATCACTAAATCATTTTGTGATATCACTAAATATGAAAACGGCATATCAGTCCTTTTCATTACCTGATTTAGTGATATCACTAAATCGAATAAGTGATATCACTAAATCGACAACATTTAGTGATATCATTAAATCGAATTATTGATATCATAAAATCATTTTGTGATATCACAAAATCGAATTAGTGATATCACTAAATCATTTTGTGATATCACCAAATTGACTGAATTAGTGATATCACAAATTCGATTTAATGATATCACTAAATCATCCGATTCCATGCAGTGGCAACACAGCCATCGCTGTACATATCACAAAATCAATTTTATGATATCATAAAATAGTCGGAATTAAATGATATCATAAAATCAATTTGTGATATCACTAAATCGATTTAGTGATATCACTAAATCATTTTGTGATATCACCAAGTTCATTTAGTGATATCATTAAATCCACTTTATTATGCATATCAATAATTCGATTTTATGATATCACAAAATATTTGATGATATCACAAATTATTTATTGATATCACAAAATAGTAACTTCCACACGAATTATTGATATTACGAAATGATTTAGTGATATCACTAATTTGATGTAATGATATCATTAAATCATTTTATGATATCACTAAATGGATTTTGTGATATCACTAAATAGAATGGAATTAGTGATATCATAAATTCGATTTAATGATATCATTAATTCATTTAATGATATCACTAATTCATTTAATGATATCATTAAATAGGGAATAAATAGAGGGATGGCGCCCCATAACCATGAAGGCATATTTGAAGACACACTCATTTTGTGAGAGTAACAAATTATTGATAAGTTAGAATGACAAACAGAGATAAGAAATAGGATGAATGAGTTTAACTTGTGTCCTGAATTTTTTATCATGCTAAATTCAATAACTTGTATCCAAATTTTTGGGAATCCCCATAGAATATTCACTTAAATCTGGATACAGGATATTGAATTTAACCTCCCCTTTTTTATAGCATCTTTTTGGCTGTCAATTAAGATCAGGATACAAGTTAACAGTCTTCACCCGGTATTTCTCCAGTTCATAACCGCAGACAGCTAAGAAGTGCCTTATCCCCACCTTTCACTTGAACTCATTAATAAGTTGCTGTCCCAACTATCTAGTGTATTTCCGAGGTCTACCACTTCTCCTCATATGACCGAAAATATGTTCAGCTAATTGGCGCCTCCTTACTTTTTCTCTCTCTACTCTGATGGATTCTTCTTCTAACTGGCGATTCCAATCAGCATCAGACATTTCACTGGACCTCCACATTCTGTATTCTTTTATATCAAGAGAGTACTTCATATTTTCTCAAATGAATTGTTTGGAATGCGTGTTAGATTATATACACAATGCGAGGATCCAAAATGCACGGAGAATGCTCACACGACAACTCGATCGAGTGCGGGAACAAAATGTTGACATCGGACAGGTGTAATAGTAAACGCCCATTGTCAACATTTTGTTCCCGCACTCGATCGAGTTGTTGCATGAGCGTTCTTCGGTGCATTTTCGATCCCTGCAATGTCTATAAAACACTACTGGAGATATCATAATGTTATTTTCTTATCATCAATCATGAGAATTGATCTATCCATCGAGGTAAAGATTCCATCACTAGAAGGGGATTGTGGGGAGCGTGAAGTGATGAAGGAGAGAGTGGAGTGCAATACTATTCCAACCCCATCACAAGAAGTCGGTTGTGGCGAAGAAGTGAAGGTGGAGAGAGAGGAGCACAGTGCTATTCCAGGGAGTAATCTGCGAAAGTTGGCAAACAGCTCGGGTGGAAATATCTCACCATTGTCACTTGATGAAGCTGAAGAAGCCTTACAGTTTTTTGTTCAAAAAATGATGAGATGTACCTACCATTATGCAACAGTTAGGGGAAAAGGATCACAACATCTCGTTAATCAAAAGGATGTCAAGAGAGCCAGCAAGAGAAATGGAATAAAGTTTGTGAACTAAACATTTTTGTTTAGTAAAAACGGCCCTTATAAGGGCCACCATATTCTTAGAAAGAGATATCATGTTTACACACTGTGTTTTATGAATGGTACATTTCAGTGCTACCACAATGGAATGAACTGAACTTTTGTTCAGTTGTATTTTCATCACTCAATTCAAAAGACGTCAACCTCAGAGCTCCCACACTAGATTTCCCTGCCATGACATATTTTTGTGTTTGCAAATTAATTTTGTTTTACCTAAATGTTTTTGTGTGAAACACAAAAAACATTCAGGTAAACAAAATTAATTTGCAAACATAAAAAGTATTTTTTGGTTCTAAAATATTTTTCTGTTTTGCAAGTTTTTAATTTTACAAGAAAAATATTTTTTGTGTTTGCAAATTAATTTTAGGAAAAAGTTTTTTTCATAAAATTAATTTGCAAACACAAAAAAAAAATATTTCTTATAAAATATTTTTGTTTTAAAATGTTTTTTCTATTTTGCAAGTTTTGTTATTTTTATAAATAAAAATCCTGAGTTGGAAAAAATCCCCTGTTTTAAATAACAACAAAATATTATTAACTTTTCAATCTGAAAATTTTATTCCATGAATATGTACGGATTTGGAAATGTCTTTTATGAAAATGTCACTTTCAAAAATGTTTCAAAGTTTCTTGGCAAGTTTTCCTATTTTAGATTTACTGTCTTTAGCTTTTCGTTTTCTTGTAACTTTCTTTGGCGGTTCTTCTTGCTCTGGAAATAATACTTCTAATTCATTATCGGTTTCCATTTTTGTTTCTTTGGGTATGTCCATATCATATAATAATGTATCGTCACTATCATTAAACTCTGGTAACACATTTTCCGTTAATTCAACTTTCTTATTTGTAAAGTTTGTTTTTTGTTGATGTAGCGGTGGTAGTGGTATCATGCTCAACCCTTATAGAGAGGTTGTTGAGGTTTTACAGCAGGTGGTGGGGGTAAGTTGAAGTCTGTAATCGGTAATCCATCTGTATGCTCTATCTGTTCTGACCACTGAAAACCTGTAGTCTGTTGAGGTTGTACAATAGCTGGTGAACCCCATTTTGGTTGAGACACAGAGTAATCCAATAGCTTTTTCAATCCACATTCATTAATCCAATGTCCTTTTTGATGACAATAATAACATGGCCCTTTGTCTGCACATGTATTGGCCCAATGTCCTTTCTGATGACAAATGGAACAAATCATCTCTTTTGGGTGCTGATATCAACTTATAAAGTTCATTGACAAGTCTTTTTACTTCTCCCCATTTAGTTGGCTTATAGTAAATACTTTTAGCATCACTTGCTTTTTCTAATCTTGGATCTGTAACTTTATCCATCTTTAACTTTGGAGCATTTCGAAATTATGTCTTGTCTTCTTGGTTGCCAAAAAGCAAGGGTGAAACAGCCTAAGATTCCTCCACCTTTTATACTTTCCTTTATTGTACATTTAAATGTACATTTAAATGTCCAATAAAATGCATTTACACACTATTGTTTAAATATTCATTTGGTTACAAACAGTTTTTGCCATCTTTTATACCCATTGATCTCTGGATACTATACACCAGTGTATTAGTGATTTTAATACAGATGTTGATTGAAAGATACACTAACAAATAAAAGCTGTAAAATATTTACCATTGCATTTTCCCATAGAGTTGGTGGATAAATAAAAACAGTTTTGAACACATAATTTACCAATGTTCTTAACATTTTATGCAATGTGAATTCATAACACCTTTGAAATAATGACTTTTCAAATGTGTATAAAAAACATTAATAACCAGTATAATTCGGTGGATGTTAAATGTACATTTAAATGTACATTAAAGGAAAGTATAAAATGTGGGGGGATCTTGGGCTGTTTCACACTTGCTTTTGGGAACCAAGAAGACAAGACATATTTTCTCAGCTAGAAGAAGATAGAAGAAAAGACGAAGAGAGCGTTTGAAGAATACAGTGAGACAGAGGTGAAGTAGAAGATAACAAAAAACAGAGAGTAGAAACAGCAAGAGATTTATATACCATCCACCCTCTCCTACAAAGAACATCAAGAAAATTCCATTCCAAGTCCCATATGTGTAGAATAACCTTCACACAATTTAATCAGAAGAATCTATTTGACATCCTTGGAAAAGTATTTGAAAGTATGGTGAAAGATAAAGAATGTGCTATAGAAGACAACGATCTGATGAGAATATCAGTTAACCACCCAGGATTAGAAATAGGTATATTTATCCCATTTACTAAGGCTTTGGCTATCACTGGTAACACCATATTAGATGAAATAGAAAAAGCTGTACAATCAAATGATAACTTTACTATCCATGATGGGCAACTATCTTTAGAAATAACACACACTTCTCTACCACAAGGGTCCGGATGACATGTATCAATTTCATATGCATCTGTTGATAAAATGGTTGGAAACAAGAAAAGTATTATTAAAATTAAAAATGTTGATGATTCAATGTGTCTAGCATGAGCCATTGTAGTGGGAAAGTGTCATGTTGATAGATATAATTCAGAACTTTGGCAAAAGAAATGGAAAAATATTAGATGTTCTGATAGACCAACACAAGAGCGGGAAGCAAAAGCATTGATGGACAAAGCAGGTCTTGATTATAATATTCCTTGTGGATATGAAGAATATTATGAAATACAAGATCTGGTTTACCCAAAGTATGTCATCAAAATTCATCCACAGTATGCAAAAGGTGAATTTTATTCAATCCTCCAAATACCACCACTGATAGCAATGTTATTCATATTTACCACATAACCAGCATTTTTATACCATCACCACAATTACAGGGTTTTTAGGATGTTCCTACTATTGTGAATTTTGTAGTAAAGGGTTCAACCAGAGAGAACATCACGTGTGTAAATTTGGTTGTGTTTGCTATGCTCCAACAAAATGTATTCCTGAACACTCTGTCACCTGTTACAGTTGTAATAGACAATTTAGAAGTTTATCATGCGATAATAACCATATCACTACAAAAGGAAAAGAAGAAAATACAATTTGTCAATTAGTTCAAAAATGTAAACACGGCAAGTCATTAATATATCCAACAAAAGGAAAACACATTTGTGAAGGATTAATTGTGATCACCAATGTTTCATTCCAAAATACACTTCACCTGAGAATGAAAAGTTACCAAGCATTTCATTTGTATTTTTTGATTCTGAAACCACACAAGACTCAGGCGTTCATATCCCAAATGTCTGTGCTGCTCACCATGCATGTGGGGAATGTATTTTCAAACCTATAGATCAAGAATGTATTTTTTTCTGTGACAAATTTGGACAATGACAATCAATTTTTAAAGGGGAATCTACTTTGTCAGATTTTTGGGATTGGCTTTTCAGTAAGGAACATAAAGGGACAACAGCTATTGCTCACAATTTAAGAGGTTTTGATGGACAATTTAATTTAAGACACCTTATTGAAAATGGTACATCAACTCCTGATGTAGTTATGAACAGAAACAAACTTATTTCACTTAAAGCTTGTGGTAATAGACTTATTGATTCTTTAAATTTTCTTTCAATGAGATTGGCACAATTTCCTAAAACATTTGACTTGACAGAATTAGCAAAAGTTTATTCCCCCATTTGGCAAACACACAAGCTTATCAAAATTATATTGGTCCTTATTTAGATTCAAAATTGTATATGCCAGATTCTATGTCTCCATCAGATAGGTAAAAGGGTGTGGGGAATTCTGACAAAAGTTTATAGATAGTGATGGCATAGACCCCTTGAGAGAAGCAGTTACCTTAGCCAGTACATGTACAAAAGCCTGGAAAAAAATCACTTCCAGAAAACAAAATGGCAATTATTTCAGACATAGGTTACCCAGCTAAAGTCAATCACTCCATTAAAGCCATTAGATTCTAACAGACAGTTGCACATGAAGAAAACATACATATTCAACATGTACTGAACAGTGGGGAGGTTAAAATAGGGGGTTATTATGTTGACGGGTTTCACAAAGACACAAATACAAGCTTTGAATTTTATGGATGTATGTGGCATGGGTGCATATCATGTTACAAAGACAACAGACATGAGAAAAATCCAATCAATTTACTAAGTTACCAAACTCTATACAACAATACACAGGATCGCATACACCATTTAGAATCATTAGGGTAAGACATGAGAGTAACATGGGAACATGAACTTGATCATTTCTGCAAATCAAATCCTGAAGTAAAATCAACATTAAATTCATTTTGTCCGAACATGGATCCTATTAAACCACGTGAAGCATTATTTGGGGGGGGGGGGGGGGGAGAACAAATGCCATTAAATTATATCATAAAATAGACCAAAACACAGACAATGAAGTAAAATACATAGATATTTGTTCACTCTATCCTTGTGTCAATAAACACAGAGAATATCCAGTAGGTCATCCAAATATACTCACAAAAGAAAACATAGACATCAATAATATAAGACAGTACAGGGGACTTATCAAATGTAAAGTTTTACCACCACAAAACCTTCACATGCCAGTATTACCAATTCATTGCAACAAGAAAATGTTTTTTTTATACTTTGCAATACATGTGCAGAACAAGAAGTGGACAAATGTGAACATACACAAGAACAACACAATATTACAGGTACATGAACATCTGTTGAACTTTTTAAAGCATTTGGGATGGGGTACACATTACTTGACACTTATCTGATTTGGCATTGGGAAAAATGGTCTTCAGAAAATTATAAACATTATGTGAACAAATATTTAAAAATGAAGCAAGAAGCCAGTGGGTATCCAGATTGGGTGAAAACAGAAACAGACAAAGACACATTTAAGAAAGACTATGCACAAATTGAAAATATACATTTGGAAGATATTGAAAAAAATCAAGGACAAAGACCATTTGCTAAAACTATGTTAAACTGTTTATGGGAGAAAAGTGCACAAAACAATGTAAAAACTAAAAGAGAATACATACAAGATCCATCAAAATATTTTGACTTGATACAAGATAAAGACACCATTATTAAAATGTTGAATTGTTTGATCATGATAAATGTATTTTAGTAAATTACATGAAGTCTACAGATGTTTATGAACCTCACAAATCAGCTAATGCTGCAGTTGCATCTTTTATCACAGCTTATGCATGATTGGAATTGTACAAAGTAATAGGACGTTTGGGTAAACAAGTATTATATGTTTACACAGACAGTTGTATTTACATACATAATCCCTCACTTTGGAACCCACAAATTGTAAGCAGTAGCTTATGTCAATGGACAGCTGAACATCCAGATGCAAAAATTAATAAATATGTAGGATTAGGTCCAAAACATTATGGTCACAAATACATTAAAGATGGTCAAACACACACTGTGTAAAGTTAAAGGAATCACATTAGATTACAATATATCACAGAAAGTCAATTTTGAATCCATGGTGGAATGTGTACAGACAGACACAATTACAAAATGAGCATTGAATACACACACAAAATTAAACATAACAAAAACAGACAAGTCACACATGAAAGACAAACCAAAACATTCAGATGTGTGTACACAAAACGTTTTATAGTGGATAAATATGACACAAGACCTTATGGGTTTGAGGTATAAACACTCTTCAGATTTCTCATTTCGAGCCTGAAAACCGAACAGGCAAGATGTCTCTACCACTTAATCCTACATATCCTATATACTTATCAGAGTAAAGAAAACTTTCGAGTTTTAGTATGACTACAAATCCTATTTTACAATCCAAAAAAGAAAAATGAACTAAAGCTGTTTTTTCTATGTGGGGGATGGTGAAAGTAAAATGTTTTGTATGTGGACAAGGTTTACATAATAGGGAAGAAAAAGATATCCCTTTACAAGAACATGTTAAATGGTCACTAGAATGTCCTTACATTCAATTGATAAGAAATTGTCAATTATACAATCCACCATCCTGTATGCAAACACCTCCAGATAAAATATTATCAGTGAAGGATTATGATTTCACTTTAAATCAAATATTTTCAACAATAAAATGTGACAAGTGTCTAGACAATTTTCCAGATTCTAATTCTTTATTTGCACTCATAGTACTAGATGATCAAAGTACATCATTTAGTACCATAATTGCAAGGAGAGCTGCACTTTCAAATAATTTAAAAACCAAGTTAGACAAAATGTTTATAGATGGTGTAGAAAATGATTTTCCTGGCTCTCCTGATGTACAAAGTACATGGTGTAATGTGGTACCTGATGCACAAAGTACATCAGAGCAGACAAAAGAATCATCAGTTTGACTTCAACCATTGAACCAGTAAGACGTATTTTAGACAACAAGATTACACGTAAGGCATTATTATATGCATTTCAAATGATCACTCCTGGTTATCTAACAATAACAAAAGATTTTATTCATAATCAATTGGAAAAAGATGAAATGTATGGGGAATTCTGTAATGCATTACAAATCATGAATGCTTTTTACAAAGATAATGTAGAAAATATTTGGACAAGAGTTGTGTGGAGTAATATAATTTATGATAAAGAAATCATTAATTACTTGTATAGACAATGTGTACCACAAATAGATAGAAGAATAGATTCTTCAGAAACTTTGAGTTAAAAGCACCCTTAAAGCGAAAACCTACTAAAAGACATGAAGAAGGTATGGAAACAGAAAGTACATAAGTGAATGATTTGACAACACTTTTTCACAAAATACAATTATGGCATTCTATTCTATTCTATTCACCATTCAAAAAAACAATGAGTAAGAAACAAAAGTCACCTAAAAAGAAACGAAAATCGCCTAAGAAAAAAGCAAAAAAACTCATCAAGTTATAGAGAGATAAAAATTCAGTGAAAGGTTGGACCTAAATACATGTACCCAAAGTTTTAAATTGTACCTCATAATTCTCCAACTACCAAGTGTACAAAAACAAAAGCATAACTTGTGAAAAATCTTCAAAAACAAAGAAAAGTATCACCCCTTAACACGTGTAGTGTCAATAACAAAAGATGGTGTAAAAAATCATGAACCAATGTATTATCTACAAAATACAGAGTATGTATCATTAAAAGAAAGATTCCCACAACAGCACGTTTTGCAGTGTTGAATACACCTAAACCTGTTCAATGGATAAGGTCTTACTTTAAGTAAAAATGTTTTAATAAATAAAGTGTACTCTTCACACATATATAAATTGCAATACATTTTGTTTTATTAAGTCATTTAATCATTAGATTCTGTATGAGCAAGATGGTAAGACAAAATAAGAAACAATCACATAAAATTCCTTTAGTTAAAAATATGGTGGAATGTTAATGGGTTTAAGTCAAACTCCTCCAGCATTTCAAAAAGAAATTATGAAAAATGCACCTAAAGAATTAATTAATTGTGTGTCAGAATGCTGTCATAATCTTTTAAAGGGCAACATACATCAAACACCAAGTCAGAAACAAAAATTACATCCAAAGCATCAACAACTATGAGCACTCGCTAGTAAATCAATAACTCTTAAAAAGAAAAAACAAATTTTAAATCAAAAAGGCATTTTTTTACCATTACTTGGACCTGCTGTAGGACTTGCAACAAATCTTGCAAATAAATTAGTGAGTAAAATATGAAAAAATGGCTATTGTACCTTATCAAATGTTAGAAGATATGCAACGTTTTAGAAAAGAAAAATCTCAAAGACCTAGATCACCCCTAAATCCTCAAATTACAAATACAGCACAACTTCAAAATGATTTATCATCCATGTTAGAAAATTCAGAGTTGTCCGAAAGTGAGAAAGAACAAAAGTATGGGGAAACATTACAAAAATTTCAAATGTCACATAAGAAGGCATTACAACCAACATTGGTTCCATTGCCAGAGTGAGGAGAAAAATCATTATTTTTATGAGATTGTATTATAGAAAGTGTCCCTGTTACAATGAGATGTAAAGCAACTACATTATTATTTGCTTTATCATCTTATCCACACATGAGTTGGGATGATCATGGTGTATAAAGTTACGATGGAGATGTCGTAAAAGGTTCAAATATCATAGATTTAGTCAATGAGGTTTTAAACCGAGTGGGTGGGAAATGTTTAGCCGTGGATTAAAAGATATAAATATCCATTAAGATTTTGTTGTCGTGAACATTGGTTATGGATGAATAGATAATGTATACCCAAACCCAGTAAATATCAAAGTTCTCCAGAAGATAGTTGGTTTGAAACTCCTCAATTATCGCCTCCAAAACGTGAAGTTCATTGAGGTCAGAGAGTGCAGTGGGATGAAGAAACACCAAAGTCAACACCAAACTGCAAATTGACAAAATGTAGAATTTCTGAAAAATGGAGCCTTATTGAATGATTTATTAACTGAAATATATTACAATACAAAACATCCTGCTGGTTATGGAGGTATACAAAAATTATACAAGGCAGCACATCAAAAAGATAATTCCATCACAGTTGATCAAGTGAAAAAAATGGTTGAAAGGAGAAAGAACCTATACTTTACATGAACCCATCCGTAAAAAGTTTTCAAGACATAAGACTACAGTGGGTGGTATTGATCATCAATGACAAATTGATTTAGCAGACTTACAAAGTTTACAATCTTACAATGACCAATTTCGTTATTTAGTTTGTATTATTGATGTATTTTCAAATCTGCATGGGTATTACCCATTCACAATAAATCAGGACAGAAATTAACAAAATCTTTTCAGAGTATTTTGAAAACTTCTGGACATAAACCATTATCATTACAATCTGATAAAGGTTCTGAATTTAAAAATAAAGATGTACAAATTTTTTTAAAGAAACAAAATATTCATTTCTTCACAACAGAAAATCCTGAGACAAAAGCTAGTATTGTTGAACGTTTTCAATGTACATTGAAAACATGAATGTGGAAATATTTTACACACAAACGTACATTAAGGTACATTGATGTGTTGGAAAATTTAGTTGATGGTTATAATCATAGTTTCCATCGTAGTATTAAGAGAACTCCTGCTTCAGTATCATTAGAAAATGAAGCAGAAGTATCTCAATATTTGTATGGCAAAAAATCTAAAAAGAAAAACATACAATTTAAAGTTGGTGATATAGTACATATTAATAAAACCAAACGTACATTTGAAAAAAAGAGTATTTACCAAACTGGACAAAAGAGTTATTTAAAATTACTCAGGTAAAACATACAATACCACCCACTTATAAACTTGAAGATATGGGTGGTGAAAATATACAAGGGACATTTTATCCACAAGAAATTCAAAATATAAAAGATGATAAAAAATATATCATTGAATCAATTCTTAATAGACGGTCAAGACATGTGGGGAAGAAAATTATTAAAGAACTTAAAGTACATTGGGAAGGTTATCCAACGAAATTTGAAAGTTGGATAGCAGAATCAGATTTGGTATAAAAAGAATATGTCAATAAATGAAACTACAAGTGTTGATGGACAAAGTCAACAATTTAAAATTTGTGGGAATCGTGTTGCAAAAAATCAAGTCACTTATTTCACACTGATTATTGTGATTTATGGTATTATAATTACTGCCATTGCACATTTGAGTTTACAAAGCCCTGATAAAGAATTGTGGTTGGTGTTATTAAGTAGTTCTTTAGGATATATTCTTCCAAGTCCAGGTTTAAAATATTTGAAACAACCGCAAGATAAGAATAATGAATTTGTTTTATGTAACACTTCTGAGCGATGGTTCTATCAATATGTTTCCAAACAAAACACAATGTTGTTTCAAACAAAATTATCTAGACCTATTTATATTGATAAAGAACATTGGGAAGTGGGATTAGTTGAAGTAATTTTACATTCTGAGGCAAAAAAATATATCGATGAAGAAGCACATTTTAAAATCATTGTGACAAACTCAAAAATATCAAATCATATTAATAAAACGAGTGTGAAACATACATTACACAAAGGTATTGCTGATGTTGAAATAAGTATTTTATCGGGTGCATGTGCAAATGGTGGACATGTCATGGAGGCAATACAATCAGAAATTGAAGAAAAACTTGTGGGGATTTTTAAAGAATTTAATGTGGCATTTAATCTTGGTTATTCATCTCGTCCATTGCATGTAAAATTTGTATCAAATACTATGGAGGGAGTTGGAATTGAATTGACAGAAAGTTTAGCACAAAAATTGGGATGTCAAGATGGTATGTATCCTGTCATCTTTCCTAACACAGCAAAAGGTGCATTTAAATATGGTATCAGGACAACTCGGACCAAAGACAACTCGGACCAAGACAAATTGGCCCAATTTTGGGACAACTCGGATCACATCTCGAGAAAACTCAGACCATGTCTCGAGACAAGTCGGACCATTTTTATTTCTTTGGTGGACAATTTGAACCACTACAAGGAACAAGTCGGACCACATTGGGGGAAGTTGAACTACTTAATCACAGAAAAGGCTGAGAGGAGTGGATCTTGGAACAAGTTTGACGACAAAAAGACAGGTTAAATCATATTTTACATAACATTTATTCAGAAAAATACGATCAGGAAAAGAACTCACATATTGTTAAAAAGAAGATAAAATGTATAAATGCAACAGGTATAATTTATATTTGGCTAACTGGTCAGTTAACCCTTTACCTGACACACATATCATTTTGAATTATCGAATATTTAATACCTCTACCTAATTAAATAAATAAAACCATACAAACATGGTTACCCTGGGAATCGGATCAGGGAGCTGATTCCAATGGCACCCATATTTGAATGGTTTTATTAACAATGTTCCACCAATCAGACCAATGTTTGATAAATGTTCCTGCTATATTAGGTAAAGGGTTAAAATAAATAATAATAATAATAATAATAAATAATAATAATAATAATAATAATACATATAACTTGAAATATATATTATATATAACAAAAAGTCCAAACATAAAACATATGCAACAAAACTTTCTTCATTTATTTCTGCTGCTAGTGCTTTTACCACTCGTCAGAAATTCAGATGATTCGCAGAGAGATGAAGGTGCTAGCAGCAAAAATAAATGAATGTTTCGTGGTATGTTTTAAGTTTGGATTTTCTGTTATTAACTACCTGTACAAGGATTGACCTGAACTTTCTTTTATATCAAATATATATACTAAAAATCATAAATAATTATATACATGTAAACACATCAACAGTTCAACACCCTGGTCCGTATTAATTTCCACATGTTTTCAATAACTGATGTGCACTAATTAGTCCTTGTTGGTATTTTTCCCAAACTGAAAACAATTTTCCTTGAATGTTCCACGTTTTCTTTCTTTGGTAGCATTTAAGCTTCCCCTCTGAAACCAATTTAACCTGCAGTGGTAATTTCTTTGCTATATCATACAACAGTCCCAACAACAAATAGAACTGCATGTTCCCCTTCCTTGCTTTCTGGTTAAACTTACCAGGTGTTACCGACATGCATCATGAAAACATCACTTAAATTATTAGGTGAAACCGTTTCACGCGATTACCATTTGGGTACGAATTAATGGACATGTTGTCATAGGGGATAATATTCTGTCTAGATGT
Source organism: Pictodentalium vernedei (assembly GCA_031216915.1). NCBI lineage: Eukaryota > Metazoa > Mollusca > Scaphopoda > Dentaliida > Dentaliidae > Pictodentalium > Pictodentalium vernedei. Next base: position 188,602,306 of record CM062292.1, on the reverse strand, counting down.
AATAAGCATGGCTAAATAAAAACACAAACGAGGTGTTACCCCACACTAAATTTTATTTAACGAAAATTAATTAGTGAAAAATTTGAGTATGAATTAATGGACATATTAGATTGGGGTTATAATATTCTATCTAATAAGCAAAGCTAAATAAAAACACACAAAGCTTCTTGTAATCCTTCTTTCTTTTGCCGGACATAAGGATGAAAGCTTAAGGAACCTGTTTAACATCTTCGCCAGCTCTCAAGAAAGCATGAACAGAAAGTGATTGATAAAATGGCTTGTTGACAACTTTGAAGGTCCCATCAATATACCAGCACTTTGCTTTGTTGAGATGTTGCAACTGTTTATCGGTAGCAAAGATCAGATGTCTGTTCCCTCGGTGAGTGACATCGCATTGAAAGAATCTCTTTGTTACTGCAGATGCTAGATAGTCTTCATCGATCTTTAAGAGAAAATTACATTGTTTTATAAAAATGGCATTACTATACTGGGTTGAACGTGCACGTCAGTGACATCAAATGTTGTTTTATAAAAATGAGTTCAAAATTCATATGGACTTTAAGTTATAACATGAAATTTCATACTGTAATTTGAGCTGGAAAAAGAACAGGAATATCCTTTTAATTTACTTGTAACGTTTGCGGAACCTTTAATTGAATAATTTGTAGTTGAGCCCGATTGGAAGCGTAAATGATATATAAAACTAGGTTTAATAAGAATTCAATAAGACAATAAAGGCATACAGTCAATGAGGCCCACATAAAAGATCTGAAACAGATACTCTGTTAATTGAATACGATTTTCCAAGCACAAAACTGTTGACTGTTAACCAAAATAATTTGTTAAATTGACGAAAAAATCTCCATATATACCATGAGAACGACAAAAATATCGATTGGGTAACTTGAAATAAAAAAAAATTGATGATATAGTTACCTGCGTTTGTATTTCTACAGCTGTAAGAATACCAGGTTTAGCATCATGGAGATGGGCTTTATTGTTCATTACGGCAAATAAGTCTCCGGTTTGCCTAACTACTATTGGACAGGATAGATCTTTATTCCTTACACTTCATCGCCAGTCTGTGCATCCCTTATTCTGTCTTTCGATGGTGAAAATGAAGCCATCGCTCGATACCAGCTTTCTTTTTCCTCTTTGTGAACCAATATCAACGACAGTGAAGGTGATTTCTGCTTCTTGAACACTTGGTTCTATATCAATTGAGACATCTGTTAAAGAACTGAAATAGACAGAAGTTGGTGATCTATTAAAATTAAGTTTTATTTATCCCTCCCTCACTCCCTCCCCATCCATCCACCCCTTCCCCCTCCCTCCCCCACTTCCATCCATCTATCCATCCATCTTATTTGCTACCTCTGATTATGGGTTTTTTTTTATAAAATGGCAAAGTTTGAAAAAAGAAAACTTACTTTTCGAGGATTTGTGTTGGTAAATCAAATGAAGCTGGCGCAGTTAAGTTGAAAGTTGACTGGTCCTGTAAACGCACTACAGACTCAGTGGAGAGTCTTGTGCTTTCAGCAGATGGAGTTGCTTCATTGATTCTTCTGGGGTGAACTACATGCCCTACACTTGAACTCAACTATAGTCAATTCCTTCACCATTCTTCGGTATTGAGCCTGACTAATACCTGTGTTGAAAATTGTGTGTTGCTATTTACTGCAGCCATCACATAGTATTGCTTCTTGATGAGGTCTGACAGTTTGCAAACACTCTACACAATTATTATCGTTATCCATGGTGGTAATGATGTCAAATGATGAATAAGATGAATGAAAGGTTTTAGCGCGCCAAAGGAGCGCAGGGGCGACATGGGATTTACAAATCCCTTGCAACCCGGTTAACCTTATTTTATTTCACTTGGATCACATAGGCCTAGCTTTTCTATTGTCTCAAATGGGGTCTGATGGAGTATGCACGCAGTTAGAATTCCCGGCAGTTTATGTTGGAGTGATAGATTGTCAATAATCAATCCCCCAAGGCCTCAACGCCATTAAGACTATTAGAGAGTGGGCTTTATTCGGTTCCAGCTTGGCGATGGTAGAGGTTTGAGTCCCACCCTGGTGGCGTGCCAGAATATAATGTTGCGCGAAGGCAAATTTAAGGGAAGAAGAGAAAAGAAAACCAAACAGCAACGCCGGTTTGGTAGCAGCCCCGGTATATGACCATAGCAGTTACAACAAAGGAGTGGAGAAAGCTCCAAGAGTTTAGTTTTGAAAAACCGGGAGTCATTCATCAAGCCTTCTGGGAGATAGGATGCCGTATGTGATTATGAGGTATCTGGTTATCCTTCGGGAAGTCCAAATGACCCACCCCACCCCCCCCCCACCCCCACCCCCAAAAGGGCTGTTTGCTGGCAAGAATGTTTCAATCCTTGCCTTGGTCTTGTTAGGTTTTCTGCACATCTTTGCATGAGGATTGTTTCAATCCCTCATAGGTTGTCATTCAGTTTGTCGTGTGTCTGATGAGATAGAGGAGGTAGAAAAGATAGAGAGCTGGAAATTAGAGCAATTCAGTTTTTAATTTACAACTGTTCCGTCCGTGATGACCAGTGACATGTGGGTGGGGAAGCCAGCATTTTTTCCCCCGAAATTTATATCTTGGGGAGGGGAGACCCTGCAGCAGATGGATATTTTCCTCGCTGTTTGCAACTCCCACTGGTAACAGAGGCAAGATTCCGTGCATATCGTGTCACCCGCAGCTAGTTCTGAATTTATGTCACAGAATGCCTGGCTCACCCCATCGCAATGATGTAATCTTTAACCCTTTTGATGGACACGCCCCAGATTATTTAGTTTTCCTACTGAGGATGCGATGCGCATTGAGTTCTATTATTAATTCACTGTCTTGAAGTCTATTTAGAGTTTTGCCTTGAAGATCTTTTAAGCGCATTGCTATAGTGTCTACTTTTGCTTTTTCGTGAAGTTGTTTTATCGATGTCCACGTGGGCTTGCGCAGAGCCACGCGCAAGGCATGATTTTGGACCCGTTGTAGTTTTGAATCCACTTAGCAAAAATGTCTTGCTTGGCTTTAACCATGTTTCCCTGATACCAATTACATCTACGTTTGTGAAGTAATCGGACATCTGTGAGCTTTTGCAATTAACGCTTCGAGCGTTCCACTGAATTATTTTCAACTTATCCATAATTGGTCAGTACCTGACGTAATTGTACTAGTTAACTTGTTATGGGTGAGATTTATATTTTATTTGTGGCGGCTTCTATTATCGAAGAAGAGATTTGAGTTCGATATAGCTTGGATGCTGTTTTCCCAACTTCTTTACATATGTCAGAAAGACTGACGTCGAAGTGTTTGTTCATTATATTAAAAATTGAACCAGCCATTAGGCTGCACGTCGAATAATGCAGAGAGATTGAGTTTTCTATGCTGTTGACATTCATAGTTTTGAGTTCTATGTCGGTTTTAACTTTTTTGTAGTGGGGACAGCCCCGGTAATTGCTTGGGTGTTGCCCGTTACAATTTTGGCATTTCAGTGTTGAAACCTTGCATGACTTTGTTAAATGTTTTTCGCCGCATTTCATGCAACGAAATTCTCCTTTGCATTTGTTCGACATATGGCCAAATTTCTGGCATTTATGACACTGTGTGGGCTGAGACAAAACACGATACTCCTCAGTCTCATATTTTTGTCCGTTTATACAAACACCTTTGCTAATGAAGTTTAGTTTTGTGGCCCTATTGGAGCATTTTACTTTAATTTTCCACGTGGGGTTGCCTGTAGCCTTAGATATTAGTCTGCCCCACGGGTATCCCGACAGGGCTACACCAAAATCTCCATCATTAATCTTTGTGTGAACCCTTGTGACGACTACGCAAGGTTTTTGCAGCGGTTGATGCTGTTGTTTATTCATCTGGTGTTTGGCCGTATTTTCCTTTTAAGGTTGTTTAGAAAGGGCCCTTGCCTTGTTGGCGAATGATCCACCACTGTCAGTGGTGAATGTTGGCATCGCCGGTAACGTTTCCGTTGCGTTACTGTCCACCGATTTCCCATCATTATGGATCTCCGCACTGGTTGTTACTACTGTATCAGCCATGGTGTCCGAGGTCTCAACGACAACAACACCCGGGTTATCGGTGTCTGTCGACGCTTTCCAGGTTTTCTTAGCCACCGTTTCTATTTCCAGGGGCTCACCATTTTCTTGGAAGTCTGTATCCAATTTCCTTTTCGGTCGCGGCGTAATCTGATTAACCACATCACAGGTGAGAAGAGTAGTTGCCTCTTGCTCTATGAGCTTATGCAACCAATTATCTTGACTGGCGGTAACGAGTTCCGAGCCCTGATTTGGTGGTACCTCCAAAGAGATGGCGTGCATAGGTCTCCCCATCTCAGTGATATTATCTATAAAAGGCGAACCAGGTTGTAGGATTAGTTTTGCCCACCATCCCCTTGCTAGGATTAGGTTTTGAAATCTGCTGAGTTGTATCAACTGTTTTAGAAGCACTAGCGATATCCGTAACTGTGTTCGTTTTAGAGCCCAACGTGTTGGGCTCCACACACTGGCCCTTTTGTTTAGAGCTTCCATTGCTGGAACACGAAACCAAACCTGATTTATGTCTACTTTTTCCCTTTTTTCCAGATGCAGACTTATTTTACCTTTTTGATTCCTCCGACGCTTTTATTAACTCCAATTTTTCTTTCTCGAACTGTTCTTTTTGAGCCCTAAGATCCGAGCGCAAACCCTCAATTGTGTCGTTCAATCTGGCTCTCTCTTTTTAAAAACCAGACAACATCGATGTTAAATCCACTCCCAAAGTCGATTCAGTGGTGGAGTTAGTTGCCATTACACTCTGTTTAGTTATCAGCTATTGTCTAAGTTATCAGCAAATTACTGGTAAAATGTTTAGTTAAAGTATATTTAGTTTTAACAGAGAAAAATAGATAGAGTTAAAGATAAACACTTCCAAAATTACACTAGAGTACAAAGATATGGTACAGAGAACAATAGGCTTTGTTAATATCCAAGCTGTGAGAGAATGAATGAATGAAAGGTTTTGATGAATAAGCCAGAATCAGATGTCTTTTTATATAAGGGCAAGGTGCATTGTCAATACACATTGTCAACACGCATATAACAGTTGTTTATTTTAACTATCGGTATTTTGATTGACTTCGGTTACCTTATTTTCATAACGTCTTGCGTGGTATTTACAGAACTTAGCTATGGTTTGTGTTTATTATTATCACAAAAGAGGAGCGAGTGTCAAGCACAATGATGAAAGTAATTTGTGATTATTTTCATCACAATGATGAGTAAAGATGAAAGTAATTTGTGATTGTAGTGATCTCTTCTTTGATCCGACTTGTCTTTTGTTGGTCTTATTAGTGATCCGACTTGTCTTTATTATTGGGCCGAGTTGTCATTATTATTGGTCCGAGTTATTTCAAAATTGTCTCAAAATTGGGCCGACTTGTCTTGGTCCGAGTTGTCTTTGGTGCGAGTTGTCATGTATTCTTAAATATAATGTGGACTTAAATGTGGATTTCAATCAAATCTTTATTTATTCTGACATAGTAGATTCTACATTTTTTGATGATATTGAAGCACCAATACTACGCCTGATACCTTTTAATTCACATAAAGAGTCTGCACACTCATATAGAATTTGATAATGTACATTACGTTCCAGTATCAAAATCTTATTTTGATCAGGTCAGTATAAATATAAATGGGAACACTGGTAACCCTTTCATTTTGCAAGTGGCAAGACGGTTGTCAATTTACATTTTAGACAGAGACATAAATCAGATTGTAAAAATGATGCCCGTGTATTAAGGTGTACCACGGCAATATGGATATGGATTAGGGTCTATTTTTCGCACAGCAATAACAACAGCTGCACCATTTATAAAACCAATTGCAAAAAAATGCATTTCGAACTTTAACTGAAGAGAGAAGGATTAAAACATGGTTTAGAAATAGCAAATGAATTGATAAAAAAAACGTAAAGCACCTAAAGAAATTTTAGTAACTCATGGAAAAGATCTTTTGAAATCAGTTGGTGAATCTGCTTTAGGTTGAAAAGACAAAAACAAGAGCCAAAACGTTAGTCTTTAGTTCGTTCTCATAGAGACAAAACACGTCAAAGACAAGCTTATTCAAAACGAAAATCAAGACCACTTGATATATGTGATTAAAATCATGATGTTACATGGATCTTGCGAACATTTTGGTAGTAGTTTTGATTCAGATAATGTATCACCAACATCAAGTGCTATAGAAAATATTGGTGAAATTGAAGAATTTCCTAATGCATCTTTAAATAATTCTTCACCAATAGAATTTTTAATTCCAAGACAAACAACCAAGTGGTTAGATCTTGCAGCATCTACACTTGAAGTTCAATTTAAAATTACAAAACAAGATGGGAGTGTTTTGGCTGATGATACATAAATTGCTCCTATCAATAATTTTTTTTTATAGCATGTTCAGTAAAATTGATGTTACACTGAACGACAATCTGATAACCACTAATACAGATATGTATGCTTATCGAGGATTTTTTGAAAATCTGTTAAGCTATTCTAAAGATGAGAAAAAAACGCCTCTAGTTGCTTGTGAAATGTGGTATGCAAATACTCCTGTACACCACAAAGAAACAGCTAAGAAAGAAAAGATGGAAACCAGTCAACTACAATATATTCTGGACAATTCTCAAAGGTTATCATCCTTAAATGGAAAAGTGTGTTCAAGAGACTTTTTACAAAAACAAAAGCTGAAACACAGAGAACCAGAAGAACATTGGGCAGTAATATATTCCAAAGACAATCATTCAGCCATCTACTTTGATTCATATGGTTTACCACCAATAGATAAAGACATATACAATTTCACAGTGAAAAACACAGATTCATGGACTATTAACACAATGAGACTACAAAGTGCTCGTACTGTAGTGTGTGGAATGTACTGTATATTGTTTTAGATCATCTTGCAAGAGGATATGATTTAGAGACAGTTCTTACTATCAAATTCGATCCAAGAAATTTCCAAAAGAATGATAGAGATGTTCGGCGATGGTATGAGCAAAACATATAGACATTATTTGAAATAACTGTAATAATAAATATCAGGTGTCAGAGCAACCCCACAGAGGTAATTTTTACATTTATGACTTTTTTAGTTGTTTAAGTTTTGTTTCTATAAAGTATCCACCCCATTTCTATTATATAATTTTCGCCAGACATTTGTGTAACAGAGATAGGTTTTTATAGTTATTTTTATATTTGTTTCAAAATCAGATCACTTGAGTGATACCAGTTTTTCTATTTGAGTCCCAAGATTTTTTCGAAAATCTTGGGTGTCAAATAAAACGGCTCCGGGATGTTTCATCCCAAAACCAGTTCGTCCCGGGATGATTCGTCCAAAATACACATCGAACCGGGACGATTCGTCCGAAAAGGTAATTTAGGGAAATGAATGATCATACATGTATGATTATTTTAAAAATGAATTATCGCTAAAATCGACACGTTGGGAGGGTCAGTCAAGTGGAAAAATACTGAGTGTGAAGGAATAATTCAGATCCAACATAATCTTGACAATTAAGAAATACCAAATTATTCGTTCATACTGAATGTCACAAGTCATTTCCTGTGATTTACAATTTATTGTCGACCAAAATAATCAGGCATTTAGTACGAATGAATAAATAAATGTTTAAGTGTAAAGGTAACTTGAATACTAAATATTTCTCCACAATTAGTGATATTTTTGTCTACTTTGCCCAGAAATTGCCGAGTGTCGTGTTAATTCTGATTTAGTAACATTCGATTTCCATCCCGCACTGTTGTTCCAGTCCAAAGTGGCATTAAAATATCACTGACCTTAATCTGGATCGAAAAAATAAAGAAAGGAAGGCTAGTGACGATAACAAACTGAAAAATTATATATATATAGCATACATATACAAAATGTACATCATGAACAGAAAATGCCAACGTTCGCATGAATGACATGAATGTCGGCGTTTTCGCCCCTCGGCGATTTTGCCACCGAAGACTTTTCGCCCCTCGGCGGTTTCTCCCCTCGGCGGTTTTGCCCCTTGGCGATTTCGCCATCGATTTCGCCCCAACCAGGAGAAATATACAGAAGATAACAAACAACTCGGTTAGCAATCATCATGACATTTTTATTACGAAATAGAAAGAAGTATACTGAAAACATCTGTGTACATTTCATAAACATATATATACATTAACCATCAGATTTCATAACAATATGCATAATATAATAGGTTTTTTAAAGTGTTGTGGACATTTTCAAAGAAACAATGACAGGAACTGATTTTTTACATTACAAACGTGATTTAAAAGTCAGTAGGTAAAAGACCATCTGGGGCGTAGATAGCAGCACATTCTTTTAAAAACGTCTCTGTTGAAAGTTCTTGTTAGTTGTAGTTTTCCCAAAGTTCCATCAACCCCCCATGAACATTTCTGGTTTCTTTTCGTTGTCGGCGCTTTCATTTTCCTTCTGACGCCATCTTTACGTACACTGGTATATGTCTTGCGTTCTGGTACAGTAAAGTTAACAAAAGATAGAATAATAAATTGCCCTGGAAAGAAAAGAGAAGTAAAAGTAAATTAAAATTTTCCTTAAACAAAGCACAGATCAACGCTAATAACGAATGAATGAATGGATGAATGAATGAATGAAAATGAATGAAAGAGTGGATGTTTAAATATAAAATAAACATGTGTGTGCACTCACCTTGGATGCATAGGAAGTGTTGCCGACCACCACTTTCTTAAAGCCAAGGCGAATTCTTCATCAGCCCCTTCTTCTTTGTTGTCCCATATCTCTCTACGGAACTGTAATCAGCTTCTGTTGGTTCCGTGTTTTTCTCAGTCAAGATGATTCTAAAGTCAATAGATGATGGAATGTATCCAAAAACAGATGAAATGGTTTCGCGCGCCGAAGGCGCGCAGGTACGGTGTAGGGCAAGCCCCTTTCAACCCTCTTTGACTGTTTAGCGACGCTTATGTTTTTTGTTCTTCTTTTTTTGGCGGAGGAGGTTGAGATGGTGATACTGTAGTGGTTGTTGGTGTTGTTGGGCTGTCGATGATGGAGAACTGATTTGGGTGGTCGGGGCTAGTCCTGGCTGCCGTAGGAGTGTGCTGTATGTTGAGTTCTGCCATTAGTGCTTTCGCTCTTTCAGTGCCTTCCTTTGCCGTTCTGGTTACTTCCTTGACTTCATCCCTCAAGCTTTCCAAGTCTTTCATAGGTCCAAATATCCAGGTTCCTGATCCAGATTAAGGGGACAGGCTGGAGAAGGCGACTTCGGAGAGCCATGTTCCATTTCCGCCTCCGACACACTGATGACGTCGCCATCCTTCAGGTTGCCCCCATAAGAGAGGCAGCTGGGGTGTGGATGGGAGTCACAGGAGTTGGAGGTGGGGAAATGGTAGTGGCTTCTTCTATCTTCTCTTCCACCTTCTCTTTCTTCTTCCTTTTCATGAACTCATCCAGCCGCCGGCATCACGGCGCTTGTTGATGGGCTCTTCTTCTTCTTCCTCTTCTTCTTCTTCTTCTTCTTCTTCTTCTTCTTCTTCTTCTTTTCAGGGCCAGATCCAGGCTTCTTCGGGTGAGGACCAGTGTGAGAGGGGTTTCTCTCACAAAAGGTGCTACCTCTCCACGAAGAAGGTGTGGTGGTGCTCTCCTCTCCATCAAACTCCAGCGTCAGTTGAACGCTCTTGCCTCTCAGCTGGAACGTCCAGCTGAGAGGGCAAGAGATGCCTAGAGCTGACAAAGCTTTCTGCAGCTTAATTGGGATGTCGAAGCTTGTCATGGTGATTGCTCAGATGGTGTTCACACTCTGAAGTCAGAGGTGCGAATCCATAACGGATGAAATGGTTTTGCGCGCCGAAGTCGCACAGGGACGCTGTGGGGCAAGCCCCTTTCGACTCTCTTTAACTGTATAAGATCTTGTAGATGCATGTCCAGGCGTGATGAAGGAGGAAAAGGGTCGGTACTCGGCAGATGTCCCGGGTAGATGATCTAAGGAGTGTTGGCTTGTCTTTATGATAGTTGTTGGTCAGAACCCTCGGATGAGGACCAGAGCGAGAGGGGGTCCTCTCGCAAAGGTACTACCTCTCCCCGAGGGTGCTGTGATGGTGTTTTCAGGCAGGTAGAGTTTGCCACTTAGGAGGTTATTCAAGATGTCGTGGAGGGCCATCATTGGCAAGTATAATCTGCCTCAGCGGTCAATGCTTACTGTAGTTGATTCATTTTATTGAAATTCTGTATCGTTGGATCGTGAGAAAACAACAACGGCCCCTTTCGGGGACCACCCAGAGAAAGACTCCCTGGTTCGTGGGGCAGGCCTGCATTGTAAACTATTTGGCCGGGGCAGAGTGCGCGCTATTGACGCTTACGAAAAATGGGTAAAAAAGGGGGGACACAGGACCAACGCTCGCCTCCCAGGAGGTGGATGACCACTTCTAGGGATGGAGCGAAGGATGTCTAGAGTCCACAGCGGTTATTGTATTCCATATCGGTTAGAGTTTTTCCATGGCGGTTATTGGGGAGCTGGAGATCAAAAAAGAAAGTATCTGTGTGTACCTGCTAAAAGAGAAAAGGTAGAATAGTCAGGTTTTAAAATTAACAAAAATATGTAGCTACATTGTAGTTCGTAATCGATCCCTGGGAGTAGCTCGTAATTTTCCTATGGCCCTAGATTCTTGCTTGTTAGTGGTTGGTTGGTTGGTTGTTATAGCTAGATAGGTGAAGACAGCCCATTCTGGTAAATGGTATCAGCATAGCCGATTTCACTGCCTGTTTTAGTCACCTTCCCAAAGCACCTAATTACCTGTTATCAGTGGTGCTTAATAAAGTCGGTATGGCCGTCTTAGTTAGGTAAGTGGTGGTCATAATTAGAGGCAGCGAAGCAGTCTTTCACAAAGTGCCACACCCGAGGGTGTTTCCTGTTCTTACCTCCGTGGGTTGATTCCTACCTTTTAGGTACTCTTAGTAAGGTATGTTGCGGTTAAAATTGGAGATGGGGAGGCCTTCACAAAGTGCCACACCCGATGGTGTTATTTCCTGCCCTTACCTCCGCGTTTGATGCTTACTTATTGGTGCTCGCAGTTAGGTGTCTTGTGGCCGGAATTAGAGGGAGGGGAGCAGGCCTTTACAAAATGCCACATCCGAGGGTGTTATTACCTGCCCTTACCTCCGCGGTTTGATTCCATACTTACGGGGTGGTTAGATTTAAATTGTGGCGTTTTTAGGTTTTTGTCGGCTCTCGCAAATGTCGTGGAGTTCGGATATTAGTTGGCTGTAGGCGAGTTGGTCGCGATTTTTAGCGGCTAGGGATGCGAGGCGATCCTTTATGGTTGGAATTTCGGCTCTGTCGTGAAGTATTTTGATAGGTGTATCCCAGGAAGCACGGAGGGCGAGCCTGAGCGCGTGATTTTGGACTTTTTGGAGTTTCCTCATATTGGTTTTGTGTAAGTCAGTTAGGATTATTAGTTAGATTATTGTCCCGTACTCAAGAACTGGACGCACGAAGGCTTTGTATAGTTAAAGTAGAATTGTCTGGTTGGCTCCCCAGGCTGTGCCTCGTAGCATTTTTAGGTTAATACGTCTTGTCGCTTTTCTGGCAATATCGTTGGTGTGTCTGTTGAAGGATAGGTTTTGGTCAATGGTTATTTCGGAATTTCGCCTTTGTGCATTCAGGGAGAACTTTGTCCAGTGGTTTTAGGTCAAAGTCCCCATTGTTTTTCTTACAGGTGAACGTGATTCTTTGGGTTTTGTTGGCGTTCAGCTTGATTCTTCATTTGGCACACCATTGCTTCAGGTCATCGAGAGCGCGTTGAAGGTTTTTTTTAACTAGATTGGCGGTATTATTAGAGTCCCAGAGGCCCTTGTCGTCCGCAAATTGTGAGATTTGAACGCGATTATCGGAGATTTTGATATCATTGACGTAGATGATGTATAGGAGGGGGCTGAGGACGGATTCTTGGTGGTGCATGCTTCTAGGGGGACGCTGGCGGACATTTCTTTGTTGACCCTGATTTTTATTTCACGATCGTTAAGGAAGGAGGAGAGTAATCTAAGCAGTCTCATGTGGGGATTACTTTTAGATAGTTTGAGGCGCATTCCGTTGTGCCAAACGGAATCGAACGCTTTTTCTACGTCCAGTGGGATTGCCGCGCCTATTTGCTGGTTATTGATCGCGCTTTTCATTTGATTGACAATGCGGTAGACATGCTCAGTGCCTTCTTTACGGTTCCTATAGGCTCTTTGCCATCTATTGAAGAAGTCGGCTTCTTCAAGGTGCCCTCTCAGTCGATTGGTAAGGATTCTTTCAAATACCATCCCAATGCAACTGAGGAGACTGATTGGGCGGTAGCTGGTCGAATTGGAGAGGTCTTTGTCTGGTTTCGGTATCATGATCCCAATGGCTATTTTCCGGCATTGTGGAAAGTAGCCATGGGCGAGGCATGCATTGAATAGGTTGTTGAGTTTATCGATTAGGGAGTTTGGGCTCTGTTTCAGAATTTTGTAGGTAACCTCATCCTCGCCGGGCGAGGAAGAGTTTTTGCATTTTTTTATGATATCGATGATTTCATCATTGGTGATGGGAGAGACGAGGTCGTCATCGTCCCCTTTTTCTGGGTCGGTATCAAATTTAGGGTCACGGTAAATATCCGGGTGTTCATTGATTAAGTCATCAATAGCGTTTATGATAACGTCATTGTTGTCGGAGCCTTGATAAGGGCGATGGGTTTTTCTGAGGAGATTGGCGAAAGTGTCGGTTTTGCCTTTATCGGTACGCGCGAGGGAGCCATCTTCCCTTTTAAGGGGTTTGGCTGCAGCTTTATTGCATCGGTTTTTTTTACCAGTGAGGGTTTTGAAAGAGTTCCAGAATTTTTTGGCATTCCTGACCTCGTTTAGGTTGGCTGTTGCTTTTTCCCAGTTGGCTTGTATTTTCCGTTTGGAGGGCTTTCTTAACCTCGCCATGAAGACAGTTGTGTGTTTTTGTGAGGTCAGCTTTTTTGAGGAGGTCATTTTCTGCCTTTATAGCGCGAAGGGCTTTTCGTTTGGTTTTGATTAAAGAAAGTGTGTCAACCGAGAGTGTACTTCTCCAGGGGCGCACTTGTTCTTTTGGGCATATTTCATTAAGGGTTGGGTTGATTTTTTTCTAGGCCCTCGAATTGGGCTTCGAGTTCACTGGCGTTTGAAGGGGAGCAGCCGGAGAGTTTGACATCGATGATGTCACGGGAGAGGTTCCAGTTTATTTTTCTAAAATTCCTGCGGAGGGTGGGGGTACCTGAGGGGCCCATTGCCTATTTTGATAGAGGCACAGACCAGGAGGTGGTCGCTGCCTATGTCATCTTCGCTCACCCAGTGGTCGTCGATGTGATTTATGAGAGAATCGCTGTTGATTATTAGATCTAGGATTTCGGATTGCTGTAGCGGGTTGCTACTGATGTGAGTCACCGAGTTATCTTTCATAACCACGTATAGGTTATGTTTTTTGGTTATTTCGAGTAGGGCTTCACCGTTGGGGCCAGTGTTTTGACAACCAAAGTATAGATGTTTGGCGCTGAAGTCGCCGAGGAAGATACAGTGTTTGTATTCCCTCTTGAAAAATTCAAAGACGGTATCAGAGACGATTTTGCTTGGGTCGTTGTAATAACAGACAAGGGCGATGTTTTTATTGTCGGTTGTGATTTCAGTTGCAATCACCTCGGCATCAAGGTGATCAGTTTTTATGGTTTTATTTTTGATGTTTTGCTTTATTAGAAGAGCAACGAGCCACCTTGGGTGAGCTGTCGATCTCTTCTAATAACACTGTATCCACTGAGTGAGAAGTTTTTATCTCTGTTTAGCCAACTTTCGCAAATACAGACTATGTCTGTATTTTCGAAATATCGGCTTATTTGGAGTTTTGTTTATTATTAACGCTCCTGGCGTTCCACACGGCTATTTGTCATTTATCCATGATGGGAGTTGAAACGTAATCTCGGTGTTTGACTATAAATTCGCAGCGATTTTAGTTTATATTAATTGCGGCTTTGACTAGAGATTCTGAAATTTGCGTTTTGAATAGCCGAGAGCGGCTCACGTCTTGGCATATGTCACCCAAATTGGTATTCACATGTTTGTTCAATACTGAGTAGAGTGCTCCCGCGACTAATGATCAGACAGCAAAGGGGGATGATGCATTGTCAGGCTTTCTAGGGTTTAGATTTTTTAATTCGATGTTGATTTTAACCTTTTTGTAGTGGGGGCACTCGCGATAGTTGCTGGGTGATCCCCCTTGCAGTTAGGGCAGGAGGGGGATTTCAAACTGCACGATTTAGTGAAGTGGTTTCCTCCACATTTCATGCAGGTTAGAGTCCAACTGCATTTGTCGGCAACGTGCCCGAACTTTTGACACTTGTAGCACTGAACCGGGGAAGGAGTACTCCTATATTCCTTCGCTACGTGCCACCTGCCATTAATGTTTACTCCATTGGTTATTATTTTTAGTTTGGTTTCCCGATTGGGGCAGGTGACTTTTAGTTTCCATGTCGCCTTACCGGTGGCCTTGGGCACGAATCTTTCCCATTTACAATTCTCTAGCTCCTGACTGATGAGCCCCTTGGGGTGTCAGGGTGATGACTACGATGAATCTCGGGGGATTTTGACCGTTGTTGTTTTTCTTGCTACTGTCCTGGTTATTACCCCTAGTGGAAGGCGTTGGATTCCGCCTCTCCCTATGACTGTTGGTTGCAGGATGAGTTTTGTTTAGCTTGACGATGCTGTTTGATACTACTGAGTTCCAGGATTTCTCCATGAGGGGTGGAGAAGTACAAGAGGTTATTTCCCGATCTAAGGTATGGCTGAAGCTAGAGCTAGAAGTGGGAGAAGTGGGCAGAGGGGAGGGGAGGCAGTTTCTCTCTTGTTTGGTCTGTATGTCGGTCGTGTGAATAAACCCCTCCTCATCCACTATCTCTTGTGTTTCCCCCTCAGGCTCTTGACTACGTTTTTTCCTTTTGTTTGGGGTCTTGGAGGCGGTAGACCAACCATCTGTTGAGCTACTCTGAGTAGGGTCCAAACCCTTCTGTGTGGCCAACATTTCTTCAACGGTCTTTTAAGGGCAGAAGGCCTTTCTATTTAACGGATCGGCTGGGTCCAATGGATCTGACTCAAATGTACATTTTGGGCCTATAAATTACAGACATTATATGTTTATAAGTGCAAATATTTTCGATAATATTTCTGTCTTGGTTAAATGTAAAGCGTAAAGATAGGTATGTGACGGACCCCGAAAACCGATTTGTCAAACTAACGATAATTCAAGAGCTTCTAAATGAAGTATGAAATTTAATGTCCATTATGTCGCATTTGTCGACGCCACATGGGCTATCAGATAACTGATCAAAGAAGTATTCTCCGGTTGTCATTAATTGTTGGAAGTCAGTGCATCACACATGTTCTGGACACACACCCATATTGCGCATCTATCCTGTCCATCGTGGATTTGAATTAGCGATTTTTCACGGGTAATTTGAACGTAAACAGTTTAATCGTGTTCTGGCCGTTTCAGGCAACCATTGAAATGTCTAGTTGTTTCAAAAGAGGCATATCTTACCAAGCCAGGAGGTCTCCGAGATATGTTGTCAGACATCATAGAACACGAGCTCATAATAATAAAAGTGTCCACGAAATGTCAAGCGAGTCAAACTCAAACAAAATACGCATTAATATTTCTATCCATATCGAATTACAAAGCACTCGTTAAATCAGAATTAATATGTTTAAACTTGGCGTTCCGACTGTATAAAGAATGAAAGCAGAATTCTGAGGGGCAGTTGGCCTGAGGGCTCTCAGAGAAGGTCTGAGTTTAGCCTTGGTCGTCGAGGGTCATAGGCACCGAGATTGAAAGTCCGCGTATTGTCGTAACCCTGTGAGGGTTGTGAGAAACCGATAGTAGTTTGTCAACGGTTGCGAACCGTAGTGGCATAGTAGCCAAAGAAGTAAAAGCTGTAACGTTGCTGTCTAGAAACCGTATTAAGAGCTTGAGTAAGCGCTTGGATAGCTCGCGAGATAAAATAGTTTTAGGCGGTGCGAGAAGTGGTGATGTTGAGAACACTTTGCAGAATATTTTTATGTAAGCTTTGTAAGCATATATCTGAAGGCTAAGAATAACTTAACCCTAAGAGAGCCAGGCAAGGCGCAAAGTGATCGTGAACTGTGATAGACGCCGATTGAATTGTGATTGAACTGTGAGAACGCTGATAGAGTCACACAAGCAGAACATTATATGTGTTAAGCCAGAATGACTGTGAAGTTAACCCGGCGAGGAGGAAGCAACGAGAATTGAATAGGCACTTTGAATGTATCACAAACTGTGAGAAAATGAAGATGATGTGAGGTTGATCGAGCGGACACAGCTAGCTGTGGGAGACGTCGAGGGCTCTAAAGAATAAATTTTTATCCGCGTAATTAGTGTATTCTCATGGATAATTTTATGAGTAATTTGTTTCATATTATATTTCTTCGTACATGTAAATAAATAATCTTTCAGTGAATTATCGTTGATCACCCTTTGGTGTTGTAAGCCACAGGCACCTGCAGGAAACCTAAGAGTCCCAAGCGGACAGGGCATTGATAAGGTGGCAAGGTTTACGTTCGAACTGGGATTTAAGCGACAGTCACTGGCTGTCGGCTGAGCACTGATAAGAACACAAATTTTCCTCCATCATTTCGAACATCAATTTAACCCCTGTAATGCTGCGACACATCTACATACACCCTTAATGCCCCAGGAATCTGAAAAACATAGGTGCCGAGAACTTGTGACTGTCTATCAGCAAGCCAAAAATCATGTTCTAGGTACAGACAGAAGACAGGAGAATAAGAAAAAAGAAGAAAAAGAAACTACACAAAAACAATAGTCTGCGTGTGTTCACACAGACTAACAAGTGCATCATGGCCGTACAGTACGCTTCAGTACACAGCGCCACTGTGCCTCCCATATGGGCAAGAAGGTTAAGTGTCTCGTCCAAAGGTGAAAAAGGAGGTAACAAACGACCCCCTCGATAGGAAGAAACCTTTGGGGTGGAGGACGTGCAATTCCGGTCGGAGGGGAAAGGTTGTCTAAAATTTGTAGCCAGTTAAGTACTCCATGAATTAGCAGGGATAATGATTAGCACTAACATCGGAAGAAATATTCGAGTGAAAGGCATGTTGTGACATCCACGTCTTGTGCAGGGTTGGGGAGTTGGGTGGAAGGGAAGGGGCAGGCGGCGCATCTATCTTTATTTAGGATATAACTTATATAGGGTTTAGGGTAAGTATCGTCGTTCATTTTTATTTGTTGTTGTTTTTATTTTATGTTCATCAATACCATTTCTTCAGAGACCACGACCGGGGAATTGACATCTGTCCGAGCTGTGATCAGCGAATGTATTAATTCCTGCTTGATGTACATTCCTACCTCCCCTTGCTTTTGTGAGTATCCTAGATATCCCCCTTCTCTCCTGTTCTTCCCATTTGCGCATCCGTTGTTTATTGACTCTGCCCCCCCCCCCCCCCACACACCTTCCAAAGGCAAAGCTCTGCCCCCTAAAAATGTCTTCCAATTCCTGTGTCCCCTTTGTTGAGGTACCCCCCCCCCCCCCCCAGCTTCTTATTCCACGCTACAGTCCTTGTACGTCTCCATCAACCTAACAGACATTCCCTCCCTATGTTATTGAACTTCAGATGAATCATAACCACAAGGTCCGATAGTGATCCCACCAAATACCATCCATCCTGTATCGCGAACCTCCCACGTCGGCCCATGGAAAGCACACCACTGTCCAATTACAGCTATCGGGACCACAGACTGTACTGTCTATCTCCACACAATGCTGTTTCCCGCAACAACTAGCTACTTCCCCCCCCCCCCCCCTCTCCATTTCGCTCCTCGAGTCCTCTATTACCTGTCTACTACTCGACTCCTCTGCATAGATGGCACTGACACCCACCCCGCCCATTGTGTCCAAGAGCATCCACACGCTGCTCTTTCCGTCGCATTTTCTCTTCACTGCTGCTATTTTCTCTTATCCTCGCATGATCTACTCCTCGCTCGATCGCATCATTCTCTCTCCCGCTATCCGCGCCCTACTCTCCACATCAGTATCTGCAGCACCTCTCTTTCCCTTCCCCCCAAAACGCTAAACATATTTTCTCCTCTATACCACCCACCCACCCACCCACCCACTTGCTCCTTCTCTTCTTTAACACCAATGCTGCTCGCAGTCCTACCGGCCTACTCTCCTTTTCCTCGTTACTACCAGTCTATTAACTGCCAAGCTACCTCACCCACCCGTTCTCAGCACTCCGTACCTTCCAATTGATTCTCGTAGCAGGTTAAATTTAGTAAGTAATTAGTAGCAGTAATAGTAGTAGTTGGGGTTGCGGTTGTGGTTGCGGTTTTAGTAGGCGGCCCGAGTGATAGTGGTAATGATAGCGGTAGTAGAAGCAGTGGGCAGTAAGTGAGTACGCTGGTAACACGAAACCAAATATAACTATGACAACTACATGTACGTCACAATATGACCGGCGGGTGGCGAGCTATATGATTGAAAATTGGGAATTCTTCTTTATTTACTGCCAGTAGGTCGATCTGTTCGGATACCATGGCTCCCTCTGTAAAACGCCTCGTGATATATCCTTGACTGCTCAAAGTGTCATTAAACCCCAAATAAAGAACAATAATAAAACAGTGATCACCAGATGTCTTTCGCTTCAAACGAAGCAATAGCGGCATCGGGTGTAAACGAACCAATATGAAAAAATGTATTTATTTTCGTATATTTATTTTTTATCCATTTATTTTGATGAGTTCACAGTACCGATGGGTGTGGGTGGTAGTAAGGCAACCTAAAGTTGCAAAATTAAAATTGTCAGTGACTATGATGAAATTAAAATTCACTTGACCGAATGACTGTGATTTTGATAAAATCCACAGTGAACAAAAATTTGCTTAGAATGATGCCTACCCGTTGCACTAATAAATCGATCAACAAATCAAAACGAGGAGAGGTTCCGTTCGCATCTTTTTATTAACCTGGTGATGACGTTTGGAGATTCCCCAAGTATGCCCAGTTGATTGGCTGTGTATTGATTGTCAATCATCTGATGCTGGTTTCGAGGATAAAAATCACAGCTGTCAAGTGGCGTTTACTCAACAGTGACTGAGAGTTGTAAAGTGTGCAATTTCTTCAACTGATCACAAACGACACGAAATATGAAAGAAGATTTCACATTATTTTGGGAAGAAAAATCGGAAAGTGTTAAAAGTTTACAAGATCTTTGCAGATCTTCTATTCTAAAGTTTCTGACAATACATCGCATTCAGAAAGTAAAAGATCTCCCAATTCCACCACTTATAAAGGAACATTTGCTGACATTCCGAATTCCAGGTGATTTCGATCTGGATGGAACTTACATGGAATACCACTTTACTTTTCCAAATCACCGCCATGAATCTAAAAGTCAGATCCACCCTGGTATGTTTGTGATCGATGGATCCAATATATTGATCAGAACAATCTTCCCTCTGAAATATGAGAAAGATATTGCAACTTGCGAGAAAGAGTGGCAGCTGTGGAAAATGTCAAAACATGAAAATTTGATGGAATGTTTCTTTGGAATGCGTCAAGAGGATTCCGCAATGACATGTTATGTTTTAGAATTCCCTGTTACAGATTTGTTCAGTATAATACAGAAATGTTACGTAACGGATACTCGAATAACGGAATATTTGATTTGGACTCTACTTTTTAAACTGTCGGATGTCTTGATTTATTTGCTGAAAAGAAATATAAACTGTGCAGATTTGTGTCGTTCTCGTCACATTGTCTTCAATACGAGCGGAGAACTTCAGTTGGAGAATATGTTACTTTATCTACCTGAATCTTCTAAGACCCCACCCGGTTTCCTCCACCCATTATTTCTTTCTCCTGAAGAAAAACTGCGTGGTATGATTACGACTAAAACAATTATTTGGAAAATAGGATTCATCCTCTGTGAACTTATGTCGACAGAACAGAAGAGTTTTCACAGTACAGGAAATTACATCAATTTTGTCACACCAAATCTACAAAGAATACCAGGGGCTTTTGACAAAATCAGCCAGTACTCAGAATGCCTTAGTAAAATACAGACTTGTTGCCATGGATTTCAAGAATCCAGACGACCAACGTTAAAACAACTTCACATAAGCGCTCATATTAATATAAACAGAGTGGAGAAATGTTATCGCGGTCCCAGAAATTTCTTGGATCTTCTGTGATATACGATTGAAATGTCGAATAAACTTCCTCAACACATGTATCCAGTTTGCCTTAACGGATAAACGAATTCCTAAGACGCCGATTTTCCCCGAACTCACGGGGATGACCTACTGTGATATTTACTGAACAGAGAAGATTAAATGAGTGTGTTGCTGCTTCGATTGTGACATATTTATTCTATAGAGTCTGCAATATTCAACCCAAAGAACCAATCTATGCCTTCTCAAGCGGTCCCAGGATGAAGATTCCTTTCACTATATGGATAGTGGCGTAACTATGGGGGGGGGGGGGGGGGTCCCCCACCCCACCCATAGTAATTTTCCAGTCGGGACATTTTCATCTGGATTGGAGCCTCTTACATCGATTTACTCTTGCTTGAAATCGCGTACCTTCTTGCGAGAAAAGATTTGCTTCTTGTTATGAAAGCCTAAAAAAATCCCATTGACCATAGTGCTAATCTTTCACTCTCTGTACAACACACCAAGCTGTTTTGAAAAAAGTACCTATGCATCCACAACGTACATCATCTCTTGAAAAAAATAAACTGGAAAAAATATATGGTTCCACATTTAATTTAAATTTCGAATTTTCAGTCCTACCGAATGTCTTGCACTGAATGGCCATGACACCTTTTTTTCATGCCTCATGTTTTTGAGAGATTCTCACAGACTCACACATTATTACACACCTGTTCTATGAAATCCCCATCTGCAGCTGCACTAAAATGAAAATCCGTTCCGCACATGTGTGCGCAACCGAAATCGTTGACGGACTGCTTTTATAAAGAAGTGAAATTTCACTGGAATTTTCTACAAATCGTACAACGCAATTACAATTTGAATCGCTAACGATAGCTAAAAATCGTCTCCTGAGTTCTAATGTGTTCTATGTGCCAATAGGCACATGGAACACAGTGGAACTCAAGGGTCGAAACAGTAACACGGGCATCTCTCGCAAATTTGGTTGGCGATAAAATGTTGTTTTTGTTGATAGTTTTCAAATGAATTGCCGAGTGTTCTTCTAATAATTGTTTTTATAGACGCGAAGGCGTGTAATAAACACAGAACGACACACGGGTGTGAATGGGTTAATTGATATGGCACTTGTGCCATAGCGGAAGGATAAAACTCGAGGCCTGCGGCCTCACGTTCTATCCTTCCGCGCTGTCACTCGTTTCATATCGATTAACCCATTCACGGGCATGTGTCGTTCTGTGTATTTCAGGCACAAAATTACACAAACTTTTTAATCCTTCCTAAAGTGGATATTTTTTTTATTTAATGGGTTTCAAAGCCAACTGATAATGAACCAATCAGCCAATCAGTCCTATTTAATCCTACTCACAACTTTGCTCCAGGTCACGTGTTCACTTATTTTGGCTTTC
This sequence comes from Pictodentalium vernedei, assembly GCA_031216915.1. Classification (NCBI taxonomy): domain Eukaryota; kingdom Metazoa; phylum Mollusca; class Scaphopoda; order Dentaliida; family Dentaliidae; genus Pictodentalium; species Pictodentalium vernedei. The sequence goes on along the minus strand of CM062292.1, from coordinate 188,580,608 downwards.
ATAACCCTATGTCACACACGCAGTTGGTCTCCATATGGAGGTCTGGAATGCTGGGGTTCCAGTATGATCAATTTTGAGTCCGGTAGGTGCTAATGAAATAAGAAGGTGGGTAGCCCTGCATCTCGACTAGGCCTATTATATGTCTTTATCTTAAACCCCCTTTCATATAATCCCCATTGACAAATATTCCAACCACATCATCAAGGCACACGTTAGAAGCTGGCCCGGGAAGAGGGCGGGGTAGTAATCCCAGGGCTGGGAACTTTGGAAGTTGGGCTTGGCCCAGACCTGAGTCAGACCTGAGCCCCAAAGTTCTGACTGCCAACTCTCAAGAAGTGGGCTGTATCGTGAATTGAGCTCTGCAGTTGACCAACGCTTGCAGTTTTGGACTGCATGATTCTTGAAGTAATAACTTTATTAAATCAACTTAACGTAAATTAAGTTAATACTTCAAGAATTGTGCAGTCAGAAGCTATAACTCTTAAGTCACTGGACACTCATTGATGAACTTGCAAATTTGAAACATGCCGCTAAAAACGTCATTTCGACGGCCTAAAAATTAATGTGATTTTCCCCCAAATGCCGCCAGAAGTCTCCATTTTTTAGCTGATTTCGAAATTACCCCTCTCCCAACCCCATCTATTATCGCTTGTACCTTCGGCACCGGCAGCACATGCCTTCGGCATCTGCATCAGTATGCCGACACTTTCGAAAAGGGGCCGTCACAGAATTCACTATGGGCTCGAATGTCCTCTCCCCGCCCCTGCTTAGTAGACGGCATTCCTTGATGATGTAGATGGAATATTTCTTCAGTCAGGACTTGAGTCATGACAGTCGGGACAAATTGAGTTTAGACACCCCCCCCCCCCCCCCCCCCCGAAAAAAAAGAAAGAAGAAAATCGGCCATCGCTGCGACGCTCCTGCATACAGAAAGCTTTTTGTCATGGTGGATGCCAGGTTGATGAAACCGAATACGGTAAGCACAAGGTAACTTGGTACTCGGCCATCCAATTGCCGGTGATCTGCTTATAGGCGACAAGCCTACTCTTATTTGCCAGACCAATACAAACTCGGGGACTGCCTGTTGTTCCAAGTATTGCAGATTAGCTGTAGGTCCTCGAGTTTACAATGACCCGGCAAGTAAGAGTGCTTGTTGATTTCCACCTGTCGAGTAAACCAGTACCAAATTACCTAAAGTGTGAACTATGCATGCACACATGTGAAGAAAGCATTATTGAAAAGAGATCCCAAGTCCGATGAAGTGAATGACTTGAATTAAACATCAAAGAAAAACATGGAACGCAGAGTTGTATACTATTGCTGGTCCAAGTCACTTTTTTTCTTGACAGGATCATCTTTTCATCCGAAAATGAAGTGTCCCATTCCCCTTTCCGCCGCCAATGAATTTAACATGTCGAAGAAAATTCAGTTTTTCCTTTACTCACAGTCCCAGACTCCGACATTGTTCCTTGGAATGCTCTCGGAAAGTTTCCCCTAAATTAATGTCAGATCCATGTACTCATGGGCGTACGGGACGGTTGTGATATGAAATACCGAAATCTTGCATGGATGGAATACAAATATACATGACCCCCCCCCCCCCCCTCTCTCTCTCTCTCTCTCTCTCTCTCTCTCTCTCGCTCTCGCTCTCTTTCTCTCTCTCGCTCGTCCGCTGGCTCGTACGTCCATGCATGTGGGGGCGTTCAAAAGAATGAAAGTACATGCAGTTTTCCTCGATTTTCGAATAGCGAGGATTTGTGGAGCACCAAAACAATACATTTGGGTGTTGGGTGGGTTAACTGGGGCTGAAGAAGAGAATTGGAAAATACGATGATATTAGAGTCAGAAGATAATTTGGAAGTGATGGATACACTGGAACACTTTCTTAACCCTTTATCTAACACGAAAAGCAGACGCCACTCGCAATAAAAATTCTTGAATAACTAATGTTTTTCATTTTTTGTCTCAAAAACACAGGTTATGACCTCTCAAGTTAACTGACTTGTTATAACAACTTAGTAACCTGTTATAACAACGTAGCTAACTTGTTATAACAACATAGCTTAATTTGTTATAAAAACTTAGCTTAACTTGTTAAGCTAAGTTGTTATAACAAGTGAAGCTATGTTGTTATAACCCCCCCCCCCCCTCCCCCGCCTTCAGAGATGGGAGAATCGATCTCGAGTTTATCATGCACCCTGTTGTTTCATGGCTCAGTTTCAAACTAAGACACGCCCCTCTTTTCAGAAATCCTGGATCCACCTCTGTTAGAGGGGGCAACGACGGCCTATTCACGTTTAGCAAGCTGTGTGACTTGACCTTTAATTAGTTTGCCAATAAGACCTTTTTAGAAAAAACTAATCAAACTTTTATTTAAAGATGGGTACACCTTATTAAAACCTTACAAATATGAATATCACTGGAACCTTCGCAATCATACGGCGGCGTGCTGACGCAAGTGGATGTATTTTTGTTAGCTCTTCTAAGTTGTTATAACAAGTTAACTAACTTGTTATAACAACTTAGTAACTTGTTATAACAACTTGGCTAGCTTGTTATAACAACACAACTTAACTTGTTATAACAGCATAGCTTAACTTGTTATAACAACATAGCTAACGTGTTATAACAGCTTAGTAACTTGTTATAACAAGTTAGCTAACTTGTTATAAGAACTTAGTAACTTATTATAACAACTTATCTAAGTTGTTATAACAACATAGCTAACTTGTTATAACCACTTAGCTTAACTTGTTGTAACAACTTAGCTAACTTGTTATAATAACTTAACTAACTTCTTATAACGACTTAGTAACTTGTTATAACAACTTAGCTAACTTGTTGCGGAGTTACGATGTTGGGGAGCTGGCAGCTGCTCGTCGTTGCTCGGTGGTTCTCTCCGGGTACTCCGGCTTCCTCCACCCGTAAAACTGTCACGGTCGTGATTAGCCATTGTGCATAAATATGTGACCTTAAACATAAATAAATAAATAATAAATAAATAAATAGCTAACTTGTTTTAACAACTTAGCTATCTTGTTATAACAACTTAGCCATCTTGTTATAACAACTTAGCTATCTTGTTATAACAACTTAGCTATCTTTTTAATCATTGCCCCCTAGGTCAGTTTGCCCCTTCCTTGGGGCTGATAGTAATTGGTCAAAATGCGTTTAACCCTTTACCTAACGTAACGACCAAAAACGGCCAGCACTATACACAAAAATCGCTATTCAGTCTTTTTTATATTTACATTTTATGCTTCCAAAACATAGGTTATGACCCCTCATTCGAACGGGCGCGTTGCGCTCATTCCAATGAGGGATCATACCCTGTGTTTTGGATGCAAAAAATGAAAATTTTTAGTTACACGAAAAAAATTTTTCACGACTATTGTCTGCTACTAGCGTTAGGTTATGGGTTAATGTGTCCCATGGACGGAGCTACATTATAAACACTCTATTCAACAAAACCACAAAAACTTCTTAAAAAAACTAACTTAAATAAGGCTCACAAAGTCTGAAAAATCTTCGAGCTTTTTCAATAATGCCCTTTAAATATGGATATCAGGGGTTCTGGGTGACACAACGCAATTTGCCCCACCAGGCATCAAACTCACAACGTTTTGATTGCAAGTTCATTGTGCTTGGGTTCGCCCTTCTTATTTATTTATTTATTTATTTATTTATTTATTTATTTATTTATTTATTTATTTATTTATTTGTCTTTCAGCTCATATGTTTCTGCACCATGGCTATTCATGACCGTAAGACAGACAAATTCAAATTCAGACTATCATTTATACCCATGTTGCCCATTTTAAAGGACTTCCACCTCAAGCATCAGCTACCGTGTTCTGTTCTACCAGCGAAACGGGGCCAGTTTACCACAGTGAACAAGCACTGCTTCACTTCCCGAGATCCCCACGGGGAGTGAACTCGCTAGAGGGGGCTAGGGATTTTATTTATTTATTTATTTATTTATTTATTTATTTATTTATTTATTTATTGGTGTTTGAGGTCATATATTTCTGCACAAAAAGGCTCCTTCATTGGGGAACTTAACGCTTGAAAATAGTCCTGTGATGGCTGACCAAACAACGCCTCGTGAATCTTTGTAGTATGCGTAGTGAATGTGAAAAACAGACAAAGCCTAATTTCTCACACAGTGGTCAGCCTACATTCCAAGGGTGGGCCAGGCTACGTGATCACTCAGTCACTGGAAAGCCAACCGTTTTGCGTCGTCAAAATTATGCAGTGAGTGTGAAATACCAAACATTTCTTTTTAGTTTTCTGTTTCTGGTCTTCTCTTAGCTGGACCTACCCACTTGATCCTGAAAACGCAGCTCATTTTGAAGGCATACTGCATCACCTCTTGTATCACTATCACGTAAAAATGGAAGAATTATGAAAAAATATTTTGTCTTAGTTTATTTAGCCGGTTCCAATGATATCCACATTTACATAGTCCTACTAAAAAACTTTTATAAAATATATATTTCTGGACATTTTTGGCTGCTTTCCTGCGTACTGGATTAAAAGTCACTTCAGAGTCCAGTATTTATTTATCTTTTCCCAGGAGAGACCCCCCCCCCCCCCCACCCTCCCCGCGCCTTTAGAGATGGGAGAATCAATCTCGAGTTTATCACGCACCCTGTTGTTTCATGGCTCAGTTTCAGACTAAGACATGCCCCTCTTTTCAGAAATCCTGGATCCGCCCCTGTTAGAGGGGCAACGACGCCCTATTCACGTTTAGCAAGCTGTGCGGCTTGACCTTTAATTATTTTGCCAACAGGGGGGCGGTGGCTCAGTTGGTAGAGGTGCAGGCTGCAAGCCGAGAGGTCCTCGGTTCGAATTCCACCTGCGGCAACGTGTTGTGTCCTTGGGCAAGACACTTCACCCCGATTGCCTACATGGGGGCACGATGATGCTGTGTACTGAGGCGTACTGCACGTCGATGGTGCGCATGTCTTCAACCAATCTAACCCTGCCTGTGCTGCGGTGCAGAGTTCAGAGTTGCGATGTTGGAGAGCTGACAGCTGCTCGTCGTTGCTCGGTGGTTCTCTCTGGGTACTCCGGCTTCCTCCACCTGTAAAACTGTCACGGTCACGATTAGCCATTGTGCATAAGTATGTGACCTTAAACACCAATAAAGAAATAAATAAATAAATTTTGCTAACAAGGCCTTTTTAGAAAAACTAATCAAACGTTTATTTAAAGATGGGTACACCTTATTGAAACCTTACAAATATGAATATCACTGGAACCTTCGCAATCACCCAGAACCGCCGGTATCCATATTTAAAGGGCATTATTGAAAAAGCTCGAGTGTTTTGGGGTCCGATGCGAAATTCAAGTTGGCCGCTGGCAGCCATTTTGTACAAAATTAGGTGCAATCAGATTTTTGTATGAATGTTTAGTACCATGGGATACATCACATATAATACGGGTTTTTTTCTCGTGCGTAAATTATGCAAATTAGACTAGCTTTGATGTATTTAGTGTTACTTTCAGCACTGTAAGTGCAAATGCCAATACGTCTCGGGCTAGAGGTCATATTTATGAACCGATCTTTACGAAACTTCTTGCGTACCTTTGGTATCACCGTGGGACGAGAACGAGTGTTTTGGGGTCCGGTCCGAAATTCAAGATAGCCGATGGCAGCCATATTGTACAAAATTAGGTGCAATCAGATTTTTGCGCAGAACTTCCATATGAAAGCGCTGATTTGAATAATTTTTTGTGTGAATGTTTAGTACCATGGGATACATCACATATAATACGGGTTTTTGTCTCGTGCAGAAATTATGCAAATTAGATGAACTTTGGTTTTTTTAGTGCTACTTACACACAGTAAGTACACATGTCAATACGGCTCGGGCTAGAGTCTGTATTTATGAACCGATCTTCACGAAACATCTTGGGTACCTTTGTTATTACCTTGGAACGAGAACGAGTGTTTTTGGGTGCGGTCCAAAATTCAAGATGGCTGCTAGTGGCCATTTTGTACCGAAATTAGGTCCAATCAGTTTTTTGTACACAACTTCTTTACGGCTCAGGCTAGAGGCCGTATTTATGAACCAATCTTTACGAAACTTCTTGGGTACCTTTGTTATCACCGTGGGATGAGAACGAATGTTTTGGGGTGTGGTCCAAATTCAAGATGGCCACCAGCAGCCATTTTGTATCAAAATTAGTGCAATCAGTTTTTTGTACAGAACTTCTGTATGAAAGTTCTGATTTGAATAAATTTTTGTATGACTGTTTAGTAACATGGAATACATCACATATAGTACGGGTTTTTTTCTTGTGCAGAAATTATGCAAATTAGATGAACTTTGATTTATTCAATGCTACTTGTACACAGTCAGTGCACATGTCAATACAGCTCGGGTTAGAGGCTGTATTTATGAACCGATCTTCACGAAACTTCTTGGGTACCTTTATTATCACCTTGGGATGAGAATGAGTGTTTCTGGGTGCGGTCCAAAATTCAAGATGGCTGCCAGTGGCCATTTTGTACCGAAATTAGGTCCAATCAGTTTTTTGTCACAACTTCTATACGGCTCGTATTTATGAACTGATCTTCACGAAACTTCCTGGGTACCTTTGTTATCACATTGGGACAGGAACGAGTGTGTTTTGGGGTGCCTTTCTTATCACTGTGCTATGAGAACAAATATTTTGGGGTTCAGTCAGACCCACTCTGGGGGCTCAAAGATTTCTTTTCTACTTTAGCATCTGACTGTCACCCACCTTTACAATACTTTACCTATACATTTGTTGCAGGCTACGGTCAGTATTTATGTACAGACCATTACAATACTTTATATGTACCTTTGTTATCAGGTCATTACCTAGATGTTTGTCTTTGCTGTGTCACATACTATACATGTACATGTCTTAACAAGTTGAGCTACAGTGTCATTGACACTTCCATTTGCATCCAAAACACAGGGTATGATCCCTCATTGGAATGAGCGCAACGCGCTCATTCGAATGGGGGCCATAGCCTATGTTTTAGAAGCATAAATTGTAAATATAAAAAAGACTGAATAGCGATTTTTGTGTATAGTGCTGGCCATTTTTGGTCGTTACGTTAGGTAAAGGGTTAAACGCATTTTGACCAATTACTATCAGCCCCAAGGAAGGGGCAAACTGACCTAGGGGCAATGATTAAAAAGATAGCTAAGTTGTTATAACAAGATAGCTAAGTTGTTTTAACAAGATAGCCAAGTTGTTATAACAAGTTATCTAAATTGTTATAACAAGTTACTAAGTTCTTATAACAAATTAGCTAAGTTGTTATAACATTTATTTATTTATTTATTTATTTATTTATTTATTGGTGTTTAAGGTCACATACTTATGCACAATGGCTAATCGTGGCCGTGACAGTTTTACGGGTGGAGGAAGCCGGAGTACCCGGAGAGAACCACCGAGCAACGACGAGCAGCTGTCAGCTCTCCAACATCGTAACTCTGAACTCTGCACCGCAGCACAGGCAGGGTTAGATTGGTTGAAGACATGTGCACCATCGACGTGCAGTACGCCTCAGTACACAGCGTCATCGTGCCCCCATGCAGGCAATCGGGGTGGAGTGTCTTGCCCAAGGACACAACGCGGTTGCCGCAGGTGGGATTCGAACCGAGGACCTCTCGGCTTGCAGCCTGCACCTCTACCAACTGAGCCACCGCGCCCCCAGTTGTTATAACAAGTTAGCTAAGTTGTTATAACAAGTTAAGCTAAGTGGTTATAACAAGTTAGCCATGTTGTTATAACAACTTAGCTAACTTGTTGTAACAAGTTAGCTAAGTTATAACAAGTTACTAAGTTGTTATAACAAGATAGCTAAGTTGTTATAACAAGTTAGCTAAGTTGTTATAACAAGTTAAGGTAAAGTATTATAACAAGTTAAGCTATGTTGTTATAACAAGTTAGCTAAGTTGTTATAACAAAAAGTTTTTATAACAAGTTAGTTAACTTGTTATAACAACTTAGAACAGGTAAAAAAATACATCTACTGGCGTCAGCACGCCGCCGTTGTGAGTTTGATGCCTGGTCGGGGCAAATTGCGTTTTGTCACCTAAATTCTCGTGTAACTAAAATTTTTCATTTTTGGCATCCAAAACACAGGGTATGATCCCTCATTGGAATGAGCGCAACGCAATAACCTATGTTTTGGAAGCATAAAATGTAAATATAAAAAAGACTGAATAGCGATTTTTGTGTACAGTGCTGGCCGTTTTTGGCCGTTACGTTAGGTAAAGGGTTAAACGCATTTTGACCAAGTACTATCAGCCCCTAGGAAGGGACAAACTGACCTAGGGGGCAATGATCAAAAAGATAGCTAAGTTGTTATAATAAGATAGCTAAGTTGTTATAACAAATAGCTAAGTTGTTACAACAAGTTAGCTAAGTTGTTATAACAATTTACTAAGTTGTTATAAAAAGTTAGCTAGGTTATTATAACAAGTTAGCTAAGTTGTTATAACAAGTTAACTAAGTTGTTATAACAAGATAGCTAAGTTGTTATAACAAGTTAACTAAGTTGTTATAACAAGTTAAGCTAAGTTGTTATAACAAGTTAAGCTATGTTGTTATAACAAGTTTGCTAAGTTGTTATAACAAGTTACTAAGTTTTTATAACAAGTTAGTTAACTTGTTATAACAACTTAGAACAGGTAAAAAATACATCTACTGGCGTCAGCACGCCGCCGTACAAACGAATGTACAACGCCAGATGTCAAGCTAACTTCATAGACCTGGCTTCTGATCATCAAATTTCCTACTCCGAATAATAACCAGTTAACCCTTAACCTAACATGAAAAGCAGACGACACTTGCAAAAATATTCTTGAATAGCTAATTTTTTCCATTTTTTGTTTCAAAGACATAGGTTATGGCCCCGCTTTGGAACAAGCTTGACGAGCTCGTTCCAATGGGGATCATAACCTATGTTTTTGAGACAAAAAATGAAAAAATAATGAGAATTAATTGGCGATTTTTGAGAATAGCGCTGGCCGTTTTTGGCCGTTACGTTGGGTAAAGGGTTCAACGAATAACAGCCAGTTAAAATCGGAGTAGAGTCCTTGAATAAAATATAGCCTATCCTAAAAGAAGTCGCCAAGGACCTCACTCGGGTTTTAAGTGCTTATGAGAAGCAGTAAAGAAGGGAGATAATACAACGCCTCTAGAATTAACCAATGGATACCCTTGGGGGGTTCTGGGAGGGTGAGATAACCTCACTTTAACCCACCCCAGTTAGAAATCAAACCCTCTTCACCCCAGACTCTCTAGTCGCATCTCCGCCCCATACCCGTTAGCCCTCTGCAACCTGGTGTCAAAATGGCAAAGTTTTCATCAACAAATATTTCCCACAATGCAGACGGATATTTAACCAAATACACCTTGTTTAACAGAGCTCAGCGAGCTATATCAAACAAGATATAATTGGTGAAATTTATAATTTAGCAGTAGAAAAACACAGTGGTGGGAGAAAATTCTCTTGTACTACCAGAGGGCTAGGTGCAAAGAGAGTGGTCCGCCTGATTTATATCCGTGTAAAATGCCTAGAAATATCAAATTTTATTTTCGCCGGTGGTGTTATTTTTATTTTATTTTTTCAAAACATAACTCCAAAACCCGTGATCATGTATGATCGAGCTCGTCTCAATAACTCCTAAACCAACATGACTCGAAGACGAAATGTCAAAAAAACGTTTTTTGAGTTACTAAAAATCATCAATGTGGGATTCCAAAATATAGCTTATTGCCCCTTATAGGAACTAGCTCCGGGAGCTCGTTCCATTTAGGTTCCATAAGCTAGGTTTTGGAGTCCAAACATTTAATAAAAAATAAAATTTGAATGGAGAGTTTTTGAATAGCGCTGGCCAGTGAATGGAAATGACGATAAGTTGAGGGTCAAGTAATCGCGACTTGTGTCTTGGAAGAATGAAATGAAATTTTGAAGGTAATTAAATACAGAAGAAATATTTATTCTCAAAGGCACAGATACATCATGGCTGAAGATCGATCGGGATGGCTTCTGTCTGAATGGATTAATATAATATAATTCTGAAACAATACAAAAAGAGAATACATTGAATGCAGTACTCGGGGAGTAGATTATTTGCTCACCAACTTTAGTTGCGTGAGCTTATGGCATGGCTCAATCGGTCGGCGTCGGCGTCAGCGAACGTGTCCAATAATGTTAAAGCTTCTGTTTAGGTCACTTACTCGCCCTATTTCCATATCATGGCCTTTATAATGCTGCTATATGATGATTATTATCATTCTACCATGATTTAACCCCTCATACACTGCATTTTAAACATTTTTCTTGACATTTTTAATTGCGTTTAGTGTTCTGTTTAGCTCAGAATTTCATGTTTAACTAAGTGTTTAGGTCAGCTGCTGTGCTCCTTCTCTTCCCATGGCACTTATATTCATCATACATGTTCCTCAGTATCATTGTTCCATGATTAACCCCTCATACGCTGCATTTTAAACATTTTTTATGATATTTTTAGTTGCGTTTAGTTTTCTGTTTTGCTCAGAATTTCATATTCAACTAAGTGCTTAGGTCAGCTGCTGTGCTTCTTCTCTTCCCATGGCACTTCTATTCATCATACATGTTCCTCAGTATCATTATTCCATGATTAACCCCTCATACCCTGCATTTTAAACATTTTTCTTGACATTTTTAGTTGCGTTTAGTTTTCTGTTTAGCTAGGAATTTCATGTTTAACTTAGTGTTTAGGTCAGCTGCTGTGCTCCTTCTCTTCCCGTGGCACTTATATTCATCATACATGTTCCTCAGTATCATTGTTCCATGATTAACCCCTCATACCCTGCATTTTAAACATTTTTCTTGACATTTTTAGTTGCGTTTAGTTTTCTGTTTAGCTCAGAATTTCATGTTTAACTAAGTGTTTGGGTCAGTGCTGTGCTCCTTCTCTTCCCATGGCCCTTATATTCGTCATACGTGTTCCTCAGTATCATTGTTCCATGATTAACCCCTCATACCCTGCATTTTAAACATTTTTCTTGACATTTTTAGTTTTCTGTTTAGCTCAGAATTTCATGTTTAACTAAGTGTTTAGATCAGCTGCTGTGCTCCTTCTCTTCCCATGGCACTTATATTCATCATACATTTTCCTCAGTATCATTGTTCCATGATTAACCCCTCATACACTGCATTTTAAACATTTTTCTTGACATTTTTAGTTGCGTTTAGTTTTCTGTTTAGCTCAGAATTTCATGTTTAACTAAGTGTTTTGGTCAGCTGCTGTGCTCCTTCTCTACCCATGGCACTTATGTTCATCATACATGTTCCTCAGTATCATTGTTCCATGATTAACCCCTCATACTGTGCATTTTAAACATTTTTCTTGACATTTTAGTTGCGTTTAGTTTTCTGTTTAGCTCAGAATTTCATGTTTAATCAAGTGTTTGGGTCAGCTGCTGTGCTCCTTCTCTTCCCATGGCCCTTATATTCGTCATACGTGTTCCTCAGTATCATTTTTCCATGATTAACCCCTCATACCCTGCATTTTAAACATTTTTCTTGACATTTTTTGTTTTCTGTTTAGCTCAGAATTTCATGTTTAACTAAGTGTTTAGGTCAGCTGCTGTGCTCTTTCTCTTCCCATGGCACTTATATTCATCATACATTTTCCTCAGTATCATTGTTCCATGATTAACCCCTCATACTCTGCATTTTAAACATTTTTTTTTGACATTTTTAGTTGCGTTTAGTTTTCTGTTTAGCTCAGAATTTCATGTTTAACTAAGTGTTTTGGTCAGCTGCTGTGCTCCTTCTCTACCCATGGCACTTATGTTCATCATACATGTTCCTCAGTATCATTGTTCCATGATTAACCCCTCATACTCTGCATTTTAAACATTTTTCTTGACATTTTTAGTTGCGTTTAGTTTTCTGTTTAGCTCAGAATTTCATGTTTAACTAAGTGTTTGGGTCAGCTACTGTGCTCCTTCTCTTCCCATGGCACTTATATTCATCATACGTGTTCCTCAGTATTATTGTTCCATGATTAACCCCCCATACCCTGCATTTTAAACATTTTTCTTGACATTTTTAGTTGCGTTTAGTTTTCTGTTTAGCTCGGAATTTCATGTTTAACTTTGTGCTTAGGTCAGCTGCTGTGCTCCTTCTCTTCCCATGGCACTTATATTCATCATACATGTTCCTCAGTATCATTGTTCCATGATTAACCCCTCATACCCTGCATTTTAAACATTTTTCTTGACATTTTTAGTTGCGTTTAGTTTTCTGTTTAGCTCGGTATTTCATGTTTAACTTAGTGTTTAGGTCAGCTGCTGTGCTCCTTCTCTTCCCATGGCACTTATATTCATCATACATGTTCCTCAGTATCATTGTTCCATGATTAACCCCTCATACCCTGCATTTTAAACATTTTTCTTGACATTTTTAGTTGCGTTTAGTTTTCTGTTTAGCTCGGAATTTCATGTTTAACTTTGTGCTTAGGTCAGCTGCTGTGCTCCTTCTCTTCCCATGGCACTTATATTCATCATACATGTTCCTCGGTATCATTGTTCCGTGATTAACCCCTCTACTCTGCATTTTAAACATTTTTCTTGACATTTTAGTTGCGTTTAGTTTTCTTTTTAGTTCAGAATTTCATGTTCAACTTAGTGTTTATGTCAGTTCTGTGTTTTACTTTTAAGAGGTTGTGTTTAGGTCAGCTTTGTCGCATGTTATGAGCCTGTTTGATACAGTTCTTCTGTTTGCCAAAGTTACTGTCAAAGAGGAATGTTGGTGAGCTATACGGCGTTGGTTCAAATTTTGTAAAAGGTATGAGAATCAGGTCTGCAAGCCATATTTCAGCCAAGGGACCTCCGGGGATTCAAAGTTCTATTGTATTGGATGAAATTTTACTTTTTGTATCTCTTGTGCTTTATTTTTCTTCACAAAATGAGATTTGTTATATCGAAAAAAACGCCACTCCATTCAGGGAGTTAATGGCATGTACTATACATCAACCGCAGGAGTAAACGAAACCTGCTTTTTAAACTCCACAAGGTGAACTTAACCCTTCGCATGCTGCTGGCAGGTATTCCTACCCAGGTCAGAAAATCTCTTACAACTAAAATAACTAGGCTACATTTGGCATATTTAACCCTTTACCAAACGTAACGGCCAAAACCGGCCTGCGCTATACTCAAAAATCGCCAATTAATTTCCATTATTTTTTCATTTTTTTTGTCTCAAAAACATAGGTTATGACCCCTCGTTGGAACGAGCTCGTCGAGCTCGTTCCAACGAGGGGTCATAACCTATGTTTTTGAGACAAAAAATGAAAATAGTTATTCAAGATTTTTTTTTGCATGTGTCGTCTGCTTTTCATGTTAGGTGAAGGGTTAGCAAAATTCTCTCATAAACTGCATCTACATTTTGGCCAATGATTACTGGAGTCAAATTTTCCTGATTATTGCTATGAAGCAGCCATAACTAGTTTTGAATTTTTTTTTAAATACCCAGTGGATTAAGATTTAAACATATTTAGGAGGTTAACCGAATAAAAAAAAAACACCCGACCTTTATGAATATCCAAGATTGCTGTTCAACTGGCTACCGAAAATTGGCTTTTTTTTCAAAAAGTGCCACATATAAATGATTTTGTTTGTAAAAAAATGTTATAAACACCCAGTTATGTATATCTGGATATATGTTGAAAATGGTCTTCAAAATCCAAAATGGTTCTAAATAGGATCGCCCGAAAAATGAAAAATAGTTATTGTTTTTACTACATTAGCACCAGCAAAGGCCAATTGATAATATTTCGCTTGCATTTCATAAATTTTGAATCCAATTTTGGTTTAAAAATATACAGACTCGCCAACAAAATGTGTTGAGTTTCCATTCTTGTTGTTGAGGTGTTTAAAATTCAACATGGCTCCCGGGAGCTCCGTGGGGCTGTCGTTTCATATATTATCGATAAAATTTGAAACAAGTTCTTAAAGTTGCGACTAAAATCACTGAAGGCAAAAAATGCCCACAGTTCTAATGTGTTAGGCCTATATCCAAGTTGGCGTCCAAGATCAACCCAATATGGTCGATGTAAATTGTGATAAGGCCACTTTTCACATGAAATGGGTCTGTAAATCATATCTTACTTATTTTTTGACGTATAACAAATACCATTTGGTTTGGAAATGAACGCTTCTCTTCATCTCCATGTACAAACGGAAATCAAAAATGGCTACCGGGGAAGTCATAGATTTATATTTTTGTATTTTTGTCTCGAATTTCAAAATTTTATCCGGGGGAGCCCCCTCACCCTCTTCAACGAGAGGGGGAGTCCTCCTCTTGTACTCGTTCACATCTCGCCGCTACATGGGTCGGATGGTGCTGCAGCATCCTATTCTGTATTCCTTCGCAGTGGGGGGGGGGGGGGGGGGGGCCCTACGTTCAGATCGCTGAACTAGCCCTTCCAGATATTACTCTTGCCTCCCTAACTTTGATATCCTGGCTACGCGCCTGGTTAACCCTCTGCACACTAATGTCAAAATACCGAAATTTCAAGCAGCATTTTTTTCACATAATGCAACTACGACTTTAACCAATTCAATTTTGTTTGACAGAGCCCAGTGAGACAAATTAAATGATTAACCCTTTGAACCCGAGAGGCCCTTTTCCGGTCAGGAACATGATACGTCAAAACTTCTTTAAGTAGGATGGGTGCTAAGTGCATGTGTGGGGTAGACCAATGCACGGGGCTGCACGTTGAAAATATTAATTGGTCCACCCCAAATAATGAATATGGACTCTTCCAACTGCTGCCATTGAACTGGCATAGAAGACTCCACCAGCGGCCAAGAGGTTAAATTTCCATTTGCATTATGTGAAAAATTTATAGCTTGAAAATTTGATATTTCGACATCAGGGTGTAGAAGGTTAAATACTAATAAACATATCCTTCAATGACATGAGTTTAATCATGGTTCGGAATATATACATATACATACACGAGTATGGCCAATATGATAAAAGTAATTTGAGGAAGACCCATGGTGTCATTCTACCCGATGCTTGTTCTGCCATTTGATACCGGTTGTTTCTGAGTGTTGTTGCTAATAGAGAGAAGAGAAGCAGGTGCATTTCCGATGAAGTAAATCAAATATCGACCACAACACACTCACCTGAAATAGATATTTTTATGAAAATTATCATCTGAATTCCTACGTGAATTACCCGTTTCACACACAGGTACTCGGCACAAGCTGTGAAATCGAAAGAAAAATTATATTTGATAGCATTTTTGAATCGATGCTGACGTGCCCCCATAAAGGTTTATAAATATTAACAAGGTACACAACTCGCTTTCCGAAAACGATAGCACTCGTCTTCGTTATACCCGCCGCCCACCCCACCCCCACCTCCCCCTCAAATTTGATTCGCATAACGGATCCAGCAGCACCCGGTGTCAGTGGAAAGCGGAATGAATAAGCTTTACAGTGGTGTATTACACGACCGTTGGGTGTTCTTGGCTTGTTCATGGTAACTGGGAGAAGTCGCAGAAAAGGCTGAAAAACATTTGGTCGAACAAGATACTGTTCAGCGGAAAGTGGGTAACGAGCGACAATTCGCCGATTTATTATAAATAATTCGAAGTCGCATTGTCTATGGATGGCAGATTCAAATATTAACCGTATACCTTTATCAATTTTCAATCTTCGGTTGACATTTTTTCATTTCTGGAGTTCACATTTACCGTTAAAACACTTTTTAGCCGTCACTTGAAACCTCATCAAGTTTTTTGGCGACCATAGATACGGCGACTCGCACAAAAATTTTCCCCATTCTTCCATTGGCTTGTTTTAATGTATGATTTTCTCGGCATAAATAGGAGCAAATGGGATGTTTTTGTGAGCATCTTCGCGTCTATGGATGCAGTTAGCTTGTTGAGTTTCCAAGGAAAGGTTAAAAGAGAGCTCATGTCAAATGTTAAACAAAATATGAAACGACAATCCTTATAGACCCATATGGTGGAAATCTCACTGTAAGCCAATCCACAAATAGCCATTTTCGACCCATAAAATCACAAGAATGGTAGTTAAACACATTTTGTTGGAGAGTTTGTAAATTTTCCATCAAACGTCCTTCAAATGTGTTTGAAAAACCAACAAAATATTATTTATAGACCTCTGCAGAACACTTTAGTATAATAAAACGATTATATTTATCAACTTCTTCAGATACCGAAGACCCCCTTTCAACATAAAAAATATCAGAAATAACTATAATTTACCCATTTTGTAAAGAAAAAAATCATCATGATTTAGCCTAGAGGGAATCAATGGCACATCCATAGAGGTTTTTTGGTAGCTAGTTTGCATTTTCAAGGAAGGGTCGGTCGCTTTTTCATTCTGTTAGTATCATATATGTGTTTATGAACCTTTCGTGGAAACTAAAGTAAGTGTGTTTCGTTTAGACCTGGGGTGCTTAGTAGGTGCCATCAGTTCTCAGACTATACCTGTGGTTTTATATTTATATCCCCAAGACCATGGATGCCCATCTCCTTATTTCAGGCCGCGATGTCAGCCAGGAAATTCGGTCATAACGATATGCATTGATTTACTGCAGCTCCACATATGGCAAATCAACTGATTAAAAGACCGAGAGCCTAAAGGCAGCCATCCAAAACGTTTTAATTTAGGTTGAAAGTAATGCGGTCAAGGTCGCTATGCTTCTCTCGCCCGGAAATGGGAGGTTGCATTCCTTTGTCGGGGAACTTTGAATTAATCGAATGAATATTAGCCCTGAGAAAAATCCGATAGAATTCTAAGGGTCCGTTAGAATTCTTAGTGTGTTTGTGTGGAGGGGGAGGGAGGGAGGAGGGAGGGAGGGAGGGAGCGGAGCGGACGAGACACTACGCGCAATTGGATCGGGTAGGTATGACCATCATGGCACATTTGTCTTTTACTGTGGGTCCGGTGTCAGATTGATTTCCACTCATTTATCGGGGAATAAGCCGCAATCCCATGAAATCAGGCGTGCCCTTTTAGACTGAACTGAAGCAGGAATCTGCCGGTTTACTCAATCCCAGTCTCTATTTTTTTCCGTCTGAGGTCTGCTCTGCTGTCGTTTTTTTTCTTGTGTATCCCGCCATATTTTAGCGCATCGGTGTTTTATCCGAAATAAAACATGTAGAACTCCTCATGGTTCTTTGTCTTGACTTACGGCCTGGAAAGGAGATATAGGAAGGGATTCCGTCCGTTCTTCGGGCCGTCCGTCCTTCCTTCCCATTTCTTATCAGTACATGTAAAAGAAAACCGCTCAGAATAGTTTTTTTTCACAAATTTAATATACAACTTTTTGGTGAAAACTTCAAGAATAGGATTGCGAATCAGCTCTATCCATTTGTTTCTTCGAGAGTTATTGTCCTTGTCGGAAGTTCTTGTAATCATATTGCCGTGAATTGTCATCACATTTCAAAGAAATCCGTTGAAGATTTTCCCCTTATATATTATATAAATGGGAAGTTTGTGGTACCACGACTCCATCGTTCTGCCCAACTAGAAATTCAAGCTTTAATTTTCTCCCTGGATATGCAATGCAATGCACCGCGCGGGAGGGCCATCCCATCCTGGGACGGATTGGGCCGCAAATGTAATACTTATCTTTTTGGGTGATAATATCATGAAGCTTATGGCGAACAGCTGTATTCCGAGTATTTCTTTGCAGATTTTTGGCCATCCCATAGCGCTGCATTTGGGTTTTTTCTGTTGCAAGTCGCGGCAAACCACTGAATAGCCACGAGTAGTATTAATGTGGTTTTCACCCCTAAGGTTGCAGGATCCGGGGAAGGACCCCGGAAATGACGCCAAAGTCACGTGACCCAGTGGCGCCATGTTTGATCGTCTTGGTAGCCTGCGTGATCGGCTATGTTGAGACATAATTACCATAGTAATACGTGGTGTCAGGCGCATGCGCAGCGTGTGTTGTTAGGGTGATACGTGTTTCCGTCGTCCTTCTTGTATATTGGAGGGCACCATCTTCGTTTCAATGGTAGCACGTGGTTGATATGTGACCCAACAGCCTACAACAGGACGGGGGAGGGGGTGGGGTGGTTGGGTGGTGTGTTCAGTACAAGGGGAGTAAATCTAATTACCCAAATAAACTAGACAAACCCTCCAAATCACCAAAAACCTCACAAAATCACTTTATTTGGTACGGATTCACCCAGAATCTTCGTTTTTCAATAACAGGCGTGTTCCTTTGTATAAGAGTCAATCTACTTACCCAAAATCCTCGGTTAGAATTGCCACAAACAACCCAACAAGTTGCACTTGTTCGGATTTTTCCCAGAATCCCCTGCTTCTACCTTTCCTAGTCTGTTCCAGAGCTTATTCTCTCTATTCGTTGATCTGTCCTGTCTATGTTATGACTTCTCCGATCTCCCTATAAAATATTCAGACTTTCCTAGCTGTGTTAGTGTGCAATGTGTACACATTATATGTATCACACAGGCACATGCAGTGCGCAGTGTGTACACATTATATGTAGCACATAGGCACATGCTGGATGTGCCGATATGTGCTTGTGTGCTAGTGCACAATGTTCGCCCATCACGTGCAGCACATATGGGTATTTGAGGATACTTATAACATGATGATGTACTATTTGAGGTTACCTTTTGGGGATACCTGTTGAGAATACCTTTTGGAGGATATCTATCTGAAGATAGTTATAGCTCCTAGTCCTAGCGCCTGTTCAGTTACTGGCATCTAGACCACCCCCACACCCTCCATAGCCCCAAGACCACCACTGCTGACCTGCCCCTAGTCACCCCCATCTGTGATATGATCAACCTGTATTGTATTCACCCTTAGTATGGTGTTCTACCAGCCTTGCAATATTGTACCATTACTACTTGTTCCATTTCTATTGGCTAACTCTATTCTGTCCTGTGCTAGAGTGTCTCAACCATTACTACCTTGTGGCACTAAGACGGCCCTCAGTACATTAACGTGTACCATTTCTTATTACTATCAAAGTTGTCTTCTACCACTGGAAACAGTCGAATATAGTCTGCTTGCTCGAGCGACGTTTTCATACCTATTCTAAGTTCCCCAAATAAGCTTTCGAGCAAATACTGAAATGTTATTGCTCGAACGTCTCGAATCTTATCGAGCAGTCTTTTTTTTGAAACAGTATTTTATTTCTCCAGTACAGAAATAGGTTTGGTAAACATGCATAGCCTATGTGATACCACACCCCGCATGATCGAAATTACACGTAAAGCTTATAAAACAAACAAAATAACAATAATAATGGTGCTTGTGCTCTTTTGGTTGAGATGTATTTCATATACAAATGTCATCACTGCCAACAGTCTTGACAACTGCCCATTCTGGTGCCACAAGGATATCTTAAAGGGTCTTTATCCCTATATCCCAACATCTACATGTCACTTGGAAGCTAGTTAGTCTTTGGTCTTGATAAAGAGGACAATAAAGCATGAAGTGTTCTGTATCTTCATATATATAGCCACATGCACATCGCGGGTTGCCAGTTAAAGACCTTTCAAACATATGGGCTTTCAGCACACTACACCTGAGACGCAATCTGTAGTGATTGATTTGACTTGCTCTGGTACCACAGTTGTAGTACTGGGAAATCTTTATGTCGCTGTTTTTAAGTTTACCTTTAAAAGACTGTATTGAAAAACTGATCCGCTTATCAGGAATCGGGATCCAGAGTATTCCATAATTTAGTTGCAGAAGGTAGAAATAAATTTTGATCATTCCTAATTTTACAGCGGAACTTTCGTAAAAATCTCGATGACCCTAATGGGTAATGAGAAAGACTTGAAACAGGTCGGGGTGCTAATGGCAACAAATATGTTGGGCACTGACTTGTGATAAGTTTGCAAAGAGCCACTGGTTTATTTCGTTTCCTTCTCTCGATGAGGGTAGTAAAACCTGTTTCTTAATATAGCAGTCGATGACTGGTTACCTAATTGCGCTACTAATAGTACAAAGTGCGTCTAATTGTAGTTGTTCCAGTAGATCTGCTTTGATTGCACAGCAGTTGTCCCAAATTATATCAGCATAATTAAAAAGGGTAGGATGAACGATCTGTATATTGCCTCCAGAGTCAGTCTACTCAGTTTGTACTTTAGACAACGAAGACAGTTTAATATGGGGCTCACTTTGCTAATAATAGTGTCAATGTGAAAATCCCACGATCCCGATGAGTGAAAATGTAGGCCAAGATATTTGTGAGAGCTAACTTCTCAAATAATTGGGTGTTCAAGTAGATATAGGGTCGGGTACTATTGGGGATTTGTCTTTCTACTTATGCACATTGTCACTGTTTTTTTAGGGCTGAAACGAACCTGCCATTCTACTGAACATTTACCATTTTTTTCCAAATCCTCATTAAGTAACATACTTGCACGCGGGGATCCTCAGCTATTAAGTAAAGTGAGGTATCGTCAGCATAAAAACGAATATTTGATGTAATATCATTTATAATTTCATTGATATATATATGAAAAAGAAGGGGTCCAAGAACGGATCGCCGAGGAGCACATGCCGGGATGAATTTACTTGACGAAGCTTGACCATTAATAACAACTTTCTGCGTACGGTTGGTTAAATAGTTTTGGAACCAGTTTAACAGTTTACTTTGTATTCCTTCACCCCCAATTTGTATATCAAACCTTTGTGCCATACCCTATCAAATGCTTTACTAACATCACCAAATATGAGACGGATATCTTTACCTTGATCTAAACTTTGCCTAATAGCATTGTCCATGTCAATAAGTAAATTTACTGTGTTGTAATGTCACCTGGAATGAATCAAATCAAGTCCCTGGGTTCATATTTGGGCCCATGTGAGCCTGAATTTTAACTTAGTGCAGTGGGCGGGAAATTTTTATAAAATCTTCATATTCATGCAGACTCTTTTGATATTTGGTATGCAGCATCTTTCTGAGTGGCCGGGGGGGGGGGGGGCAGATTCGAGTTTGTTCAAATCATGTATCTGGGTAGATATTTGGGCTCCTTATGGGAGCCTGAATTTAACTTATTGCAATATGAGGAAAATTCTTTAAAAATCTAGGGAACTCAAATTTTAACCTAGCGCTGTACGCGGGAAAACCTTATAAAATCTTCATATTCATTCAGACTCTTTTGATATTCGATATGCAGCATCTTTGCGGGTGGGGGATAAGATTCGAATTTGTTCAAATCATGTCCCTTGTAGATAGTTGGGCTCCTTATGGGAACCCGAATTTTAACTTATTGCAATATGAGGAAAATTCTTTAAAAACCTTCCTCCTATCCACCAGTCAGAATCTTCTGATATTTGGTACTTGGCATCCTTTGGGAGGCAGATTAAAGTTTGTTCAAATCAAGTCCCTGGGTTCATATTTGGGCTTCCTGTGGAGAAATGTTTTCCAATATGGTGGGGCGAGAGGTAAAACTGTGCGATAATTAATGTCCCCGGATCGTTGGCAGTCGATACGAACTTGAAACCTAACTCAATATACTGCTTTTAACCCTTTACCTAACCTAACGACACTTGCAAAAAAAAAATTCGTGAACAACTCTTTTTTTCATTTTGGTCTCAAAAACATAGGTTATGAACCCTCGTTGGAACAAGCGGAGACAAAAAAATGAAGAAAATAATGAAAATTGATAGGCGATTTTTAGAATAGCGTTGGCCGGTTTTGGCCATTACTTTGAGTAAAGGGTTAAATAATATACATCCCTTCTTATATAATGAGTCAATGTAAGTAAATAAGTCATTTGGTGAGGCTTCTTTTAAGGATGAACAAGAGGTACGCGAAGCGATCATAAGACGTCCGTTGGGTTTTCGAATTGTATATGCATGCAGTTATACCCCACTAATCCGATCCCAGATAGACAAATCCGAATCATAGTCACCCGAGAACGGACGGACGGAGGGTCGGATGCGGGGCGAGGAACAGGCGGATAGACTAATAACATAATGCGAACGGTTTGCAATGCAATGGGAATTTTAAGGTCTTCGAGGTCCAACCCGCTGACGACCACACCGTAAAGAAATGGCTAAAATTCGGCAAACAAAGAACTATATCTCTATAGTCAAAATGGTGGAGTGAGACTAAAATTCGAATTGGCATGTGTTTTCATATGAGCATTCACTTCTCCAAGTTTGAAATGAATATCTCCATTGAAGCTAAAGTTATCTTTCGAAAACCATCGGTCAGTCAGTTTTGGTGCATGAAGGGCGATAACTCTGATCTAAATCTGACAGAGGCGTTACGAAATTCGAAGTCAACCTGCAATTTCATTTGAGCAGCCTCATACCAAATTTAAAAAGAGTAACGGTATCCTCTTTTGAACTAAAGTTTTATTACCCGGAAACAAAGACGTTTACGGACCTGAAGAATAGGCAATAACTTTGATCCAAGTGATCGAGTGAAACTGAAATTCGAACTTAACCTGAAATGCCATATGGGTATACTACATGCCAAAATCAAAAGGTTTACGGGCGTAAACAAAAGCCAATAACTCTGGTCCAAATGAGCGGGCGGAACTGAAATTCGAAACCAACATGTGAATTCATACGAGCATCATGCATACAAATTATACAAATGACACCTCTATTTAAACTAAAGTTATCACTCGGGAGCCAAAGAATTTACGGACGTGAACAAAAGGCAATAATTCCGATCCAAATGCGCGGCAAACACGTAATTTCATATGAGCATTCTGCAAACCAAATTTGAAACTAGAGAAACAGAATTTACTGCATCCAGTAAATTCAAGTCTGTGTGAAAATGGTTCAAGTATCGGAGAAAAACTATATAGAAAGATAATTTATGGAGGCTTATTTTCCGGAGTAACATATTTTTAAGAAAATCAGAAATGGATTTTCGTTAACAGTATTTACAGATATTCATACAGGAATCAGAACAATTTTTCTAAGTAACCAGAAAAGGCATATACGTGCAGAGCATTTAAAGGGTTCGATCAAGGAATCAGAAATTGACTTTACTGGCTCTGCCACTTATTTGAATGATGGGATACACGTATAATCTTCAGAATTGAATTAGTTGTTATAAAATGCAATTCCTAATAGTTTTGAAAAATATGCACTTAATGACCTCTGTTGACCACATTGAGGTGGACCACATTTTGAACCACCAGCAAGTTTCAACTCATTTGGTGTAGGTCGCATGTCTATAGGTCATATCAATCCTGAAGTATGAGCATAAACCATTTTAAAAATATTAGTTCCACCAACTCCAGATCTGCCATATTTGTAGATGATAGCAAATATTCATATTAGCTAGAATATGTTAAGGTTCTTGGTACCTCTGGAAAATATATTGCGAGTAAAAGAATTTAGTTATGTTGGAATACAGACGTAAAAATGCCGTAAAGGCCCCTAAGAGCCTATCTGAAAACTTATCAGCGTTGGCAAAATGCCAAGGTCGATGCCCATGTGTGTTTAGAGCAACATTGTGAGAACGGAAAGGGTTTTCTTTATTCTTGCATTGCATAAAATAACATTTTTGGGACCCCTGTTAAGATCTTGAGAAGGTTAAAATACTCCCTTTAATACTCCATTTTAACCTTTAAAAACGAGGTCATTCCAATGAGGGCCATAAGCTATGTTTTTCAAGCAAAAATGAAAAAATAATTAAAACTGAATAGAAATTTCTGTGAATAACGCTGGGCGGTTTTCGCCATTATGTTGAGTAAAGGGTTAAGAATGCCTTACTTTGGAAGGAACTCTAAAAAGGTGGCCCATTTCACATTGGAATTAAATGTTACAGAAAAGTAAGCGTAAAAACATTCTGTAGCCATGAGTTATATGAAAGGTGTTTCTACTCACATTGAAATATTAAGAGGGTTAAAACAGACCATTCAAATATTCCTTTTCATTACTTTATAATTTTGATAGGTGCTTCGAGAAAGCCATACACCACTCCATCCCGAAACATGTCGATCCTGAGTTATTATTGAGAATAAATAAATTCTTAAAATGCTTTGAAAAGTGAAGGGTTCTTTATTCAACACGGTTTGAGGATGAATTTAGTAACATGATATTAAATAAATATACATTGTTATTCTAGGTAACAGTTACAGCTTTCTCTCCGACCGATTGTTTATGAGAGATTCTCCCTGGTTATTGCTTCAGTGAACTCATTTGCCAATACATGTTGAAGCTGTGAACATCTTTTAGCCTCTAGGGCCACACCCAAGGCCCCACATGCCTCAAAATCATAGATGACCTAGTAGTAGTGGCAGCCTATCAGTATAACAAAACATTGAGATAGGATTGATTGTATTCGGGTTATCATGTTGACAAACAGTGCAGAGAAGACAGAAATATTTCAACTACACCATCAAGGCATGCCTTCTATGAATGTTATTTATTTATTGGGGTTTAACGACACTTTCGACAGCCAGTGTCACCTCGTGTCGGACAGTTTTACGGGTGGAGGAAGCCTGAGTATCCAGAGAGAACCACCGAGCAACGGCGAGCAACTGTCAGGCTCCCCAGCATACTAACTCCACACAAGCAGTGTTAGCGTTGGTTGAAGACGAGTGCACCATCGACGTGCAGTACGCCTTAGTACACAACGCCACCGTGCCCCCACGTGGGCAATGGGGGTGAAGTCACTTGCCCAAGGACACAACTCGGTTGTCGCAGGTGGGATTCGAATGGAGGACTTCTCAGCCTGCATCCTGCACCTCTACCTACTGAGCCACAGCGCCCCCTCCATGAATGTAATTGGAATACTTTGGAGGCTTATTTTTGGGGATAAAATAGTTTTATAAAGAAATCAGAAATAGGTTTTCGTAAATAGTATTTAAAGATATTCAAACAGGAATGAGATAGTTTTTTTCCAAGAAACCACAAAAACATATATGTGCACAGCATTAAAAAGGGTTCGATTAAGGAATCCGAAATGGACATTTTTTTTCTCTGCCATTTATTTGAATGATGTTTAGAGCAGTGATGTGCGTATGGAAGGGTTAACATTATTCTCACTGAAATAAAATCTTTGGAACCCACATTGAAGTCTTAAGATGGTTAAAAGCATTGGACTGAATAATTTATTCTCTATTCCCTTGCACAGCAAAGGGGTTGCTCTCAACTTGGTTAGAGGAACTGATATCTGATTATAATAGCAAGATAGCATTTAATGTTTGACAGCTAACTCCACTTCTGTTTACATTGTCATCAATGTGAATAAACATAACATAGTATTGCCTGGGGATAATGTATTGTTACAGGAAATTGGAGGCTATGAATACCCTGTGGCCCACTGGGCCATCCATACTCAAGGGCGCTAGCGACCTGAAAACATAGGGTGCCGAGAACTGGTGACTGTCTGTCCATATGCCAAAAATCAGCTAGATAGACCATTTCTTTTTCGGGTTATCGTGCGGACAAGGAAGCGCATAGAAGACAGGAGAAGAAGGAGAATAAAGAGAAGAAAAAAAAAGAGACCATACAAAAACAATAGTCTGTGTGTTTCACACAGACTAATAAGACAAGAATTGTGATAACCGAGAATATGTTAAGTTCTGTACCCTAAATGCTATGTTTTCAATATGAATAAATTAATGTGAGGTGTAAATTGTACTAAAGAATTGAGGCCTGGGTTGATGTGGCCCTAACAGTTAACGCATTTCAACCAAAGTTACCAAGTTACAGTAAAATCATTCCAAAACGAGTCATCTAACCAGGTTACAATGAAATCACTTCACAAATATGACTCGTAGAGTTTTCTAAAGGAATCTATGTCACATGCCGGTCCGGCGGTCACGGTTGACTAATCGCGACCAAAATAAGAAAGTCTCATCTTGATATTATACAGAGTTACATGTATCCCACCAAGTTACAATGAAATCCCTTCGTAAAAACAGCCTGTAGACACTGCTAAAGGAATCTAGGTCACGTGCCCAGGCAGTGGTAACGGCTGACCGGTCGTGATCAAATTAGGACAGTCTCGTCTTGACACCATACCCAGTTATCCCACCAAGTTACAATGAAATCGCTTCATAAATATGAACTATAGACTGTGCTAAACATATCTAGTGTGGCCGTCACGATTGACTGATCACGGCCAAAATACGACATTCTCTTCTAGACATTATACCAAGACATCCCATTAATTTACAATGAAATCCCTTCATAGATGCAACCTGGAGACTGTGCTAAAGGAATCTAGGTAACGTGCCCATGCGGTCGTCACGGTTCACTGAACCCGACCAAAATAGGATGTTCTCATCTTGACATTACATGGCAACAGCCTGCCAAGTTACAATGAACTTTCTTCATAAATACGACCTGTAAACTGTGCAAAAGATTTTCGGGTTTCGGGCCCGCGCAGCGTCATGGCTGACCGATCGGGACCAAAATCTAGACATGATCTTGAACCTGCATGTGAAATTTCGTGATGATCGGACAATAACTACGGGATGTGGCCTATGCTAAATAAAATGTGAACGGACTCACAGACTTCCGCGATGGCAGTAGCTTATCTTGACTTTGTTAAGTTAAGCTTAAGAGTCGAAAAAGTTAGGTTAAGTAATCGGACAGTTGAAAACATCGCTTTTTCTGGAAATTCGGGGCTGGTAGCTAACCCTAACACCTTTCCCTTACTGACCCTTAACTCAAACCATAACCCTACCCTCAACCTGAAATTATTAGATATTCAACACCACCTTCAAAGTCACATAACGTAAAAGAGTCACACAACGCATTTTGTTTTCTCTCACAATATTATGCTGTTCGCACACAAAATCGTGTACAACGGGATGTTACTAGTGTTGTGCCATAAGTCGATTTAGCCACAAAAGTGCTCGTTAGGCACATCAATCAACACACAATGTAGCACTCGGACGGCCCAACGGGCGGACGGACAGAGGAATAACATAATACGTCCCGTTTTAACAGGCGCATAAAATGTCCTCAGGGCGATCAAGAAAGTAATTTTTTAGCATATTTTCGGCAGACAGTAACTGTTGTCTTAAAGTTTGATGAATATACGGCGATAGAGGTTTTGGAGATCGGACTGCACGGGAAGTTGTTCTTTAAGAGCATGAGAAGGGAGAGGCAGGCGGACAGCGCTGTCAACACATCCCTATCAACTTCACCTAACACGACTAGAAGGTTTTCAGTAACTTGAAAATTTTCATTTTTGCCTCAAACATGAACTCTTTGACTCTCACGGGAACGAACCCGTTCCAATTGCAGATAGAATACCCGCATCATTCGCGACGAACTTGGAAACTGTACCAAGGATATCCCAGCCGGTACAAAATACCGTCTTATAAATTCCATAAATTGTGGCAGGCTGAGGCAGTATGAAACAATCGTAACTCTGAACCACGGTCGAACCCCTAAAGTTTGAGGAAAATCCGGTCATAGAAGTTTTGGAGATCGGACTGCACACGACGAAGTTGTTCTTTAAGAACACGAGAAGGGAGAGAAAGGCGGACAGCAATGGCAACACGTCCCTGTCAATCAACTTCACCTAACACGACTGGAAGGTTATAACGGCAATTGGGTTTCTTTTTAGTAACTTGACAATTTTCACTTTTGCCTCAAACATGACCTTTTTGATTCTCACGGGAACGAACCCGTTCCAATTTGGGTTCATAAGCTATGTTTTGGGGCGAAAATTGAAAAACTAATACAACTTAACCCGAACAGCAGAAGACACTCGCCAAAACAAATCTTGAGTAACAAAACATTTTCATTTGTTGTTCCCAAAACATAGCTTAAGACAGACCCCTCACTGGAACGAGTTCGCTGAGCTCGTTCCAATAAGGGGTCATAAGCTATGTTTTTTAGACAAAAAATTAAAAAATAATAAAATTTGAAAGGCGATTTCAGTAAATAGCGCTGGGCCGTATATGACCATCACGTCGGGTAAAGGGTTAAATGGCGATTTTTGTGAACAGTGTTGTTTAAATAACACCGTTGCGCCGATAAAGGGTTAGAGGTAGCAATTTTACGACAGGTGCACCGTACCAAATAAAATTCGGATAATTATTTCTGACGTGTGCGAATCTGGTCAGAACTGATAATTGATAATTGCCTGAACGAGTGACATTTGCAAGAAACTCTTAATCGGAGTATAATAAGCAGGACCAAGATGTGATAATTGACTTATAAATGCAACATCGTTGTGATTTTCATACATGACACGCGACCCTTCGTCTGAAATATTGATAAAATTGTCAAACTTTAATAATCTTTAATGTTGTTCAGGCTTGAAACTATCAAACCCCCAAACAATGTGCTCCCACTCCATGATAGGAATTGTTTTGTCAGGGAAAGTGTGTGTGAGTGGGTAAGTGTTGGGAATCATGTTGTGTATGGCACATACCAAATATGACAATTTTGATGCTTTTTAACGAAAACTTCGAAACAAGTCCCAGATCCATTTCAATCGCGGATATTGACAACGTAAAACTGGTTTGGTGGAATTGAAACATCTTGATGATGGCAAATTTCAAGTGAACCAGAGAGGAACTTTCATATGTCACATAATGGTCGCGTCCTCGCTATAGCATTGAAAATGGCCGCAAAAATATAGTCAAAATATGTAGCTTGCAATTAACCAGACCGAGGTGATTCACAAACCGAAAAGCATTATCCAGATATCACGCATATGACTAGGCAAAAGTGCGAGCAGGAAGTAACGATATGCTGTTATCTATTTATTTATTTATTTGCGTTCAAGTTCACTTTCTGAACCTTTGGCTATATCATAGCCGCACCACAGGTATGAAATTAAGTTTAGTTGCCCACGTTAATGGACTTCCACCCAGTCGTTGGTTCCGAAACAGAACGTGTTTACCACGGTATACAAGCACTGCCCCCACTTCCTGGGGTTCCTACGGGGGGAGGGTGTATATTGTGGTACCAGATGGTGTCAAGCCAGCACCAGATGTGCTGCCTTCTTTCAGTGTGTGTGTGTGTGGGGGGGGGGGGGGCACTGTGATTAATCAATCAGTTACAGTGAGAAACTTCGGTGTGTATCTCACATATCAAAAGTTTGCCAGTCTGCTAATCTACATATTCGAAAGATAGGTCGCTGCAGGAAAATTTTGACAAGGAGTTCAGCAGACTGGTCTACTGCAACTATTGACCATATGATATTTCCGGTAAACAAATAAAGGCTGTCGCATATACAAAATACAGCAGTAATGTCTCTCTCACTAAAGGGCACGATTATGTAAAACCTGAGCTGAAAGCTCTACATGGGCTACCCATTTCAGCAAGAGTAGAATTCAAGATTATGCTTTTCATTTACAAGACACGCACTGATGGTCTAAGCCCATCCTATATTTCAGATCTACTGACTGAGTACCAACTCTGCCGTACTTTACGATCCTCGCCTGGAACCGTCTGGACGAAAGAACTAGCCCACTCTCCTCGTATGAAGGTCGTTCATTTGCCTGCTGTGCTTCTAGACTTTTCAAAAGGTTGCCTGGCTATGTGAAGTCTGCACAGTCAGTGAGCTTATTTAAATCCAGGGTGAAAGCCTATCTTTTTAAACAGTGTCATCATTAATTATATTATAACATAACCACGGAGCTACTATATTGTGTAATATTCCACCCCAATCTTGTACACCTTCTTTGGAACCTTCCAGTATTGTGATATGTGCGCTATATAAATGGCTATATTATTAATATTATTAGGCTTTTCCCTCTGGAAAAGACTATTGTTTTTCTACGGATTATTATTTTTTTTTTTTTTCACACATTTTGTCTGTACGATTCAGAAGCCATTTCCAAACCGATTTTCAGGAAATTTTGCACACTCATAGACGGTCACAAAATCTAAAAATGTACCAAAAGCGGAATTTTCGATTTAACCCTTATTTCGCCAGAATTGGCAAAAAATTGCCAAAATTGGGGTTTATAGGCACTTTCTCGAAACACGTCTTGTAAATTTTTTTTAAACATTCATCATTATTAGACCTGTCTGTGACACGACCATTCATATACAAGAGATATTAGGCGATGCATATGGTAACCCTCCGCAGGCTGCCAAACATCGAAATTTTGATGAAATGGGCTGTTTTCGGGCTCCTAAAGCACCTAGACGATACACGGGAGATAAACATTACTTCATTTATTGGAAGTGGGATTCACCGTGGATCATTTTTGTAAGTAATAAGGGTATTCAAAAAAACAAACGTTAACCCGTTTTGGGCTGGTTAAACTGCAATACCCCTCAAAAGCTAAAAAAAATCATGTTTTGTGTGGATTTCTCCAAACGTGTCTTGTAGATTTTCAAGAAAAATTGGCCACTCGCAGGTCCTGGTGTGTCAATACAAGTTGCATGGACAAAATACTCCGGTGGGCATTTGTTAACCCTCCACGGGCTGCTAAAAGTCAAAATTGTGATAACATGGGCTGTTTTTGGACAGCAACAGCACCAAATGGGTAAGCCACAAAGAAAAGTACCTCCTTTTATCGAGAGCAAAATTTATACGGAAACATTTTTGTAAGTAGTAAGGCTATTCAAAAGTCGAAGTCTTAACCCATTTTTGACAGGATGAAAAGAGATACCCCTTAAAAGCTTAAAATTCCCATTTTCTGTAGATTTCTATAAAAACATCTTGTAGGTTTTCAAGAAAAATTGACTATTCGCAGGACTTTGTGTGACATTACAAGTTGCATGGACAAAATATTCCGATGAGCTTTTATTAACCCTCTACAGACTGCCAAACATCATAATTTTGTTGAAATGGTCTGTTTTCAGACACGCACAGCACGCAATGTATACCCGAGAGATACACGTAATTTCCTTTGTTGGAAGTGGAATTCACTGAGGACCATTTTTGTAAGTGATAAGCGTATTCAAAAACCCAAGCGTTAACCCCTTTTGGGGTGGTTAATAGCGATACCCATCAAGAGCTTTAAAAAATCATGTTTTCCCTGGATTTCTTTACAAACATCTTGTAAGTTTTCAACAGAAAATGTCAATTGATAGGTCTTGGTGTCACATTACCAGCTGCATGGATAAAATATTCCGGTAAGCATTTGTTAACCCTCCATGGGCTGCGAAATGTCAACATTTTGAAAAAATAGTCTGTTTTTGGACACCAACAACAACAAATGGGAATGCCACAGAGAAACTTAACTTATTTTACATGACGCAAAACTGAAGGGAAAAACTTTAGTAAGTAATAAGGGTATTCAAAAATCGAGGTCTTAACCAATTTTTACCTGGTTAAGGAGATGTACCCCCTTAAAAGCTTCAAATTTCCATTTTCTGTGGATTTCTCCAAAAAATATAGTAAGTATTCAAGAAAAAATGACCGTTTGCAGGTCTTGGAGTGACATTACAAGTTGTATGGACAAAATATTCCCGTAAGCGTTTGTTAACCCTCCAGATGCTGCAAAGCATAGACATTTTGAGAAAATGGGCTGTTCTTGGGCCCCCATTGCACCCAATATGTACCTGCGAGATAAACATAACCTCCTTCATTGGAAGTGGAATTCCCCGAGGATCATTTTTGTAAGTAATGACGGTATTCATAAAACCAAGCATTAACCCGTTTAGAGCTGGTTACAGAGAGATACCCCTCAAAAGGTTAAAAATTCATGTTATCCGAGGATTTCTCTAAAAACTTCACGTACATTTTCAAGAAAAATTGGCCATTCTCAGATCTTAACTTATTTTACATGACGCAAAACTGAAGGGAAAAACTTTAGTAAGTAATAAGGGTATTCAAAAATCGAGGTCTTAACCAATTTTTGCCTGGTTAAGGAGATGTACCCCCTTAAAAGCTTCAAATTTCCATTTTCTGTGGATTTCTCCAAAAAATATAGTAAGTATTCAAGAAAAAATGACCGTTTGCAGGTCTTGGAGTGACATTACAAGTTGTATGGACAAAATATTCCCGTAAGCGTTTGTTAACCCTCCAGATGCTGCAAAGCATAGACATTTTGAGAAAATGGGCTGTTCTTGGGCCCCCATTGCACCCAATATGTACCTGCGAGATAAACATAACCTCCTTCATTGGAAGTGGAATTCCCCGAGGATCATTTTTTGTAAGTAATGACGGTATTCATAAAACCAAGCATTAAACCGTTTAGAGCTGGTTACAGAGAGATACCCCTCAAAAGGTTAAAAATTCATGTTATCCGAGGATTTCTCTAAAAACTTCACGTACATTTTCAAGAAAAATTGGCCATTCTCAGATCTTAGTGTGACATTACAAATTCCATGTTCAAAATATTCCAGTAAGCATTTGTTAACCCTATGCAGGTTCTCAAACATCAAAATTTTGATAAAATGGGCTGTGTTTGCGTACCCGCAGCACCCAAAGTTAAGAGGAAAAATCAACATAAGTGGAAGTAGAATTCACTAAGAATTATTTTTGTAAGTAATAAGCATATTAAAAAAACAAACCTTAACCCGTTTTGAGCTGGATAAACAATGATAACCGTCAACAGCTTAAAACATCTCGTAGATTTTAAGTAAAAATGGCCGTTCGCTGTTTTTGGTGTGAAATTACAAGTTGCATGAATAAATATTCCTGTTAGCACTTGTTAACCCTCTACAAGCTGTCAGACATCAATATTTTGGATACATTTGAGATAAAATGGACCATTTTCAAATAGACACAGCACTGAGTGGGTATGAGTCAAACAAACATAACTTCTTTAGTCAGTCATAAACTTGTCGGACGACGATATTGATATTAACCCACTCCACCGTTAATGATGGTTTTTACCTAAACAAATTTTTTATCAAACTGAGTCATTTGAGACTGCTGTACTCGCCTTTCTCATAACATCAATGAAGGAACTTCAGTGAGACAGTTAAAAACAATTCATCAGACACTGTGGGGTCATGAAAAATCATGGAATCCCTTCGGGAAAAGCCATGATTTTCCAGAATCATAAAGTCTAGTTATTATTATTGTTATTATTAATTATTATTATTATTATTATTATTATTATTAAGTACGACTTGCTATGATAAGGAGCGTGACCTTTAAGTTGGGCGGTCACTGAACATGCATAGCATTTTCCGTAATCCATTTTGTTGCTTGGGGACCATGCCCTTAATTATACACCGCCTTGTAGTGGGGGTATTTTGGAATGGATTCCATCCATCCCCATTTCTTGTAATCAAATTTTAGGCGGTACTATTCTCAGGAATAGAACAGGAACAGGAACGGGTACCTAATCTCAGGAACGTAGGAACAGGAAAATCCTCATTAAGTTGAACTGGAGGCTTCTTACCAGATCAAACACACGAATCTCACCTTTCTTCCCAATAGAACAGCTAAATTAAAAGTGTTGTCAATGCGGGGTATTTGCGGGTTTTAATTTACACGAAATTAAACCCGCAAATACCCCGCATTGACAACACGTCGATTGTAAACGTGCGTACAGCTTCATGTTCATAAAACAATGGGCTGGTTGGTATTATTATGTCAACAATATGCTAATTAGCCTTCATATTTGTTGTTTATATAATTCTATTTCAGTATTATTATTTTTTTGTTTTTGACTAGTATTATTTTTTATGATAAACGATTGAAAAATGTGTCATGTTTATGTGCATTTTTTTAAAAAATATTTCGAAAAACCTTTTCGAAAATATGTTTTTACAAGGGCAACGCAAAGCGTGAGCCACTGCCCCCGATCCGCAGACATGTTTGAAGTAGCCTTAAAGGTACTGTGGGACATGAAAATTTAAAAAAAAAAATTCTTCAAGTCGAAAGTGAAAAAGTGCCATAACTCTGGGAAAAATTATTGGACGGAACCCGTTCCTTGTGCATATCCATTCCCCCATGTAGGTCTAGCAGCATACCAAAGGAGATCCAAATCCGACCAATGGTTTTGAAATTACAATGCAAAATGTTGTACGGACAGACGGACGGAGGGCTTCGCTAGATACCCCCGAATCTTCCTTCGGAGGTTGGGGGCAAAATAAAACTGCACAGTAAAGAATTAATTTATGGGGGTGTATTTAGTTCACATTTTGCTACATTCAAGGTAAAGAGAAGTTCCACATATTTTTTTTTTTTGGGGGGGGGGGGAGGGGTGAGGATTAATATTCATTCTAAAACTAAAATTTATTTATGTGTTTTGTCAACCCTCCATCTAATTTTTAAAGGGAATAAAGTACCTGAATTGTAATTATTTACGTTAATTGTTGTTAAGCTAGTAACACAAAAGTGAAATCTGTGAAAACAATATTCATAGTATTATTATTTTATTTTTTTTTTTTTGGGGGGGGGGGGATTTATTGTCATCGCAGAAAATGTCCAATGGGGTAATTTTCTTATCTCCGCCGCAAAAAGAATTCACCTTTAGCTAGATAGGTGAGATTGGAAGCCTCAGGGGAGTTGTGACTGCTGTGTTTTTGGCCATAAACTCTTGCCTTCTAACAGCTGATTTGCCTTTCACGTATTGTCAATAAGCATTAGTGAATTGTAGTAGTCCGTCCACTTATGAGAAGCAATGGGTGGAGTAGGAATGTTTAAAATTTCGTCACTGACAGTACCGACGGCTGATACCTAAAATGGGTGGAGCCCCCAACCCCGGGTTCAAATTGTTTTGTCCTTTAGATGACAGTCCGATTGACAAGACTTAGTGTTTACAGAATGTTTGACCTTTCGTTGTTTACATTATGGTTCTCACTAATTTTGGAAATTTAAGTGACTTGACAAAAAACGTAAAAAAAAAGAAAAACAAATAAGACAAAAAAGCGTTTAACGCTTGCAAGCAAAATAAAAGTTAGGGCCTACATTCTGAATAATAATGATCTTAAATTATTATGTAACACCTCAATTATCTACCGCAACCTGTTTTAACCCTTTACCTGACTCCCGCGTTGTGTCCTTGGGCAAGGCACTTAACCTCGATAATTGGCAGGGCGGGGGGGGGGGGGGGGGGGGGGTCATAGGAGTAAAACATGTTTTTAAGCATATAAGCACTCTAAAGCCTTCAAACTGCATTTTGGACCAAAGAAGACAAAATGCCTAATTGGCATGGGGATTGGGAGGCATAGGAGTCAATTTTTTCTGCATGTAGTCACTCTAAATCCTTGCTTGAAAATGCATTTTGAAGCACTTGGCGGGGGGGGGGGGGGGGGGGCGGTGGGACAGTAACTCCAATAATTTTCATTGGATAATGGTGGTCATCGAACTTATTCCATAAATAAACAATACTCGATATTTTTTAACAAAGGCCAATATAACTCTCATAATTTTCATCGAAAATTGCTGGTCATCGAACTTGACACAGACATTGTTGCTACAGAGACATATACCGAAAAGAAATGAAATCCAGTTTTTAATGTTTGTTTTGCCATAATGAAGCATTACACTGTATTTTTGTTAAACAAAGGGCAATAACTCCAATAATTTCCATTGGACATCACTGGTCATCGAACTTGACGTAGATATTGTTGCAAAAGAGACATTTACCGAAAAGGATTGAAACTTGCTTACTATTGTTCAAGTTATACCATAAACATGCATTATACGATATTTTTTCATAAACAAAGGTCGATAACTCCTATAATTTTCATCGGATATCGCTGGTCATCAAACTTGATGTAGACATTGCTGCTATAGAGACATATACCAACAAGAATTTAAATCCGTTGACTATTGTTCAAGTTATGCCGTAAACAAGATTTACAGAATATTTTTATAATAAGTTAAACAAGGGCAAATAACTCTGTAAATGTTTAGGGAAAAATATTAATTTTGCTGTGGGATCTGTTTCCCCATGTTGAAGTACAAGCATAGCAAAAATTATTTGAATCCGCCAAATAATGGCAGTGCTAGAGCAGCAAATATGTTGGACGGACACATTTGTGTTACGAACGTACATAACGTACGTAACATACGTAACGTACGAACGAACGGACGCAGCTTTCTACTAGATAACCCCTCCGACCAGATCGGTCGGGGGCATAATAAGATATTCAATAAATGAAAGTGTCAATGACACTATAGCTCAACTTGACAAACTTGAACTTGGTAAGTTATAAGTGAAATGACAAATTTGAAGGTCATTGGTTCCAATGTTATTTGGTGAAGCTTCAACATAACAGCATTGTGTGTGCACAATGTCAGAGCAATCCATGCATTTTTAAATGTAAACTATAAGGCTGGCTAGAGGAAGAATGTTGATACACAAATGCAGTAAGTTCAGAGGTTATTGTAAAAGGCAACTTTTTTTTCACAGAAATGAATGCTCATCAATAGCTCTTATCTAGAGGTCTTGCCTAATGAGCATACCGAGTTCAAAAACAATCCTATGATAAATGTACCCGGTAGCAATGCCGTATTAACCCATGACCGGGCCCCTAGGCTTTTAGGTACTTTCGGGACGGGGCCCCCTCCGGCACTTCAATCTTTCACCCCACTACAGCTGACAGCCTGACCCTGGAACTGTAGGCACTATGCCACAGTTGCATAGCCCTTTATCCATTTTGCGGGTCTCCTGAAGAATTCTACTCACAACTTGACGGAAATGGACAGCTCCCATCTAGAGGTTACCCCAAACAACCACGCCACGTTTCCAAGCGATTCAATCATAAATGTCCCAAGCAGGGTATGTCAAACGGAAATATTGATGCATAACTGCACTAAGTTCATCAAAGGTCGTTGCCAACGGCAACATTTTTCGACGGACAAGGAAGAAAATCAATAGCTCCCATCGATAGGTCACCCCAGACAAGCATACCAAGTTTCAAAGTATCCGATTATAAATGTGCCCTGTAGGGTGTGCCAAAGTGAAATATTGAAGTCTGACTAAACTAAGTGCAAAGGTCATTGCCAACGGTAACATTTTTGACGGAAATCGATAGCTCCTACCTGGAGGTAACCCCACACCAGCATGCCAGGTTTCAAGGCAATCCGACCATAAATGTGCCCTCTAGGGTATGCCAAAGGGAAATATTGAGGTCTGACTAAACTAAGTTCTAGGAGCGGCAACATTTTTTGACGGAAATGGAAGGAAATTGATAGCTCCCATCTGAGGTCACCCCAAACAGGCAACCAAGTTTCAAAGCGATCCGGTCAGAAATGTGCACTGCAGGGTTACCAAAGGGAAATATAGATGCATAACTGCACTAGGTTCATCGAAGGTCGTTGCCAGCGGAAAAAAATCGTTAGCTCCCATCTAGAGGTCACCCCAGACAAGCACTCAAAGTTTCAAACCGATCTGATCATAAATGTGACCTGTAGGGCGTGCCAAGGGAATACATTGATGCCAGACTAAACCAAGTTTAATGGTCGTTGCCAGTGGCAACATTTTTCGACGGAAATGGAAGATGGATGGAAATCGATAGCTCCCATCTAGAGGTCACCCCAAACAAGCATACCCGGTTTCAAAGCAGTCCGATCATAAATGTGCCCTGTGGGGTGTGCCAAAGGGAAATATTGAGGTCTAACTAAACTAAGTTCAAAGAACGTTGCTAGCGGCAACATTTTTTGATGGAAATGGAAGAAAAAAGATAGCTCCCATCTAGAGGTCACCAAAAACAAGCACATTAAGTTTCAAAGCGATCCAGTCAAAAATGTGCACTGCAGGGTGTGCCAAAGGGAAATATTGATGCATAACTGCACTAAGTTTATCGAAGGTCGTTGCCAGCGGCAAATCTTTTTGACGAAAATGGAAGAAAATCGATAGCTCCCATCTAGAGGTAACCCCCAAACAAGCATACCAAGTTTCAAAGCGATCTCATCATAAATGCGACCTGTGCGGTGTGCCAAAGGAAATTGTGGACGTACGTACGTCCGTACATGGACGAACTACGTCGATGGACGAGAAGTGATGGCAATAGCTCAGCTTAACTTTGTCAAGTTGAGATAAAAATCCAGAAATGTTTATTTTTTGTTGTTCCTCATATTGACAAACTAAGTTACTACATACTTTCTAAATTTCTTTCCACGAGTACTTGGCACAAGCTGAAACTAGGAATGAAAGTGTCAGTGACACTGTAGCTTAACTAGAATGTGTGTTGTGTTTGCTGAAAAGGATAATGTTCAATGTTTATGAAAGGATTATGAAATACGACATGAATTGTGATCATTGAAAATATGTTAATTTCTGCTCCCTGTATGCTATGTTTTCAATAAAAATAATTTGAGGTGTAGATTGTACTAACGACTTGAGGGGTGGGTTAATGTGGCCCTCACAGTTAATGTATGTCAACCAAAGTTACCAAGTTACAGTGAAAAACGAGTCATCCTATCCAATTATAATGAAATCCCTTCATAAATACGGCCTGTAGACTGTGCTAAAGGTTTTTGGGCTTCGGGCCTGTGAAGTCATCATGGTTGACTGATTGCAACCAAAAGGGGACGTCCTCATCTTGACATTCTACGGAGTCATCCTACCAGGTTAGAATGAAATCCCTTCATAAATACGACCTGTAGTCTGTGCTAAAGGTTTTCGGGTTTTGGGCTCGGGCAGCCATCACGGTTGACCGATCGCGACCGAAAGGGGACGTTCTCATCTAGACATGGCCTCAAACCTGCACATGAAATTACGTGACGATCAGACAAGAACTACAGGGTGTAGACTGTGCTAAATGAAAATGTGAACAGACTCACAGACTTCTTATCTTGACTTTGTCATGTTAAGCTAAAAATGATATTTGATAACTAATTTTGGATCGATCCAGTCATGTCTAAGTATTTTTTCAAGAGTTACTGTTCTTGGTGATCTTAAGACATTTCAGGCCATCCTATTACAACCTCTTGATAGCACATTTCAAAGAAAACCATTCAAGACCAATATGTAGCTTTCTGGTGACAATATTATGAAGGGGACTACGAACCAGCTGTGTCCAAGTAATTCTTTTAGAGTTATTTTCCTTCTCGGCTTTAGGTGGCGGGGGATTGGTCATCTCATGGCATTGCACTTGTTTGTTTCTATGGGGACTTGTAGTTACTATGGTGTAGAAAGGCATTCAATATAGCGAAGGCATGTAGTGGAAGTGGAGTGGGGGAAAGTACCAAAGTACTCTAATATATATATAATAGGTGTTAGATGGAAATAATTAAGGGCAGGGAATCAAGGATATTGACACAGCAGGACTTTTTTCAATCAGGTGTTTTAACATACAAGGGTGGTCTGTTGCATATGGTGTAGTGCACAGTTAGTTACCCCAGAAACACCACGATGATCCACCTACAGTCATTAAGTTGTGTGGTTTAATTGTGGTATTTTCTTATTGCGACGCTCGGTAACATTATTTGGGCCCCACAGTGTCCCAGATTTAAACCTAACGACTGCCTGAGCAAACTAGAACCCCCATGCTTGAAGAACGCTTTCTGCCAACAAGGTGGACTTAAATGCCCCTAAGGATGCTTCATATTAAGTAATGAACAAGAGCAATGCCAACCATGGTATTTGCCCCCCACTCATAATGCGAAGATGAACATATTTTTAACTTTACACAGTATACACAGATGGATTTATTCTTTACTTTACATAGAGGAGAAAAAATCTAAAACCCAGTAGCAATTGTGAGATCAATGTGTACCTGTTAGCAAAGGTTAATGACGATCGTACCATCCACATGGCAGATGCGGAACTATTGTCTTTGCTTTACATAAATTCCAGCCCCAGTGACAATTGTGAAGGTCATGGACATGAGGCCAAAGTCTGGTGACAATCGGACCATCCACGTGGGAGGAAACGCAGCACACAGACATAATGCCACTTTTTGAGGGAGATTTCCTTGTATCTTCTTAGTTTTACTGTAGGGGCATTAAATCCAACCCCTTAGCAACAATTTTGAGGTTCACATACACTTGTATGCTAAGTTTGGTGAAGATTGGCCCATCCATCTGGGAGATGATGTGGACTTGAAGAATGACACTTGCAAGCAAACTGTTCTCAAATTATGGTATGAATAACTCAGCAAATATCAAAGCGAGGGTATTTGTTCTGGCATGGAAAATGGTCCCCTATGATAAGGTACAACCATGCCAAAAATTATTTGAATCCAACAAATAGCAAGCAGCAGCAAACATGCTTGACCGATTTTTTTTTATGAAGGCCTAAATGAATCAAAGGGAATTAACTCTGAATGCATTCTAGCGAGGACATCCACCTTGTCATGAAATATGTTCCCCCTTTCCAAGGTAGAATTATGTGACAGGTAACTTTAATCCAAAAAACAGTAACAATGCTGGAGTACTAAACATGTTGGATGGAATTTTTTAATAATATCTGGAGAAGCAAGGGCAAATAACTCTGTACATATATAAGCGGGGGCATTAATTCCCTACATGATCTGTTCCCCCATGTCGAAGTACAAGCATGATAAAAGTTATTTGAATCCAACAAATGTTAGCAGAGCTAGAGCAGCAAATATGCTGGACAGACACATTTGTAACAAGTGCAACATAATGAGATGGCCCATCCTCTATCGCCTTAGTCCAACAAGGGCAATAACTAAAGAAGAAATACTTGGACATAGCTAATGCGCAATCCCATTCTTGATATTATCACAAAAAAGTTATAGATCAAATTTGGAAACAAAATCTTGGAACGGTTTTCTTTGAAATGTGGTGACAAGAAATCGCAATGCAATGACAAGAAAGCCGTAGTCTGACTAGGGCAATAACTCTTGGATAAAAACTTAAGAGTTGGCTGATTCATAATCTCATTCATGATATTATCACCAAAAAGCTATACATGAAATTTGGGGAAATTATTTTAACTGGTTTTCTTAAAAATGTGATGAGAAGAAATGGGAAGGTCGTAAATACGTTCAGATGTCCAGATGGACAAAAAACATTCCCATATCCCACATTAAATATCAGGGGATACTTAAGGGCCATGTCCTCCAAGCAACAAAATGGATGACAGAAATATGTGTAGCCTCATGCTCAGTGACTGCACCACGTGGTCATCCACGCTCCTTCTCATAGCTACCTGTATGTTAACCCATCTGGCATCACAGCATGTCAGTCACGTGAAGTGGAGCAGTACTTGTATTCTGTGGTAAACAAGTTCTGCTTTACTGGTAAAATAAGACCCAGA
Source organism: Pictodentalium vernedei (assembly GCA_031216915.1). NCBI lineage: Eukaryota > Metazoa > Mollusca > Scaphopoda > Dentaliida > Dentaliidae > Pictodentalium > Pictodentalium vernedei. Next base: position 188,539,545 of record CM062292.1, on the reverse strand, counting down.
ACCAACGCCTGGGTGGAAGTCCTCTGAAGAAGGCAATAACTCTCAAAGAAATAGTTGAACATGCCTGGTTCAAAATCCTCTAAAACTTTATTTTGAAATATGATGACGATAAATGTTAATGTGATGAGAAGAAAGTCAATTAACCACACCTTAATGACTGTAGATGTACGACGACATCCTGAGAACCTCAACAAGAAAAACTGGAGTAAACTCTTGATTTACTCAAAAGCTTCTATACCTGATACTTTAAGATATGAAAATCACTGAAGGATCATCGCAGTGTTACTGGGTAACTAACTGTGCACTACCCCACCTGCAGCAGACCACCCTGCATGTTAAAAGTCCTGCCATGTCATTAATCTTGATTCCCTATCCTTGAATATTTCCATTTAACACACTTTATGTATACTAGAGTATTTTGGAACCATCAAGCCTTTCTCTCACTCTACTTCCACCACATGTCTTCGCTCTATTGAAGACTTTTTGGCTCCATCATGACTATAAGTCTCCATAGAAACAAACAAGTGCAATGCCATGAGTTGTCCAACCCCCACGACCTAATTCCCACAAAGGCAATAACATTAAGAGAAATACTTGGGTACAGCTGGTTCACAATCCCCTCCATATATTAGTCTTGAATGGTAAAATATGCTGCCAAGAAATTATAATGTGATGACATGAAATATCTAAGACCACCAAGTGCAATAACTTTGAAAAAATACTCGGACACTGTTGTTTCACAATTCCATTCATGATATGATCACCAAAAAGGCTATATATTAAATTGGGAAAAAAAAATCTTGGAATGGTTTTCTTTGAAATGTGAGGATAAGAAATGTTAATGTAATGACAAGGAAGTCTAAGGCCAACAAGGGCAATAACTCTTGAAGAAATACTTATAGCTGGTTCACACTCAAGATATTATTGCCAAAAAGCTATATATACCAAATTTGGGAAAAATATTTTGAATGGCTTTCTTTTACATGGTATGACAAGAAATGGGGAGTCAGATGGACAGAAGTACTCACAAATTGTGGCTTATGTGGCTAATTGTAGGTAAAAACCACTTTGTAGATAGCCACATAAACAATACCCTACATTAGGCTTGAGATTTTGTTGAAAAATGACAAAAGTGCTTCCCTCTGAAAAGACCACCTAGGCTGGTTAAAATTTTGGGTTGAAATTCAGTGAAGAAATGGAGTGAAATGGCAGACTAGGAAGGACATCATTAGGGCTTTCTGGATGGCTTTCTGGTTCTGTGTCCTTACACACATGCAAACAGATGCAATCAATCATGAAAACAGAACATTCAGTTCAAACAAAATTTGTTTTCTTACCAAATTTAAAAAACTATGTCTAGTGGATCTGAAGAAGGCAGATCTTTGAGGAATATTCCTTATTATTGCAGTAAGTTAAAATCTGGGTTCCATGGGGAGCCAAAATATGAGGCCATAGACTTGATTTGAACATACTTGAATCTGCCCTCAAAAGTATGGTGTGTACCAAATATGGTGTTTAAGGCCACATATTTATACCCCTTGGCATGTTGCTGTCACTTTATATCCATGCGACAGCAACATGGATATAAAGTCAAGTCCAGCCACTCGTCTATACCCTTACTGTCAATTTTAGAGGAATTCCACTCCAAGCATTGGTCACTGGGTCCTATTTTATCAGTAAAAAGAGCTTATTTACTACAGTAAACAAGCACTGTTTCACTTCTCAGGTTGCCTCAGGGAGATTCATTAGGTAAAGACTTAATGGAACAGAGCCACAGAAAACACATCCTACATGCATATCACTCTAACATATGCTTCCCATGTGACCTTACACAACATAGCACCATGATAATGATGTTGCAATGCAGGAGAGTGAGGAGACTACCATGACAACATAACTGTGATGCATAATGCCCAACATTATCATATCAATGCCTCTTTAACATGTGGAAAGCGAAATTATTTTTGGTTGTCAAAAATAGTTCAGATGTCTTTGTCTTGTTGAAGTTTATGGGGGAGAGCCAAGAGGCACTCTCCCATAATTTGCAGCAAAGCAAATCCATCCAGATGAAATGGTTTCACTTCAAAGGTATTATGAATTATGAAGTGAATCCATGGAATATAAAACCTTTAAGTTGTAGTACCCACAATTCAGAATGAAACCTAAATATGGGCTTCTAGCACTTAACTCTTTATCTAATGTAACGGCCAAAACAGGTCACAGCTATTCACAAAAATCACCTTTAAATTTTCATTATTTTTATTCATTTTTTGACTCAAAAACATAGCTTATGACTCCCTCACTGGAACGAGCTCATTGAGCTTGTTACAATGAGGGGTCATAAACAATATTTTTTACACAAAAAATGTAAAAAATTTAGTTATTCAAGACTTTTGTCTGCAAGTGTTGTCTGCCTTTCACGCTAGGTAAAGGGTTAACCAGTTACACATTTTCCTCAATGGGAGAAGGCCTGTAAACCACATCTATTGTAACTAATATTTAAAAGAAATTTTCAACTTTTGTTAGGTTCAAGGTAATGAAATTAGCAGATTCCTGTTACAAGCTGCGGGAATCCTGGGAAGTCAAGCAGTTCTTGTTTACTGTGGTAAAATATAGGACCGGGTCACCAAAGCCTGGGGTGGAAGTCCTCTAAAATGGGCAACATGGTTATAGACGATTGGCTGGACTTGACTTTATATTCATGTGGTGGTCACAATTAACCATTGTGCAGAAATATGTGACCTTAAACACCAAAAAACAAATAATTACAGGCAATGGCTCACAAAAAGGGGAAAAGGTCTCATTACAGATTGGGAACAAGATCTAATTTTCTATACTAAAATGAGAAATCAAACAGAGACATCATTATTAATTAAACAAAACAACTACTCAACTAGAATAAAATAGAGTTGTTTAATGCTTTAAATATTTTACTGAATTTTACATTCCTACATATATAACATACATACATGAAGTTTGTAGTTTTCTGCAAAACAAAAAAATTAAATACAATTGAAAGTCAAGAATGGAATACAAGTATGAACCTGATAATAATTTGATTTCAGTATTTTACTCTTGAGAACAACAAATTCTTGAGCTCTCGGCCAGAAGTTCAACATACTTACCAATCTGAAAGCAGCAAGGGGTTACCCTTTACCTAATCAATTAGAAACATCCACCTTTTTTTTACAAATTGATCAGTTGAAAAACAAGAGGCCCCAGGGGGCCTGAGGGAACTCACCTGACATGGTAGCCTAAATATCAACCCAGAGAATTGATTTCCACAAGTTGCATCTGCTCCTCCTAAGAAAAGCTGAAACCAAATATCCAAATATTCTGACCAGTGGATCTTAAAAAAGATTTTTAAAGAATATTCCTCATATTGAACTAAGTCATAATTCGGGCTCCCACAGGGAGCCCATATATGAACCCAGGGATTTGGCTTTAACAAACCTGAAACTCACACCCCTAAGGATTCCGCACACCAAATATCAAAACATTCCGACTGCTGGATCTGAAGAAGAAGATTTTTAAAGAAAATTCCTCATTTTGAACCAAGTTACAATTCGAGCTCCCACAATCAGTCCAAATATGGACCTAGGGACATGGCTTGAACAAACTTGAATCTTACCCCCCTAAGGATGCTGCATAAAAAATATCAAAAGCATTCATCTGCTGGATCTGAAGATTTTTAAAGAAAATTCCTCATTTTGAACTAAGTTGTCATTCAGCCTCACACAGTGAGCCCAAATATGAACCAAGGGACTTGGCTTGAACAAACTTGAATCTCAGCCCCCTAAGGTTGCTCCATGCCAAATATCAAAACATTCCAACTGCTGAATCTGAAGAAGAAGATTTTTAAAGAAAAATTCCTCATATTGACTAAGTTATAATTTGGGCTCCCACAGGGAGCCCAATATGGACCCATGGACTTGGCTTTAACACACTTGAATCCCCCCCCCCCCCCCCCCCCAAGGATGTTACTCACCACATATCAAACCATTCCGACTGCTGGATCTGAAGAAGAAGATTTTTTAAGAAAATTCCTCATTTCGAACAAAGTTACAATTCAAGCTCCCACAGTGAGCCCAAATATGGACCTAGGGTCATGGCTTGAACAAACTTGAATCTCCCCCCCCCCCCCCCTCCCCAAGGATGCTGCATACCAAATATCACAAGATTCTGCCTGCTGGATCTTGAGAAGAAGATTTTCAAAGAAATTTGCCTGAAATGCACTAAGTTCAAATTTGGGCTTCTATACTGAGCCCAAATATAAACCCAGGGGGCCGATTTGAACAAACTTGAATCAGATCCACCCCACAATGTTGCATACCAAATATCACAAGATGCTGCCTACTGGATCTGGAGAAGATTTTTGAAGAACTTTGCCTGAAATGCACTAAGTTTGAATTTGGGCTTCTATAGTGAGCCCAAATATGAATCCAGGTGGCCGATTTGAACAAACTGGAATCAGATCCACCCCACAATGTTGCATACCAAATATCAAAAGATTCTGCCTGCTGGATCTGGAGAAGAAGATTTTTGAAGAAATTTGCCTGAAATGCACTAAGTTCGAATTCGAGCTTCTATAGTGAGCCCAAATATGAATATAGGGAGCCGATTTGAACAAAATAGAATCAGATCCACCCCACAATGTTGCATACCAAATATCAAAAGATTCTGCCTGCTGGATCTGGAGAAGAAGATTTTTTAAGAAATCTGCCTGAAAAGCACTAAGTTCAAATTTGGGCTCCTATACTGAGCCCAAATATAAACCCAGGGAGCCGATTTGAACAAACTTGAATCAGATCCACCCCACAATGTTGCATACCCAATATCAAAAGATTCTGCCTGCTGGATCTTGAGAAGAAGATTTTCAAAGAAATTTGCCTGAAATGCACTAAGTTCAAATTTGGGCTCCTATACTGAGACCAAATATAAACCCAAGGGGCCGATTTGAACAAACTTGAATCAGATCCACCCTGCAATGTTGCATACCAAATATCAAAAGATTCTGCCTGCTGGATCTGGAGAAGAAGATTTTCAAAGAAATTTGCCTGAAATGCAGTAAGTTCAAATTTGGGCTCCTATACTGAGCCCAAATATAAACCCAGGGGGCCGATTTGAACAAACTTCAATCAGATCCACCCCACAATGTTGCATACCAAATATCAAAAGATTCTGCCTGCTGGATCTGGAGAAGAAGATTTTTTAAGAAATTTGCCTGAAATGTACTAAGTTCAAAATCGGGCTCCTATACTGAGCCCAAATATGAACCCAGGGGGCCGATTTGAACAAACTTGAATCAGATCCACCCTACAATGTTGCATACCAAATATCAAAAGATTCTGCCTGCTGGATCTGGAGAAGAAGATTTTTTAATGTTTTTCCCATTGCCTACAGTGTTAAAAAGTGCTGACTCAGCACTTTTTCAAAGTCCCGAAACTGTGCCCTATGATAAAACCGATGGCAATTTTTTTTTACCAAGCCTTTCTGTTGGTCCTAAGGAAGCTGCACACCAAATAAAAATTCTCGGTGCCATGCAGTTCTGGAGATATGGGCGTTTTAAATTTTTTGTATTTTTAGCTCCTGCGGTTCCCACAGGGCTGCGGGAAATTTTTTTTGTTGCATAAATCAAGTACTCATGACCCAATAAGCCCTCACATAAAATTTGTTTGAAATCGGCTTCTTGGTTCAGAAAATAGAAATTAAGGGCGGGGCCAAAATTTTTGCCCCTCCCATAACAATGCCAAATATTATCCCTCAAACTTCTCTTGAACAAATCTGAGTCTACACCTCAAAAGGAAGGTGCATACCATATATCAAGACTCTGCTACTGCTGGTTCATGAGAAGAGGATTTACAAAGATTTTGGTGCCCCTTGGGGGCGTGGCACCACCCAGGAGGAAGGGCAACTTCATTTGAACAAATCTGAATTGGCATTAGGTAATAAACATTTAGCCAATATTTGAATAAAATTGGGCTAGTGGTTTAGGAGGAGAAGTCGATAATGTAAAGTTAACGCCGGACGGACGACAGACGCCGGACAATGGACGGATCACGATCAGTAAAGCTCCCGCTGAGCTTCCCTCAGGTGAGCTAAAAATATAAAAAAAAATTCAACAAAAACATATTGAGACCTCTCTATGGAACCAGCTCATTGAGCTCATTCCAACAAGGGGGCAAGGGGGGGGGGGCACATGATATGGTTTTGTTGAGAAATTTGAAAAAAAAATAATAAAAATAATAAATTCTGATATTGTGTGTGTTGGGTAAAAAGCTAAGAACATGTCATAAGCTACTCTGGTAGGCTTCAATCAAGAGTATTCACAAAACAGAGTCCGCATTTTCAGAAAACAAAATTCCTGGGTTTTTTAGACCCATATAAAAACAAAGTGAGCAACTGTAACAAAGGTATACCACCTTTCCTGCCCAACCATTTAAAGGTGATCCATTACACCATTTTAAGTCGAGACCTGTTTATTAACTGGTAGAGTGCTGGAAACCCATATTTGGGCTTTATTCTGAAGTTCAAGTACCACAATTCCGGCCTCATATTCTTTGGATGTGCTTCATATTATCTTTGAAGTGATATTATTTTATCTGTTAGGATTTGCCTCGTTACAATTTATGGGAGAGTGCCTATTGGCACTCTTCCATAAATTGTAATAATGTAAATATGGACAAAGAAATTTAAGAACCAAAAATAATTTAGCACTCTACCAGTTGAGTACTGTAAAGCTGAGTAGATTTAAAATAAATTATTTCACAAGAACAGAAATCTTTTCATAGTAACAATGAGTTTGAGATTCATTGTTCAACAGTGACCCTAACCTTTGACCTATTGACTCCAGACACAATCCCAATCACCGACAACTTCTAGATAATTTGTCTATGCCATTAGTCTTGTATGCAAAAGGAAACTAAAGTTATTGCCTGGAAACAAAAATTCTATTTGTGGTAACTGTTACCTTGACCTTAGACCTATATACCCCAGGCTTAATCTCAATCATCGACACTTTAAAGGCAATCTGTGTATGAAGTTATGATGTCGTATTCAAAAAGGTGACAAAATTTTATGCTTGAAAATCAAAATCTATTTATAATAACAGTGACCTTGACCTTAAACCTGCAGATCTCCAAAGGAATCCCAACCATTACCCTACTACAATCAAGTAAAGTATGAGTATTTTGTGATCAAGAGTACAAAATTTTCCAGAAGTCAGCAGGATGATGGGAATGATGGATGGACAAATGGATGAACAGACAACAAGTTGGACCAACAGACAAAGTTATTACTATATAAACCCTTGTTAAAGGGGTGTATGTGGGGGAGGAATATTGAAACTATGTTTCTGAATAACCTGGGCTTGCATCATGAGAGGTAAAAAACTAGGTTTTGAATAAAAAAAAATGAAAGTTTTTAGTTATTTTTAGGTCACGTGCCTGTGCGGCCATCACGGTTGACCGATCAAGGCCAAAATATGACATTCTCATCTAGACATTATACTGAGGCACCATACAAATTTTCAATGAAATGCCTTCATAAATGCAAGGTGTAGACTGTGCTAAATGAATCTAGGTAATGAGCCCCTGTGGCCACCACAGTTGACTAAACCCAACCAAAATAGGACATTCTAATCTGAACATTATACAGAGTTATCCTACAAAGTTACAATAAAATCCCTTCATAAATACTACTTGTAGATTGTGCTAAAGGTTTTCGGGTTTCAGGCTCGCGTAGCCTCACAGTTGACCAATCACGACCAAAAGGAGACGTTCCCATCTAGACCTTACACAGAGTCATTCCACCAAGTTACAATTAAATCCCTTCATACATACGACCTGTATACTGTGCTAAAGGTTTTCGGGTTTTGGGTTCACGTAGCCATCATGGTTGCCATCACATCTGACCAATTGTGACCAAAAGGGGACGTTCTCATCTGGATCGTATACATAGTCATCCTACCTAGTTACAATGAAATCCCTTCATAAATATGACCTGTAGATTGTGCTAAAGGTTTTTGGGTTTCGGGCTCGCGTAGCCTCACAGTTGAACAATCACGACCAAAAGGGGACGTTCTCATCTAGACCTTATACGGAGTCATTCCACCAAGTTACAATGACATCCCTTCATAAATACAACCTGTAGACTGTGCTAAAGGTTTTCGGCTCACGTAGCAATCATGGTTGACCACTTGTGGCCAAAAGGGACGTTCTCATCTAGACATGGCTTCGAACCTGTACATGGAATTTTGTGATGACAAGAACTACGGGATGTAGCCTGTGCAAAAGAAAATTTGAACAGACTCACAGACTTACAGACTTCCAAACGTGTGATGACAATAGCTTATCTTGACTTTGTAAAGTTAAGCTAAAACTTTGCAGACTAAATTTAGACATCTTGCATCAGTGTGCAGAGGGTTAAAAATTTTTGCTGAACTTTTCTGCACTATTTTTGTCAAATAAAGTGTTAACACTGTTATGTGCTTTTAATTTCAGTTGCTAAAGAGAGAAGCAATTGAAATGTGATGACAGGTTTATTTATATTTATTGGTGTTTAAGGTCACATATTTCTGCACAATGGCTAATCATGACGACGACAGTTTTAACGGGTGGAGGAAGCCGGAGTACCCAGGATAGAACCACTGAGCTATGGTGAGCAACTGTCAGCACCCCAACATACTAACTCCACACAAGCAGCATTAGCATTGGTTAAAGACAGGTGTACCATCAATGTGCAGTATGAGTACACAGCTCCACCGTGCCCCCAGGTGGGCAACGGGGGTGAAGTGTCTTGCACAAGGACACAATGCAGTTGCCACAGGTGGGATTCGAACTGAGGACCTCTCGGCTTTCAGCCTGCACCTCTACCTTCTGAGCCACCATGCCCCCATGTGATGCTAGAGAACATTCTTCATTATTTTCTTGATAGATAATGCCTGCTCCTGACATTGATTTGGGGGAAGCTCTCTCTGACAGCCTCCAAACAATAAGTGTCAGACACGGATATTACTTAACCCTTTACCCAACGTAACGGCCAAAACCGGCCAGCGCTATTCTCAAAAATCGCCAATTAATTTTCATTATTTTTTTCATTTTTTGTCTCAAAAACATAGGTTATGACGCCTCGTTGGAACGAGCTCGAGCTCGTTCCAACGAGGGGTCATAACCTATGTTTTTGAGACAAAAAATGAAAAAAATTAGTTATTCAAGAATTTTTTTTGCAAGTGTCGTCTGCTTTTCATGTTAGGTAAAGGGTTAACCCATCACCCACAATATCAAAAGCAGTTATTTTAATAATTCTTTTTCAAAACATTTCAACAAAACCACATCATGTTATCTCTCGTTGCAACAAGCTCGTTCTAATAATAAGAGGGGTGAGGGGCGGGGGGGGGGGGGGGGGGTTGCATAAAGTGGTTTTGTTGAAATGTTTTGAAAAAAATTTGCTTTTAACTGCCCAATTTGTGTAATAAACAGATGGATATGGCTGATGCATGAGGTAAAGGGTTAAGGGAATAAAAACTGCAATTTACAATAAGTTGATGAGTATACACTTTGATCAAAATGTACCAAACAAATGCCTCAAAATATATTTTCCGTGACTCTTTCAAAGACAGCCTGATTTTCAAGCACTTTTAGTTTTGAACCATACAATCACTGAAGTTCATTATAAAAGCCCACAATGGGAGAGTGGCATTAATCTGCCACACAGATGAGACCATTCTGAAATCAAATCACGATTCAAATATATTAAACATGATTATTAAAAAAAGGAAGATATGAGACAGAAAACTAAAAATATCAAAAACAATAAACACTATCTTCAAAACAGAAAATAATTCAATTTGATAGAGTTATAAAATAGATTAAAATTAATTTTGGTAAAAGTTTGGTTAAAATGCTGAATTTGTATAACAAATACCATTGTGCTATTAAATAGCAACTTTACAAATCATACATATTTTAAGAATGTCTCAAAAGACTTGTGACGTTGATTTAACAGCAGATAACTGTTTTTGATGTACACCATTGTTTTGGTGCTGAACAAAGCACAGGAAGCGTTCAGAGAAGATCCAGTGTGAGAGCTGAACCGTGTAGCTGACAATATTTGTTTCCAGGTAACAGGCTTTTCAGTTGCTATATACTTTCAAATTTCAAGTGTTACTGTTCATTTATTTATTTTTAAATTTTTTGGGGTGTTTAATGTCACTTTCAGCATCTTTGGCTATAGCAACATAGGTATAAAGTCAAGTTTAGCCAATCGTTTATACCTATGCTGCCCACTTTAGGGGACTTCCAGGCATTGGAACTCGGCGATTTTTTACCAGTAAAGTAAAACTTGTTTTTTCACAGTGAACAAGCATGGTTCTTCTTCCCAGGTTCCCACGAGGGTTCATGTTAGAGCCCTGCAAATTGGACTTTTTCCGTTTGAATCAAATCTGAATCAAATTGCATATTCAAGGTTCAATTTCAAATCAAATTTGAATCAAATCAGACATTCAGTTGATAAATGTGGTCAGAGATGTTTGTACACAGCTTTAATGATTCAAAATAATCCTACATATGGGTAAGATCACTGTTTTGTTTTTTTTCACTTAGATCAGATGGCAAGTTCCTACGGATCATGATGGAAGAAATTATTGTAGTTGTATAATAGTATAGAATGAAACGCCAGAATGAAATTGTAGTCAATATATCCATGTTTTGCCAAACAGAAGTTTGTTTGAGGAAAAAACTTCAATTAATGTTAACAAGTCTCTCGTGTTCCTGCCCTTTCAACTATATTCATTGTCTGTACAACTGATACACATGCATGCATTCTGACATAATGTCTGCTCAATTGCCCCTAAGGGTTTTATTTATGCCTCGGTACTGATTTTTAAAATAACCACCCAACAGCACTGACTGACCAGTTAACCATAATATTCTTGATACAAACATATTTGGCCAGAAATAATAGCTACATATAATGATATAGGAGAAAAGAAAGGACATAAGTTTCCATGGTCATCATCGGGTAATTCTCTTTCAGTATTCGGCAGTCAGGTATTCAAAAATCAAATCGAATTGGACAAATGATTCAAAATTTGCAGGATCCTCCTAGGTCATGTGTTAGAACCTGAAATGGGGGGATCCTGAAGTTGCAGAAACCTACTACATTGCAGCCCACTTAATTGGATGTCTCTTAACTGAATAACCCTGTTAATTGAATATAATTTCCCAACACAAAACCATTTACCATACCTCTAGTTCAAATTTGACCTGTTAATTGAATATAGATTATAGAGTAAACCCCTGTTAATTGAATAAAAAATGCCGATAGGATCACCAATCCAATGTCGAGTTGTGACAGCACAAAAGTGAGTTTAATCATTATCAATTTATCAACCGGAAACCAGTTGTTTACAATTTACTATGTGAAGGGTAACTGTGACCTTGACTTTTGACCTAGTGATTCTAAAATAAATAGGGCTCTTTCTTGCACAATGCCAACCTACATATAAAGTTTCATGAACATGGGTGGAACCATTGTCAAATTATCATCTGGAGACCAACTGTTTATGATTATGTTCAAGGTCACTGTGACCTTGACCTTTGACCTAGCTAGTCCAAAATAAGTAGTTGTCTTCCACTAACCTAGGCCAACCTACCTATGAAGTTTCATGAATGTAGGTCAAACCATTATCAAGTTATCATCTGGAAACAAATTGTTTACAATTTACTATGTTGAAGGCCACTGTGACCTTGACCTTTCACGTAGCGAGTCCAAAATAAATAAGGTTCTTCCTCTCACTGATGCCAACCTTCCTATGAAGTTTCATGAACGTGGGTCAAACCATTATCACGTTATCAACCTGAAACCAATTGTTTTGATTTACTATGTTCAGGGTCACTGTGGCCTTCACCATTGACCTAGTGAGTCCAAAATAAATAGGGTTCTTCCTTTCACGAAGGCCAACCTACATATGAAGTTTCATGAATGAAGGGTTCAACCATAGCCAAGTCATCATCCGGAAACCAATTATTTATGATGTAGTATGTTCAAGGTCACTGTGACCTTGGCCTTTAACCTAGTGACTCCAAAGTAAATAGGGCTCTTTCTCTCACCGAGGCCAACCTACCTATGAAGTTTCATGAACGTGGGTCGAACCATTATCAAGTTATCATCCGGAAACCAATTGTTTAAGCCCATCCACCTGCCATTCATCAAACCATAACTCGAATTTAACTGCGTCACAACTTGACTAAAAATCTTGTAACTTGTCAAGAAATTACCCTGACTCTCCCCAGTTTTCCTTTGTTTATAGACCTATTTGGCCAAAGTATATCCAACACAGGCATTTAATCTATTATATGTCGATCAAGTTAAATAGAGAAAATACTAACTTTATCTCCAGAATACTGAAAAGTGACACAATCCCTGTTAATTGAATAATGTTCATTGGCAAAGTGTCTATTCAATTAACAGGGTTCCATTGTATCATGACTTTGATTTTGTTTTCAATATATTAACCCTTATACCTAATACATCGGCAAAAGATGGATAACCCTACTCACCAAAACCATTAATTATTATTCACATGTTTTTGGTGAATTTGTGGTTCCGAAATACCATTTTCTGAAATATGGGTTACTGAGCTGGTTCCAATGAGGGTTGTAAGATTTGTTTTGGAAGCAAAAATTTAAAATTCTACTAATTTGGGAAAAAATAGTATACTACTCAAAGGTTGCTAAGCATCAAGTACATCCAACTACCTGTTTTACGTTTTAGTTGAAATATTGCAATGAAAAGTGTATATATGTTTTACTTAATTATATCTTTAATGATTTAAGAACAGAAATTAAGATTTTATTTGTGTTTGACATTATTTTTTAGCTTTTGAATATGATAACCATGGAAAAAAGATATTTTTGGTAAAAGAGGAAATTTTTCAATATGCCAAAAAGTTGACGGAGCGAACTGGTATGGCTTCAATATCGAGTATGTGACCCATTACTGTTAATTACAGCTTCACAACGCCTTCTCATGCCCCCAATTAGGTTCTTGGTGGTCCTTTGTGGGATGTCTATGACTTGTGTGAATTTGGGTTAAAAAAAAATAACATGCAAGATGTACCTTCTGCACACTGATGTTAAAATATCAACATTACACGTTGCAAACTCTTGAAATAATGTAACTAGGAATTAATTCACTCTTGTTTGACAGTGTTCAATGAGCTCTGTCTAAAGTTGTCTTCAGTTGTCTGGTTAACCAAAAAAATTTACTCGGTGTCGATTGTCATAGAAAAAAAATGGAAGTCACAATCATGCTTCGTGCATGTCTCAAAAAATTAACTTTCTGTATTTACATGTAATTCCCAGTCCAAGCCTAGAAAGTTGTGCCCACCACTGATCAATACAATAAAAGTCCTGTGGGACAGTGTGTAAACTCTTTAAGAAGGAGATTATGGCACAATATGGAAACAGTAGAAGTCAAAACACCATGTTGAATTGAGGAACAAAGTACATTATGCACACCTGCAGTGTTTGGATGCAAAGATTGTTTTAAAAGGCAGACTGAAAGTGAGTACAGGATTTCATAAGATGCCACTTCCCTGTAACAGAGTATACAATCATTTGATTCCGTTCTTCATGTACATATGGTAAACTTCTCAATGTTGACATTGTTAATACACTGTCGCCTAACCCAGTTGTTAAATTTCAATGAGAGGGTGAAATTTGCCATTGAATCTAACTCAGTTGTAATTCCTATTATTAGAACAAGTATTTGACTGAAAATTACGACCAAGAATTTTTGGATACAAATACAATTGTGGCATCATATGCATAGAGAGGAGAACTGCAAGACTGACAGTTACCATTGGCATTTACATTGCTTCGATTGCAGATAAAATATAACAAAACAAGATGAATGTTACTAAGGTAAAACATGCCCCACTCTCCTTGTGACCTTCACCTTGCAGATGCGGCAGAAACTATTATATGTGACACACCTGACTGTCCTTAACATTTGTAAAAAGTGTAACAATTGTACTATGATTCGTTTCTGAGTTATGGCTGAGACACAAATATTGACCGATTTTTAGTGTGACCTTGAAATGTGACCTTAACCTTGAAGGTACGAACCCGGCTATGGTGTGTGACACATCCTTCCATAGTCCTTTATAATTGTGTGAAGTTTGATAACTGTGGCCCTAACAGTTTTCGAGTTATTGGCTCAGACACACACACACACACACATGGATGGACACACGCATACTTCAATCACTTTCTCTAACCCGACTTAAGTCGGGAGGCATAAAAAGCTAAGTGTTGGGAGAATCCACATGAACAAAGAATGTTGCTCATCCTGTATACCATTAACACATGCAAAACCATGCCAAGGGTCTATATCATGGACTTGCTAGAAAGACTTTTGTTTTAAAAAGTAACTTTTGTTAACAGTTTGAGTATTTTGTACAGTTTTTCTTGTTTGATTTAATAAAAGAAATAAAAACCAAAACTGGAACCAAGACTCTGTGACTCTTTTATCACAACTGACACTGAAACCGGGGCAAAATTTCACAACTGAACTGCTCTAGCTGTCAAACAAGATGGAATTGGTTAAATTCCAATTGCATTGGGGGAAAACTTCCAGCAAAAAATTTCAGAATTTTGACATCAGTGTATAGAGGGTTAAAAGAATTATCAGGAGAATATTAAAAGCAAGATAGGTTTGAAAATCCCTCACCTCATCCAAGTCATCCAAAAGATGTGATGGATGAGGGGATTCTTTGAATACAAGCCTGTAGGCTTGATGATGTAACACTGGCATATTATTTTGCACGGGATTACCGTTCCAGCTCACTTCAAAGCACTAAAGTTTGAAGGTCACGCCCAAACCCTATAAATACTCAGCTCAGGTGGAAAGCATTGTCTCTTCATAGAATAGCCATATTTAATGATAAAAAACCCCTACCATAAATGAGGTGGGTAACATTGGAAAACAAATGTGTATTACAGTGTATTGTTGACCCAATGAGGGTGAGTGTTACATCCTCAAGCCTACAGGCTTGTATTCAAAGAATCCCCTCATCCATCACATCCTTCAGATGACTTGGATGAGGTGGGGGATTCTTTTCCATAAAGCCTTCTGGCTTCTCGGATGTAACACTGGCATGATTTCAATCCTTTTATCATTAAATATGAGTGCGTGAAGCCCCATAGCAACACAGGTATGATCAATGTAGTGTGTATGTCACATATCGCCTAGTCACTGAATGTCGCATGTAGAGAAATAATCAGAGTGAAACACAACACCTGAGAGATTAACAACAACAAAACATACACATGAATCCATTTCTCTATTGACGTTTGTCTACAAAGACACTAATGAAAAAAGACAGGCGAATGGATGAAATCAAGTCACGTCAAGAGGGTGTGTGAAAACTGTTCAGTTGTGTCCTCAAGGTTCCTGCAATAAAAACCATGGAAAGTTTTTGCAGATTGCCAATTTGCAGCCTTTAGAATCTGACTCAATGGGAGACCTTTCCGAACAGCTGCTGAAGTTGCAGTGCCTCTCACAGAATGTGCCTTAAAAGAACTGTTAATACCTGCTTTATGTATACATGCACAAACCCACCTAGCAAATGTAGATGTAGATATTGATTTCTTGGTTTTGAAAGAAATAAATAATGTATCAGATTTTCGTATGTTTTTTGTCTTTTCCAAGTATGTTTTCAAAGTGTGTACCACACAAAGCCGATCATCAGTATATTTGAAAAGATGAATGTTATAAGAAATATGTCCGGGTCGGGATGTCTTTTGCAGAGTGGAAGTTACAAAACTAATGCCATTGACAGTCCTTTGCATGTAATTTAGATCTAACGAGGTAAATGTTTGTGCTCTTTGGGGTGAGACAAGTGCCATGAGAGATGCTAGTTTTTTGGTCAAAACATCAAGAGACAAAGTATTGAGAGGATAAAAGATTTTTAAATAGTTCAAGGCCACTGAAACATCCCAAGTGTAGTTATATCTCGGCACCGGTGGTTTGTGATTAAAGAACCCTTTCATAAATCTGGTAAGGAGTGGTGTGGATGAAAACTCAGATCTACCAAGTGCAATCATGGTTTGGATTAACATGGACTTATGTGTATTCACGACACTGTATGACTTGTGTCTTCCCAAAACAGAAAGATAAATTAGAACCTGAACTTCAGTGGGTTGAACATAACTAACTTTTTGTGTATCACACCACAAACACCACTTGCACCAGGCATACCCATATTGTTTTGTAGTCGACTGCCACCAGGAGGAAAGGATGATGTCTGAAGCTTCCTTCGAAATGCCTTTTGCCTTAAAATGTTTCCGGATATAGTACAAGCGATCAGCCTTAATTTTGGTAACAGTGGATGCAGCTTGCCTGTGAGGTGATTTTTCAAAAGTTTCTTGGTCTGTGGAAGTTTTACTGGTCAACTGGCCATCAAATGTAACAGACTGGGGAACCACAATTGAGTTGTCCACCAGGGAACAATGATTAATGCCTGATTGACCGTGTCTTCCTCTGTCTTTGCAAGAACTTTGGCAATAAGACTGAAAGGAGGAAAAAAGAAATGGTAAATGATCAGTCCAAGAAATGGAAAATGCATCTGTTGTACCAGCTACAATACATGGGTAAATGGCAGTTTCTTCGTGAAGCAAACAAATCTATTGTAGGCTCGAAGAAAATGCTACAAAGAGTACTGGATATTTCCGGGTGTAATTTCCATTCAGATGAACTATGTCCTTCCCTGGATAAAGAGTCTGCCAGTAAATTGTGTTTCCCAGGGATATGAATTGCTGAGATATGAATGTTTCGAGCTGAACACCACAGCCAAATACTTTTAGAGACATTGAAGAGGTCGTTTCTCCTGCCACCTACTTTATTAAGATAAGACATTGCAATGGTGTTATCAGTTTTAACACAAATATGGCACCTGCGTAAATTATTGGCCAGGGTAAGCAATGACTGCTTGATGGCCAGAAGTTCTAGAACATTGATGTGAAGTTTCCGCTGTGTTAGATTCCATTGACCATTAGCCCATTGATCGTCTAAAATGCCACCCCAACCAGTAGAGGAGGAGTCAGTGCTAAGTGTGTGATCAGGTGAGGATACCCTAAGTGGGTGTGAATTCAGTAAACGAACATTACCAATTCACCAGGAAATTTCAATCTTGCTGTTTCTGGACAGCCGAATACTATGAGAATATGACTTGTATTTCTTCAAACCATTGGTTTTATCCTTTTCAAGTGATCTGTAGTACGAAGGACCCATATGTATTACTAAAAAAGCAGCGGTATAGAGTCCAATGAGTCTCGCTACCATTCGAATAGTAGGGTTCTGTGCAGCCAAAACTGCCTTTGACATTGACACAATAGTGTTAATTCTCTCTAAGGGCAGACATATGGAGAAAGTTCCTGAATTGATGATATGGCCAAGATACGTAATTTCCCTTGTGGGACGTAAAACTGATTTTTCGAAATTAAGTTCAAAACCTAACCTATTGAAAAGATCTGACATAGAGTTTGTGTCTTCACGGGCACCTTTCCCTGATTGGTTGATAGTGAGTGAATCATCAATATAGTATGTACAACAAATTCCTCTACTATGCAGATAGGAAAAAATTGGTTTCATGACCTTGGTGTACAAGTGGGGCGCTGAGGCCAAGCCAAATGGTAAGCAGGTGAATTTATAGAGAATTCCCCTCCAAGAAAATTTTAAATATTTCTGGTCATGAGCACAGATTGGAATGCTGAAATAAGCATCCTTAAGATCAATAGATGTGAAAAAATCATTAACTTTGATCCGTTGTAAAGCAGATCGTAATGTATCCATTTGAAAATGGGAATAGGCAACGTATGTGTTCAGTGTTTTCAAATTAATCACGGGCCTCATTTTCCCATTTTTCTTTTCCCGCAAGAAAATATTGGAAAGGAATTCACCTGGTTCATGATTACAAACCAGAATAGCCCCTTTATCAATCAGTTCTTGTACTTCAAAATCCACGAGTTGTGATTCCTCGGATGAAAACTGCAGAGGAGAAGGTGGCCGACGTTGAATGGGTGAAGACAGAAACTCTATTTCATATCCTTTCACAGCTTGTAAAATAAATCTATCATGAGTCAGTTTCTCCCATTCAGAGAGAAAATGTTGAGTTCTGCCACCAGGTTTTTACATACTTATATTTACTTCCTGTCCTGTTGGTATGCAAACTTTTGGTTGCCTCTGTATGGTCTCCTGTAGTTTGACGACCTTTCTGACCGTCGCTGTCGGCCCTGGTTGTATTGATTTGACGACAGAGGATGCTGATTGTAATAAGGGCGCCTGCCTAAAAAAGGACCAGAACCTCTATTTCTGAAGCCTCTACCTCTATTTTGAAAGGTTACCCTGGTGACCTCTCCTGCTTTTTTAATCTCCTGGGAGACATTATCACCAAATAAATTGAGGGTAATTGGTCTGTCAGGTGCACACAAAGCCTTGAATGGATTGCTAAAATTAGGTTTTATTAACAGTCGTCGTTTAACAGACACATAGTGAATGGCTGAATCCATCAGGGTAATACCATCAGTCAAGTTTGTTTTAGCATTTTCTAGAGTATCATTAAACTTCTGACTTAGCTTTTGGTTGTTTAATTTCCCAATAGTGTGTTTTATTTCCTTTAAATTGTCAATCATTTTTAAGAGTGGTGTCATAGCATGAGCCATAATTTTGTGGGTATCTTGTAGCTGACAATCACGTGTCCTGGTGTGACCATCCAGCTTTTGCCAGAATTCAGAATTAAATTTGGGTGCTGATATCAGCTTACAGTTTTGGGGAACAGGATGTTTGGTAATTATATCAGTTATATCTGATTTAATTGTTGTAGTTTTGTTAGCAAAATGTGCTATTGTTGTATTTACTTCCTGCCCATATTTTATATCATCAGGAAAAAGTTTTGGTAAATTCAAAAAATCATCCTCTGACAAGTTGTCGACATCTGATCCATTGTGATCAGAATGTGTCCTGTGTGAGTTATCACTGGGCAAAGATCCATGTTGGCCCTCTGAATCAGAGCCAAACAAATCATGAACTGCTGCCTGTGTATCAACCAAATTTGTCGCAGAATTTTGATCAGAAGTATGTGTAATAGTATCATTATTCAATCTCGACCTCTTTTGAGGTAGATAAGTTTTATGTTTTCGTTTTTTAGCAGACTGGGACGAACTCCCCTGCACTACTTTCGATTTCGATACTTCCGTATTTACCCGTCTGAATCGATCCGGATCACAGCGTGATGCCGTATTTTCAATATTTGTCACAGAACGACTGCGTCGTGCCTGTTTAGAGGGGATAACATCCTCCTCCTTATCACCACAAACATCGGATGGGTCAGCGACCTCACCCACAGTGATTTGTAAATTGCTCTTCGAGCCATACCCACTGAACTCGCCACTGGAAGCTGCGTCAGAGGCAAACATATTTAAAATTTTACTATCAGTGGAACTATCAGTATCAAGTAAATTTTCCGATTCAGAATCTGATGTCGAATCAAGAAGAATGGAATTTTATAAGCAGAACTATCGCTGCAGCTACTATTAGAGGATGACATGATCGAAATGGAACGGTAAGTCGCTCAAAATAAAAAGACAACGCTTTCCACCTGAGCTGAGTATTTATAGTGTTTGTGCGTGACCTTCAAACTTTAGTGCTTTGAAGTGAGCTGGAACGGTAATCCTGTGCAAAATAATATGCCAGTGTTACATCCGAGAAGCCGGAAGGCTTTATGGAAAAGAATTAATATTTGTCCAGCTCCCAGTCTGAATTTTCCACTATTTTCACATGTGAACACTTCCTCTGATACTTGCTAATCCTAACAAATGACATTAGTGAAAACTATAAATATGAAGAAATTGACATTTTGTTGATAAAACACATCTATTAACCCATTTACCCAATGTAATGGCCAAAACCGACCAGCGCTATTCACAAAAATTTTTATTATTTTTTCATTTTTTGACTAAAAAACGTAGGTTATGACCCCTCTTTGGAACGAGCTCATTCCAATGAGGGGTCATAACCTATATTTTGAGGCAAAAAATGAAAAAAATTAGTTATTCAAGAATTTTGTTTGAAAATGACATCTGCTTTTCATGTTAGGTAAAGGGTTAAACATAAGATAAAGATAAACTATATTGCATTACTGCAACAAATGGATATAGCACAGGATACAGGATCCAAGATGTTTATACAATATAGCATTAAAAAACATTTAAGGTTTACAAATACAGCTTAACAAGTCATTCAACACAATGTTATAACCTCAAACCCCAATTACATTTTTATACCTATGTTTTGGAGACTAACATTATACACAAAATTATTAAACATATCTTACTTCACCAGAAAAATACATTTGATATGGATATACAAAAACTACAAGAATTTTAACCCTTATGGGACTGGAGATTTTTATACATTTTTGCTATACTTTGATAGTCTACCTTCAGTGGCTTTGCAGTTGTTTCTAGTCAAGTCTTGGCTGCCTTCAGTGGCAGCCAAGACTTGCCTCGAAATAACTGACAAGATACTTAGAAAACAAGTTTTTAGTTTACCCAAACAATGCATGTTGGAGCACCTGTTTCTTTGCATTAAAAAGTAATCAAAGTTGGAATTGGCCCCATAAGGGTTAAACAAACAAAATAAAGATTTTCAAACCAAATTCTGATAAAATACGGACTATAAAAAAGAAACATATTCAACCATTCAAAACTGCTTCTGAATGGAATTGTTTAAAGCAGTAAAACATTTGAGGGGAGGTTCAGTAATAATTTATTCCTACATCCCCATTTAACACTATGTGCAAACATATTGTTTTGTGCAATGGATTAAAATAGCTAACGACAAAAACAACAAGAGGCCCCACGTGGCCTTAATCGCTCACCTGACAAAGTGACTCTAAGAAGTATTTTAGGTCACCTTCACCATGTCATGCCTCATCAACATTAACTGGTTGAGTGATAGATTTTGTTTGAAGTTCAACATTTGTTACCTAAAATTAGTTTTATTTAAAATCAATGGTGTGTGGCCAATCTCCAATGATTTTTAATAAAGCAAATTTATCTCTGCAGACAAACTGGTTTAGCATGAAGCACAAACAAGGAATGTGAAGAGATAGCCTTGGACATCTCTCCCCAACTGTGGATATCTTCCATCTTCTACATGTATATATTTGCATGCAAGAAAACAAAAATTTTCACAAATTTTATTTTTTTTTATCATCATTGGAACAAGCTCAAACAGCTTATTCCAATAGGGGTATGGGAAGATCAGGTATATTTTTGAGACAGAAATGTGAATATATAAATAATGGTGTTTTTTTGTGAATGATGCTGGAGAATTTTGCGTAAAGATATGGTAAATGGTTTGTTCTAGATACAGAATGATGCAAAAGTATTTAAATTTGATTAGGCAAGTTGTTCCTATAATGCATTTAAAAATTGAAGTAACTGTTTTTTTGCTGACGAACTTTTAGATGTGTGTGTCTGTGTTTGTGTGTGTGTGTGTGTTTGTGTGTGTGTGTGTGTGTGTGGGGGGGGGGGGGGTAAGAGTGTTCTTGCAAACAAAATTCCTGAATAAATGGAAAATTTTATTTTTTGTGTGAAAGACATAGTGCGTGAATGTTGATTGGAACAGCTTAGAGAGCTCATTTTAATGTGAAGTCATAAAGCTGTGTTTTACGTACGAAATTCTGGAATAACTAAAAAAATTGCTTTTCTGACTCAAAAAGCATGGTGTGCGACCTCTCAGTGGAATGAGCTCAAAAAGCTCATTCCAATGGGGTATTTACAAGCGATAAGTACATGTATGTTTAAGAGACAAAAATTAAAATTTGAATAGCGATTTTTGCGAAGAATGCTGACAAGTTTTGGCAGTTATGCTGGTAAAAAGGTAAGATATGCAAAGTGGTTGTTTTTTAGAGGCGACATTTAATTAAGGGGAATTAACCCTTGATTACTGAGGTAACTTCTAAAAGTACTGAAATTTCATGAAGCAATGTGAATAACAGACAACAGTTGCCTAAAAATTTCATGAATAACTAAAATTTTTATTCCTTTGTCTCGAAAACATGGCATATGACCTTTGTTGGAATGAGCTGAATGCGTGTGTTCCAATGAGGGGTCATAAAATTTGAACGAAGATTTGTGTGAATAATGCATTAGTACTGCTAGATTTGGGTAAACGGTTCACCCTGGATACCACCCCTTCTATAGTAGATCTTTTCTGCAAATTTTGTCTAAGATTCTATCAACTTTACAAATAAATACGTTCATGAATCACAATCAGATCCACCCTACAATGTTGCATACCAAATATCAAAAGATTCTGCCTGCTGGATCTGGAGAAGAAGATTTTTTAAGAAATATGCCTGAAACGCACTAAGTTAAAATTTGGGCTCCTATACGGAGCCCAAATATAAACCCAGGGGGCCGATTTGAACAAACTTGAATCAGATCCACCCCACAATGTTGCTTACCAAATATGAAAAGATTCTGAAGCTGGATCTGGAGAAGAAGATTTTTTAAGAAATTTGCCTGAAATGCACTAAGTTCGAATTCGAGCTTCTATAGTGAGCCCAAATATGAAACTAGGAAGCCGATTTGAACAAACTTGAATCAGATCCACCCCACAATGTTGCATACCAAATATCAAAAGATTCTGCCTGCTGGATCTGGAGAAGAAGATTTTTTAATAAATTTGCCCGAAATGCACTAAGTGCGAATTCGGGCTTCTATATTAAGCCCAAATATGAATCCAGGGGGCCGATTTGAACAAACTTGAATCAGATCCACCCCGCAATGTTGCATACCAAATATCAAAAGATTCTGCCTGCTGGATCTGGAGAAGAAGATTTTTGAAGAAATTTGCCTGAAATGCACTAAGTGCGAATTCGGGCTTCTATATTAAGCCCAAATATGAATCCAGGGGGCCGATTTGAACAAACTTGAATCAGATCCACCCCGCAATGTTGCATACCAAATATCAAAAGATTCTGCCTGCTGGATCTGGAGAAGAAGATTTTTGAAGAAATTTGCCCGAAATGCACTAAGTTTGAATTCGAGCTTCTATAGTGAGCCCAAATATGAATCCAGGGGGCCGATTTGAACAAACTTGAATCAGATCCACCCCGCAATGTTGCATACCAAATATCAAAAGATTCTGCCTGCTGGATCTGGAGAAGATGATTTTTTAAGAAATTTGCCTGAAATGCACTAAGTTCGAATTCGAGCTTCTATAGTGAGCCCAAATATGAATCTAGGAAGCCGATTTGAACAAACTTGAATCAGATCCACCCCACAATGTTGCATACCAAATATCAAAAGATGCTGCCTGCTGGATCTGGAGAAGAAGATTTTTTAATAAATTTGCTTGAAATGCACTAAGTTCAAATTTGGGCTCCTATACTGAGCCCAAATATACACCCAGGGGGCCGATTTGAACAAACTTGAATCAGATCCACCCCACAATGTTGCTTACCAAATATGAAAAGATTCTGCCTGCTGGATCTGGAGAAGAAGATTTTTTAAGAAATTTGCATGAAATGCACTAAGTTCAAATTCAAGCTTCTATAGTGAGCCCAAATATGAATCTAGGAAGCCAATTTGAACAAACTTGAATCAGATCCACCCCACAATGTTGCATACCAAATATCAAAAGATTCTGCCTTCTGGATCTGGAGAAGAAGATTTTTTAAGAAATTTGCCTAAATGCACTAAGTTCGAAATCGGGCTCCTATACTGAGCCCAAATATGAACCCAGGGGGCCGATTTGAACAAACTTGAATCAGATCCACCCTACAATGTTGCATACCAAATATCAAAAGATTCTGCCTGCTGGATCTGGAGAAGAAGATTTTTTAAGAAATTTGCCTGAAATGCACTAAGTTCGAAATCGGGCTCCTATTCTGAGCCCAAATATCAACCCAGGGGGCCGATTTGAACAATCTTGAATCAGATCCACCCCACAATGTTGCTTACCAAATATGAAAAGATTCTGCCTGCTGGATCTGGAGAAGAAGATTTTTTAAGAAATTTGCCTGAAATGCACTAAGTTCGAATTCGGGCTTCTATAGTAAGCCCAAATATGTATCCAGGGGGCCGATTTGAACAAACTTGAATCAGATCTACCCCGCAACATTGCATACCAAATATCAAAAGATTCTGCCTGCTGGATCTGGAGAAGAAGATTTTTGAAGAAATTTGCCTGAAATGCACTAAATTCGAATTCGAGCTCCTATAGTAAGCCCAAATATGAATCTAGGGAGCCGATTTGAACAAACTTGAATCAGATCCACCCTACAATGTTGCATACCAAATATCAAAAGATTCTGCCTGCTGGATCTGGAGAAGAAGATTTTCAAAGAAATTTGCCTGAAATGCAGTAAGTTCAAATTTGGGCTCCTATACTGAGCCCAAATATAAACCCAGGGGGCCGATTTGAACAAACTTCAATCAGATCCACCCCACAATGTTGCATACCAAATATCAAAAGATTCTGCCTGCTGGATCTGGAGAAGAAGATTTTTTAAGAAATTTGCCTGAAATGCACTAAGTTCGAAATCGGGCTCCTATACCGAGCCCAAATATGAACCCAGGGGGCCGATTTGAACAAACTTGAATCAGATCCACCCTACAATGTTGCATACCAAATATCAAAAGATTCTGCCTGCTGGATCTGGAGAAGAAGATTTTTTAATGTTTTTCCCATTGCCTACAGTGTTAAAAAGTGCTGACTCAGCACTTTTTCAAAGTCCCGAAACTGTACCCTATGATAAAACCGATGGCAATTTGTTTTTACCAATCCTTTCTGTTGGTCCTAAGGAAGCTGCACACCAAATAAAAATTCTCAGTGCCGTGCAGTTTTGGAGATATGGGCGTTTTAAATTTTTTCTATTTTTAGCTCCTGCGGTTCCCACGGGGCTGCGGGAAAATTTTTTTTTGCATAAATCAAGTACTCATGACCCAATAAGCCCTCACATAAAATTTGGTTCAAATCAGCCTCTCGGTTTGGAAAATAGAAATTTTGGGCGGGGCAAAAAATTTTGCCCCTCTCATAACAACGTCAAGTATAGCCCCGCAAACTTCTCTTGAACAAATCTGAGTCTACACTTCAAAAGGAAGCTGCACACCAAATATCAAGTCTCTGCTACTGCTGGTTCATGAGAAGAAGATTTACAAAGATTTTGGTGCCCCTTGGGGGTGTGGCACCACCCAGGAGGAGGGGCAACTTCATTTGAACAAATCTGAATTGGCATTAGGTAATAAACATTTAGCCAACATTTGAATAAAATTGGGCTAGTGGTTTAGGAGGAGAAGTCGATAATGTAAAGTTAACGCCGGACGGACGACGACGGACGCCGGACGACGGACGCCGGACGCCGGACAGAAAGTGATTAGTAAAGCTCCCCTTGAGCTTCGCTCAGGTGAGCTAAAAACAATGGACACCAATTAATGGAATACTGGTTAGAACAACGTCTATTATCACATATTTCTTCTTGCTGCATGATTTTACTTGTTACATGCAAGATGACTCCCTGATACAAGATGGCTCCCTGTTAACCCTTTACCCAACACACACGATATCAAAATTTATTGTTTTTTTTTAATTTTTCAAAAAATGTCAACAGAACCATATAATGTGACCCTCCACTGGAACGAACTCAACAAGCTCGTTCCAATGAGGGGTCACGTAATATGGTTTTGTTGAAATGTTTTGAAAAATATATTATTTTCAACTGCTTAATTTTCTAAATTATGTGAGCAGATAGAGCTGATTCATTAGGTGAAGGGTTATTTATTTATTTACTGGTGTTTAAGGTCACATATTTTTGCACAATGGCTAATCATTACCAAAACATGAGTATCAACTCGAGACCAGGGGTGAGCGTTAATAAGCCATGTTGCCTAATTTAGAGAGGGTTTGCACCTCCCAAGAATTGGTGCCTATTTTACCAGTAAAACAGAGCCTGTTTACCGCAGTGAACAGGTACTGCTTCACTTCTCGGGGTTCCCGCGGGGAGGTGAAGGGTTAATTGTTTACTTTCTAACAGAAATTTGTGGCGTAAATATCAAATATTCCATGCTTCAAAAACATAATTCGAATTAGCAATTACTTAATGACTGGTGTTTAAGGTCATTTTCAACATCTATAGCTATATTTTTACTGCAACAGAAGTATAAAGTCAAGTTCAGCCAATCATTTATACTTACGCCAACTTTAGAGGACCCCAGATGTTGGTTACTGGGTTCAATTTTACCAGTAAAACATAACATGTTTACCACTCTAAAAATGCACTGCTCCACTACTGGGATATTTATATTTATTTATTTATTTATTCATAGGTGTTTAAGGTCACATACTGGGATATTTCTGTTGAAGAATTCATTATTTGGTAAAGGTGTAGTATAGGACACTCTGCAGTTCATAAGAAAAATAAACAGTTTTGGCAACCTTTTTCAAGTTTCTTTTCATTCTCGAAAAAGATTTTTGAGTGAAAAAAACTCATGTTTACCCACATTTATCATTTATTTTAACTATTTTCAATTGGACTGCTTGGTTGTTTTCAGCAACACAGCCGTCATTTTCAGGTACATTTCACATTTTCTTGCAATGGGTTTGTCTGTTCCTTTGCATAAGAGTTTGATTTCTTCAGTAGTATCAGAGATACTACATTGTTTATTTGCATTCAAAACCTTGTATTGAATGATTATGTTGGTGTATGAACTGCAGGCAAATATATACTGTTTCATGTAATGGAATATGGCCCAAGTAGAGGTAAGGGTCAGGGCAGAAAAGAGTAGAGTTAGCTAACCCAAACCCTTACTACTCTGACACTAAACTCTACAGAGGCATAACTGTATCAAACTGCTCACAATATTTGCTCCCTTGTTAATTATTTATTGGTGTTTAAGGTCACATACTTATGAACAATGGCTAATTGTGACCGTGACAGTTTTATGGGTGGAGGAAGCCGGAGTACCAGGAGAGAACCACCAAGCATCGACAAGCAACTGTCAGCTCCTCAACATTCTAACTATGTTCAAGGGTTACAGTGGTTGAAGACATGTGCACCATTGACATGAAGTACGCCTTAGTACACGGCATCATCATGCCCCCATGCAGGCAACCTGCACCCTTGTTTCAACATTAATAAACACTGACTATTCAGGTCACAGATGAAATGTTTACTGCTGCTCAAGTCAGTACAACGCCTCAAGGATTTGAAAATAATTATAATATATTAACCCGTAGCACTCTGGTATTGCAACCAAATTTCTCCAATCACTCTGTTTTTTCTCATGTTTTTCTCATGTTTAACTATGAATTTAACCAATTATATCTTGATTGACAGAGCTCGCAGAGCTCTGTCAAACAAGATATATTATGTTAAATATCAAACTGCATTATGGGAAATATTTTCTGCTGAAGACTTTACTTTTTTGACATTAGAGTGCGGAGGGTTAATATTGTGGGTGACAGTGTTTTTTTTTTTTTACTACGTATATCAAAAACATAATTGAGAATGAAAAGAAACTCAAAAAGGCAGAAAAATGTTTTAGTTTTCTTATAAGCTGCAGGGAACCCTATTCTACTTCTTTATCCATTATTTGATCAACAGTATCTTGTTTGACAGAGGTATGAAGTCAAGTTCCACCAATCATTTATATTGTATTGTCCACTTAACCCTTCACCTAACGTAACGGCCAAAACCGGCCAGTGCTATTCTAAAAAATCACTAATTAATTTTCATTATTTTTTCATTTTTTGTCTCTAAAACATAGGTTATCGTCAAGTGCGTTCCAATGAGGAATCATAACCTATGTTTTTGAGACAAAAAATGAGTTATTCAAGAATTTTTTTTGCAAGTGTTGTCTACTTTTCATGTTATTCATGTTAGGTAAAGGGTTAAAGGGTTCTTACCCTCACACATCTCTTTTGGTCACTGTGTCCTATTACCAAACCTAACAGCAAAAAACAGTCAGCACAATCAAGCACTGTTCACAAAAAAAAAGCATTCAAATTTTATTATTAGCTCACCTGACTGAAAGTCAGGGTGAGCTTTTCTGATCACTTTTCCTCCGTCGTCCGTCGTGAAGGTGGTGTTTGGGCCTTTTTCTCCCAAACCACTGGCCGCATATTAATGAAATTTCATGTGAGTAGAGGTTATACAAGGGCATTTTGATTTTTATCCAAATTAGGTTTCAGCTCATATTGAGCAGAGGTGTGGGGAAAAAATGGCTAAATTTTTTGAAAATCTTCTTCCAATGAACCACCAGTAGTAGAGACTTGATATGTGGTATACAGAGTCCTTTTGAGGTTTAGAATCAAGTTTGTTCAAGAGAAGTTTGTCGGGCATTATTTGCCTTCGTTATGGGAGGGGCAAAAATTTTGGCCACACCTAAAATTTCTATTTTCAGAACCGTGAGGTCGATTTGAACCAAATTTGATATAAGATGATAATGGGTCATAAGTAGTTGATTCATGCAAAAAAAAATTTTCTCATTGCCCCGTGGGAACCTCGGGAGCTAAAAATAGGAAAAACCTTAAAACTGCCATACCTCCAAAACTACACGGCACAGAGAATTCTTATTTTGTATAAAGCTTACTTTTATCCAGTAGAATAGAGTGGTTAAAAAAAATCCCTATCGGTTTGATCACAAGGTACTTTTTTCAGGACTTTGAAACAGTGCTATTTGTAGTGTAATGGAAAAAAGATTAAAAAATCTTCTTCTCCAGATCCAGCATGCAGAATCTTTTGATATTTGGTATGCAACATTGTAGGGTGGATCTGATTCAAGTTTGTTCAAATCGGCCCCCTGGGTTCATATTTGGGCTCAGTATAGGAGCCCGATTTCTAACTTAGTGCATTTCAGGCAAATTTCTTCAAAAATCTTCTCCAGATCCAGCAGGCAGAATCCTTTGATATTTGGTATGCAACATTGTGGGGTGGATCTGATTCAAGTTTGTTCAAATCGGCTCCCTAGATTCATATTTGGGCTCACTATAGAAGCCCGAATTCGAACTTAGTGCATTTCAGGCAAATTTCTTAAAAAATCTTCTTCTCCAGATCCAGCAGGCAGAATCTTTTGATATTTGGTATGCAACATTGTGGGGTAGATCTGATTCAAGTTTGTTCAAATCAGCCCCCTGGGTTTATATTTGGGCTCAGTATAGAAGCTCGAATTCAAACTTAGTGCATTTCAGGCAAATTTCTTCAAAAATCTTCTTCTCCAGATCCAGCAGGCAGAATCTTTTGATATTTGGTATGCAACATTGTGGGGTGGATCTGATTCAAATTTGTTCAAATCACCCCCCCTGGATGCATATTTGGGCTCACAATAGAAGCTCGAATTCGAACTTAGTGCATTTCAGGCAAATTTCTTCAAAAATCCTCTTCTCCAGATCCAGCAGGCAGAACCTTTTGATATTTGATATGCAACATTGTGAGGTGGATCTGATTCAAGTTTGTTCAAATCAGCCCCCTGGATTCATATTTGGGCTCACTATAGAAGCCCTAATTCGAACTTAGTGCATTTCAGGCAAATTTCTTAAAAAACCTTCTTCTCTAGATCCTGCAGGCAGAATCTTTTGATATTTGGTATGCAACATTGTGGGGTGGATCTGATTCAAGTTTGTTCAAATCGGCTCCCTAGATTCATATTTGGGCTCACTATAGAAACTTGAATTCGAACTTAGTGCATTTCAGGCAAATGTCTTTGAAAATCTTCTTCTCAAGATCCAGCAGGCAGAATATTTTGATATTGGGTATGCACCATGCTTAGAGGGGTGAGATTCAAGTTTGTTCAAGCCAAGTCCCTGGGTTCATATTTGGGCTCACTGTGGTAGCCCGAATTATAACTTAGTTCAAAATGAGGAATTTTCTTTAAAAATCTTCTTCAGATCCAGCAGTCGGAATGTTTGGATATTTGGTATGCAGCATCCTTAGGGGGGTGAGATTCAAGTTTGTTCAAGCCATGTCCCTAGGTCCATATTTGGACTCACTGTGGGAACCCGAATGATAACTTAGTTCAAAGTGAGGAATTTTCTTTAAAAATCTTCTTCAGATCCAGCAGTCGGAATGTTTTGATATTTGCTATGCAGCATCCTTAGGGGGGTGAGATTCAAGTTTGTTCAAATAGGCTCCCTAGATTCATATTTGGGCTCACTATAGAAGCCCAGAATCTTTTGATATTTGGTATGCAACATTGTGGGGTAGATCTGATTCAAGTTTGTTCAAATCAGCCCCCTGGGTTTATATTTGGGCTCAGTATAGAAGTTCGAATTCGAACTTAGTGCATTTCAGGCAAATTTCTTAAAAAATCTTCTTCTCCAGATCCAGCAGGCAGAATCTTTTGATATTTGGTATGCAACATTGTGGGGTAGATCTGATTCAAGTTTGTTCAAATCAGCCCCCTGGGTTTATATTTGGGCTCAGTATAGAAGCTCGAATTCAAACTTAGTGCATTTCAGGCAAATTTCTTCAAAAATCTTCTTCTCCAGATCCAGCAGGCAGAATCTTTTGATATTTGGTATGCAACATTGTGGGGTGGATCTGATTCAAATTTGTTCAAATCACCCCCCCTGGATGCATATTTGGGCTCACAATAGAAGCTCGAATTCGAACTTAGTGCATTTCAGGCAAATTTCTTCAAAAATCCTCTTCTCCAGATCCAGCAGGCAGAACCTTTTGATATTTGATATGCAACATTGTGAGGTGGATCTGATTCAAGTTTGTTCAAATCGGCCCCCTGGATTCATATTTGGGCTCACTATAGAAGCCCGAATTCGAACTTAGTGCATTTCAGGCAAATTTCTTAAAAAACCTTCTTCTCCAGATCCTGCAGGCAGAATCTTTTGATATTTGGTATGCAACATTGTGGGGTGGATCTGATTCAAGTTTGTTCAAATCGGCTCCCTAGATTCATATTTGGGCTCACTATAGAAACTTGAATTCGAACTTAGTGCATTTCAGGCAAATGTCTTTGAAAATCTTCTTCTCAAGATCCAGCAGGCAGAATATTTTGATATTGGGTATGCACCATGCTTAGAGGGGTGAGATTCAAGTTTGTTCAAGCCAAGTCCCTGGGTTCATATTTGGGCTCACTGTGGTAGCCCGAATTATAACTTAGTTCAAAATGAGGAATTTTCTTTAAAAATCTTCTTCAGATCCAGCAGTCGGAATGTTTGGATATTTGGTATGCAGCATCCTTAGGGGGGTGAGATTCAAGTTTGTTCAAGCCATGTCCCTAGGTCCATATTTGGACTCACTGTGGGAACCCGAATGATAACTTAGTTCAAAGTGAGGAATTTTCTTTAAAAATCTTCTTCAGATCCAGCAGTCGGAATGTTTTGATATTTGCTATGCAGCATCCTTAGGGGGGTGAGATTCAAGTTTGTTCAAGCCATGTCCCTAGGTCCATATTTGGACTCACTGTGGGAGCTTGAATTGTAACTTAGTTCAAAATGAGGAATTTTTCGTTAAAAATCTTCTTCTTCAGATCCAGCAGTCAGAATGTTTTGATATTTGATGTGCAGCATCCTTAGAGGGGTGAGATTCAAGTTTGTTAAAGCCAAGTCCCTGGTTTCATATATGGGCTCCCTGTGTGAGCCCGAATTATAACTTAGTTCAATATGAGGAATATTCTTTAAAAATCTATTTTTTTTTTTAGATCCACTGGTCAGAATCTTTGGATATTTGGTATAAGCTTTTCTTAGGCGGAGCAGAAGCAACTTGTTGAAATCAATTCTCTGGGTTGATATTTAGGCTACCAGGTCAGGTGAGCGCCCTCAGGCCCCTTGGGGCCTCTTGTGTTTTTAATTTTTGCTTTCAAAACATGGCTTATGACCACTTACTGAAACAAGCTCAATGTGCATGTTCTAATGAGTGGTCATAAGTCATGTTTTAGGGCAAAAATTGAAAACATAATAAAAACTGAACGGTTATTAGCTCACCTGACTAAAAGTCAGGGTGAGCTATTCTGATCACTTTTTGTGTGTACCCATCGTGAAGGTGGTGTTTGGGGCTTTTTCTCCCAAACCACCGGCCATTTTAATGAATAGTGGTTATATAGGGGCATTTGGGTTTTTCTTCAAATTGGGCTTCTGCTCATACTGAGGAGGGGGTGGGGGCCAATATGCCTCAATTTTTAAAAAAAATCTTCTTCTCATGAACCAGCTACAGCAGAGACTTGATATTTGGTATACAGCTTCCTTTTGAGGTGTAGACTCAAGTTTGTTCAAGAGAAGTTCGAGGGGCAATATTTGTCATCATTATGGGAGGGACAAGAATTTTTGCACCGCCCAAAATTTCTATTTTCCAAGCTGAGAGGCCGATTTGAACCAAATTTGACATGAAGTATTAATGGGTCATAAGTACTTGATTTATGCAAAAAATGTTTTTCCAAATGCCCTGCGGAAACCACAGGAAATAAAAATAGAAAAAATTAAACACCCATATCTCCAAAACTACACAGCTCTGAGAATTCTTATTTGATGTGAAGCTTCCTTAGGACCAACGGAATGGAATGGTCCAAAAAAAATTGCCATCGGTTTTATCATAGGGTACTTTTTAGAGACTTTGAAAAAGTGCTGAGTCAGCATTTTTTAACACTGTGGGTAATGGGAAAAACATTTAAGACTACTCTTCTCCCAAACCACTGCTCCAAAAGCTTTCAAATTTCACATATAATGTCTTTGGAAGATTGTTTCACAAGTTTATTGAAATCAAACCCCTGGGTCTATATTTGGGCTCTTTATGGGAGCCCAAATGTTTAAATTAGTGCAATATGAGGAATATTCTTTAAATATCTTCTTCAGATCCACCAACCAGAATCTTTGGATATTTGGTATGCAGCATCATTAGTGGGGTGAGATTCACGTTTGTTCAAGCCAAGTCTCTGGGTTCATATTTGGGCTCCCTGTGGGATCCCGATTTATAACTTAGTTCAATATGAGGAATTTTCTTTAAAAATCTTCTTCTTGTTCAGATCCAGCAGTCGGAATGTTTTGATATTTGGTATACAGCATCCTTAGGGAGGTGTGATTCAAGTTTGTTCAAGCCAAGTCTCTGAGTCCATATTTGGGCTCCCTGTGGGAGACCGAATTGTAACTTAGTTCAAAATGAGGAACATTCTTTAAAAATCTTCTTCCACACATCCACCAGCAAGAATCTTTTGATATTTGGTATACTGTATCGTTAGAGAGGTGTGATTAAAATTTGTTAAAGCCAAGTCACTGGATTCATATTTGGGCTCCCTGTGGGAGCCCAAATTATAACTTAGTTCAATATGAGGAATATTTACAAAATAAAAAAAAAAATAAAAAAAGTTGTCAGTGTCAGGTGTGCGCTCTCAGGCTCCTTGGCCTCTTGTTTTTGAGAACAGCGCCGACTGTTTTTTGCCAATAGAGTAGGTAAGGAGTGATGTAATATTCTATGATTTGGAAGTAAAATTTATAATAAAAAAACTGTTGCATGTGTTGTCTGCTATAAATGTTAGGTGTAACGGTTTTGGAAAACATTGTCAAACACGAGCAACGCGAAGCGTGGCATATGCCCCCTCCTGCAATACCATGGATAGCATTATGCCATCAAAAGCATGACATGTGCCTGTAGCAATCTGTACTAATATAAACAAGCATGGCAAAAATTATTTCAATCCAAAGTATGATGACAGAGCTAGAGCAGCAAATATGTTGAACGGACACATTTTTCAATCATCCCCTAAGTTAAACCAGGGCAAGTAACACTGTAAATGCTCATGCGAAGATATTAATTCTACTGTAGGATCTATTCCTCTACGCTGAGGAACAAGCATAGTAAAAATTATTTTAATTCAAAGTATGATGACAGAGCTGACAAGGGGAAATAACTCTGTAAATGTTTATGCAAAGATGTTAATTCTGCTGTAGGATCCATTCCCCATGTTGACGGACAAGCATGGCAAAAATTATTTGAATTCGACAAATAATGACCGTGCTAGAGCAGCAAATATGTTGGGCAGACACATTTTTCAATCATCCCCTAAGTTAAACAAAGGCAAATACCACTGTAAATGCTCATGCAAAGATATTAATTCTATTGTAGGATCCGTTCCACCATGCTGAGGAACAAGCATGGTAAAAATTATTTGAATTTAACGTATGATGACTGAGTTAGAACAGCAAATATGTTGAACAGACACATTTTTCAATAATAATCCCCTAAGTTAAACAAGGGAAAATAACTCTGTAAATGTTTACGCGAAGATGTTAATTCTGCTGTTGGATCCGTTCCCCAATGTTGACGGACAAGCATGGCAAAAATTATTTGAATCCGACAAATAATGACCGTGCTAGAGCAGCAAATATGTTGGACGGACACATTTTTCAATCATCCCCTAAGTTAAACAAGGGCAAATAACACTGTAAATGCTCATGCGAAGATATTAATTCTACTATGGGATCCGTTCTCCCATGCTGAGGAACAAGCATGGTAAAAATTATTTGAATTTAACGTATGATGACCGAGTTAGAACAGCAAATATGTTGAACAGACACATTTTTCAATAATAATCCGCTAAGTTAAACAAGGGAAAATAACTCTGTAAACGTTTACGCGAAGATGCTAGACAGAGCTAGAGCAGCAAATATGTTGGACGTACACATTTGCATTATGCACGAACGTACGAACATATGCAGCTCTACACTAGATACCCCCTCCGACCAAGTCACAGACATAATGAAATAATAATAATTATCGCAGGTACATATATGTTTATGTGCATACTGCCTTGTAACAGAAGTTTATTTTTGTATTCCTGAGTTCCTGTTAAATTCTGTATTTTTCTCAACCAGTTGGCTTATGCCTTAAAATTTATGAGTTGTTGTGTATTGGTTTATGCGAAACCGAGACTCCCAATCATAATGCAGTATTTGTTTTGTTCGGGGGGGAAATTTTCTATACAAGCTGCGCTTTCTGTCATTTCAAGTGTTCCACCTTTGCAGCATAAAAGCTTTAACCGAGCTGAGCAGTATAATAAACCTGGTAAGTTAGGTTTATTGGATATCTCTTCCCATAAAAGGGAGGCCCATTCAGTGTTCCATTAGAACCATAACACTGAATGGAATATAACATTTATGATGTAAAATTCCATGTTGCACATTTCTTCTACTAGGATCTGTAGGGCTGTTTACAGTAGGGGATGTCCAAGTAACGTAGCTGGGGGTGAAGTTGTTTCAGACCATTGTCATAGGGGGAAACCGTGGTATTCATTGGCCATGATTAAAATTTAATTTACTTTGTT
This sequence comes from Pictodentalium vernedei, assembly GCA_031216915.1. Lineage (NCBI taxonomy): Eukaryota > Metazoa > Mollusca > Scaphopoda > Dentaliida > Dentaliidae > Pictodentalium > Pictodentalium vernedei. The sequence continues at coordinate 188,504,206 of CM062292.1, read as the reverse complement.
TTTTTTTATATATATACATTTTGTTAAAATCTTTTTATTTATGCTTATACTTTGGCTATTGTTATTAAATATACCACGTAAAACTGATCTGCCATGTTCTTTTTCTCTTACAAGCTCCAAATCACATGAATCTGAAGAACAGGGTTCTGATCATCGTATTTCTATATACTAATGTGAAACATTAGCACCCTGTTACATTAGGTAAACCTTTATAAAAAGGAAGTTTAGTCAACGTAACTGTTTTGTTAAACAGTTCATCAAAAAGCATTAGTCATTGTTATCAAGATTCTAACTTTTCATGAAAGAATCAGATATATGTGTCTTCAAAATTTGATAGCCATGTCTAATGTCCTTTTTTATTGTATTCACAAGCATGGCAGACAATCATGTCTTGAAAACTGGGCCTAGACCACAGATTACTACTAAACATATGTGAAAGCTCTGGAGGATGGATCCATATACCACACCTGGCAAGCAAAACAGAAATTATATTACAGGTCTGATGTTCACAAGCAATGAACAAGAAGAGGAAACAATGAACAAGAATAAGCAGCAGGTGGATTACCTGAAAGAAGTTCTGGAACAATGGAAAAGGGTGTGCCAAAGGAATTGCTTGCTGCTGTATTTAAGAGACAAAATCTAAAATAACAATCACTGTGGTTACTTTTTCTTAAAACATGTGAAAACTTGATTGCTCACATCTAGATATTATCCAAAACAAGTACATGAAATTTCAAAGTCACTGGTTGCAGGATGCAGACTGTATGGATTGCTGAATGTCAATAAGAGCCTGCAAATGATTTGTCTATCAATCTGATGAGGGATACAGGCTGTAGAGTATACCAAAGCAATTGCCACTGATTTACCTAACATAACACCCATGATTTACAAATGGAGCAGTTGAAAAGCTTTTTTTTAAATTTCCAGAAAACCATATCATGTGACCCCCTCGTGGAACAAGCTCATTCCAATACTAATATAATTTTGTTGAAATCTTTTGAAAAAACCTCAAAACGATTCAAATAACAAACTTTGGTATCTTGTGCATTGGGTTATTGTTAACAGGCAAAATACAAGATGGCTGCAACATGTGGAAATTTTTTTTCCATGAAGATGTGGCAAAACTCAATAGCTCATATTTATATGCCATTCCAAACAAGCATATGAAATTTATAAACCATAGAATGAAGGCTGTTGGGTGTGTCAAAGAATTTAACAGTAAAATTAAAGATGGCTACAAGTGATCAAGTCTCTGACCCATCTGGTTCTGGAGTTCACAAGGATAATTAGCTGACCTGGAACATGACACATAAGTACCCACACATTCTCATTGCTTGCCTGCTCTTGTAACTCCTTTCCAAGCTTGTACACTTTAACTGAATGAGTTCCGCCTCAATTCCAATCCAAGCAACCACTGCTGAGTTGTCCACAAAAAGCAAAACATGATAAACCACCAAGTTCCTTCTGGTTGTTAGACAGGTTCCAGAATGAGCCAACACGATAAAAGAAAGTTGCTCATTTATCCAGGTGGCTAGAATCCACTTAAGAACTTGATCAGGATAAATCAACTGGGTGACCTTAATCACCAGAGATCAGTCTTGTAAATGAAGTGTGATGCATCAATCAAAGAATCTTCTTCACATGTTTTGTGTTGCAGGCATGTGTAAGTGATAAATTCATGAGAATCTTGAGTAACACATTTAAGGAGGCTTGCAAACTTTCAAAATGTTCCAATGGAATACAAGTAGCCAACAAATAGATGACATGGTTATCCAGAAATAGTACACTCAACATCTCTCTGGATAATAAGTACAACAGAGCAGATCATTGTAGGGTCCAATTGTGACATGAGTGGATCCCTGGAATTGTAGGCATAACTCCACAAAGGAAGCAAAAAGGACTTACTCTGGCAAAGAAAGCATTCTTCATAGCCTTCAATATTACCCTTGAGTCTGAACTAAAAAAAAAACACTTGTGCAACCTTTGCCAATGCGTGTGGAGGCTGAAACCTGATTTATGCGCTGGCAATACTCTGAAAGAAAGTAAGGCCAAGCCAAAGTTTTGGCAGGTCTGAGTCAAGAGTTGGATTGCATTTCTGGAGACAATAAGAAACGTGATATTACCACTTCCTTGAAACCTAAAAGTACATGGTCATGACCCTCAGGATAGCTGAAATCACCATGTAAAGTTCATTGTTAAATCTTCTTGGCTTGAAGGGAAAGCTCAGATGTCTAAGGAGTTTGTCCTCGAACGAGTTTAACAGGAAGCAATCACTCAGGTAGCAAGTTCTCCAGGTCTCAGATTTATAATGTTATGTAGAGTTAATTCCCTTGGATAGTAGATAAAAAAAAAAGGAGAGAAAACAAGAGAGAATGCTGCTAAAAATAAAGACGATTGTGCTTGGAAATGAAGGATGTTTATTTTGAATTTCGTAATTTTAATTGTAGAAACTTTCCCGATTAATATGGCTCAGAAGCCAAATGAATCCATATTTGATTTATACAAGATTATATAAGTTTTCTACCGGCAGAATTTGTAGTGCAGTTTGCACACTTATCATGTTCGTGTTACATGTGCATTTGCAGTGCTGGACTTTGCCTGCAACAATGAATGAAAGCAATCCATGTTTTTAATCTTAAAATGCTGATTTTAAATGATACTTTCGAACAATATCCTTCAAGATCGCCCCATTTTCAAATGGTACCAGTCAGTACACCTGTTACTTTTGGTTCTCTTCACAGTTATACTGTACCAGTTAGCGCAAGTTCAACAAGTGCAGCCAGTGGCAATATGTCTTTGATTTGTACCAAACCAACAATGGGTATGTTGGACAAGACTATTAAACAATTTCTGGGTTCATGCATGAGAATGCACAGAAGTTTCTAGATGAGTTCCATTCATTCTTATTATTGACAAATATTGAACCAGATAGACATGACTTTTCACCTTCATTTACAAGGCTCAGCACAGGTGAGGTTTGCTTTATTACCAGACCAGAAATCATCATGGCCTGCTCTGAAAGCAGCATGTATAACTGAATACAGTAACTTGTTATTGAATCCATCATTAATTGCTCAAGAAGCTGCTTGTTGTATCCAACTATTGTTCATCAGGCATTACAAAGGTGACCAAAAACGGTTAAGGAAGGAGATTGCAGGGTAATAAAGAAAATAAAAAAGTTGATTCATGTACTTGAATGTCTGCTTACAAATTTATTTATTGTTTTCCTGAAGAGAACACTACATAAATGGCGAAGAGTATGCAATTACAGAAATATACAATGGATCTTGGAACTGCATAAACATTTTGTGAATGTTCATGATAAACAAACTATTACCAGAAATTGCATCCTTTTTCCCAATTTCGAGCAACACGTTTTTGTATGTTCTGCTTGTTATGGAAAGCAAACGCTTGAAAATTTTAACAGCTATATGTCAATATAATTATTGCCGTGATGACTAATTTATGACCTCTATCAAGTTTTCTGCCAACACCTGGAAATCCTACTATATCATGGCATCAATGGCAAAGCATGTTCAAAACCTACTTGACTGTAATTGATGCTGATGGATACACTTGTGAACAAAAAGAAGCCATACTTTTGCATTGTTTAGGCATTGAGGGCCAACATATATTCAAATCATTAACTTTAGTTCCTGAACAGGGGGTGTAGATAACATTGATAGGTGTAAAAAAAACATTTAGAGCAAGTTGTAAATGTTGTTGCTGAAAAATACCGATTGAGGCAGCAAAATCAACAGCAAGGTGAAGATGATACATGATCAACTTGTTGAAAAAACCAGTGTTAACCATATTCATGAATGCTTACCTTTAGAACAAAATTTAGTGCTTCCAAGATGACATTCTTATCTATGCAGCAAACACTGCAGAGCACGATCAAACTCTTGCAAAAGTGATAGACATTCTTCTTCAAGAAGGCCTTCACCATAAAAGAGATAAATGTACATTCAGACATAACTCAGTAACTTACTTTGGGCACACATTATCTGCTAAAGGACTTATGCCTACTTCAGCATTAGTTGATGCTATTAGTCCAGTCAATCTGATACTTAACCCACAAGAAACTGCTATACAAAAGATTTTGCTAAATAACAACATACTAAAAATCCCACAACGGAAAATTATGTTTTTGATGACTTTTTTCTTCGCGAGAAAATAAAAATAGTCAAATTATATTCCAACCTCCAAGAAATTGTTAAACAAATGTTTGTACTATTTTGGGGCAGGAATTAGTATGCAAAATAACATATAGAATATCCCCAGTAATCCCATCATGGGAAAATGGTTATTTTGGGGTGAAAACATTTAAAAATACAATAAAAATGCAAAAATTGGAATTTGCTCAATATTGATTAAAAGAGTTCAAATAACATTCATTTACGTGGTACTTAAATCAAAATAATCGTGTACAATATTATACTTGAAATCCCAATTACTGAACACAAGAAAATGGGTAATTTTGAGGTGAAAATTGTGAAAAAGTAAATAAGATATACGAAAATTGGAATTTCACCACGACTCGTTCAAACAGTTCCAAGCACAAACACTGTCATTGTATTATACACACGATTTTTAGGGTAAAATGTTTTTAAAATTACCTTTATATATCAATGTCATATATAAATAATAAACATAAGATAATAACTGCTGCAATGTCAATGCAGATAATCGGAAGATCTGATAAATGGTTCTGCCGCTATGCAAAATAAGATTTCCATATTATCTGCATTGACATTACAGCAGTTATTATTATCCTGGCATTTCCCACACACATTTGAACAGGTGAGTTGGGGGGTGGGGGAGGGTGGGGGGGTGCAACTACACCTTGACATCTCGCAACCTGTGGCACAGTTACACCTTATCATCTCTATCGAGGTCTTTGGTGCAGGTGGAAGGTCAGGGCTGAGTGACACAAACTTTCCATCTGGAATTTTCCACCCCACTGACAAGTATCTGCACTTCTCCATGACCAAATTTGCACTTTACGGTGTTTGTAAACTATTATAATACTTCGCAGCAGGCTGTGCACGGGTAGGTTTTCTGGCTTAAAGAAATATAAAGGCCATGACCCTGTATTAACCAGTAGTCTATTTCGACAAGTATATGGAGATATTCAGATTCTTTCCCTCCAAATACCAACACCATAGCTTCATAGCCAAAACGTTCAGCTTCTCCCATTGTCAATGACGGATTGGGAAATTTCCATGGAGTTACAAAGTATTTCTAGTTAATTACGTTTCCAAGGAGCGTGCATGTGCTAAAAGTGACGGTCACATAAAGTTTTGCCAACTCGGTGACTTCAAGATTTGAACACTTCTCTCCAATAATCATACTAAAATGGTAAGTGAAATAAACTTATTAAAGAAAGAAAGTTTTTGCCAATCACGACTGACCTTCCACCTGCACCAATAAAGACCTTGCTGAAGATGATAAGATGTAATAATGCCACAGGTTGCGAGATGTCAAAGTGTAGCTGCCAAAAAATACTCACATATTCAAATAATAATAATTCTTCAACCCTCTGCTAATTTGTCCTGGTCCTCTAACGAGTAGGCCTGCAATATATATATATCCAGTTCACAGCCAGGCTATTCCACCCCCTCTCTCCCTCCTAATCTCTCAGCATTCAGTAAATGAAAGTGTCAATAACACTGTAGCTCAACTTGACAAACTTGAACTTGTTAAGTTATAAATGAAATGGCAAAATTGAAGATCATTGGTACCAATGTTATTTGATGAAATTTCAACATAACAGCATTGTGTGTGCACAACGTCAGAGTAATCCATGCATTTTTAAATGTAAACTGTAAGACTGGCTAAAGGAAGAGTGATGATACACAAATGCAGTATGTTCAGAGATTATTGTAAATGGCAACTTTTTTCACAGAAATGAATGCTTATCAATAGCTCTTATCTAAAGGTCTTGCCTAATGAGCACACCAAGTTCAAAAACAATCCTATGATAAATGTGACCTGCAGGCCATGTCAAAGAATGTTGATGCACAAATGCAATAAATTCAAAGATTGTTGCTAACAGCAACAGTTTTTGATGGAAATGAAAAGAAAATCAATAGCTTCTATCTTTGTCACCCTGCATAAGCTTACAAAGTTTCAAAACAACCTGATAATGAATGTGCCCTCGGAGGCATGCCAAAGGAAGATGTTAATGCACAAATGCACTAAGTAGAAGGTCATTGCTTGTGGCAATGTTTTGTTTTGTTTTGTTTTTTTTTTTGGGGGGGGGGGGGGGGGGTATGGAAATTCATAAATATACCCTGCAGCGAGTGCAAAAGGGATAAGTTGATGCACAAATGCAGTAAGTTCAAAGGCTGGTGATAATGACAATAATTTTTTATGGAAATGAAAAAAGAGCAATAGCTCACATACAGAGGTCACCCTGAACACACATACCAAGTTTCAAAGTGATCCGATCATAAATGTACCCTAAAGGGTGTGTTAAAGGGAAATATTGAGGTCTGACTAAACTAAGTTCAAAGGTCAGTGGCAACATTTTTTGACAGAAATGGAAGAAAATCGACAGCTCCCATATAGATATCACCCCAAACAAGCACACCGAGTTTGCAAGCGATTCAATAATAAATGTGCCCTGCAGGGTGTGTCAAAGGGAAATAGTGATGCTTAACTGCACTAAGTTTTTACTAAGTTTATCGAAGGTCATTGCCAGTGGCAAAATTTTTTGACGAAAATCGATAGCTCCCATCTAGAGGTAACCCCAAACAAGCATACAAAGTTCCAAACCGATCTGATCATAAATGTGCCCTTTATGGCATGTCAAAGGAATATATTTATGCCTGACTAAACTAAGTTCAAAGATCGTTGCCAGCGGCAACATATTTTGAAGGACGGAAATGGAAGGAAATCGATAGCTCCCATCTAGAGGTCACCCCAAATAAGCATGCCACTTTTCAAAGCAATCCGATCATAAATGTGCCTTGTAGGGTGTGCCAAAGGGAAATATTGAGGTCTGACTAAACTAAGTTCTAAGAACATTGGCCGCGGCAACATTTTTTGATGGAAATGGAAGAAAATCGATAGCTCCCATCTAGAGGTCACCCAAAACAAGCATGCCAGGTTTAAAGCAATCCAATCATAAATGTGCCCTGTAGGGTGTGCCAAAAGGAAATATTGAGGTCTGACTAAACTAAGTTCTAAGAACGTTGGCCGTGGCAACATTTTTGACGGAAATGAAAGAATATCAATAGCTCCCATCTAGAGGTCACCCCAAACAAGCATACCAGGTTTCAAAGCAGTCTGATCATAAATGTGCCCTGTAGGGTGTGCCAAAATGAAATATTGAGGTCTTCTGACTAAACCAAGTTCTAAGAACATTGGCCGCAACAACATTTTTTGACGGAAATGGAAAAAAATCGATAGCTTCCATCTAGAGGTCACCCCAAACAAGCATACCAGGTTTCAAAGCAATCCAATCATAAATGTGCCCTGTAGGGTGTGCCAAAGAGAAATATTCTGGTCTGACTAAACTAAGTTCTAAGAACGTTGGCCGTGGCAACATTTTTTGACGGAAATTGAAGAAAATCGATAGCTCCCATCTAGAGGTCACTCTAATGTCAACAATGACTCACCCAGATCAATGGATGAAGCTATGAATCACACATAGCTAGCATGTCGAATCACAATTTGACCTAAATAAACTGAATTACACGACAAACAGCACTTATCAGACTCCGGTTTTTGAAATGAGTCGTATGCTGGAATAAACACGAGAACTAGTCCTGGCGGAATACACATAACTCAGCCACAAGTTCTATGCGCAGCACATTGTAACCATATTGGGACTCCCACGGTTGCTTCCGACTTGCTCGTGGTGCCTGCCCTCCCCCCACTTACATTTATACTGAGCTTACGGGCTCCCGAAGAGGGACTCACCTTAGTCTCGCGAGGTTTTGGGTGCAAACCCAGAACTGGCGCTTGGAGAGTTTTGTCGGGGCGACTTGTCACAATTATACCAGTGCATGTGTGGCATACAATAATGATAAAAAAGGCCCAGTGGGAGCATACTAATTTAAACCGATTGTTACAATCATATCTGCACTGGCCACAATATTGTTATTAACAAAACACGGCCGTCTGTCGGGCACAATCAAGTAAAACTTTAAACTCGGCAGTTCACTACAATTAGTAGTCGCAATATACTTGCCACACAACCTACACTAGGACTATCACTCAGTTATTCCCAGCATTAGCTGGTGCGAGAATTTATTTCTCCTGACATATCAAGGGAGCTAACCAATATTTACTCCCATAAATATTCGTGTCAGAGCTTGACCCTTCATGATGGTCGACAAACAACTAAATCTCATTTCGTGAATTCAATCATGGAAGAATTCTTCATCCGTGTGGGCACCACCCACACCGATTCAGCCAATCAGCGTGTCGGAGTGCAAATAGCACACCCAATGAGAATTCTCCTTTACAGCACGTGACTCTCAGTGACCGAAGCTGAAGGCGTCATCCCAATTAGTTCTCATTTCCACGTATACAACGCGTACAGCTCGGACGCCATCTCAAATTTGATTCTCAATGCACGATTATGATTTCACACACGTGAAAACGAAACCACCGAGATTCGTTTGTATCAAACACCAGGTATCACGACTGCACATTTGCATTTTTCGATTGATTTAATCGCTATTTCACTCTCGCATTTTACACTATTGTATTGTATTTATTTATGTTCAGTGTGTTGGCTATAACAGGTTTCGCTACCACAAGCCCGTGCAATACACATTTATGTGACATTGCCTGCCAGCTTCGAAACCGTAAAGTCTCACTACCACAAGCCAGTGTTGTATATAGAATTTTCTGTATACTCCCAGCCTGCTTGCAGACTTTACACATAGCCAACAGGGGTTTGCCTACCACAAGCCAGTGCTAATGCATTAATGTGTGTTATTGCCCGCCAGTTTGCCAAACCCTGAAGCTTCCACCACAAGCCTGTGTCGTACACAGCCTGTGTACCTCCAGCCTGCTTGCAAGCTTCATCGCTCGACGGTTTCTATCCCAGACAGCAGAGCCTGTCGGTCGATTCAGAAACTGAATCGGAGTTTCACACCACAAGCCCGTGTTATACACAGTGTTCTGTGTATTTCCTGCCAGCTTTGAAACTTCTGAGAGCGACATACAAGTCACTGAGCGTCTCAGACAGTCGACCTAAAAGACTGCTAGAATGGCTATAGTTCTCCAATTAGAACGAACTCAAATAAGCCACGAATGCACAAACACTAAAGTGCAAACATAAGCGACAGTCAAGTCACTAAAGTGCGACAGTCACTTCAGTTCTCCAATTAGAGCTGTTTCAAACAAGCCATAAAAAGGCATAAACAATAGAGTGCAAACAAAACACACTCAGTCTTGCACAAACACCTGGTCCTCAGACACAAACAGAATAAGGTGTGAAACATAATTAACGGTCGAGGCAACGCCTCCCGAAAATCAATCATATTTCCTTAAAACAGCAATATATGAAATTACAATAAACTGTTGATAATATATTGTTCAGAACCTGAAAAACAGCAGTGTTCAAATTCAAGTCTCAGCCATATCTGAAAGCTGTAACATTCAACGAATTGGTATCATGTGGCGCTCACCCATAGCGACCTATATTTCCTATATACCACAATACATTACCGACCAAGAATCGGTAGTCTCAGACTTACACAAACTGAAGTCTTGAGGTATTTGTTTCTTTGATAAAACCGTAAAGGTTGAAACTAGTCAGGCATAGCGGATTAAATTCCGGGCAAGTACCAATAGGCTTCAGGCTAAACAAATGTTATACCGAAGCACATACAAATTTCAATGTACTATACTGAAATCAGCTCTTTTATCGCGAGCTCCAAGCTCCACAAGCTCAGAAAGCACAAATGTATAGAAAAGTTCAGTCGCTTTCCGTCAGGGGACAATATCCCCCTGTTTGATGACAGTTACTTACTCAAATAATGGTATGAGCCTAATAATTCAAAAGCGCATTTCTCCAATGATGCAGCTAGCTCATACTGATAGGCCGTTTAAAAGGTCCTAGTCCATGTTGAAAACTGGTACGATTTTATATACAAAACATTGTATCGGCCCAATAATAGGGCAGCATCAGTTTATTGGAAACAATAACAATCCAGGCTAGAATGGTCATATACTATGCTGGAAACTGATACGATCTTATATGCAAAACATTATTCCGTCCTAAAAGGGCAGCATCCATTTATTGGAAAAATTTCAGCCCTGGCATCGTCTTATTACATGCCTCCATAATATAGGCTGAGTCGCTTAGTGGAATAAACACAAGCGCCCATACAACAATTACTCAAGAAATCACAGGCGCACCTAACGCCTATATCACGGTTAATGGACCAGTAATTATATCAAGGTCCCCGATATACATCGTGTCAGCCAAATAACGTGTGCTCTTCCTCTTCACTGTGAATCACAGGTGCACTTGACGCCTACATCACAGTTGACCGACCACCCAATTGAAAAAAGGTCGCCGATACATTCTAACGCATCTATCGTATCACCAACGTTAGTCTGAATTAAAAGCACCTGCATTCAACAATTCAGCATGCCTCCACAAATGTGCCTTATTACGCATGCCAAATACTGATACGATGTCATAAATAAAACATATTACACGCCGTCATAATATAGGCTGTGTCGCTTGGTGCAATAAACACAAGCGCCCATACGACAATTAACCGAGAAATTACAGGCGCATTTAATACCTATATTACGGTTAATGGACCACTAATTTATCACGGTCCCTGATGTACATCGTATCAGCCAAACAACGCGTGATTCTTTTCTTCACTGTGAATCACAGGTGCACTCGACGCCTATATCACAGTTAACCGACCATCAATTGTATAAAGGGCGCCGATACATTCTAACTCATTTATCGTATCACCAACGTTAGTCTGAATTACCTAACTGTCGTCAGACGGATACACTCTAATGTCAACAATGACTCACCCAGATCAATGGATGAAGCTATGAATCACACATAGCTAGCATGTCGAATCACGATTTGACCTAAATAAACTGAATTACACGACAAACAGCACTTATCAGACTCCAGTTTTTGAAATGAGTCGTATGCTGGAATAAACACGAGAACTAGTCCTGGCGGAATACACATAACTCAGCCACAAGTTCTATGCGCAGCACATTGTAACCATATTGGGACTCCCACGGTTGCTTCCGACTTGCTCGTGGTGCCTGCCCTCCCCCCCACTTACATCGATAGCTCCCATCTAGAGGTCACCCCAAACAAGCATACCAGGTTTCAAAGCAATCCAATCATAAATGTGCCCTGTAGGGTGTGCCAAAGAGAAATATTGTGGTCTGACTAAACTAAGTTCTAAGAACGTTGGCCGTGGCAACATTTTTTGACGGAAATTGAAGAAAATCGATAGCTCCCATCTAGAGGTCACCCTAAATAAGCATACCAGGTTTCAAAGCAATCCAATCATAAATGTGCCCTGTAGGGTGTGCCAAAGGGAAATATTGTGGTCTGACTAAACTAAGAACGTTGGCCGCGGCAACATTTTTTGATGGAACTTGAAGAAAATCAATAGCTCCCATCTAGAAGTCACCCTAAACAAGCATGCCAGGTTTCAAAGCAATCCGATAATAAATGTGTCCTGTAGGGTGTGCGAAAGGGAAATATTGAGGTCTTCTGACTAAACTAAGTTCTAAGAACGTTGGCCGCGACAACATTTTTGACGGAAATTGAAGAAAATCGATAGCTCCCATCTAGAGGTCACTCCAAACAAGCATACCAAGTTTCAAAGTGATCCAATCATAAATGTGCCCTGTAGGGTGTGCCAAAGGGAAATATTGAGGTTTGACTAAACTAAGTTCTAAGAACGTTGGCCGCGGCAACATTTTTTGACGGAAATTGAAGAAAAATGATAGCTCCCATCTAGAGGTCACCCCAAACAAGCATACTAAGTTTCAAAGCGATCCAATAATAAATGTGCCCTGTAGGGTGTGCCAAAGGGAAATATTGAGGTTTGACTAAACTAAGTTCTAAGAATGTTGGCCGCGGCAACATTTTTTGACGGAAATTGAAGAAAATCGATAGCTCCCATCTAGAGGCCACCCCAAACAAGCATACCAAGTTTCAAAGCGATCTGATCATAAATGCGACCTGTGAGGTGTGCCAAAGGAAATTGTGGACGTACGTACGTACGTACTAACGTACGTACATATGCCGACGGACAAGAAGTGATGGCAATAGCTCAGCTTGACTTTGTCAAATTGAGCTAAAAAATGTTTTTATAATTTCACACAACGGCGCTTTCTCGATCTCCCTAACTATAAAACTGACCCTTTCCCTCATATCATTCCCCATCCACTTATCCTGCAGCTTTTCATCCCAGTTTTCCATTAGTATTCTACAGAGTCTTGTTGTACTTGGCAAATATTTGGGCCATTCTTGAATGAAGTGTCCCAGGGTCTCCGATACTCCTAAATTACACATTTGGCACACTCTTTCCTCTCCTTTGCCGATTCTCCTCCCCCTCCCCCCCCCCCTCACCTCCAGTGACTTCGATTTCACTTTAAATAACAAAGACGCCCCATAAGATCCATCTACTTACTCCCCAAAGGCAGTGGTATCTTTTTTGCACAAACCGTCTAAAGAGTTCTTGGTCCTAATTACAGTTCGCCAGTTTCTATTGCAATCATTCAGCAATCTTCCCATCATAAGGCTACTGACCTACTTCAGGCCACCTTTTATAAAATCTTCAGTCTCTATGGAGTAATTCTCCTTTAGTTCTCTAGTCTGACTTATACATCCGATCTGAATGTTATGGTTCCATACATGGGTAAACATTGTTTTACACTATCTGCTATCTGGGGGTTTTCCAGATAATTTAGGTGGCATAATTTTCTCATGTCTATTCTATCTTTAACAAGCATCTACCCAAGTTCCCCTCTGACCGCTTCCAGCACAGCTGCACTGCTTGGTCTGGTTATCCACCGGCCCGCATCACTGTGTAGAACTTCCAAGTTCCTCACTTCTGTTTGATTTAACGTGATCGCATCCGTCCCATTTGTTATACTTGGTAACTCCAACCTCTCCAAAATGGCTTTTCCAACGAACACCTGGTTAAAGCTATTACTTTCAAGTAGTTTTAACTGATTGAATATTCTGTCCCCCCCTTGTCTTAAGTTTATTTGTGTGGTTTCTGTATATGCCTCCACCTGCAACACATATATTCACTCCCAAGTATTCATATTCTCCCGTTTCCCCACTGTTATATCCTTGCTTTCCTCTTCGCCAATAGAGAATGCGTGTGGGAAATGCCAGGAAAATAATAACTGCTGCAATGTCAATGCAGATAATCTAGAAATCTGATTTCGCATAGCCGCAGAATGATTTATCTGCATTGACACTGCAGCAGTTAGTATTTCATATTTATTATTTATATGACATTGATGATATATAACCGTAATTTTTAAAACAGTTTACCCCCAAATAACATTTTTTTTTGCTACCATTGATTTGTGGAGTTTAAGAGAGGTATTAATCATACCGATTTAGTGTATAATACGATAACAGCATTTGTGCTTGGAACCATTTGAACGAGTAGTGATGAAATTCCAATTTTCGTACATTTTATTTACTTTTTCACAATTATCACCCCAAAATCACCCATTGTCTTGTGTTCAGTAATTGGGATTTCATGTATAATATTGTACACAGTTATTGTGATCTAAGTGCCATGGAAATGATTGTTGTTTGAACTCTTTTAATGAGTATTGAGCAAATTCCAATTTTCTCTGATTTTACTGAATTTTTCAATGTTTTTACCCCAAAATAACCATTTTCCCATGATGGGATTAATGGTGATTTTTCATATGTCTTTTGCATATTAATTCCTGTCCAAAAATAATATAAACATTTGTATAGCAATTTCTTGGGGGTTGGGGTATAATTTGACTTGATTGACTGGACCATAGTCAATGCACCAGCACTGGAAAATTGCAAACAAGTAAAATGTTTTCTTGGTTTTTGGGGCTTCTATTCTATGTTCATTGAGAATTTTGCAACCAAAGTTAATCCTTTATGCCAAGTACTACTTAAAGAATGCTTTGAATGGACCGATACACTTGAAGATTGTTTTAAAAAGTTAAAAGATGACATTAGCACCTGTTCTGAATAAGCTCCATTTGATCCAAATGCTACTGCAACAGTGACAACAGATGCCAGTGACTGCAGGGTAGATGCAGTCTTAGAACAGGTCCACAACAATAAGAAAGTTGTTATCGCTTTTGCTTTGCGTACATTAACAAAGACAGAATGAAATTACTCAGTCATAGAGAAGGAAGCTTTAGCTTCTAAGTGGGCAACAGAATATTGGCGTACATTTTTATGGGGCCATCCATTCACATTTGAATGTGATCACAAACCAATGACTGTTCTTTTCTCCATCAAAGGTGCAAATTGAAGAACAATTGCTGGAATTGAGTGATGACGTGCGTGTTTACTTGAGTATAATTTCAACATTTCATACTTACCTGGATTAGTTAATTCTACAGCTGATTGTTTATCCAGATTTCCACTACATTGCAGTGATGCAGTGAATGACAACTTACATGATAAGATTGTTGCACACATTTCTCATTCTATTCCAAATAAAATTTCAGAACAAGAGTAATATGCTGAATCTGCTGAAGATGAAACTTTTCTGACTGTTAAACAGATTATTCAAACATCTTGGCCTGCTGGAAAGACATTGAATCATGTACTTACTTCTATGTACGATGTGAAAGATGAACTTGCCATTCAGAATGACTGCATACTTCACAGCACTAGACTTGTAATACCCAAATCATTGCAAAACAGTATCTTAAGCATCTCATGAAGGTCATTTTGGCATGACACTTACCTAATGCTCTTTACATGAAGATTACTGGTGGCCTGCTATGGATCACCAAGTCGAGTAACTCATAAAAAACTGTCATGTGTGTTCTGAAAGTGACAAATCTTACAAAACCCATTACACATTCACGACACCTGTCAGTTTCCCAAAGAAACCATGGGAAAAGCTTGCATTTGACATTATGGGACCTTATGAACATATGCCCACCTTTTTGCGATATGTTAAGGTACTCATTGATTATCACTCAAAATGGGTGAAACTCATGTTTACCAGCAGTTCTACTACAGACACTGTTATTGATTTTACTTCTAAAATGTTCAGTATGGAGGGACTTCTCCTTGAACTTGTAACTGACAATGGTACGCAATTTACTTCACACAAAATCCAAAATTTCCTGAAAAAAAAGCAAATTAGACACACCTGTTCATCCCTCTACTATGCTTGTTCTAATAGTCTTATAGAGCATGCAAACCGTATGATTGAGGAAGATTTGAAATGTGTTTCAATTGAAAGGTGATCATGGAAAGAAGCAATCTGTGATCAACTGTTCACTTACAGAACCACACCTCAATCAACAACCTGCGTGTCCCCCTTTGAATTTTTGTTGTGAGGGGAGGGAGAAGGCCTTGATTCTAGTTAAGTATTTTGAAGAACTCAGTTTCAAAATTTTAAACTACATCAAAATTTTATTCTGTTAGGGAAAATGTCTCTAAACATCAGTCTAAGTCCAAGCAATACACTGATGTTAAATTGAAAGCTAAACCTCACAAGACCTTATACAGTTAAGAAGGTTTCTGGTAATTGCATTACTCTTGATAACAATAAGAAATGGAATTACTTGAAACTAGTTAAGGATCAAAAGCCAGTTCCTAACCCAGTTAATACTGATGAGATGTCTTATGAATTATTTGATATGACCAGTGCATTAAATGATTCCTTGTCCACCCAGTCAAATTTATGTTGTGACCTATCCCGACCTGTCTGCAATAGAAAACCACCAACTTGGTTAAATGAGTATTATACTTAATTGTTATCACATATGTGTTACCATACTTTAAACAAAAGGGAATATGTTGTATCCAGCTATTGTTCATCAGGCGTTACAAAAGTGACCAAAAACAGTCGAGGAGATTGCTGGGTAATAAAGAAAACTAGAGGTGTGACTGTCTCAGATCGGCCTATCCATACCCCTGCCGCCATGATTATTCTGAGTGAAAAGGAGCACAAGTCTGGCAAAAAAAGTTGAATCGAAACTATAATCACAGGTTCCCATGGTAGTGAACGTCCATACCCAGTTTCAAAGGAATTGACCCATAAACATGTGAGAAAATCTCTGGACAAAATTCAGGCATTCTAAGATGAAAAAGGGCATAACTCTGGCAAAAAAGTATGATCAAAACTATAATCGTAGGTGCATCGATTCCCATAGTAGTGAACATCCATTCCAAATTTCAAAGAAATGGACCCATAAACATCTATGTTTATGTTTATTGACTTATAGAGTGCACATTATCTGTGATTTTTCCACATTCAGCGGCGCTGTACAAATTGAAAGATAAAATTAATTAAAATATTCTCTAAATAAATGAGTTTTGAGGTCACATTTGAAGTGTTCTTGGTCCCGAATGTTTCTAAGTGCTGATGGCAACTTATTCCAGACAACAGGGGCGGCCACCAGGAAAGACCGATCTTAAATGTTTTACGTTTAGTAAACAGAGTGTGGAGCAAAATGTCTATATCATCAGATGAAGAACGTAAGCCTTGTTGAACTGTCCGTATTCTGATCATATCAGTGAGGTATGAAGGGGCAAGATTACTAAGGCATTTGTAGACGTACAGTGCTATTTTATACACTATACATGCCTTAACTGGGAGCCAATGTAGTGTACGTAAACATTCCGTAGCACTATCATACTTCCTTTTACGCAAAACAAGTTTTGCAGTCATATTTTGAATGCGTTGCAATTTCTGAATGTCACACTCTGGTTTATTATAGTACAAAATATTTGCATAATCCAAGTGAGAGAGAATGAGGGATGAGGCTAGAATTTTACATGTGTCAATGGACAAATATTTCTGGATACTCTTAATCCTACTAAAATTGAAAAGTGCAGTTTTACACTTACTTTGGATCTGTTGGCGAAGTGTTAGTGATTCGTCCAAATGCACGCCAAGCTATTTAATCAAGGAAGATTTTTCGACCTGACTGCCGCTCACAGTGATAGAGCTAGAGTTACATTTTAATAGCTGTTTTTTATTTTCATCTAAGAAAATCTCCACATAAAATTCAGGCATTCTAAGATGAAAAGGGGCATAAATATGGGAAAAAAGTCTGATCAAAACTATAATCGCAGGTGTACAGGTTCCCATGGTAGTGAACATCCATAGCAAGTTTCAAAGGAATCGACCCTTAAACATCTGAGAAAATCTCCGAACAAAATTCTAGGCAATTGAGGCATTCTAAGACAAAAAAGGGCATAACTCTGGAAAAAAAGTCCAATCACAACTATAATCGCAGGTGCACAGGATCCCATTGTAGTGAACATCCATACTAAGTTTCAAAGGAATCGACCCATAAACATCTGAGAGAATCTCCGGACAAAATTCTAGGCCTGCTTTTTCAAGTCAAAAAAGGTCATAATTCTGGCCGAAATAATCCGACCAGAACTGTAATTGCAGGTACACAGGTTCCCTTGATGATAAACATTCATACCAAGTTTCAAGCAGATTAGCCCATAAACATCTAGAACTCTCTGGGCATAATTATGTCTATGGACAGATGGATGGACAGGCAGATGGACAGACAGATGGAAAAGTTGATTCCAGTATACCCCCACGCCCCACCCCCCCCCCCCACCCATGAGTTGTGGGAGGGGGGGGGGTACATTAAAAAAGTTGATACATGTGATTGAATGTCTGCCTAGAAATTTACTGATTGTTTTCCTTAAGAGAACACCACAATGCTTTCCAGAATTTATTGTTGTTTCCGAATCAAAGCATCGAGGAATTTCATGCCCAAGTGTTAGAGAAAGGGAAACATTTACACAAATCTGAAACAGACATGTGCTTCAAGTTTATTGGAGGCTTATCCAACCAGCTTTCTTTTTTTGTACAGGCTGGTTGCTATCAAATTATTTGTGGGGTGCTACACATGGCCAGGCTAGGCAAAGCACATGGTATTCAAACAGTTTGTGAGGTTGATCAGCTGCACATGATCATCATGCAAAAGAAAACTGATGCTCTTGCACAATGATTAGAAAAACTTGAAGGACATGGGTTAGCATCTACAAGCACAGCACCAACATTTAGAGACTGTTAAGTCTGCTTTATTGGTTTGTTATAAATGTTCAGCATCAGGTCAGAAGAAAGCACAATGTAATTCGACAGGCTATGGCTGTCAATCTCTATTTACAACATGGCAATTATGTTCTCAACAGAGTCATAGTGCAAAGGACAGTGTTACCCTCAATACATCATTTAACCAGCCCAAATCTGATTGTCAAGTATGTTCCAATGTTGGGCATTCTGCAAAACAGTGTTGTAATTGAAACTTGAGAGGCCTGAGAGTACCACAAGACTCAATATGTGCAAAAACCTTATGCTTATAACATCTTTTATATCTAATCGATATGGATCTGTACACGCACAATTTGACAAAGTAATTTTAAGATTCTTGAGTAATTCCTGCACTCAGTTTTTGTACTGTATTATTGTATTTTGCCATCCACATCTCTAGTATGGAAAATGTGACAATTTGGAAGTCTCCTGCCACCACCCCCTGGGCCAGAGCACTGGAAACACTGTAAAAATGTCAAAAGGCATATTTCAGCTGAACCAGGGGCAAAAGTGCATAAAGCACAAACCTGGTACCCATAGAGTAACCTGTTGTTCATATCCCTCCAGCAGGGAGTAGTCAATTCTACTTTCTCGATATAAAAGCACATATTATGTATATACATGAATTTGAGTAGTGGGGAGGCAGCTCAATTTTTAATTACTAAATTATAATTTATAAGAAATTTAAATGGCAATATAAGCATGTCATTTTGGTGTGGTAGGTATAAAAAGAAATTCAACCCTGAATTATTACATAGCTGAAAAGATAAGGCATTTGGTGTGATTTCTTCATTATTTTTTTTTAAATTACATTTAAAATTTACCAGGAGGGTCATAATTTGCGGTGATGTGGTGGGTGTAAAAAGAAACAAATTTTAATGGAATAATCCAATTTTTTTCCATACTGTAATGGACATCTACTTGTTTGAAGCGGCCGTATTTTAAATGTAAAGCATCTTTTCAAATGCAAATGTTGGTGATATGTTTTTTGTTGCCGTGCAAATTTTTTTAAGTTTTCTAAGGTTTATTGAAATTATCTGCAGTTGGTTATCTTCGGCATTTATTTTGTATTTTCCAAAAACTGAAAAATTATATGACAAATGTATTCTATACAACATACAATTATTATGGCTCTTTATATTTTGGAGATATTTGAAGAATCGTATCTAAAAGAGGTGTGCATAGGAGATGCAAGCATCAAGTTATGGTGGCAATCAGAGAGTGTTGCATGTCGATAACCCAGCCTGTCTGAGATATTGCAAAAGACCTGTATGGCAAATATTAGTCAAATTGGATAACGTTTGTTCAAGTTATTGCATCAATGAGCTCAAAATTCATAAAATTGACTAAAAAATTGGGCCGGGCAAGTTTTCAAACTTACTTGAGATATTATTTCAGAAGACCTGTATGGCAAATATTAGTCAAATCAAAGAATGTTTGTTCAAGTTACTGCGCTAACAGTGAGAGGATGCCCCGATGCCCACCCGGACACACACCAGCCATCGCCAAACAATAGGTCTCAGTTGTTAACACAACTCAAACAAAAATATACTACACCATTATTGAGAATTTTACAGATAGCAAGATGAAGGTAGTCACCTTGTACTTGCTTGTCTTTGGTTCAATGAAAGTAAAACAATCGATCATTTGTCAGTCCAGTCCTGGCTCCTAGATTGTTAGTTCTGAATTTTTTAATTCAGTAGAATGTTTTCTTAAGCTCTAAGGACATGGGTAACTTGAATGTTGTATCATTCCTACTTTCTTTTCTGAAGTAATATGTCAATGGAGTGACCATATTCTAACAGAAATAATGTACCTTGCAGTATTGGCAATTTTTCATAATGCAATTGGATCGAAACTTTACACCATTTACGCATACGCTTCAAATTTGAACCACTGATTTAACTGAATCAAATGATATTTGTTATATAAACAATATCAAAAGCTCCCATTGTTGTTTTTTTGTTAATGGGTGTTGGATAGGTGTAGCAGGCCCACTACCTTTTCTAGGTTGCTAATGTGGGGTTCTGGTTAGGAGCCATAATTATAGAACCACTACAATAGCACTACATCAACATAACATGCTGAACATGCTGAAAGACAATAGGAAGAGTTGTGCACATATATGTACGTGGTATTATACCACTGGTATAATAAACATGGTCAGACATGTTGTCTCAAGAGTTAAATGAGATTCTATCAAACATGCAAGTGAAAAAAGGTTTGGCATACTCCATACCCAAGAGGAATGAATGGATGATATATCATCCCAAATGTTCCTACTGGCACATAAAACACATTGGAACTCAGAGGACGATATATATGCATGTACCCTTGTCTCTAGTCAATACTCGAATAATGCAGAATATATGCACATGGAGATATATGTTATTCTATCCACAACATTTTGCTCACTTGAGATGCTGTAAAGCTGAGTGCATCTGTAAAGAAGAAGCATCCATTACATATAATTATACATTCAATATCTGAATCATACTAAAAGTGCCAATAAAGCTGCCTTGCTGTCTAAGGATACTAGCTTTAAGTAACAAACTAAGCTAAAGATACATTCCTTATACAGCTTAGTTATTGTGATGTAACCTTAAATGTAAAGTGCCATACACTAGACAACAAACTTGGACAAGTTGCACATCAGCCTGTCTAACACACCATGTAAAAGTCAGCATATTTTAGATTAAACCAAAACATAACTGTTAAAGCAGATGAGGCAGTATCTATTATTGACAGGATGAAATAGCAGACTGAGCGTCAACCATAGAATCTAAATAAGTAAGTATCTGAATAGTGTTTGCAAGTTCTAAAGGTAGAAATTGGAGAAGATAGAGCGTTTCTTCAGTAGACTGTTTTCATGAGTTCAGAAATAGAAACAAGAAATAGAGTAACTGCTTGAAGCACCCAAAACCAACACTTCATGAGTTGTGAAACAGTAGAAGATATTATCCGCAAGAGTCTCTCCTTATTCTATCTAAGACTCTTGTATGATATGCAGATAACTGCCGGACACCAATGCAAAATGGTGGGTGGTGAGATATTTTTCCTCCTGTCAATGAGAAAAAGAATCTCTTCCCACCTGTCCTGATAATACAAGTTCCATCAACATATGTCTAAATTGCCAAAAGCTAAGTCTCCTATCAGAAAGAATGCTGGAGCTGCAGAAAGAGCCTGAATGCAGACTGGTATAACCATTGCCTCCTAAAGAACTCAGGTTCGATGCAGAGGACATTAACTATACTAATGTGTTTAGCAGAAGCAAAGACAAGGAAACCTGTCCTGTGCTTGAAGAAGCCGATATAATTATATATCGACAAGAGGATAAAAAAGGCCCTCTACATATAGAATAAAAGCCAAGATTCCATTTGGTTTCAGTCTTTGTGTACAGGTATTTATAACACAATAATAAAATTCAAAAGGAGTGTGGTCACAACCCATGCAAGCCCTCCCGTGCACAACAAGATTTTGACAGCATAAAGCAGAAATCTTTGATAGAAACAGGTGTTGAACAAGAAAACTAAAAATTCTGCAATCTCAATAATGGACAGATGTTAAAAGATAATATCGCTCATCTAATGCCAATTAGTAAATATGGATCCTAATGACACAGCTAATCCAATAGATCATTGCGTTGATACATAAATGCAGTCCACAGCTCTAATGGAAACAACCACTGCATCGAAGGCAAGACCTGGTAAGGCAATCATGAAGGTGCAACAGCCCAATTTGGAAAGGGAAACACTTGGGCTGACCCTGCCATATTAGATTGTAACTTATATGGAGGTAAATTGGACTGTCTTGAAGAAGTAGTCCGAATAAAATGATTCATACTTTTTTGAGTCCAAAGTGGGTCAATCAAAAAGATTTGACAGCGTAAAGTCTTAATGAAGATGACAGCATTACTGATGTCAGAGGAAAGGCATACTTGTCCCCATTCAAGTTGGTCGACAGAGCATGAACTGCAAAGCCACGAGGAGGGTGTGGAAAGGTGAAAAGAATGTGCTTAGTTGGGTGTTCATCATTGTTATGAATAGGTCGATGTGAGGAGTTCCCCACCTCTGGTAAACTGAACTGAATACCATTTTGTTTAATGTCCATTCTGATGAGAGAATCTTGACTTTTTGAATTGGAGAGACAGCTAATGCTTTGAGGTGACCTGGTATGTGTCTGACTAGCAGCTGAACATTTTCTTGTTGAACTAGTAGATATAGCTCTCTCATTAACTCACACAATGGAATGGAATAGGTTATTCCTTGATCCCTGATGTACATCACAATTGTTGACTAGTCTGACAGAAGGAGAATGAGGTGATTTAAACAAGAGGTGAGTGCAACTTCAAAGAATTTGCTAACAATTCCATCTAAAATATGTGCAGGTCTACTTAATCCTCTGACCATACTTCTTGTATTTGTATGTTTAGAGGATTCAGAGTCACTCCCAAACCAAATTCGCTTGTGTCAGCTGTAATAGATGCAATTTGGAAACAGGTGTCCAAGGAAACTCCTTATTCAAGATCATCTACTAGATTGCCCAACAGACAATCGGCATGCTCAACAGAAAGTAGTCTTCGGGAGAGTCAATAAATGGGTATGAATTGCTGGAGCAGAAGCTTGCCCAGGGGGACTAGATCTGATTCAGAGATGCAAAGGCCGATAACACAGAGGAATTGCCTGGCTGTGACTTGAGTCACATTTTTTAAGGTTTAGTGAATGTTGTGACGGAATAAGATCCGAGTGTGCCAGTTATGGATGAAAGCTCAGCCAGTGAAGCAGCTGCAACAACATGACAAGTGCACCGCCAGCAGTGGATCAATATACGGGCCGCCTATGAAGAAATTGCGCTTGTGAAGAAATTTTTAGTTGAACAAAAGGTCAATAATTCCTTCAAAAATAATTGTACATTTCTGGCTTACGACCCATTAAACTTCAATATATTGTTTTCAAGTTATTGGGTGGAGAATCAAAAGTCACCAAAATTCCCAGATGGTTGCCATGGCAGCCATATTGGACATGCCAGAATGCTGGTTATCAAAAGGAACCACCCTCTAGTCATGACTTATCAACCATAAAAAACAGTATCTGTTGGATGTATTGTTTTCAAGTTTTTGCATGGACAAATAAAAGTTAATGGACGGATGGACACAGATGGATGGACGGACATTGATGCTGGTTATTGAAAGCAACTATCCTCTAGTCATGACTAATCAACCATAAAAAAACAGTATCTGTTATTTATTTATTTATTTATTGGGGTTTAAGGTCACATATTTCTGCACAATGGCTAATCATGACAATGACAGTTTTACGGGTGGAGGAAGTCGGAGTACCCGGAGAGAACCACTGAGCAACGGCAAGCAACTGTCAGCTCCCCAAAATACTAACTCCACACAAGCAGGGTTAGCATTGGTTGAAGACAAGTGCACAATCGACGTGCAGTATGCCTTAGTCCACGACAACACCGTGCCCCCAGATGGGCAATGGGGGTGAAGTATCTTGCCCAAGGACACAATGCAGTTGCCGCAGGTGGGATTCAAACCGAGGACACAGTATCTGTTGGGTGTATTGTTTTCAAGTTATCGCGTGGGCAAACAAAAGTTAATGGACAGACAGACAGACAAACGGATGGACGGACGTTCTAACAAATGACTACTTATGTGGCTATTTTATGGACATATTAGGTGGCTAACCTAAAACACATGTCCAACATAATAAAACAAGTTTTTTGAGGGAAAATTTTGGGGAATCAGCTAACCCTAACCCTACCCTAACCCTACCCACCCCTAACCCTAAGCTAACCCTAACACTAGCCACATAACTCTAACACCCCTTCACTTACCCCCACCCAACCCCACCCCACTCGTAAACCACACTCTGGAATGCCCTAACCCTACTCTACATTTATCCAACCCCCTCCCCTCCAATAAAAGATTCTGTTACGTGGCTAGCCTCGTAACAGACTTTAACCACAAAAGTATCCCGTTTTACTAACTCGTAGCCACATAAGTAGTCATTTGTGTGTGCGGACAGATGACAGACGGACAGAGAGACAGATGGTTGGACACTGATGCTGGTTATCGAAAGGAGCCATCCTCTAGTCATGACTAATCAACCATAAAGAACAGTATCTGTTGGATCATCAAATGGACAATCAAAAGTCCCTGAAAATCCAAGATGGCTGCCATGGTGGCCATATTGGACATGCCAGAATGCTGAATATCGAAAGGAGCCATCCTCTAGACATGATTAATCAACCATAAAAAAGTAGCATCTGCTGGATTTATAGTTTTCAAGTTATCGCGTGGACAATCAAAAGTCCCCGAAAATCCAAGATGGCTGCCGTGGTGGCCATATTGGATATAACAGAATGCTGGTATGATGTATTGTTTTCAAGTTTCGCGTGGACAAACAAAAGCTAATGGTCGGACGGATGGACAGATGAACACACAGACAGACGGGCATTGCCATACCATAATAGTGTCAATGACACTGTAGCTTAACAAATGTGTTGTGTTTGATGAAAAGGATAATGTTCAATGTTTTTTAAAGGATTATGAAATAAGACAAGAATTGTAATAATTGGGAATATGTTCATTTCTGTTCCCTGTATGCTATGTTTTTGATAAAAATAATATGAGGTGTACACTGTACTAAAGAGCTGAGGGGTGTGTTAATATGACTTCACAGTTAATGTATGTAGCCCTCACATTTAACGTATATCAACGAAAGTTACCAAGTTACAGTGAAATTATTCCAAAACGAGTCATCCTATCAAGTTACATTAAAATCCCTTCATAAATATGGCCTGTAGACTGTGCTAAAGGTTTTCGGGCTTTGGGCCCCTGTAGCCATCAGTTTCCCAATTGAATCCAAAGGGGACGTTCTCATCTAGACATTATATGAGGTCAACCTACCAAGTTACAATGAAATCCCTTCATAAATATGACCTGTAGACTGTGGTAAAGGTTTTCGGGCTTTGGACTCGGGCAGCCATCATGGTTGAATGATTGCAACCAAAAGGGGACATTCTCATCTGGGCATCATCTGGAGTGATCCTATGAAGTTGCAATGAAATCCCTTCATAAATATGACCTGTAGACTGTGCTCAAGGTTTTCAGGCTTCGGGCCCCTGAAGCCATCACAGTTGACCAATCACGACCGAAAGGGGATGTCATCATCTAGGCATTATATGGAGTCAACCTAACAGGTTACAATGAAATCCTTCCATAAATGACCTTTTGCCTATGCTAAAAAAATTTTGGGCTCGGGCACCCATCAAGGCTGAATGATCGCGATCAAAATGGAACGTTCTCATCTAGACATTATTTGGAGTCATCCTACTAAGTTACAATGAAATCCCTTCATAAATATGACCTGTAGACTGTGCTAAAGGTTTTCAGGCTTCAGGCCCCTGTAGCCGTCACAGTTGCCCAATCACGTCCAAAAGGGGACATTCTCATCTAGACATTGTGTGAAGTCAACCCACCAAGTTACAATGAAATTCCCCAATAAATATGACCTCTGGACTGTGATAAAGGTTTTGCGGTTTTGGGCTCAGGCAGTCGTCACAGTTGGCAGATCATGCCCAAATGGGGAAATTCTCATCTAGACATCATAAGGAGTCATCCTACCAAGTTACAATGAAATCCCTCCATATTAAATATGACCTGCAGACTGTGCTAAAAGTTTTTGGGTTTCGGGCTTGGGCAGCCATCATGGTTGACAGATCATGACCAAAACAGGACGTTCTCATCTAGGCATTATACAGAGGCATCCTACCAAGTTACAATGAAATCCCTTCACAAATACAACCTGTAGACTGTGCTAATGGTTTTCGGGTTTTGGGCTCGGGCAGCCATACCGGTTGATCGATCGCGACCAAAAGAGGAGGTTCTCATCTAGACATGACCCCAAACCTGCAAATGAAATTTCGTGATGATCAGACAAGAACTGCGGGGTGTAGCCTGTGCTAATGGAAAATGTGAACAGACTAACAGACTGTCGCACACGTGATGGCAATAGCTTATCTTGACTTTGTCAAGTTAATCTAAAAATATTCTTCAGAAGACTAAAATCTCTGGAGAATGCTCTTGAGTAAAGCCTAAGAGGGTACTGATGAACATGTAAGACATCACTTCATTTGTCAGTCATGTAAAGATCAAAGGACTTAGATTTAGGTAGAATCATATGCCACTGGTAGGACTGGAATGGCTTGCCCTTGAACAAGAACTGTAGAAACATTCTAAAACACTATGTGTCTGGCAATGTGAAAGTATGCATCTTTTGAGATCAAAGCTAGCTGTGAAACATTCTTGTGAATTGGGCTCCTAATGGACCTGAATGTCTCTATATTGAATATTGGAGCCTAAATGTAGAGGTTCAAAGATTGCAGTCAACAACTGGTCTAAGGTGTCCATTATTTCTTTGCCATAAGAAATCGAGCTGCACCACTAGACAATGGAAATATAAAGCCCTATTTCCATTACCTAGTGGTGCAGCTCGATTTGAAACTGAATGAATGTGAATACAGATATAATTGTAAGATGTGGGTGTGAAAGAAACAAGAACCAAATTCTGTTCATTAACTACCAGTGAAATTCAAATTTTAAGCAATCCTAGCATCACCAGAAAGCGAATCAAAGTGAAAGTTATAATGTAACAAGGCCTGTTGAAGGAAGATCCACCTCTTGGGCCAAACATCTTGCCTAAAGAATGCCCCACAATTCTAAACTTCTTGCTGGGAAACCTCCTATTAGATCTGCCAGTGTAACAAGATCACATAGCTGTGGACCTGGCAAAACCTCAAACAGAACCCCAAAGATGTAGCAAAAGTTGGTCCTCTGAGTGTCATAGGAAACCTTAGCAAACTAGTATGATTTGCTTGTCAAATAGTTGCATCTAGGAGATATAGCGTACTTCAACTGACTCATAGTTGCACAGGCAAAGATAGGCTGGAATCAAGGATCTCATCTTTGCACAACAATTCCAAGTTGTTCATGTTAACCATGTGAACATGGATCAAGTTCAGAGTACAACTGGACAGAATCTTCAAACGATCTGTCATATCATACTTAGAGGCTGTCATATCATACTTAGAGGCTTCCTCCGACACTCCTGCCACCAAGGATTTATGGAGTAGACAGTCATAGGTTTACTGAATACCAGGTCACTTGGAGAGGAGTTCTTGACATTCACTCTCCCACAATGTCATACATCAGTACCTGCATGGTGAAAGGTACAAGTCTGTGCGAGACAAATATGTAGATGTATAAAGTTGTTGATCCTGATGCTGAGTTTCTAAAATAGATGTCCAATGACTGGGACATGTGTCATGTGATACTGAATGAGTGGAAACATAATCTGTGTTGCATCGCCAAACAGAGTGGATGATATTTCTCCTGGAATGCGCACTTGAATGTACCTAGGTGCATTCATTAATACCAGAAGAATGGTATCAGTTGTTTTTGTGATTGGAGAGCCTTAAGCCTGATGCAATTGCTCAATAAGGTCTGCACAGGATGAAAGTTAGAAGCCTGTTGTGATCCTGTAAAAGCAGAAGCTGTAAAGACAACATCATGTAAGGTAATGAATCAACGGGTGAAAGCTTAGATGGAAGGGGCATAATTGCAGATTAATGCGAAGCCTTCATTATAAATATATGACAACTTCACTGAGAGCCAACAGGAGTTTGGCTAAATACCACATAAACCACACAGGTGATCTTATCTGCTATCAGAGAACAATCAGAGAGCAATACACAGGAGGAATGGTCATCATCTATGTGCTTTGCCCATTCACAATATTAGTACACATTGTTACTGGTCCATTGCACACTCACTCAGCAACAGATGGTGATAAAATAATATCACTGTAATGTTATTAACTGGTTGAGAGCAAGCTTAGTTTTGGTGGTCTGAATTTGTTAAAATTTGTTTTATTACAAATTAGTGGAGAGTGACCATGGGCGCTCTCAAATAATTTGAGTTAAAACTAAAAACAAAATATTATTTGTGTTTGATTGAATATGATACATGGGTAGGGAAAATGTTGGCTTTTTCTCTGGTGCCGTCATTTTTTTGAAAGCCCTGATAGTGGCTTCTAGAACTCAACCAATTAACAGAACAGATAAATGAATTGTATAAATGTAAACATCTATCAGAAAGTAGCATATAAATCCAAGTCAGTTGAGGTTCTATGTACTTTCCAAGAGAAACTGAAGGCATTAGGTCCAGTTAAAATAACAATAATTATTTAAAGTATTTTCTGTTGCACATAAAGTATAAATAAATAAATACATGTTACAGAATGGACCTGACACTAATTTATGAATTCCAAAGAAAACCTGAAAGCTCGGGTATAACAATTATACGTAAAATAAGACTGCCATTAATAGCAAAAGTACAAATTAATAATAACGACCTCCAAAGATTCTCCTTATAATATATGTGATAGAGAGAAATTTATAAATGTCTATTGATAGAGAGAAATATATATATTTATACTAATAAATGGTTGTGGTAAAGGAATACTTGGATATGTTAACAACACAACCTGAGGTAAAGGAATAGTATGATATGTGAACAACGCAACCACAGTTATCTTGAAAATTTACATGATGATGCAACAAGAAATTTTCATGGGTAAAATCAAGAGCAAATGATTGGCTAATACCAATACAAAGAGTACAAGGATCTATAATATAAATATATAACCAGTCACCAAGACTGAGTACTTAACCCCCTACCTAACATGAAAAGCAGACAACACTTGCAAACAAAATTCTTGAATAACTAATTTTTTTCATTTTTTGTTTCAAAAACACAGGTTATGACCCCTCATTGGAATGAGCTCGATGAGCTCATTCCAAAGAGGGGCCATAACCTATGTTTTTAAGACAAAAAATGAAACAATAATGAAAATTGGCGATTTTTGTGAATAGCGCTGGCCAGTTTTGGCCATTACGTTGGGTGAAAGGTTAATCATCAAAATAGCCATAAGAGGGAGTGGGGGAATGGATACTTGCATCATAATCATAAATAAAGTGAAAAAGATCCCCAAAATTATGAAAATATTGATTCCCAAAAGCAAAAGAATGCCATATGAGTCTATCAAAGGAGGTACCCCTGGAAACAAGCAGTTAATTCTTTAAGTGTAACTTAAACTGGTGAAACATGCATTTCCAAATGTACAACTGATATCCTGAACATAAATAACAAGGATGGGAAACTGCAGGGAGCAAACCAACAGGTTCACCTATAAAAATGCATTGAGTTAAAAAAACAGACTCTGATCTCCATAGATAACTATGTAACAGGAGTTTAACAACTATAGGTGACATCATAATATTTAATTCTAGAGTTATGATTAACAAGTCACTTCTGAGTGGAAAATAATGGTCCAATTTAGTGGAAAGTCAATATCACTTTACAACATCTTGGTGCCATCAGATTCCATCCTCAGGTTCCTTTACTGGATGAATCAACCATAACTTCAAAGTTGTCATATTTGCCATACTAGAGATGTGGATGGAGGTGTGGTAGTAAGATTATTAACAACAAACTCGTGACAATGTGCTTCATGAGTTACCAAGTCTGAAGAGAGAGTTCTAAATTATTTTTCAAAGGTGATTTGTAAGGTGGGTATATTTTTTTTTTTAAAGACACTATGCTATCAGCAAGAGTTTAGCAAGAATTTGTTCACAAAAATGTTCAAATTTATTCTCCAATAAATTGTAACAAAACAGGTTTATATGAACATTTTTTTCTACTGTTGGAGAACAAGGTAATACATACTGTGCAAAGTTGCCTCAGCACTTTTCATTCATTAGAGCCATGACTGTGGTTTCTAGTACTCAACAAGTTTTGTTCCATTTTTTTTATTAGGGTCTAATGACACTTTCAACAACCAGGGTCACCTTGTGTCGGACAGTTTTACTGGTGGTGGCAACTCGATCAGTTAAATGAGTAGGATAACGAATACTTTTTTATTATAAAGTAACAATCTAGCAGTCCTGCGACCAGAGAGTCAAAATTTTGTTAAAATACCATTGGAGCAGGCAAACTCAGCACCATGAATGAATGATGGAAGATGGTTGGGAACACAACCTCAAAGTTTGCTATGGCGTAAGTAAGAGACCAAAATTTTGACAATAAAATACCTAAACCCTTTACCAACATTAAAAGCAGACGACACTTGAAAAAAAAATTCTTGAAAAAACAATTTTTTCATTTTTTGTCTCAAAAACATAGGTTATGACCCGCTCATTGGAATGAGCTTGACAAGCTCGTTCCAATTAAGGGTAATAACCTGTGTTTTTGAAACAAAAAATGAAAAAATAATGAAAATTAATTGGTGGTTTTTGAGAATAGTACTGGCCATTTTTGTCCGTTACGTTGGGTAAAGGGTTAAAATGACTGAAGAGTTGTATTTTGCAATTATTCTGGTACAGACAGAGAAATATTGTCTTGTTTTTGTTCTGATGAAGAAAGTTCAGCAGGGGTCAACTTCATACAGTTCAGTGCACCAGGTATGACTTCATCAATGAAAAATGAAGAATGTGCAATGTGAACATTTTACAGTAATTATACTTGTTGAAGATGGTTTAATATTCTTGTCAAAATCACAACCAGAGGCTCAAGTGAGCCTAAAATGCACACCTGGCTCAAGTTGTCAAAAGAGATGAGTGTATCAGTAAGTGATCAACAGCAAGAGCAATTTTTTAATTTGCTATGACACACAGTCCTGGGAATCGGCGACGGCATTCGGCAATGCCGTCGCAAATGCTGCCGTGAATCAGATTTACGACGGCAACAAACTGCCGTCATGAATTATTAGTCTCCAGAACTCGAGCGGGGCGTGCGCACGATTTTATCCTCACAATTTCTCTGTGACCTTTGCAGTCCGTAGTCGTCAAATAATGCACGTGAAAAGGCATGTGACGATTTTCATTGCACTATCACAGATTACAAATCCGAGAAACTGTTCAAAAGCAAAGTAGAAATCGAAGATTTTTTCAATGAAACAAAGCCAGAAACCCGGGACAAGTGGCAATAAATATGAATAAAAACGATTACATCCCCTGATATCCACACAACACATGCAGGACGTTGTACCTGGAGACTTGACCGAAATGAAAATAAAAGACTCCATGGCCTGATTTATCCTAGCGAAATGTACTTGTGCTGAACTCAGTAGCGAAGGAAGGGGTTATACTTTAGTGACTTGTGTAATGATATAGGGTTGACTCGCACAAGGTGTCTGTGTTGTGGATGTGGTTGGGGATCGTGTGCACAAGGGCGCTAGAGAGAGAGAGAGAGAGACTAACATTACATACGCCTCCCCCCCCCCCCACTCGCCGAACCTCCCCCACCCCAGTAAATATGTTTTTTCTTGTTATGACTTGCACTTACAGACCTTAAAGGGCATTCATTTCTATCTCAAATTCTCTTTTCTGCATGTATCTGTCCGTCGAAAATTATTTTGGACAAGTGATCGAATCAGAATGGGTATTTAACAGAACTCCGGCTAACAATGGGGGGGGGGGGGGGGGGGGGGGCACGACCAGGCAAGTAGCTAGGATCCAAATTGGGGGGGGGCAAGGAGAATTATGGTAGGGCGAGCCTAGGACGAGATGCCGAAGGCCCGAGTGTGGGGGAAGGCACGGGAGGGGGTCGCCCCCTCCCGTAGGTGGGGGGTCTAGGAAAATTTTGGATTTTAGCATGTCTCAGGCACGATTTCCTGGCTCCTGCGGTATATTTCGACTCACATTTCCGAAGGAATATGACCCCATTCCCAATGGCAAAATATGTCATTTCTCTAACAAGCCCTGAAAATCTTGCATAAAGAATTTTTTTTTTTTTTTTGGGGGGGGGGGGGGGGGGGGGGGCAAGACTGAGTTTTTTTTTGGGGGGGGGGGGGGCAGTTGCCCCCTGCCCCGTTCACCCCCATAGCTACGTGCCTGGGCGCGACGGGAGCGCCCCCTCCAGATCCGCCCTTGGTATCATCTGGCTACTATGGGGTATATTTTGGGATGTATTGGGAAGATCGTTGCGTCTGCTGGGTGCAACTCGCTGTGTTGTCACAGCATTCACGGGTACCGTATGTCATGCACGTGCAGCGTTCTTTTCAATTTCAATGCGAGGCCCTGGATGCGTTTCTACCCAAAAGTATAAACAAGCCTTTACCAACATTCAGGATGGTTAAATAAAAAACAGTTGATAATTGGGGAATAAGTGAATTAGTGGGATATGAGACGAACAGTGATGGAGATATCACACTCATTTTCTGTAAACTGTGTCGGGAGTTTTATACTCAATCCAAAAGTCTGAACTCGAATATCCGTGGTCGTTGTGAAGGTCAGGTGGATAAATTTGTTAGCGGTACGACCGTTGTGAAAAAGGCGAACTTTATTGACCATATTACAAAAAGCAATACTCATAAGACCGCTTCTCTCCGTAAGTCGGAAGAGGCACAAACTGCTTTAAAAATGTCTATGCCATTTGAAGGAAACTCTGTGATTGACGTGAATAATTCCTCTTCAAGTTCAAGTGTCCAAACAACATTGAAGCCACACTTTAGGCTAATTACACAACAACAAAGGTCAAAACTAGTCCTAAAATTTCAACTGGCCCATTTTGTAGCTAAAAATGGTTCTTTTCGCCAGTATCAGCAGTTCGCAGACTTTGAAAAAAATATACGTAAGGTGGATATCGGGAGTGCCTACACGGACAGAAAATCGTGTGCAGAAATCATCAAATACATAAGTTTGGCAAATAAGGAAAGGAATATCACCGAGCCGCTGAATAATAATAAAGTCCATTATTATAGCGTGATGTGCGACGGTTCATCCAGCGCAAAAGCAGCTGATGAAAAAGAACTATACTTAGTTAAAATCTGCAAGGACGGAATGCCGTCTTTCTGTGTAGCAGGATTAGAAGAGCCGAGTGAAGCTAATGCGGAAGGGTTAAAAAGTTCTATGGAAGAAGCATTGAAGAAATGTAACTTTGCGTTTGAATGAAAAGAGAAGGAAATCGGCATTTGCAGTTATGGGGCAGCTGTGAATCAGAAGTTGTATAGAATGATTAAAGACGACATAGGATCCCATTATGTACTTGTTTTATGCCCCACCCATAAATTTGAACTTTCTTTAAAAGACGCATTTAAGGGTTCCGAACTCAACAGTGTTTCCGACGACGATTATCTCACAGTATACAAACTTTTCAGAAGAGTTAATTTGAAATGGAGATTATTCAAAAGGCAGGGGATATTTATGGGACTGCAGGTTTTTCGATATAAACGCCCCGCGGGGACTCGGTGGGTAGAACACCAAGAAGCAGCGTTGAAGTCCCATATCAACAATCTTCCCATATTGGTAGGGTTCCTTAATCATCAGATAAAAGAGCCCCATAATGCTACAATGAAAAAGGCAGTTCCTGTCATGAGGGGTATCCTTAAAAATGTCAGTAACACTGAACACATACTGTACACATGCGTCAAGAGTGATATTCTGAATGTGGTAGCACCAGTGAGTAAAATTTTACAAGATAATTCCATACTCACACCAGCATTGTTTACCGTGATTAATTCCACTCTAGCAAACATAAAAAAACATGCACAGAATACTCTGTGGTGAAGGTATCGAGGCCTTTAAGCAAGAGAACCTTTTCCCAGACACAAACTCAGTTATGAGAGAAATTAAAAAAGACCCTCAATTGATAACACCCGAACTGAGTACTCGATCGACAAATGATCATTTTCAAACCGAGCGTCAGACTTTCCATGGTTACTTGTTAAATGGCCCATGTGTAACAGATTCATTAGCCCACATTTTAAAAGACTTCATTGGCATTCTCGAGCGCCTGGTCGATTCGATCGAAAAAAGATACAAATCATTAACAAGTGACTAGCTGTTCAAATCTATGAGCGTTTTCCTAAACCCAACTGGCTTTCAGTTTGCTAACGTTGATGATTTGTACCCTTCAGTCGAAACTACTGCGAAGCATTTCCGCACGCCACTCATAGCAAATGGTTGTGACCTGTTAAAACTCAAGTCGGAACTTGGTATTTTGATAGACCACGTCAAGAGTTTTTACCCAAAATCAAACCCCCAAAAAGTATGGCCACAGTTATTTTCAATCGGGCAGGGAATTCAGATTTTAAACATCCTACACATTGTTGAACTTGCGATTGCAATACCCCTATCAAATGCAGAAAGTGAGAGGATATATTCGTATTTGTGGAAACATTTTACCAAACGAAGAATGTCCCTACACAACGACACTCTTGAACACTTACTTCAGCTGCGCGGAGACCACGACTTTAAGGCTGAAAGCTACGAGCGCGCAATAGACCTTTTCCTCAGCGTCTATCCTGACGGAACGGTCCGGAAACGTGCTCGTCGTACTGATGGGCATGCTTATCCGAAAAAAAGAAAAACACAAAAAACTAACGCCACCAATTCTTTAAATGACATTACAGCCATGTTAAACAATGCCGCTGAATCTATTGATACTTGTGAAGCCGAAGGTGCTTGTGAGTCCCCGGAAAAACCAACATCTCCAAGCGACATTGATATCGAGGAAATAAGTTCAGATAATTCCTGGTCTGATTCCACAGAGTCTGAAGATTAAACTGAATTTTTACGTATTGAGAAATGAAATTGTTTCGCTTGTTAAACTTTCTGTCAACAACATTATTTTCAACCTAAAATTCTAAAGATTCCAACCGACTATAATCTGCTCGGTTGCAATAAATCGGCAATTACGTGTCATTACAGCCCAATCATCGGCGAGGTCTATGTACAGTCCTGCTTACCTAGACCTAACCGATAACTGAGTTGAAGTGGCGCGTAGTCTTTTGATGCCACTGTTTAGACCCCAAAAGGCTCCACTGAAATACATGTTATGTACACCCCATTATAGCCTCTCCACATTTTTGTCGTGCTAGCTCAACAAAAATGTGGAGAGGCTATAATGGGGTGTCCACATGGGCGTACGAGCCAGGGGTGGGGTGGGGGTGCCCCCCCCTCCAAATTCGGGCAAAGTTGAATACTTGACTACATACAAGGGAGGTACTAAATATTGAAGTATGGGGCGGGGGGGGGGGGGGGGGGTTAACACAACACAGCAAAGGGTTAACTCTTGGCATTTTTTTAAGCCTGTCGGAAAATTTGAAGCTTGGCCCCTCCACCAGCAAAAAATATCTACGCCACTGCCCACTGGCTATACTAGAAGAGATACGGCCATATCTCACCCTCTACCCTAGTTCGCCGTTGTGTGTTTGGGGATTCGCTTGACGTACCCGCTGTGACACACGGCAGTATCCCAAATTGGGATACTGCCGCGTGTCACAGCGGGTACATCACGCGATACATTCCACGAAGTATGATACTCCTGAGTCCCGAGACAGGCTGAGTGACAGAGTCCTCACGAGAAATAAACTTTTTTCATCTGGATGTTAACTGTAAGGGGAGATTATTTGTTTCTTGCCATTTCTCCTCCATTTTCAGAAAATTAATTTTGCAGTTTTCATCAAACTTTTCACTCTTATTTTTTTATTACAACGAACTGATAAAGTTGGTATAAACCATAACGAATTATATATAATATGTCACCTAAATTGAATATATACGAGGGATTAAAATTTTTATTGAACACATATTTAATTTTAGTTATTCTAATTTTTAAATTTGTATGACAGTATCGAAATTTATTTGTTACTGAATTCGTTGAACGAAAAAGCTGAATCGTTTTGAAAAGTTCAAGTTGCATTGCCAGTATTGCACCTGGCTCTGGCAATGGGTTTGTTTGGGGTTCAAACATTATCACGTCCCCCTCAAAACACAAGAATTTAAGAGGAGATTGGTGATTTCAATATGATTGAAATAAATTACGCCCATGTCAAAAACAGGGCTTGCAGTTATCCACCGACATACTGGATTCGGCCCTGTTTTTACAGTTCTGGTAAAACAACATTTGGTAGGAACGAAAATTTACGAAATAGATATTGAACACACACCCGCCCTCCCCTACACTTTTTACAGCAATTATAAGTACAGAGACAGGAATTATACCAAAGCCGAGTTGATAAGCACTCACATCGCTCCAGATGATAGAAGTACACATGTGCTACGAGTCACGTACATAGGCGTATGAGGTTGGGGGGGGGGGGGGGGGGGGGGGGGCTAACCCCCGAATTTGGGTAACATTTTCTCATTCGGGCAATTCAAATCTAAAAAAATCTGTTAAAATTCAGGCAAATTTTATGTCCCCCCCCCACACAAACACACACACACACACTATTCGGGTATATTTGATGTCAGCCCCCAGGAAAAAATTATCCCGTACACCTATGGTCACGTAGTACCTTGGCAAGGGTGTTTATCATTATTTCCCATTGATCTTATTTGGGGCTGCAAGCCCCCAGTACACTAATTCGAGCCAACTGAAGCCTTCTGCAATTCTGTGAATAATAGACATGAGCACCGGACATGGGAAAAACCATTTGAAAGCCTGATCTTTTAAAATCGTACTTTCGGTTTAGATGTTCTGTTGTTCATGGATTGGATCACAGAATAACATGAACATACAGAAAATGAAAGTACGGTTTCAAAAGACGAGGCTATCAAAATGATTACTCGCCCTCGAACGCGACAGTAAGTGCAGGATTTTTTATTTGTCTCTGGCCCCTTGCTTCATCAAATATTTCAATCCCGTGGATCTGCTCAGTGTTCACTTTCGACTTCGCTGAATTAAAAGTCCTGGTCTTATCGCGGTTCTTTGATCACTTGAAAAAATGCCGTCGCAAATCTGAAATTGCTGTTGCCGATTTTTTGGCGATGGCAATGTTGTGCCGTCGCGAAAATATGCCAATTCCCAGGACTGGACACAACTAAAGGCAACTTTTTTTGGCCATTCATTTCTGTTGGTCCTAGGAAAGCTTTCTAGCAAGCTCTGTTCGGTGAATTTTTGTTTATGTTTTTCAACTACTGAGGTTCAGTCCCAATAAAATCTTTGGAACCCACATTGCAGACTTGAGAGGATTAAAAGACATGCATACAGGAATCAGATAAATGTTTTCCAGCATTGAAAGGGTTCATTCAACATGAAATAACATACATGTGTTCAGTAGTGAAAGAGTTCATCATGAAATAAAATCTTTGAAAAAAAACACTGAAGTCATGAGAGGGTTAAATTAAAGATATTCATACAGGAATCAGATCAATTTTTTTCCAAGGAACAAGAAAAATACATATACAGCATTGAAAGGGTTTTGTTTGTTCATGGCATCAATAAAATCTTTGGACATTGCAGTCTCAATAGGCTTAAATTAAAGACATGCATACAGGAATCAGATGTTTCCAGTATTGAAAGAGTTCATTCAACATGAAATAACTTATATATGCACAGTAGTGAAAGAGTTCATCATGAAATAAAATCTTTGGAAAAAACACACTGAAGTCATGAGAGAGTTAAATTAAAGATATTCATACAGGAATCGGATCAATTTTTCCAAGGAACCAGAAAAATACATATACAGCATTGAAAGGGTTTTGTTTGTTCATGGCATCAATAAAATCTTTGGAACCCACACTGCAGTCTTGAGAGGGTTAAATTAAAGACATGCATACAGGAATCAGATGTTTTCCAGCATTGAAAGGGTTCATTTAACATGAAATGAAATCTTAGCAAAACAAACTAAAGTCCACAGAATTTTCTGATTAAAATAACAAGATTACAATGTTCATAACAGCAGTTTTGTTATTTTAAGAACAATATGTCAATCAAGGTTCTCAGTGAATGAAACTTTCCTCCAGGATAAACTACTGCAAAAATGCTGACTCATCATTTTTTCAATACCCTCTACCGGGCACCCTGATTGAACCAGTGGCATTTTTTTAACCAATCCTTTCTTCCGGTCCTAAGGATGCTTCATACCAAATAACAGTTGTCTGTTCTTTGTGGTTTGGGATATATGGGTTTTTCAATTTTTTTGTTTTTAGCCCTTGGGGTTGCCACAGGGCTGTGAAAATTTTTTTTAGGCATCAATCAATTACTTAGGACCCACTTATACTACCTGCCAAATTTGGCTGAAATTGGCCCACCGGTTCTTGAAATAGAAATTTGAGGCAGAGCCTAAAATGGATATGCACCCACAGAGGGACCCAGATGTTGACCTACAACTTCCCTTGAACTTACCTTAAACTTCTACACCAAAGGACGTTCCATGCCAAATATCAGGGCATTCCCTCTGGTGGTTCACGAGAAGAAGATTTTTAAAGGTTTTTAAGCTTTTGGAGCATAAACCAGAGCCCGAATATGGCAGCTGCTTCATTTAAACAAAATAGAAAGGGTATACTCCATAGATGGTCTGTGCAATGTATGTTTGAATTTGCCCTAGTGGTTGTGAAGAAGATGTCAAGTTTGCAAAAAGATAACGGACGACGCATCGTATGAGGGATGCCGGATAAAAGTGATGGCAATAGCTCCCACTGACTTGCAGTCAGGTGAGCTAAAAATGATTTCCTTGATAAAAAAGTACCATAATTTATTTGTTGGATATCATTTGTGTCATTTCTGGCGTTTAGTAATGGCAACGGACATTTGAATGCTCAACTAAAGTAAACCACAGCAACAAAGATTGGAAAAAAACATTAAAACTAAGTTGTGATTATGTTACAATGAGTGACACAGGGCAGATACATATCAAGGGAGGAAATCTTAAATGTGTTTGTGGTTGTATTATTACTGTTATTAATTCCAGATATTTCCCTTTAATAGCAAGTCACTCTTTTGATGTTGGTGAGAATATTAGTTTTATGCATTTTGGAAGAATAGCATTAAACTTTTGTCTGGGCAACATGTAGTAAGTCTTACCGGTGAAGGTGTTGGTAATATAGCATGAGCTTTTTAGTGAGTTAAATAATGTTCAAGGTAATCAGGTGTGAAGGTCAGAAATGCATGAAACAATGCATGTGTTACTTGTCACTTTAGCCAAAGCCTTCAGCAGGTCAACACTAAATTTATTTTGTGTCTTGAAATTTCGTATAAATATGGAAGCGCAGGTCATGGTTTTTATCAACACTAAAGTGAAAGATGTTGTGAAGGAATCTCAAAAGAGATTTGCTTTCCAATTTGGACAGTTTGATTTCGAATAAACTGCAGAACTTTCAGAAAGATATAAGCCAAAGTCAACATGAGATTTCGGCCATACAGTTAACGCAAATTAAAAGCATCGCAACAGATAAATTCAAATTTAAGAAGTGTTGTAATGCCAAACAATATGAGCACAACAATAAAGTTATGGAGATATTACAAGGGGCCAAATTTCATGTGGGCAGTGGTTCCAGTGATTCAACAGAAAAGGCAACAAAGAAAATCAACAAAGGTACAGACTCAGACTTATTATCCCATAGACAAAAGCTTATAAAGCTTGCAGATTCTTCCAACTTGGATGGAAAGTAGTTGATGAATATGAAACTCACCAGTTGGCAGAGGACTCTGAAGATGAAAGGAAAATTTATAAAGCAGAAAACAGGGCTCAGAGGAAGTTTAAACATTAGCAATCCAGACGAAACAAAAGATTTCAGCCAATTCAGCAGCATCCAGCAATGTTATGCAGACGTCATCAAGAAGGAAGCCTGGGCTCTGTTTCTCTTGTGGAAAACCTGGACTTTGGAAGTCTGAATGCACTGTAAAAGCAAGCGCTGGACAAGATACTCAGTTAAGTATAGATTGTTGTATAATCAGTGGGTCAAATAGTAGAAATGGGGTAGAGGTCAATACAAAATCGAACAGCAGTCACACAAAAAATCCTGCAAACTCTCCGAGACACAACAGTAATTTGTTTTTACATGAACCACAAAAGAGTTTGTTTCATGATTCTCCGGTAAAAGAGATCACCTTTAATCAGGACACAAGGTCGCCATTTGGTTCTCTTAATAGTATTATAGAAATGTGTGAAAAAGCCATTGCATTGGCTTATATTTACAGGTCATTAGTGAGGGGCATCGTTTGCCATTCTTAAATATTCCTGAAACAATCAATTTAAATTTATCTGCCTTACAAAACATAGATTTTGTGGAGAGCGAAATTAAGAACATTTTGAGAAAGGGTTGTATTTCGCGACTATTTGACATTCCCAAAGCAGTTAACCCTTTACCCGTGGCTTTTAACAGAAATAATAAGAAAAGATTAGTACTGGATTTTAGGCACATTAACTCTTCTCTTTCTAAATTCAAATTTCGTTTAGAAGATGGTTCAGTCGCAAGACTTTTATTTTCATTGGGTGACTTTGTGATAAATTTTGATCTCAAATCAGCATATCACCATATTGAAATTGCCGCATCACACAGATTGTATTTGGGATTTTCGTGGCCATTGGATGGGGTAGATGCTTATTTTGTCTTCAACATCCTACCTTTCAGGGTCTCAACAGTGGCCCATATTTTAACAAAAGTAACTAGAGTTGTCATCAAATATTGGCAAAATCAAAGTATCAAAGTTATTATGTATTTTGATGATGGAATGGCCAGCATGCGTGCGTTTGATAGCGCTGTAGAGGTAAGCAATAAAATACAAGATGATTTGTGCAAATTTGGTTTCATTATAGCTCAAGAAAAAAGCTGTTGGATGCCTTCTTTAAATTCCACTTGGCTGGGATTAGAGTGGAGTTTCGAGAAGTGGTCTGTCAGGGTCTCTGAGATGAAAATGGACAGAATATTGAATGCGGTTAGCAACTTACTAAAAAGCATTGAAAAAAGTTCATTCATAAAAGCAAGAAATTTGGCAGCTTTATTGGGTTAAATTATGTCCATGATTGGGGCTGCTGGACCACAAATGCATTTGCATACAATGTATTTGGACAATTGTTTACTGGTTAAGGCGAGCTGGGACTCACCTGTACCTGTGTCAACAGAGGCACGTGAAGAATTAAATTTCTGGAAAGAAAATGCACAAAAAGTTAACAGCCAATACCTGGCAGGGTCCGACCTTGTAGGGTCTGGTTTATACAATGGAAGTGAGTATTTTAATGCAACATCATCAGGTTTTGGTGGTTATGCAGAAGGTGTTGAAAGTTCTGAGGTTATTGGAACATGTTCAGAAGTTGAGAGCTCAATGAGCTCTTCTTAGAGAGAGCTGGAAGCTCTGCACAGAGTATGTAAGTCAATAACTTCTGATTTAAAAGGTAAACCTTTTAACTGGAAAACCGATAATAAATTGGTTTTTAAGTATCACACAATCTGGCAATACGCCTCATTTACAGAGAGTGGCATTAGAGATTAGTCTACATATAAATTGAATTCCCAGGGAGCTGAATGTACAAGCTGACATGCTTAGTCGTTGCATCAATTCAGATGATTAGCAAGTTGGTTTTAAAGTTTTTCAAACACTAGATTAACATTGGGGTTCTCACTCTGTTGACCGCTTTTCAACTGATTATAACAAAAAAAGCTAGCTAGATACAATTCAAGATGGTGGTGCCCTGGTACTGAAGGAGTGGACGCTTTTGAATGGACTTGGTTGGGTGAGAATAACTAGCTTGTTCCACCTCCGAGACTGATTTTAAAGGTATTACACAAGATGTGTTCAGAAAGGGCCTGTGGTACTCTAATTTTTCCACACTGGACATCAGTGCCATTTTGGCCTTTTCTACAGATGTTAAGCGAAAGTCAAAAGAATAAGCAAATCATAATTTTGGGTAGGCATGATATAATACTCCTGGGGAGAGGTGATAACGGGGGTTTTCTTAGAAAATCTGTTACATTTTAATATAGCTGCCTTGCGTATTGAATGCATAAATGTTTCTTAGAGAACTATATGAATGTAATTATTTTGACAGGTTTAACAGATGAGATCATAAAACACATTCAGAAAAGTGGGTTGCCAACAACTGCTGAAACAGAAAATTTGACAGAAAACATGGTGGATTATTTGACTAGATCCAGCGCTAATTCCACTGTGCATAAGTACTGTAATTACTTTAAAAACTAGCAAACTTTTGTTCACAAGTTAGGAGGTGAGGCTTTGCCAGCCAATTCAATACAAGTTGCTCTATATTTGACTCATTTAATGGACACCAAGTGTTCTCATAATACCATTACTGTATATAAATATTCAATTAAGTGGATACACGGTTTATTT
Source organism: Pictodentalium vernedei (assembly GCA_031216915.1). Taxonomy (NCBI): domain Eukaryota; kingdom Metazoa; phylum Mollusca; class Scaphopoda; order Dentaliida; family Dentaliidae; genus Pictodentalium; species Pictodentalium vernedei. The sequence goes on along the minus strand of CM062292.1, from coordinate 188,461,777 downwards.
GGTTATACCGACCCCACCGATAATGGATTTGTAGATAACCTAGTTTAAGCCAGTAAACGTATTATACAAAGAAAGATGAACAAGAAAAGCCCCGTTTCCATTGAAAATATAGTATCTCTGTGTGATAAATATGTCCACTCTAGCCATCTAGCTGTAGTTAGGGATTTGACTATGATAACAATATGCTTTGCTGGATTTCTTCGTTTCAGTGAATTAAGTTCTCTGAAATGCAGAGATATAGCATTTCATTCAGATTATTTTACACTTCATATAACTAAAAGCAAAACAGATCAGTACAGATCAGGTTCTGAAGTAGTCACTTCCAAAGGTCAAACTACAGTATGTCCATATAATATGTTAAAGAAATATCTCACCATTTCAGATTCGGATGAGATATCAGATTTTCTGTTCAGGCCAAATTTTTGCTCGGGTAACAATTGTAAATTAATATATAAGACAAACCTCTCAGCTACACTCATACAAGAGAATGTATTTTAGGTAGGTTAAGGGAAGTTGTGGGGGACGCAAATATTGGGCTGCATTACTTCAGATCTGGTGGTGCCATGGCTGCAGCAACTTCTGAAGTCAATGACAGGTGTTGGAGTTGCCATGGCAGATGGAGGAGTGAAAAAGCCAAAGATGGTTATGTAGAGGATTTCCTACAGTCTCGTTTGAATATCACCCAATTGCTTCAAACATACAATATTTGTCATTAAGTGTAAAACACCATATATCATTATGACTTTTTATTGAAGCGTAGACTATTAGCGTTAAGCGTTTCAGAAGAATAGCATTAAACTTTTGTCTGAGCGACATGTACAAAGTCTTACCGGCAAAGGCGTTGGTAATAGAAAATCAGCTTTTTTAGTGAGTTAAATAATGTTCAAGGTAATCAGGTGTGAAGGTCAGGCATGCATGAAACAATGCATGTGTTAACTGTCATTTTAGCCAAAGCCTTCAGCAGGTCAACACCAGACCTGTTAACTCTCCTGCTTTCGCCGGGAGACTCCCAGTTTGGTACCCAATCTCCCGCACTCACGGCAACATCCTATTTTCTCCCGCTTTGATACTTTTCAAAATTAGTTATTCAGTACCGGTAATACATCACGACATCATTGAATCCACCAGCTTTTGTTCACAAACACAAAAGCATGTGCTCTACTCTCATTGGCAAAGTCATTAAGTTTGTGTGAAACGTCACCACTTACGTCAGAACTGATAACCAATTCTGATTTTTATCAATGGCCGGCTATTGTGTTCTGTGATTATTGCAACACGTTTCACAGTCGAAATAAATGAACTTGAGATGCAGGATCATTGCTGAAATTGATTGTATATTAAACACACACCTTTGCTTGATATAAGAGCAGCAGTCACATCAAAAAATAAATCCCATACTATTAATTATTTACACTCGAAATTGGGCAAAAATACGCACAAATTTAATGTGCATTTCGGATTTCAGATAATTATATTTTGTAGACAAACGGCTCATTCAAATGAGTTGCGGTAATTTTCGGTATGTTGGGAAAAAATTCTGATTTGCGATTTTCTAGGGCAGGCTGTGAAAGAAATTCTGTTTTTGGCAAAAAAAATCTCTAAAAAGTTGGTAATTTACGGCACTTGGAGGTTTTTTTTATCCGCGAATTGGTTGTGATAAATGGACAACAACAACAAATCCCCAAGACGTTTCGTCTTGTGGCTGTGGCATAATTTTCACGTTTCACTGAAAAATGATCACCTCCATTCCAAACCCCTTTCAGAAATGCCCAATTACTTCATGTGAATAACCAGCAAAGTTGGGGGGGGGGGGGGAGGGGGTGATGGGCGCTGAGCTTTGGAAGGTTGAATTACCACAAACAACCGACAAGTACAAAACCACTGAAATATGAACGTCATTGGAACAAGCTCAGATACTGTCACATGGCCATATCCATATTTCTGTTTTGTTCTATATTTCTATGTTTTGGCTTTTGAAAAGACAAATTGTTCAAATAAAACACATTAGGGTGGAGTGTCTTGTGGGGGGGGGTAACATGGAAATTACTGATGTGCTGTCTGCGCGCAAAAATCTCACTGACAAGCATCCAAATCTCACTGAGAGCTCATCAAAATCTCACTGACGGTCATCTCCAGAGGTTAACAGGTCTGGTCAACACTAAATTTCCAATCAAAAGTTTTGTTTTTCAGAATTGTAAAAGTTTCATTCCATTCCATAGTTCCTTTAGAGGCTTCTTCGCAGGCAGCAGGGCTTTAAAATCATGATGCAAATGTATCAAACATATTGATTGTCCACATGTAGAATCAATGTTTTGTTATCGTTCATTTTTGTCAGTTAAGCAAGTCTCCAATGCTTACCCTGCAGTCGATATCAAGCACAGCTTTGGGGCACAGGTTTCCCATAGTGAATTTTTCACAAAGTTTTATCTATGTTTTTTTTTCCTGGCCCGGCTTTATCGATGCGAATGGGGATGTTATTTGTTTTTTTATTGTAAATAACCACCTGCTTAATAAACCTGCTTTAGCGACCACTGGCTAATTGCATAAAAGTATTTTATGACTTTTTATTGAAACGTAGACCAAACATTGCTATTCCTCAAAGCAAAAGCTTTGAACTAATTAATTTTTACCACATGGTGGAGAATCTCAATAAACTAACACTTGTTAATTTTACTCAATTTTGCACACATTGCTAATTGTGACAATTTTGGAACTTTAGACATGTCACCTAACATTACCAAGGGATTACACAATTTAGAAAACTGCCTGCAATCTGTAACAGATGTGCGTCAGACTGCAAGGTACGGTTTATGTCGTTTCATCAAGGTAGAGACGGGGATAGATGTCACTGAGGATCACTGGTTTGACTCGTCACATGAAGTGTACATAGCAGTTCTCACCAAACTGAAAAGGATTGACAAAGCGGACACCGATCACTATCCAGTCAGGTCACCAGGAGACATTGCAAAACTGAACAATGACAATATTGTGTTTAACATCAACACACCTGTTGGACTTCAGAGGAAGGTGTTTTTTTAAATAATGTCGTACCTTTGTCTGCGAGGTCTGGAAAATCTGCGGGAAATGACACATGATACATTTGGAGTCTGTAAAGATGCTAGTGGAAGGGAATTTTGTATCATTCGACTGGCGATTTAGACAAGGATTCGCATCGCTAATGCGAGATCAAGTTTTCATGGCTAACGCAACGGTGACTATGAACTAAAAAGCATCAGAGTACCTTTTCTAAATAATTAAGTTGCAAAATATGACTAAGTCAGCCCAATAATTCTGCTGCCATATATCCAACTGAGCCCATTTTCAAACTCGATCAAGACAATTTTCCTGGAAACCATTATAATAAAAAAAAGAATCAAATCGGTTAACATTTGTTCAAGTTACGTTGCTATCAAGCACAAAATTTGCAAAAAATGACAAAGTCAGCCCAATAATTCTACTGCCATACACCGGACCAAGCCCATTTTCGAACTCGATCAAGAAAATGTTCCTGGAAACCCACAAAACAAAAATGAATTGGATCAGATGACATTTGTTCTAGTTATCATGCTTTCAAGCACAAAATTCGCAAAAAATTACTGTTGGGATGCGGGCAGAATATGGACATAACTAGTAATAGTAGCAGCTCAACATCAAATTCTTTCCAATGTAGAATTAACTCTAGTGTGAGTACCAATGCACAGAGGATTGCAAATCTCTATCCGACATTTTACAATTGGAAAGTTACCATGAATGTATCTTGTGCCAGTATGTTAATGCCAGAACAGTGATATGTTGATTACGACAGTGTCTCCTGTGACAAAGTGACTATTGAAGGTGTTGTTAACTGTTATTTCATTTGAATTAATTTCACTGGAACATAAACTTATTGCTTATATTATGACCTTCTCTTTATTTCAGTAATCTGATGTTTGGGGCTAATCTGGAGTCATGTTAAAAATATCACACGTATCACACCTTAATTTGGTATAATAAAAATAATGTTGAATGGGATTGAGAACATTGTAGATTGTCTCCCCTTAGAACCAATATCTCCCAAGACTAAAATGGTACCTCAGGGAAACAATCTGCAATCTTCCCCTCAACCCCAGTCATCATTTTTTTTTATAATGTTTAACCCTTAAGGACCTACGTTTTTTTAATATAGTTTTGCAATGCTTTTACAGTCCTTTGATATCCTGTGCCTTTTCCATTGTTGCTAGGCAAGTTTTGGCTGCCTATATAAGTAGTCAAAACCTGTCTGCAACAGCAGCAAATATAAAATGTCTGATGCATGTTCATCTAAAGACAATGCATTTTGAGGCACCTGTTTTGTTGCAGTGAAAAGTGATCAAAGTCAGAATTAGGCCATTACAGATTCAAAACTTGGTTACCTGCCTTTATCCCAAAATACAACTAACACCTTTTTGCACCTTGTTACAGGACAGTCAACCAGGCTCCAAGTCTGCCGGATGTAACACCAGATGTGCATTGCCTCTCAAAACTAACAGAACTGGTTAATCATATAGAAGGTGGTGAATACCAATCAACAGCCACAACAGACTGAATAGACTGACATGTGTTCATCAACATCTGAAATTCTGGATCATATGGAGAGGGCTATGATAGTGGTCATCTGGATGACTGTTCCAAATGAATGGCACTGTTCACCCTTAACCTAACATGAACACAACAAAAACTAGACGTGGCCAACTTGGGACTAAGAATACTCCCTGTGACACACTTTTTGATAATGGGTAGCAATAATACCAAGTACCACTAAAATCCTTTCAAGTCTATAAATAGTTCTGACACAGACACGACTTTGTATATTTGGATATGGGTATGTAAAGTTAATATAAGTTTTGTGACCTTGACTTTGAAGACAGACATTCCAAGCTTATTCTTTACAAACTCTATAGTGGTGGACAACATTAATACCAAGTATCATTAATATCCTTTAAGGCTAACAAAAGTTCCGAGCCAGACACAACTTGTTATAGTTGGATTAGGGGGAATGTGAACTTTAACTAAGTCTATGACCTTGACCTTGTAGACAAACATTCCAACCTTATTCACGATACACCCTCTGGTGGTGGGCAACATTAATGCCAAATATCATTAATATCCTTCAAAGTCATCAAAAGTTCTGAGCTGGACACAACTTGCATAGACAGATGGATGGACGGTTGGATGGATGGACAGATGGATGGACTGATGGATGGATGGATAGATGGATGTACAGAGTGGCAGTCAGACAAAGTGATTCCTCTATACTCCCCTGAACTTCATTTGCAGGTGGTATGAAAATATTCTTCAATAATCCAAATTTTCATTTTTTGCTGTTTTACCTCAAAAATATAGCTTATGACTCACTATTGGAATGGAATAAGCTCAATGTGCTCACTTCACTGAAAGGTCATAAGTTATGTTTTATGGGCAAACACTGAAAAAAATACAAAAACAATTATAATGATGATTTTTGTGAAAACCCTATTTGGAAGTTACATTGTGTAAAGAGTTCATAATAATAAAGTCATAGGACTTTGATCAAATGGCACACCAGAGATGGGTTTCCTGAGTGTTTCTGCCTGAAAAAGATGATTTTGTTAATACCTTTATTATCCCCGTATTTTTTATCTCTGTCCGTACGTCCGGTTTTGTAATTCGAAACGCTGAAACTTTCTACAGTTGTTCAATAGTGTCTGTGCAATCCAAAAATACCACTTTTAAAGTTTTGCGCCACAAGGTGGCTTCTGTGCAGCCACTTGAAAAATGCGCTAATTTTTCACTTTTCTTTTGAATAATCCCAACCTATGTAATTCAGAGTTCTATAACTGTACTAGGGTGTTGCTAAATGATCTGTAGATGTGCACCAAGGTTTCAGATTTTTCAGGTGCCATGTGGCTATGCCACCGTTGCCACTTTCGTGTTTTCTTAGACCGTTTCTGGCAAAAGGCTCCTAGGGTATGTAATTCGAAATGCTAAAACCATGCTCAAATGTTGCAGTGGGGTCTGTAGATGCACATGAAGGTTTCGGATTTTTCAGCTGCAATGTGGCTGTGCCACTGTTGCCACTTTCATGTTTTCTTAGACCGTTTCCGGCAAAAGGCTCCTAGAGTATGTAATTTGAAATGCTAAAAACATGCTCAGATGTTGCAGTAGGGTCTGTAGATGCGCACAATGGTTTCGGACTTTTGGGTGCCATGTGGCTGTGTCACTGTTGCCACCTTCATGTTTTCTTAGACCGTTTCCGGTGAAAGGCTCCTAGGGTATGTAATTCGAAATGCTAAAACCATGCTCAAATGTTGCAGTGGGGTCTGTAGATGCGCATGAAGGTTTAGGATTTTTCAGCTGCCACGTGGCTGCACTGCCATTTTCATGTTTTCTTAGACCGTTGGGTGCCATGTGGCTGTGTCACTGTTGCCACCTTCGTGTTTTCTTAGACCGTTTCCGGCGAAAGGCTCCTAGGGTATGTAATTCGAAACGCTAAAACCATGCTCAAATGTTGCAGTGTGTCTGTAGATGCACATGAAGGTTTCAGATTTTTCAGCTGCCACGTGGCTGTGCCACTGTTGCCACTTTCGTGTTTTCTTAGACCGTTTCCGGCGAAAGGCTCCTAGGGTATGTAATTCAAAATCCTAAAACCATGCTCAAATGTTGCAATAGGGTCTGTAGATGCGCACAAAGGTTTTGGATTTTTCAGGTGCCATGTGGCTGTGCCACTGATGCCACTTTCATGTTTTCTTAGACAGTTTCTGGCGAAAGGCTCCTAGAGTATGTAATTCGAAATGCTAAAAGCATGCTCAGATGTTGCAGTAGGGTATGTAGATGTGCATGAAGGTTTTGGATTTTTTGGGTGCCATGTGGCTGTGCCACCGTTGCCACCTTCATGTTTTCTGCAATGGGGTCTGTAGATGCGAACGAAGGTTTCAGATTTTTCAGCTGCCATGTGGCTGCCACCAATGCCACTTTCGTGTTTTCTTAGACCGTTTCCGGCAAAAGGCTCCTAGGGTATGTAATTCGAAATGCTAAAACCCTGCTCAAATGTTGCAGTAGGGTCTGTAGATGCGCACAAAGGTTTTGGATTTTTCAGGTGCCACGCGGCTGTGCCACTGTTGCCACTTTTGTGTTTTCTTCGACTCTTTTCGACAAAATGCTCCTAGGGTATGTAATTCGAAATGCTAAAACCATGCTCAAATGTTGCAGTAGGGTCTACAGATGCACACGAAGGTTTCGGATTTTTCAGGTGCCACTTTCATGTTTTCTTAGACCGTTTCCGGCGAAAGGCTCATAGAGTATGTAATTCAAAATGCTAAAAGCATGCTCAGCTGTTGCAGTGGGGTCTGTAGATGCACACAAAGGTTTCAGATTTTTCAGCTGCCACGTGGCTGTGCCACCATTGCCACTTTCATGTTTTCTTAGCCCGTTTCTGGTGAAAGGTGACTAGGGTATGTAATTCGAAATGCTAAAACCATGATCAAATGTTGCAGTAGGGTCTGTAGAAGTGCATGAAGGTTTCGGATTTTTCAGGTGCCTCGTGGCTGTGCCACCGTTGTCACTTTCATGTTTTCTTAGACCGTTTCTGGCAAAAGGCTTCCAGGGTATGTAATTCGAAACACTAAAATCATGCTCAAATGTTGCAGTAGGGTCTGTAGATGTGCATAAAGGTTTTGGATTTTTTAGGTGCCATTTGGCTGTGCCACCGTTGCCACTTTCGTGTTTTCTTAGACCGTTCCCAGTGAATGGCTCCTAGGGTATGTACTTCGAAATGCTAAAACCATGCTCAAATGTTGCAGTAGAGTCTGTAGATGTGCACGAAGCTGTGTCACCTGTGCCACTCAATATGATTTTAGTGTGTCATATAATACATTTCATCTTTGTATCAAGCATTCATACAAAGTCAAGAATGCAAATGCGGGGATACACCATAGTGTGCTTTGCATGCAAATGACACTCCCTCTAGTTATTATTGTCATGTGATTCCACATATTAAAAGGCATGTTACGCCACTTTTTTTTTCTAATTATTTATTATGGTAAGAGTTATATCAAAGTTTTGTTACCATTTTTAACACTATGAGAACAGTGTACATATATATATTTTTAGACTCTTAAAATTTGCGAGCGATTGTTTATCTTGCCTGTGATTTGCCTGAAAAAAAATAAAAACCCACAGAATATCAGAACACAATAGATTTTTTAGGCTTTATAATTTGTAAAGGATTATTCATCTTACCAGAGATTTTTCTAAAAACGAATAGCGCCACAGGTGTTGAAGAAACTTTAAAAAATAATAGATATTTCATTTTTTTCACCAAAATACCATCAACAGGTCAGTTAAATACTTTGGTGCTGGAAATATACATGTAAATAAAAATATATTCTATTAACCTGCATTCTGTTAAGTGGAATCACTGTATTTCTAAAAAAAATATTTTCAACCCTTTATCTAACCCAGTTACGGTAAGACAGTTGCAAAACTAATTTTTTAATAACTTAAAATGTTTTATCTCCAAAATATAGCTTTTGACCCCTAATTGGAACAAGCTCCTTCCAATGAGGGACCATAACTAATTTTTAGAGCCAGACAATTGAGAAAATAATAAAATGTAAGAAGCGATTCCTGTGCTCGCCATATATTATGGCTGTTGTGTTGGGTAAAGGGTTGAACTGGACATTGCTACTTTTTTTTTAAATATCTATTTTATGGTAAAAATAATGTTGACATTTCATTATAAAATGTAAAATGCTTTTTTACAATCCATCAAACAAATATTCCAATTTTTCTCTTGATTTAAGTGAACAAAAATTCTTGAAAAAATGTATTTCTACACAAATCCTTAGCAAACATTAGAAGAGTTTTAACTTCATTTGCTCATAAATTGTTAATCTTTCTGGGTTTTGATAACTGTGAGGAACAAGCAACAAACAACTCTAGTTAACTGGTAGAGTGCTAAATTATTTTTGACCATCCAAATTTGTTCACTTATCTTTGCCTTGTTATTATTCATGGAAGAGTGCATATGGGCACTCTACCATAAATTGTAACATGGCAAATCATAACAGACTTAATAATATCAATACAAAGATAATATGAAGCATAGCCATTGCATCTGAAGCCTTTAAATTGTGGTACCTGCACTTCAGAATAGAGACCAAATATGAGCTTCCGGCAGTCTACCAGTTAAGTCTTGACTGCCTATGTTTGAGCATCTGAACCTGGACAACAAAATTCATCAAAGTTGGAATTAGGCCCTGAAAAAAATCATTTTCAAACAAAACACAATTCAAAGGATTAAACACTAACACAAGGTCATCATATTCAAGATGAATAAAAATAAGCTATGAAATCTCATGTTATATAAATCTACTCCTATTAATAAATATCTTATACTGAAAAAAAACAATACTTGATACAATGATAAACAAAATAATGAATTTCAGATTAACAGTTTTTATCTGTCTGTCTCTCTCTGTATCTCTCTCTCTCTCTCTGTCTCTAGTTCTCATTAGTTCATCGGTCACATTTCTTCTTTTGATGTTTACAGGTGAGAGAACTTTGATTTGTTTGAAATTATCATTCTCTCTCTCTCTAGAGAGAGAGAGGGAGAGGAGGGGCATTGGGAAGGACAGAGACAGAGAGAGTTAATGAGATCAACAGAGACATAGATAGAAACAGGCAGAAAGGGCTCAAATTGGCCCTGGTTTCAGAGATAGGGTTAAGCAAGGTCTCCAGGAATTCCATTGTTTATCTATCTGTTCTGGTTCATTTTTAACATAAATAAATAACTGAATTGTTTTTTGCACATTTGAAAGCTTTTTCCACATAACTATACACAACAAAAGCATTGTTATAAATAAATTGATACGTTTTAAGGTAATTTTATAAAGGGATCTAATATAGAACTTTCTCAACAGTTTCATCTAAACCTATGTTTGAATTTACCTTTGCATAACTCTGAAACATCTACCCAGATAACTATGTATGAACAATTCAGTGCTGTAAAACAAATTGTCAAAATACAGGATTATTGCTTAAAGAGGATGTGACATAGAACATAATCAGCAACTTCATAGAGGACTATTTCAAGGTAATGTTTAATCCTTCACTCAACGTAATGGCCAAAACTGGCCAGCACTATTTATAAAAATCACCATTCAATTTTCATTATTTTAAAAACAAATTTTTGTCTCAAAAACAAAACATAGTTTATGATCCTTCATTGGAATGAGCTCACTCCAATGAGGGGTCCTAAGCTATGTTTTTGCCTCAAAAAATGAAAAAAAATTAGTTATTCAATAATTTTGTTTGTCGTCTACCTTTCATGTTACATAAAGGGTTCAAATTTGAATTCTCTTCTTTGGCATCAAATAGTACAAGATGAAATAATCTTAAGATTAACCAGAATGAAACATTCATTTCTTTTTTCATTCTGGGCTATCAATGCTAGGCATCATTTCTTAGAAAGCTCTCACTGTGAGCTTTCAAGTAATGATGTCAATGGCTTAACAATCCATGAAGGAAAAAGCACATCTAGTTTTTCAACAGGAAACCGGGAATTCAGTTCACCAGAATTTCCACGAAGATGCAAGCTTCCAACTTAAAAGACGTGTTACTTCATTTTTTTGGTTCCAATTATTTATCACCTTGAGGCCTCAGAGAGTTTACATGGTATGTTCATATGTTGTATACGAAAAATTCAACCGACACCAAGAATTAAGGTAACACTCAATTTTGATCCAAAGTCAGTTTTTGAAAACAGAAAGTATAATTTTAAAAGGGGCAAAACTCCTACAAAGTGTGTTGCATCTGACAGTATGTGTTAGAATCAACATAATTCTTAGTCCATTGGTTCCATACTTGTAGCATAAGATGGTGAGATGAAGAATTTGGGGATCCAGTTGCTTCTTAGGTTACACACTACTGTTGTCTGTACTAGCGAAAAGGCTGACATGCAGCCGATAACTAGTTATGTCATACAAAGAGGGATTGTTGTGATGGAGTGAGCCACATCATTGTACAGCATAACATACTCTTGGCAATTTCTTCTGGGTCATACAAGCTTACAGAGGGTGGGGTGGGGGAGAAGACATGGGTAAAGAAAGAAGATGGTAGTTTCACAGAAATGAGAAAGAGTAGAGCAAGGAAGAAGCAGTTTTCACAAAGTTATGAGAAGAGGAAAACATATCAACATACACAAATTGATAAAAGTGACAGTTTTAGCATTAGGATTGTATTCTGTGTACATGTTGAGAAGAGGGGTGAAAACATCCATAGGAAGCATGGTTGGAATTCTTATCGAGAGTGGGAGGGTGAGGAGTAGAGGTCATCACAGGCTCAGCTTGATCACCACGCCCTCCATGTTCAATAAGAATATAAGGAGAGGTCGTTGTCGCATTATTGTCAGGTATTATTTTTTCAAACCCATGTTGTCATACCACTTGATTACTTTGTCGGATGCACTCCACAAAATGTCAAATGGCTTGGGGAGCAGATTTCATAATAAGTCTCTTGATACATTTTCAATGGAAAGCACTCTCTGTGGCGATCAATCTATAATATTATGCATACACAGTGGCATAGGTGCAGGATAGGGAAGGAGGAGGGGGTGGGGGGGGGGGGGGTCAGTCCCCATTAAAGGCATATTCAAAAGTTTATGTATTCTTGCACTGCCTATGTCCTTGTTGGTTAAATATCATGTTGATAATAAGAATCTTAGAAGAGGGTTGGATGATTACATGATTTAGTAACACTTTCCACATGCTCAAAGAGACAGCAAACTTTGTTACTTTGCATATTAAGAACGGGATTAATGATGTTGAACAAATACAAGTATATGCCCCGAGAGAGCATAATTCCCAGTCTGCAAAGACAGAAGTAGATCTAAATATTCATGAAATAAAAACAAGATCATCTCACAACGTATGCCAATAGCAAGCTTTGTGAAAATCTGATTGCATTTTTTAATGTTAACATGTTCACAAAGTCTTTATCAGACAAACACAACAAGAGCACCACCTTGCAGGGCAACATACGCCTGTCAAAATTGGAACATGCACAAGTATCTCTGGGGTAAAGTTTGAAATTTTTGTTGACTCGACTATGTCTGTCCCCCCTCCCATCATTGCCCATTTCCTTGCCCTATCTGGGGTAAAGGGTGATTCACCTGTTTTCACATTTTCATATTAAGCGACCTGAGGTCTTCACAAAATAAAAACAAGAACTTGGGCAAAATTCTCATAAATAAATGGCCATAACTCTACTAAAAATGGGCCGCTAAAGATGGAAATCGAACCCAACCTGTATTTTGTTGTACTAAATCCATAAGCAAAATTTAACTCAGCTCAAACCATTACAACTAAAGTTATCGTCTGGAAACGAAATGTGTCCATGGACGGACAGATGGACTCCGAGACCATTTACATAATATGTCCCATTTTTCAAACGGGTGTATAAAAAGGGACACAACTCCTCCAAAGGCTGACAAAATTTAGTGAATATCAAACTTGACTGGGATGTTCTCAAAATGTAAGTCTGCAGCAAGTTTTGTGCAAACCCGATTACATTTGTTAAGTGATCACGTTCACAAAATCTTTATCAAATTTCAAACCAAAAGGGGCATAACTCTCAGAAAGGCTGGCAGAATATGGTGAACATCGAACTTCACCAAACTCTTCTCACAATGTATGCCTATAGCAGTTTCATTACAATCTGATTACATTTGTTCAAGTTATAGCATATAAAAAAGTCATTATCAAACACCAAATTTCCAACACAAAGGGGCAGAACTCCAACAAAAGCCAAGGAAATTAGTTGAACATCATACTGGACCAAGATCTTCTCAAAATGTATGCCTATCAATTTTCATGAAAATCTGAGAACATTTGTTCAAGTTATCATGTTCACAAAGTCATTATCACACAAATAAATAAATAAATAATTGCATTGTTTGGCAGAGCTCAATGAGAGCTTGAATATTTGTATTGATCCATCACATCCACAATCTCCCTTTTGTTGTAATATACTAATATTATGTACATTGAAGATGTCTATCAATTTGTTGTACACCAGACATACTTTTTTTTTCTTTTTGGAGTGTTCAATCCTTTACCTATGAATCGGCCACATTAGCCTGTGTAATTTACAAATTAAGCAGTTAAAAAAAAGTTATTTTTCAAAAAATGGCAACAAAAGCATATCATGTGACCCACTTATTGGAATGAAAAATTAGAAAAAAAAACAACAATTAAAATAATAAATTTTGATATCATGTGCTCTAACCACCAAGCTCACACTAGACACATAATGTACAATGAAGATACATCTGTTCTGTTAACCCTTTACCTAACATGAAAAGCAGACGACACTTGCAAAAAAATTTCTTGAATAACTAATTTTTTTCATTTTTTGTCTCAAAAACATAGGTTATGACCCCTCGTTGGAACGAGCTCGTTCCAACGAGGGGTCATAACCTATGTTTTTGAGACAAAAAATGAAAAAATAATGAAAATTAATTGGCGATTTTTGAGAATAGCGCTGGCTGGTTTTGGCCGTTACGTTGGGTAAAGGGTTAAACATCAATTTTATTAGCCTCCAGTGCTCTTAGAATAAACAAGCTAGAGGCACCATTTTTGTGGCAAGACAGTTTGTTGGTTGCCATGATGTGCCTTTCAATGTGACTGAAGTTAATTTCTCTGACAGTATGAGTTCTTTACATAACCCATTTCTATAAAGTGTTTTCTCCGACATTGATTTTGTAGAATGTGGTGCATCCAGAAGAAAGCAACTATCTGTACAACATGTCAGTGGCAAAACTGATCCATAGTGATTTCCTGTGGTTAATTTATTGTAAACAAGACTAACAGTGAACACCCGGCCACGGATGCCCCGAGACTATGGTTAAATGGTCTATAATACTGGAATGAAAAGTTTTATGTTGAATTTGGTGCTCACTATAGCCCGTAAGGTTTCGAATTTAATAAAATGCATCTGAACATAGCAGCCAAAAGCTGTATTGACCTTATTTCCATAAGGTCAATATAGCCACTACTATCTTGGAACTTTCTCAATAGAACCATCCACATGTGGATGTTACATGAAGAGGCATACAGTACAGATCAAAATAAAGTTGTAGGATAACCACTAGAAACTATGTATCTTTCTCTTCCAACACAGATAAGACCAGAATCTGACATCATTTTCTGGAAAGCTCTCTCACAGAGAGACTTCCAGAAAATGATGTCAGATTCTGATCTTATCAGTCCACAAGCAGCAGTATACTTAGTTTATTGCAGTTATGTTACAACTTATTTCAACTTGTATTGTAATGTGCAAGTTCTTTTGACGATATCCGAATGGTTTTATTATAAAATAGATATAAAATTTTTCCCCCATGAGTGGAATTTAGTTTATTTTTAAAAGAAAAAAACTTCTTGGATAAAGGGTTAACTGATATAGATTAACCTTTTAAACAATGCAACCCTGCACTCAATGTAAATGACGAGAGTGTGTAAGCAGATGACAACTTTGTCAGCCAAGTATTGTAGAATTATGGCTCCAGACGGACAAATAAGTTTTCCCATTCCTGTGACCTTGACCCTTGTCACACGAGCATGGAGTTGCTGTGCAAAAGACATTCCATTGGTGTTTACCCTTGTTTAATGTTGCATTGAAATCCACCAAAGCATTATAGAGCTATGGCTCTGGACGGACAAATAAAGTTGGACAGATGGATGGACTGACAGACAGACAACCCAGATATAAGATGCCTCTCTATCAGGGGCATAAAAACACCAAAATAACCTGTATCTACAGCATTTGTGAGAGCTAATATTTTACTTGCTAAAGTGCTTTGTCAAACACTTCTGAACTTTCATGAATAGGTAAGAATGTTCTATCTTCCCCTCACAAAATGCTTAATTTTGTTTTATGTGAACAAACACATCCTGTTAAATATTGAATGACAAATTAAACATTTTGTATGCTATACCTTCCTTTTGCATCAAAATGATTAGTTCCAGGAACATTACTCTTATTACTACAGGAATAACTTACAGTTTGATTAGATTCAACATGTCGAAACCGAGGTTTTCTAGTGTGCTAATTTGGGCTGTCACACTTAATTGATTGTCGATCAGTCATGCCGAAATCGATTATTTTTTAATGTCAATGAATTGGTAAATTTTACCCCGTTTTAGACGTTTAATAATTAAAACAAAAATTGATGAAAAAAACTATTGTTTCTAAAGGTAAAAGGTGAAGAACGTCGATGTTAAACCCCAAGAAGCTGTTAGAAGCATTTGTCTTTTAGGTACATTCAAAGCTTTGATATTCTGAACTTTTGAACCATCAGTGTAATAATCAAGACCAGTCAGCAGTTGCAAACTTGCAAAGTTTGCATGTGACGACAGGTCTTGATTATTACACCGACGATTCAAAAGTTCAGAACATCAAAGCTTTGTGAATGTATCTAAAAGAGAATCGTCTTCATTGTTTACTTGAGGTAGGTCAACTGACTTGAATTTCATTTTAACGACTTCAAAGAGGGGGAGATGGGGGTCATCTAGGTATGATTAATGGATTATTATTATTTGCGATGATTAATCGATTCCTAATTCAAAAATCGTGACAGCTCTAGTACTAATAACCAAAACATTTTTTATATGAATTCCAGGTGGAGAAATATCATTTTCAACATTTCCAAGGATCTTTTGAATGCTGATTTCATATTTGTATACTTCTGAATATGCAGACAATGCAATTTGTTGATCTTGAGATGATAAATTAGCACTTTCCAGCAATTTGAACACAAAAACTGCATCTAGAACTCATATCATTTGTATTTGATTTTGTTCACAAGGTCTCAAAATTCCCAATAAATTCAGAAATAGAAGTGCTGTCCTCGCAACAGTAACTATCAAAATTTCTATAGCTCTCATAAGAAGAGTCAGTCAGGTCCTTTTTGAATACTTCATTCAAGGAGCTGAACAAAGATGCCAATCCTGTCTTCTTGTCTAATCACACATGGGAATAACAAGAGCAACCTCATGCATACTGTGATAAGGATAACGTGACTGCAAGTGCAAAAGTTCCCCTTTGGAAAGTCTTTCACCAGCTGGCCTATTTCCAATTCATTATATTCCCTCATGCTTCTACAAAAGGGTGGGAAGTTATATAGCAATCACCTTGTCTGTTTGTTCCACTGTCCCATTCATTTCTGAACAATAACTTTTGTACCTTTGACTGTGCAATGCTTATAGTTCTCACGTAAGTCTTTTTTTTCTTCACACATTTTATTTAACAATAAGTATCTATTGAGTCTGTAATTATCCCAAAATGTTGTGTATCAGAACCTCTGATACAAAATCTGTATTCTATTTAATAAGTTGACAGGCTTAACTAGTGATGAACATGAACTTTTACTTCAAAGTTTGCCGCATGATCCTTGTTCACAGCTGAGCAAATTTTTACCTGCTCACCAGTGGCTATAAAAGCCAGCAGTTCTATCCAGAACATCCTCACTTATTTTTTAAGCTGTATGGTCCAGACACGACTTGTGTTTCTATTTTATGATAGACTCTATCATTCATCATTTTGAATTAAAATTGTTCACTGAACACTCCGATAGATTCACTGACTTAGTGTTTTATTCCCGATTTTCGACATATCCGACTGGGGTGTGTTCCATTCTAGGCACGACAACCTCTGTCTGATTATTTATAAATATGTCTAAAACACATTTCAAGGATCACGTTCGAACATGCTCATCCTCTGACAGTTCGTACCATTCTGATGATCTGGCAATTATGCAACTTTTTGCTTCTGATGATGACTTTGAAAGTTTTTCGGGTTTCTCAGAGGGCAATGATAAGAACCAAGCTACTAGCAGTATACCTCAAATAAGGTAGTGTCTGATACTATTGCCTCTGGTATTTCTGGTGGCCACTCTAGCAGCGACGCCACCACAGGCAAAAGGGCCTGATAAAAATATTAAGTGCAAGGCTCCTGCTTCTATCTCCAGAAAATGTAAATCAGCTGTTAAAAAAACAGTTCAAATTAAAAAAAAACTAAGATTGCTTCGGTTGTTAAAGTTGTACCTCCAAAGAAAAGTACGGTACCCCAACGGGTTCCTAGTTCTGATTCTACATCCACTGATAGGAGAAATTTATTTCAGGAACTGCCTGAAAATTTAACTGCTATAATTGGTAATAATCATTCTCTACCTGGTCCTGGCAATTCAGCTTCAGCCCAACGCAATAATTCTGGTTCTGGTCATGTTCAATCGAACATACCTGGTTTGTTGGTTGACCCAAAAAAATTTATGGATGCTATTTTCAGTGATAATGAAATTGCTGGAAACTCCAATTCTGAAAGTGTACATGTTACAGCCTCAGATGTGGATAACAGCGAGGGTGTAGGTGACTGATTATGATTTTGTAATGCCAAAGATATTTGAAGAGGATGCCAAATTCAAAGAGAATTTTTCTGATTCTTTATCATCTTTGATTGAGGCAATTCTCAAGAAAAAGTTGGACGTAACGTCCTTTCAAGAGAAGGATGACAATTAGATTGACGGTAACTGTAGGTCACTCCTTCCACCAATGGTGAATCCATGAAATTTGGCAATTCTTAGAGCATGGGGCCTAGTCGTCTGGGAATCCTCTTTCTCGCCACACACTTTCAATATATTGGGGTCTGAAATCAAGATCTTATTACAGAAAATATAAATTTTATAGTAAATTTCCTTTCTTATTATATGTACCGCAATTGTTTACTACAGGCTTGCACTACAGTGGAAGACCCTAACTCGGATAAAATACTCTCTATTTTAATCTTTCCCCAAGAGATGTGGGAAAGAAAATTGGTGTAAAAAACACCACGAAATAATAAGCCAAAACTGGGCCGAGCACCATTGGCGCACACCCAGTATGGGACGCTCTTCCCTTAGTACAAATCCAAGACTTCCGTTAACCAATGCACAGTGTGTCGTCAATTCATTCTTTTGAGTCTGCCAACATAGGAGTTAGGTGATCAGTGGGAAGGAAGGATTCTTACCTGAATAAGAAGACTGGAGGGCCTCCATGTAAACAATTGTGGTAGGTATAATAAGAAAAGAAATTTACTATAAAATTTAAATTTCTTATCAACCTACCTTACAATTGTTCACTACAGGCTGAATAAACAATAGGATGGAGGGAATGACATAACCAACCCACACATAACTCAACTGAACTGGAACCATGGACAGAGGAAGAGATCCCTTGGCCTATCAAACCATAGCATCACAAACATTAGTAAAAAAACAATGAAAGATGAGGCGTATGGTGAAGTGCGACGCACAGACAGAAAGAGCAGTAACAGCACGGAGCTGGAACTGACCCTGTAAAAAAGCTGAATGGCTGGGATAGACAACAGCCTGAGTCGAAGAAAGAGGGCCCATAGGACAAAGGTCCTCTGTCGGCTCCTGCAACTGTCGCAGATAAAAGGAGAAGGCAGCATTTCTCCAGTAGGCTGCCAGTATAACATCCGACAACATGACGGAGTTAGTAAAAGAGGAAGACAATGCACGCACCTCGTGGCAGAAAAAACAATTGGTAATACAATCACTAGTAGCTAGACAAGTGGAAGCTACATGAATAGCAAGACAAATCCATCGGGAAATGGATGCAGGAGAGATTCTGGCATGTGAGAAAATGCATATCCATCCAGGATAAAGGTGGGAATGCCCCCCCACCCCCACCCCACCCCCCACCCCCCCCAAGCAGAGCAGCGCCCAAGAAAGTGTCCATCTTGGAGTAAACTGCAAAGTCCTAGGCCTTTTCAAGGAAACGAGCTGAACAAGCTTGGATAGGCAGGGATGAGTGTGGAAACAATGCGGTACCACATATGAAAAAGGTCTCCGAAGCATGGACTTGTACCCATTGCTGGAGACTCCCAGAAACAAACATATACCAGAAACTCTGCAAGCGGTGTGATCGAAGGAGTGACAGAAGCAACAGAGTGATCACACACCATCGACAGAAGAACCTTCTACTCATCCACAGAGGCTAAACCAGTGGAGTGAGTACCTCCTTGAAGAAGAAAAGCAACTCCACTGCTTGTCTCTAAAAACCACTACGGAGGAGACAGGACCCGATAAAAGACATGCGCGAAGGCACAATGAGGGTCAACTTGAAACCTCCTCGGGCGACTTTGACAAAAAAAGTCACGACGTAGAGGGAGACATGCCGGAACTGCCGCTAACAGAGCGGAGCAGATTGATCCACATCCACCGAGGCGACAGGGGTGTGATTGAAAGGATTCGACGACTGCAGGTTCATATCTGGGTTAGAACCTGAGGCAGAATCGGAACCAGCAGGAAGGCGTAGCCGACAAGACCATCCCAAAGGAGGGCCAGAGCATCCACGGCGAAAGCCAGAGCATCTGGACACGGGGACACGAAAGTGTCCACCTGATGGTTCCAACGAGTCGCAAAGAGATTGATGGAACACCGCCATGTGGAGCATCCACTTGGTGGAAAAGAACCTGCCCCTTCGGGACGGAGTCAGCTAGGACGTTCAGATGACTGGAAATGTGATGAACAACCACCCCAGCGTTGACATCCTGAGCGAGCAGTAGAAGATCCCGAGCCAATTCGTACATTGGAACCGAGTGCGTGCCGCCCTGGTTCCGAATGTAAGCAACCACTGTCGAATTGTCGAACAACAGAAGGACCTGACAACTCGACAGGTGAGGGATCCACTGCCTGAAACTCAGAAGACGAGCAAGAAGCTCCTTCTGGGTGATGTGTAGAGATGCCCGATCCTGGTCCCACATCCTGTGAAGGGAAAGACCTAGAGGATCCAACGTCACACCCCATCCGAGATCGCTGGCATCTGCCGTCAGAATGCGATCGAACAACAGGACACCCTGCATGATCCACTGAACAATCATCCAGTGGAGAAGGTGAGGATGAAGAGATTCTGGTACCTGAAACATCAGATCCAGAGAATCGACATTTGGCCTCCAACGACTGAGCAGAAAGTGTTGGAGAGGTCTGACATGCAGCCGACCTAGAGGAATGAGATCCGTCACCGAACCGCAGAGACCTAGCAGCCAGAGAATACCTCGTGCTGTTGCGGATGTGGACTGGGACAGAGTCAAAGCAAAAGCTGAGAGAATCACAGCCCTGGCCTGGGGAACAGCCACCACATGGAACTGAGTGCGGAAGGCCATCCCCAGATGACAAAATGACTGAGAAGGGACCAGATCCGACTTCTCCTCGTTGACTCTGAATTCTAGTGATGTGAGCAAGCTCAACAGAGTGTCGACATCCAACTCCAGTAAGGAAGCATTGGAATGCCTCTGAAGGATATCGTCTAGATATGCCGAAGTAGTCACCCTGGACTGTGTGCGATGGAAGGCTATCACATGCGACATCAGTCGGGTGAAGGTCGAAGGAGCTAGGTTGAGGCCAAAAGGCATGGCCTTCAACTGGTAAACTCGCCCCAGAAAAGCGAACCTGAGATACTTCCGCGACACCCGATGAATCGGAATGTGAAAGTAAGCATCTTGCAGGCCGATGCTGGAAGTGAAATCTCCCTGGTGAATGGAACGGCGGACCGACCTGAAAGTCTCCATGCTGAACTTGGGAGCAATGATAGACTGGTTCAGGATACTCATATCGATAACCGGTCGGAGTCGACCATCCTTCTTTGGCACCAAGAACAGGTGGGAATAAAACCCCACTGATTGAATGTTCTTAATGACCTTGAACGCCCCCTTGGCCAGGAGATTGTCTATCTCCGTGGACAAAAGCTCCCGACGTAAAACATCTGAAGGAACTGTGGTTGGAAGAGGCACTCTGGACAGAGTGGGGTGCCCTTGGAAGGATATTCGCAGCCCGGACCGAACAACATCTAACACCCAAGGATCAGATGTGATGGTGGCCCAACGGTCTGCGAACTCTGCTATCCTTCCTCCAACCTGGGACGAATCGAGGTGAGGACCTTCAGTTCGAGCCCCGACGAGGCCAGAGATAGGAGAAACCACCTCCTCTACTGAATGAAGAATCCTGAGACTTCCCTCTAGCCTGCTGACGCTTACCCCTTACCCCGTGAGTAAAAAGTAGAAGCGGTGGCAGAAGGATCAGCCCTTTGCTTCGCAGAGGAAGCAGAAGGATACTTGTTAGGCTTGAACGGTCCCTGCCTCCCCTAGAAGGCTGATCAAGCTGACGAAGCAGCAGCTGATCTGTGGAATGACGTAGGATGTCATCCTGGACCGTCGACACAGAACCCATGGAACACTGTAGCGGACATGCCAAAGAAGCAGATCGAAGAGCAGCGCGCTGCCCCCAGGAAGAGATTGGCCTGTGTCCAGCACAGAGTCCCTTCAAACTAGTTCCAAAATAGCAGTGTCACAGGCATGCGTGTGAGTAAGATGCATGAGCGCCTTGGATAGCACATGCAAAGGAGCCTGTAGATCGTCAAACCTATCTGGAGGTAGATAGGCAGCTAAGGCAAAGACGATGTGATCGGAGAGAGAAAGCATGCCCAGCATTCCTCTCGATAAGCCCAACATGGACTCCACAGTCGTCATAGGAATGACGGCAGACTTGGGCTTGGAAAGCCCGAGGGAATTGGAGTCTTGATCCAAAACCGTCAAAGTCTGGCAGACTGACGGATTGGCAAAATCGTAGTAACGATAACGCACCAGAGGTGTCAACCCTGGTGAAGAACAGAGCCTTCATAGCCTTGGAACTCAGTTTAGAGTCCAAGGCTGAAAATGCTTCAACCACCTGTACTGACTGGCACGGTCGAAGACGCCCAGAAGCAGGTTGCTCCACAGGCTGTAGGCACGCGACCGATGATCACGGCCTGGCTGACACTGTTGGCTGGTTTGATGGTTTGAAATCCGAAAGGAACCCCAACACAAAGTCAAGAGCTGCCCACAAGTCAGAAGACTGCTGGCTCTCGACATCAAGGATGTCTGATTCCTCCCCGAAGTTGGAAGACACATAGCCCATCATGGGCAAACCAGCCAATGCCTCCCATGGTGTAGGCACAACAGGGGGATCAGAAAGCGGCCTGTTTCCAATCCCGGGAGGCGGCGCCATAGGGGGCGTCTGGAAACCACTCGCTGCCTCGCTGGAAGCAACGGGAAGGCTCTTGGACAGAACCTGAGTGAGTAAGGAGAGGGCCTCCCCAAGCTCACTGCCCATACCAGCCGGTTCGACATGGGGACGAACCAGCAAAGTGGCTTCACACCTGACCCTCTTAACCAGCGAAGGGGCAGATGTGTATAGGGGTACGACACACCCTGAGGATCAACATAGTGCGAACTCAGGAGAGTTGCCGCGGACCTCTGCGGGACAGAAGGTCCAGCCTGCACAGAAGGTGTTGGTCCCGCAAAACTGGCCATGTGATCAGAATGAGTGGACAGAAAACGCCAATGACAAAACTGTGGTACTAAACTGCGCAGAGACCACAGTAGAGGGTGTGGCCGGCAGCCACTTCCAACTTCGCCGAGTTGAAGTCAGGGAAGGCTGAGGCCGATACCCCCATGTCTACACTACCAGACACCGCTGCAGACCACTGCAGGTATAAAACTGCTGTGCTCAATGGCTGAGAGGACACAGCAGGGGGTTCAGTCGGCAGCCACTTCCGACTTTGCCGAGTTGAAGTCGGGGAAGGCTGAGACCGATACCCCACAACCACACTACAGACATCCCTGCAGACCCTTGCAGAGATAAGCAGAGGCTGGCTAAAAATGGTGCCCGATGACGTTGTAGACGGAACAGCAGTAGCAACAGATATGACGGGAGCTGTTGGAATTGGCGGAAAAGAGGAGAGAGCCACCTAGCTCACAACCCTAGTGACAGCCTCAGATCTCTTCACCAGAAATCCAACAGCTCCTGCAGTATCCACCACGGTAAAAAAAAACTGCACATCCCCCATGGAAGGGGAATAACTCTCACCAGACGTGGTCGAGTCGGGAAGCCCCGAAACGACAGCGATCACCACCCCTCGCTGGTGCGGGAGGAGCTGCACATCCCCCACGGAGGGAGAGTAATTCTCACCAGACATGGTCGAGTCGGGAGGCCCTGAAACGACAGCACGCCCCCCCCCCCCCCTCAGGCATGGGAGGAGCTGCACATCCCCCACAGAGTGGGTATAACTCACAGCAGACGTGGTCTAGTCGGGAGGCCCTGAAACAACAGCATTCCACACCACTCGCGGGTGCGGGAGAAACAGCCACGAGAACGCACCAAAGGCAGGGGCAAAAGGAATTGCCCTAAAGGAACTGAACTGGAAATAACAGAGGTGAGAGCAGTACAAGAAAAAGGTGAACTCAACAGATACAGAAAGTAGAAGAACACCCTCAACTATGAGAGAAGGTGGTAGAAAAAAAAATGGTGGGTACACGACAGAACCCAGACGGCCGACAGGGACCAAAAAAACAGAAATTCAGCCCTCAACAGAGTGAAGAAATCCTGTCCAGACAGCCCTTCATTGACACCTAACTCCAATAACAATTTAAATTTATCAACCGAAAAATTTCATTATCGAACCGCGTTGACTCGATGTCGAAAAAACATTCGCGAAAACGGAATAATAAATAATATACAATGAGAATGTGGTTGAAAATATTAACGAGAATATATAAAACACAGGTCTGTTATTATATGATCTTCAAATCCATAATCCAGTCACAGGAAAACCATTATCGACGAGTTGAATTATCACTGTTTCGTAGAGCAAAATGGCAACACGTCCTCCACGTGTGCGGATAAAAAAAAGAATGCAGAATTGATGATGCACTGCGCATTGGTTAATGGAAGTCGTGGATTTGTACTACAGGAAGAGCATCCCATACTGGGTGTGCGCCGATGGCGCTCGGCCCAGTTTTGGCTTATTTTTTCGTGGTATTTTTTACACCACTTTTCTTTCCCACATCTCTTGGGAAAGATTAAAATAGAGAGTATTTTATCTGAGTTAGGGTCTTCCACTGTAGTGCAAGCCTGTAGTAAACAATTGTAAGGTACGTTGATAAGAAAGGGTCATTTCCACATGTCTAGAATAGGATGATCAGTTCATTTCCACAGAATTTTAAGTCCCCAAAAAGGGAGGTAATTACAGACCTGTTATCAATTTGAGGACTGTGAATGATTTTATCAGTTATTGTCACTTTAGAACAGGATGATCAGTTCATTTCCACTGTATTTTAAGTACCCCAAAAGATAGGTAATTGCAGACCTATTATCAATTTGAGGACACTGAATGATTTTATCAGTTATTATCATTTCAAAACTTTAGAGGTGGTCCTGGCATCTATTTCCCGAGATAGTTTTTCACTTCTCTTGATTTAAAAGATGCTTACATCAGTATTGCCATTGCACAGGCAGATCGAAAATATCTTAAATTTTATTTCAATGG
The DNA here is from genome assembly GCA_031216915.1 of Pictodentalium vernedei. Classification (NCBI taxonomy): domain Eukaryota; kingdom Metazoa; phylum Mollusca; class Scaphopoda; order Dentaliida; family Dentaliidae; genus Pictodentalium; species Pictodentalium vernedei. The sequence goes on along the minus strand of CM062292.1, from coordinate 188,437,364 downwards.
TCAATTATATCAATTTAACAGCCTCCCTTTCGGAATATCTTCGACTCCTCCAATTTTTACAAAATTAATGAAGGTGTTATTTTCACACGAGAGGTTTAGGAATATGTTAATTTTTTTTTACATTGATGATTCCCATTTACAATCATCTTCATTTGATGAGGGTCTGATCATCACACAATTTTTCTGAGATTTATTGAGTCCATGGGTTTCACTATCAATTGTGAAAAGACCAACCTAGTACTATCTCAGAGGATTCAATATTTAGGCTTCATCATAGACTCAATGGCCTTTCAAATTCTTCTTCCTGATGTCAAGGTCCAAAAAATTCTTGATATGTCTGTTGAAATACTAAATTCTCTAGATACATTGAAAACCGTGTCTATTCAGTAAATTGCACAATTGATTGGGTTATATTCCGCTGCTTGTCATGGCATACTTTTAGCACCTCTGTTTCACTGATTTCTGGATACTGATATGACAACTTCACTCAAAAGACAAAACAATAATTATTCTTATCCAGCTTATGTATCAGCAGAGGACAAAGCTGAAATTTCTTGGTGGATTGCTAATGTCTCTCAGGTCAAAGGTTGTTCCATTCGACCTGTCCCTATCTCTGTATATCTAGAAACAGATGCTTCCCTTTTCAGATGGGGTGCTGTGAAAGGTATTGATTCTACTCAGGGTCTTTGGACACCTGATGAATCACATCTTCATATCAATGTACTTGAGCTTATAGCTATCAAATTTGCTTTACAGTCTCTTTGTAGGGATGACCACGCCTGTCATATATGTATTAAATCAAATAGTGCTACAGCAGTTTCTTACATCAACAAGAGGCCCCAAGGGGCCTTAATCGCTCACCTGACAAAGTGGTTAGATGAAGTATTTTGGATCACATTCAGTTAGTCATGGTTCATCAACACTACAGAGGACATGAATTTATGCATAACTCTAATGTCCATGTCAGATGATTATTATCTGATGGTAGATAAGCACTGCCAAACTTCCAAGGGTTGTTATGTCACTGCAGTTTGAAAGGAAAATTTTTATGGTAAAACACTAAGGAATGGATTTGAACAACCTTGAACCTAACCTGCCCTCTCCTCGCACCCCCGAACCCCCCACCAGAGCCCAAATATTAAACCATGGACATGAATTGGATGAACTTGAATCTGACCCCCTAAAGATGTTATATACCAAATATGAAAAGATTCTGACTGTAGATCTGAAGAAGATTTTTAAAGAAATCTCATGTTGCACTAAATTAAACTTCGGGCTCCAATAGAAAGCCCCAATAGTAAACCAGGAACCCAATTTGAACAAACATTCAACCTGATGCCCCCCCCACCCCCATCCCAATAGAGAGCCCAAATATTAACCCAGGGACTTGATTTTTCCAAACTTGAATCTGACTACCGTGAGAAAGGTGTATGTATCTCATATTGCAAAAGATTCTGATTGGGGGTTCGTGAGAAGAAAATATTTAAAGAATATTCCTCATATTGCACCAAGTAAAAAGTCGGGCTTCAACAGGGAGTCCAAATATTATTCAACAGACTTGATTTGAACAAACTTGAATCTGACTCCCATAAGAATGCTGTATATCATATATCAAAAGATTCTGACTGGGGAATATGAAGAAGATTTTTAAAGAATAATCTCCATATTGCCCAATTATTCACTGATGGACTTGATTTGAACAAACTTGAATCTGATCCTCTGTAACGTTTCTGTATAGCATATCTTAAAAGATTCTGGCTGGTGGTTCTGGAGAAGAGTTTTAAAGATTATTCTTAATATTGGAAAAGTTTAAAATTCTGGCTCCAACAGGGAGCCCAAATATTAACCCAGGGACTAGGTTTGAACAAACTTAAATCTGACCTTGCTGAGGATGCTGTGTACCAAATATAAAAAGATTCTAACTGGTAGATCTGAACAAGAATATTTTTAAAGATTATTTCCTATATCGCACTAAGTTAATATCTGAGCCCCCATAGGAAGCCCTAATATTAATTGAGGGACTTGATTTGAACTAACTTGAATCTAACCTTCCTAACAATGATGTATATCAAATATTAAAAGATTCTGACTGGTGGTTCTGAAGAAGATTTTAAAAGATTATTCCTCATATTGGACTACCTTTAAATTTGGTCTTCTATAGTGAGCCCAAATATTAACTAGGGACTTGGTTTGAACAAACTTTGATCTGACCTCTGAAAGGATGTTGTATACCAAATATCAAAAGATTCTGACTGGTGGAATCTGAAGAAGATTTTTAAAGATTATTCCTCATATAGCATTAAGTTATGGATGCTGTATATCAAATATCAAAAGATTCTTATCAATGATTCTGAGGAAGAAAATTTTTTAAATTTTTGCAATTATGTTGACATAGCATTTTTTTCAATGCCCCCCCCCCCCCCAACCCAATCACCTTGACACAACCGATGACAATTTTGTTTTTCCATTCCATTCTATTGGTCCCAAAGAAGCTTCATACCAAATAACAGTTCTCTGTTCAGTGCCCCTACCACTTTAGAGGGCATTCTGAATATTTTAACGGAGTTTTGTTAGGCAGGAAATCTCTGTCATTTTACAATAACATGATGTTGAAGGGCATTACGGTTTATTAACAGCCCAACAGGAATGATTAACAGCCTGACAGCTTAAAAGCAGCCCAAGATGCAGTCAAGGGCACCACTAATAAGGTGAAGGGCAGTTAATTATTTCTGTTGGACCATTAATTGCAATGCCCAACAAAGTCATGTTATTACTATTATTACCACGGTTCGTCCAGACAAATGCCAAAAGTGTGGAAGGGGGTGAGAGGTCTTTGAATTTGAAGAAACACTAATTTATTGATCCTTTGTTACAACAGTTGAGTCACTTGTGTTGATCTATTATGTTCATTGGGATAGTTACTTGTGGTAAATGTTATTGAACAAAGCCCCTTTAAGATTTATACATGAGCCCATCTGAGGGTTGCATGAGGTCATGTTGAAGGTTGGAATATCCACATCGCATACATGTTTGGCACTGACATTATGAGGTGGTATGGTTATTATGCTATCCATAGAAGCTGTTAGAAGCATCAGATAAAATACTTGTAGCTGCTGGTAGGGGTTGGGATGCACGAGTTGGAGCTTCGTTTTGCTGGGTTATTTCATGTTGTGTCACAGTATTACTGGTACACTGATTTAAGTCAGTCACACCTGAGCATTTGATGACAAGCAAAAATTGCTTTTACTCCAGTTAACTTCTTGATTATTGAAAAGAAGGTGATCTGCTGTCTGAGCTAAAACAAAAAAGCTTTGTGGTAAGCATAGAACAGGGCCATTTTGACAGATTCATTCTCATACAAATCAAGTTCTTGTCACCTATTTGGATAGCTTTCAAATATTACAAATTTATATGACGTAAATAAACTCTCCGAGTGAAAGTTTCTGGGATAATCGAGGATCTGGCCACAAATCTGCATGACTGTCACTTGTATATACAAGACAGTGGGTGGGATCAATGCTAAAGTGGAGAATTAACAAACTTACAAGATTAACATCTTTGCTGGTATGTCAAGGTGATAGCTAAAAGTTGCGATTTTCTTGTTTAAAAGAGTAAATATTTTCGATAATCTTTCTGACTGGGTTAAACATAAAGATAGGTATATAACGGACCCCGAAAACCGATTTGTCACTTAAACAGACCAGCAATAATTCAAGCGCTGCTAAATTAAGCATAAAATTTAATGTCCATTATTGAGCATCAGTTGAATGCCACATGGGCGGTCTGGATAAAACATTAAAGGTAGTAAAATCCAATATCCTCCTGCAGTCATTATCTGTGTAATTATGGCCAGTTAATAGCTAATTCTTGGAAAACCAGTACATCGCACATGTTCTGGACACACACCCATATTATGCATCTAGCCTGTCACGAATGTCAGGAAATATCGAAATTCGAGTCTTTCAAAGGAACATTAAAGCGAGTATTAAATTAAGATAGATCAGATCTAAGCGGCCAAGTTCAAGAGAAGTGATTAAACTGAGAATTAATGTTCTGGCTATCAAAATAAAAATCGATTGGGGGGGGGGAGGGTTCTAAAAAAATGTATTCTAGTCTGAAGGTGTGCAAGATTGTGGGTCATTGCGAGTAGATGGGGATGTCCCATGCTATAGGTTAGAGGTGCCGCATCAATGCTAAAGTACAGGCACATTATAATGTAGGGGAGCCACAGAGCTCATATTTAGAATAGGAGCAGTCACGGGCCAAGTCGGTGGCCATATATGAGAATAGAATCAGAAACACAAAGTACAAGCTCAGGGAGCTATTTGCATTTAGGTAAACAGTATTACCTGGTTTAGAAGGCAAGCCATATGTAGGCAGAGTAGGCTTTGCCTGTATAAACACTATTCTGAGTGAAACATAGAGGAGAGTTTAACCCCATTGGTGGCGACTGCTTCTGCTTGAGTGAAAAGCGTCAAGTGAAGTGACAATAAGCTAGTGGCCATGCGATGGCAGTGGAAGAGTGACATTCCGTCACTTGTTAGAGCAAAAGCATCCGGATACACTGACAATATGTTAGTGGCCGTGCGACAGCCATGAAAGGGTGAAGTGAAGAGGTGACCAAAGAACAAACACCAGCGAGAAGGAGGAAAACCAGTGACAACAGAGAATGCGGGCCCACAAGTGACTCAAAAACTGTGTGGGTAGGGGGTGATTGATGTTTTGTTTATCATATTCATTGGATTCCATGTAAGTCACAAATGACCATATTTATTTATATGTATATGTATTAAAATTGTTGTTTTCAGTGAACCCCTGTTGATTTATGATTTCTGAGGAAAAGTTATTAACCCCTTCAGGATAAGAACCACCCCATCAAAAGTGAAATGGGCGGGTTCGTCACGGTGAGACATACATTCACGCACAGATTCAGGCGACACTCCTGGAGTTTTGGCTATACGTGGCGTTAATCTATTTCTTCCAGCAGCAACAAAGCCCCAGTTTCCGACATGGTACTATGTAGTAATTTGTGAATGTAAAGCAGGCCCTATTGTATTAATACATTGCAAAGTATTAGGATTGGTCCCATATTGTGAGAGGAGGGGAACAACAGAAAGAGTTAAATTCTGTTGAGAAGAATGTTCCTGTGGTTCCAAGAAATGGAGTGAATCTGAAGAATGTGTAGAATCTGTGAAGGGACTGTTTGTGAATGTAGTGGTTGGTCACTGAATACCATATTGAAACTGACAAAAGTAAGTCCAAATGTGGTCAGCAAAAATATTTTGGAGAGACACCACGGATACTGTAGTTGTTGAAGAGTGGATGGAAGATATTCAGTGGAATACATTTGTTTTGGTAAATCAGTATGCAGTAACCTTGACCTGCTGGCTGCTGACATTGTATCAAGATTCAAGTTTCTGGTACCACCAGACTGAAACAATGGCTTGTCAGTGGCAGCTGCAGTTTGGTTAAGATGAGCTGGCTTGGAAGAAACTTTAGAAAATGAGCCAACACTAATCTTGATATAGTTGGAATAAAAGTATTTTTTTCAATCCAGGTAGGACTTTGAATCCAGCATTTAATAACTGTTGCCATAATTCCGTGGCAGTCAAATTTTCAGCATTAACTGTGTTGCATTTTTGTCCTGAGCTTGACATTGTCGAAAAGTTGAGAATTCCAAGTAATCTGTCATTTGAGTTGTTGTTTTGTCATTCTAGAAGAATTTGACACAGATCTTGTACCTGTAGTAGGCCGTGTATAAAGTTGTGGTCACCTTGTTGGTCTTCTCATTTTGGAACCAATTTACCCAATAAATTTAAATGAATTACAAAGTTTCCTTGGCACAACTCTGCAAAGTAACAACAGGTTGAGTGGGCCTCAAGAGTTCTTCCTGACTGGTTCTGCATCTTGTCTCTTGAATAATGACAGCAAATTTGTGTCAACAATAGTTCAGTTACCATTCATTCGAAATGTAAAGATGAAAAAAAACCTCCAATTAAAACTGTGAGATTCCTTGACATCAAATACAAATGAGGTGTGATGTCTGTGTAGTACTTGGGAAGTATTGGGGAAGTACAAGAAAATTAACACAAATAGTTTGCACTATAAAGCAACTTGTCACAGGTACATTCTGCGAGAAACGGAATCTGACCAAGTTGGTTTGTAGAGAAAACTGTTGAAAACACTATATCGCAACCATTATTGAGTTGGTGTCTCCTAAATTTCTGGAAATTACTAACTCTGAATGTCTTCCAGCAACTTTTCTAGGAAACCTACTTCCTGACACACTCAAGAGCTTTTGGAATGTCATTTGGCAGAGTTGTTACCTTATATAGCAGTCCCAAGTTGACTATTCTGGGGTCTAGAGTTGCTATTTACAATAACAAAGTGAATAATTCTGAGGAGAGAAATAATAAAAGAGATGGCTCCACCTAGATAGCACCGCCGAGGGTCACTACTTTTAGAGGAAGCTAAATACAAGACAAGAATCCAGGTGTTACTGCTTGTGACCTTAACCTTCATGATATGACAATGGGTCAAGGTTATGACAAGGTTATGACCTTGGATCGAAGTCATGAGTAATAATTGTACCACCTATGAATAAGATCTGTCAATCACACAAAGTTATTTATATGGACTGACAAGGGCTGTATAACAATATCCAAGTTTTGCTGTCTGTGACCTTGACCTTGACAATATGACCTTGGATCAATGTTGCAACAAACCTTTGAATCATGAGCAATAATTATACCAAGTATGAACAAGATCTGCCAATTAGATCAAATTATATGGACCAGACAAACAAAATGTTCACAACGGACGGACAGATGGACTGATGGATGGACAATGGAAAACTTAGCATTAGAAAAGCTCCATGACATTCTGTCACGCGGAGCTCATGTTCAGTAGTTAAGAAATAATGGCCTGGACTAACAAATGTCAAAGTTTTTCTAAGTGTCACCTTATCATAGGGCCTGTGACCTTAACCGTGAGGGGCACATACAATATTATAATTCATGACACACTGTCTTTTGATATTACATATTGTTATAAAGTTTCATTAAAATATATTCAGTAGTTAAGAAATTATGGCCTGGACAAACAAATGTCAAAGTTTTTCTAAGTGTCACCTTATCATAGGGACTGTGACCTTGACCTCAAGGGGAACATACTATATTATAATTCGCGCCACACTGTCTTTTGATATTACATATTGTTATGAAGTTTCATTAAAAAATATTTAGTGGTTAAGAAATTATGGCCCAGACAAACAAAATGATGATGACAGAAGGATGGATGGCAAGATGGATGGATGGATGGATGGTATGGCGGATGGATGGACAACTTAGTATCGGAAATGCTCTGATGAGATTTTGTCAGGCAAAGCTAAAAATTCAGAAATCTGGATTATATCTACTTATTTGTGTTGCGATTTATACTAACAAAGTGAATAATTCTGAGGAGAGAAATAACAAGAGGCCCCAGGGGGCCTTAGGCGCTCACCGAATGTTCCATACTTGCAAGACACAAATTTTATCAAAAGCTATTCTTAAGGTTCTACAGAGTAAATCTATACTCTCTGTGGAGCTAAAACATCAACAGTACTGAATGGGACAATGCTGCTGATCAAATATCAAAAGATTCTGCATGATGGTTCTGAAGAAGATTTTTAAAGAATTTTCCTTGAATTGCACAAAATAAACATTCACGCCCCCATAGTGAGTCCTAATATTGATCAAATTTGAACAAACATGAATCCAACCCATACCAAGATGCTGCATACCAAATATCTAAAGATTCTGCCCACTGGTACTGGTGAAGAAGATTGTTAAAGATTTTTTCTTAAATTGCACTAAGTAAAAATTCACACCCCTTTAGTGAGCCCCAATATTGATCGAGGGACTCAATTTGAACAAACTTGAATCAGAACCATACCAAGATGCTGTATACCAAATATCAAAAGATCCTGCCCATTGGGTCTGGAGAAGAAGATTTTTAAATTTTTTTTCTTAAATTGCACTAAGTAAAAATCAGGTCCCCATAGTGAGCCCCAAAATTGATCAAGGGACTCCATTTGAACAAACTTGAATCAGATCCATACCAAAATGCTGTATTCCAAATATCAAAAGATTCTGCCCATTGGTTCTGGAGAAGAAGATTTTTCGTTAAATTGCACTAAGGAAAAATTCATGCCCCTATAGGGAGCCCCAATATTGATCAAGGGACTCGATTTGAACAAACTTGAATCAGACCCATACCAAGATGCTGCATACCAAATATCAAAAGATTCTGCCCATTGGTTCTGCAGAAGAAGATTTTTAAAGAATTTTTCTTAAATTGCACTAAGTAAAAATTCACGCCTCCATACTGAATCCCAATATTGCTTGAGGGACTCGATTTGAACAAACTTGAATCAGACCCATACCAAGATGCTGCATACCAAGTATCAAAAGATTCTGCCCACTGGTTCTGAAGAAGAAGATTTTTTAATAATTTTTCTATAATTCATATGGTGCTATCAGAGTTATGCCCCATACAGAGCCCCCAAGGAACTTGGCCATTTCATTTCATTTGAACAAACATGTATTTCCATATAGTAATGAACATCCACACGAAGTTTCGTGAAAATCGGCCCAGTGGTTTCAGAGAAGTCGTTTGAAAAATGTTCACGACGACGGACGGCAAGTGATAAGTTGAGCTTCCTTCGGTGAGCTAAAAATTCCTCATTTTGATTAAGTTTTGAGTAAGTTATAATTTGGGCTACCACAGGGAGCCCAAATATGGACCCAGGGACTTGGTTTTTAACAAACTTGAATCTCACCCCCCTAAGGATGCTACACACCACATATCAAAACATTCCGACTGCTGGATCTGAAGAAGAAGATTTTTAAAGAAAATTACTCATTTTGAACTAAGTTATCATTTGGGCTCCCCACAGTGAGCCCAAATATGGACCTAGGGACATGGCTTGAACAAACTTGAATCTCACCCCCCTAAGAATGCTGCATACCAAATATCAAAACATTCCAACTGTTGGATCTGAAGAAGATTTTTAAAGAAAATTCCTCATTTCGAACTAAGTTATAATTCGGGCTACCACAGTGAGCCCAAATATGAACCCAGGGACTTAGCTTGAACAAACTTGAATCTCTCTCCCCCCCCCCCCCCCCCCCCCCCCCCCCCCAAGCATGCTGCATACCCAATATCAAAAGATTCTGCCTGCTGGATCTTGAGAAGAAATTTTTTAAAGAAATTTGCCTGAAATGCACTAAGTTCAAAGTGGGCTCCTGTACTGAGCCCAAATAAGGGAGCCGATTTGAACAAACTTGAATCAGATCCACCCCACAATGTTGCATATCAAATATCAAAAGATTCTGCCTGCTGGATCTGGAGAAGAAGATTTTTTAAGAAAGTGAGCCCAAATATGGACCTAGGGACATGGCTTGAACAAACTTGAATCTCACCCCCCTAAGGATGCTGCATACCAAATATCAAAACATTCCAACTGTTGGATCTGAAGAAGATTTTTAAAGAAAATTCCTCATTTCGAACTAAGTTATAATTTGGGCTACCACAGTGAGCCCAAATATGAACCCAGTGACTTAGCTTGAACAAACTTGAATCCCCCCCCCCCCCCCCCAAGCATGCTGCATACCCAATATCAAAAGATTCTGCCTGCTGGATCTTGAGAAGAAAATTTTTAAAGAAATTTGCCTGAAATTTCAAAGTGGGCTCCTGTACTGAGCCCAAATATGAACCCAGGGGGCCGATTTGAACAAACTTGAATCAGATCCACCCCACAATGTTGCATATCAAATATCAAAAGATTCTGCCTGCTGGATCTGGAGAAGAAGATTTTTTAAGAAATTTGCCTGAAATGCACTAAGTTCGAATTCGAGCTTTTATAGTGAGCCCAAATATGAATCCAGGGGCCGATTTGAACAAACTTGAATCAAATCCACTCCACAATGTTGCATACCAAATATCAAATTATTCTGCCAGCTGGATCTTGAGAAGAAGATTTTTTATGAAATTTGCCTGAAATGCACTAAGTTCGAATTTGGGCTTCTATAGTGAGCCCAAATATGAATCCAGGGGGCTGTTTTGGACAAACTTGAATCAGACCCCTACCAAGATGCTGCATACCAAGTATCAAAAGATTCTGCCCACTGGTTCTGGAGAAGAAGATTTTTTAATAATTTTTCTATAATTCATACAGTGCTATTAGTCCAGGCACATAAGACATAAAAATGAGAAAGTAAGGAAAAAAATCGGAGAAAGCTGATTTTTTTATATGTTTCCGGGACACACATTGCGGATAAAGTGTGAAAAGTCCCCGCGAATCCGAGTTGAGCTTTTTTAGTTATAGCGTTTTTTTGATGAAAAAAAAAATTAAAAAAAAAATTCGACCCAGCTCCATATTTCTCATTCTTATTCGCCTTAGTAGGGTGAGAATCATAAATATCGTGCTGAATTATATTGAGAATACATATCCCCAACAGAAAATGCCAACTTTGTACCAATCCTCACACTCAATGGTGAAATATTCACGAAAATGTACAAAATTACGAAAAAATTTTTATTGTTTTCATACACACAACGGTACACAACGTCCATTAAATCAAATCTACGACTACTTTGGGAGTTAAATTATATATCAAAAATTGCAGAAAAGCAGTGGCTTTTTAATGATATATAACAATAGTCATTTATTCCATAATGAACTGGTGAAACGTGTGAAATATTAACCATACCCCCTAAACTCAAATTCAAACGAAAGCCGAACACTAGATAACATAGACTCCACAGAAGTCAATGAAATATTCTGTGGACTTGCCAGAGGTGACTGTACAACAGCTGACGCTGTCAATCAAGAAAGTGTCAACCATCTACTGTCAAAATTACACGAACTGCTCCAGAATGCGTCCGTAGGACACACAGGAAAGCTTTGGGTACAATACTACGAGCAAATAGGTCTTCTCCAGTTGTTCTTGAGAGCAGAGCGCACAGGCGACTGGGAACTCCACACATATTGTGTTCGCAATATGATTCCAGTATTTCACGCAGGTGGTCATTTTGCATACGCAAAAAGTTCTCATCTCTATTTGCAGCAGATGAATGAGCTAACAGAAATAATGCAACAGGATGATTTGAAGTTGTTCACTGAGAAAGGTTACTTTACCATAAGGCGCTCAGATAAATTCTGAGACGGGATATATTCTGATCAGACCATAGAGCAGTGTTTAATGAGAATGTTCAAGCTCCCTGGTGGTCTCACACATGGCAGGGGAATAACCGATAGCACTGTTGCGAAATGGGTACATGGACTACCTCTTTGCCTTCCGATATGTAATGCTCTCAAAAATTTTGTTCATGTTCACACTGGTCATGGCGAACAACATCGGGATCTCCGTCAAAGTTCACAATTGACTGATGCCAATGATATCATCAAAAATTATTGAACTGGCACAGAGTGCATTCCCCCTTTCAGAATAGAGATCCACTACAATTAGTCTCTATAGCGACCGGGCTTGTGGCCGACGAAACTGTGAACTGTAACCAAGTTCGCAAAATCGGTGAATGTTGCATATTGAATGTTGTAAGCAAAACGTTCAACAGCATCAAACTACGACGTGTTGACACTGTGAAGTCTTTCGCATCGATGGCAAATAGCATCAAAGTCCGTGGAAGTAAGGTAGTGATTGACCCCACAATTCTGTTCAACCGCATCATATGTGTTATTCAGTCACAAGCAGAGATGGAAGAGTATCTCAAATATGAACTCGCCCCGAAACCACCAGCATTGTTTGATTCTGCTGGAATGAGGAAGAAACAGAAAAGCACGCTCGGTAAGATCCTCAAAACATACGGTTCCGAGCAAACTAAAATCCCAGAACATTCTCTGTTTGTTGTAGATGGTGGATTTTTATTGAGGGCAGTTGTATGGCCTAAACAGTCGTCATATAAGGACATATGTACATCATATTCCAATTATCTAGTGAGACATTTTGGGGTGAACGTCGTGGTTGTTTTTGATGGTTATGCTTGTACAATGTCGACAAAGGGCATGGAACAAGCTCGTAGATCTAAAGACAGGTATTCCATTGATATCAATATCTCACCCGAGTTACCAGCCACCACACCCCAATCCAATTTCCTTGCAAATGCCAAGAACAAAACCCAACTGATTGATCTTCTAATGCAGGAGCTATCTGCTATCAATATTCAGTCCAAGCAGGCCGAGGCTGATGTACTGATAGCCGAAACTGCACTTGACATCGCTCAAGATGACAACAATGTTGTTGTTGTGGGAACAGACACAGACTTGTTAGTCATTCTTACCTCTCAAGTTCAACCGGGATGTAATATTCACATGATGTATTCCATTACCCCAAACTTACTAGTTTCAGTTAGTGAAATAGCAACCAAAATGGGTGACCATAGAAGCAACCTCCTTGTAGCACATTCTATAAGTGGTTGTGACACTACTTCTGCACTCTTTCGAGTTGGTAAGAAGAAAGTATTCAGTATAATTGTCCCCGATGTTACTAGCGACTCACAACAGTATGTCAACACAATTTTGGCGGATGACAGTACACCAAGTGCAGTAGCCGCTGCCGGGGAACAACTTCTCCTGATCTTATACGGGAGTAAAACTGTTTCCTCTCTCGACCAATATAGATATGTCACTTACAAGCGTTATGTAGCAAAATCTAAACTGAATAAACCCATCGACCTAGCCTCACTCCCACCAAGCAGCGATGCTGCACAACAACATGTCTACAGATGTTATCTCCAGGTCCAACAATGGCTGGGCACTTCGCTTCCTCCGATGGATTGGGGGTGGTCGCTAGACAATGGACTTCTTGTACCGACTGCAGCCACAAAGCCATGTGCCCCCGATAACCTACTGAATCTGATCAGTTGTGGTTGCAAGAGTGCTTGTACAAAAAGGTGTGGGTGTAAGAAGGCAGGACTCTCTTGCTCAGGTTTGTGTAATTGCAGTTCGGATTCTTGTAACAACCACAGAAACACTGTCCTGTCGGAAATTTCTGAGTTCGATGAATAATATGTATATAGGTCATGTCATTTCTGTATATAGCGTTGATAATAGTCAATGTAACTTAATCCATGTTGATTGATTTGTACATTCTGTAAATATTATTTATTGATTTTTGTACATTCTGTAAATATTATTTATTGATCTAATGCTGCCAGACACAGACGTGTCTGTTCGGTCCCAAGCCCGAAAATAGTTGAGTTCTCATGCTGACGAATTTTATGCCAAAAGGGGAACTCGGCCAGAAGCAGAGGGGGTCTTCCATAATGTCTATTTTGTAAGCAATGATAAAAGTCTTCAAATGGTGGTGGATTTTTTATCGTCTGTCCAACTAACATCCCATTCTGTACTACGACCCTTTGGGCAAATCTGTTAGGAAAATCGTCATTTTTTGCGTAAATCCGATTCTTTTTTGTGAATTTTCAATAATTTTTCGCAGAAATTGTCACAGAATGCACATTTTCCTCTAGGTAAATGTATATTAGACATTATGTAGCTCGAAATACGCGTAAACAAAAAATACAGTTGGATCAATTCGAGGTTACAAAGTTCGTGCGATTTTTTTAAAATTTTTTCAAACGCGTTTTCGAAAAAAGGCTGTAGAAAAAAAAGCTCAACTGGGATTTTAGGGGACTTTTGTCTAATCGTTCAGTGACATGTACTCGACATTCCCTGAAAAAATCAGCTTTCTCCGATTTTTTTCCCTAGTGAAACCTAATGTTCTTGGGCTATATCAGAGTTATGCTCCATACAGAGCCCCCAAGGGACATGGCCATTTCATTTGAACAAACATGAATTGCCATATAGTAATGAACATCCACATGAAGTTTCGTGAAAATCGGACCAGTGGTTTCAGAGGAGAAGTCATTTGAAAAATGTTCACGACGACTGACGACGGCGACGGACGGCAAGTGATAAGTTAAGCTCCCTTCGGTGAGCTAATAAAATTCAGAAACCTGAATTATATCTACTTATTTGATAGAAGAATGGCGGCATTGTTCTTCAGTATTGAATTGACTGCTCCAGAATAATGAAGTTTACAAATAGAGCCTTCAAATGGTGAAAGTCACTGGCCCCTGGAAGTTGTCATTTTTAACTCTTTGAACCCTGATGGTATCGCCAATGTCAGTTCAATGGCAGCAGTTGTAAGAGTCCATATTCATTATTTGGCGGTAGAGTAATTAATATTTTGGGCTGCATGCTGAAAATATTGATTGGTCTACCCCGCACATTCTCTTGGCAGCCTCCAACTTCATGAAGTCATTACATATCATGTCCCTGCACCAAAAAAGTGGTTTCTCGTGTTCAAAGGGTTAAAGTAAATTGCCTAAACTATATGAAGCACCAGGTTCCAATCTTGTTACATCTATCTATACATGTAGACAAGGACTGATATAAATTGTAATGTTGGTATTGTTCAAACTTAAAGGTTGCCATTTTTAAAGAAAATTCGCTAAAATATGTGAAGCCTGAGGTTCCAGTCTTGTGTTATAAAAAAATAAAAAAAATTGTTATGTTGCCATTACTCAATACTAAATTAATGTAAATATATATTACTCTTTATTTAATGCTCAGGCATCAATTCACGCTGAAAAATTAAGTCATATTCCCCTGTCGGTCGGCAAAACGAACTAGAAAAATTGTGAGCACTGCTCACTAAATGATACCACCCACTCCCACCAAGAAACATTTTACAACAGTAAAAGTGTGTTTAATGTAGCGGATAGCAGGAGTGTACCCCCCTAAAGCATCACAACAATTTGGCTAAGTTCATTTCGCCCTTTGGGAAAGAGTAAAAAATAAAAATACCTGAAAGCAAAATAGGAGGTGCACATCTATAATGTATAGAAAAGAATGCCTGTAAGTTTCAATGAAATCCACCCACTGGTTTAAGAGGAGTAGCGGATAGCAGATGTGTACCCCCAAAGCGTCACGGACGTACGGACGTACGGAAGTACGGACGTACGTAAGTACGGACACCATGAATGCTATATACCGCCCACTTTTCAAGTGGGTGGTATAAATATCAAAATGATATTTAGAAATCGATATTTCATCGTAGGTTCGGATGACGAATCACATGTACTTTAAACGATCAGCACATCAGTAATGAATTCCAGAGTCCCAAATACAAACGAATTCGAATAATTGATAGTGACAGTGACTAAATCAATTCATTAAATCAGCGGTTTCAAAGTTTGACTTTCTCATTCACCTTCCAACGAAAAGCCGAAATCACTTTCAAATTTCTTCAGTTCAACTTCACACGTCTTCAGTGCATTGAGTTAAAAAAAAATAAAATGACGTGTCTTGTTATTGAAAATAAGAAAGTGGTGTTTTTTGTTATTGTTCTATTTCTTCGAAACACATTGCGATTATTTCAATTCGCCAGTCTTGGTAAATCGTAAAGTTAGGGGAGAAATAAGACGGGACTACTTTTTGTGCGGATATTCACACATTCCAATGGTTGGAGTTTGGTTGTTGTAATTTTTGTATGGACGCCGGTTCGGCACATAAATTTTGCGCCTTAATGGCAAATAAAGGCCACAAATTGGAGAGTTTGTAGTCGTAGAGCATTAAATAAAAAGAAAATTCACGAAAATTTGATGAATACCGAAAATATCTCGTTCGTGGCTACAAGAAATATGAGGATCTTCACTCGCGACTGCGTCGCTCGTGAAGATCCTCATATTTCTTTGTAGCCACTCACGAGATATTTTCGGTATTCATCAAATTTTCGTGAATATCCTCTATTTTTATCGCCATACGAAAAGCCCCAACATCAATTAATAGTTCAACAAGAGAGTCTACCAACATCCATATCCCCGCCAACTTTTATGTTATGATAGGAAGTAGCATTTGTGATGGAAATTTTGCTATTACCAGGGGCTGTAACCACACAAAATTTGTCGCATCAAAAATTCCTGACCACATGCACATCTACACATGATACTGATACTTTAGACCAAGTTTTGTAAGATCAAATAAGAAATATAGCCTTTGTGATGGGAATTTGGCTATTTCCAAGGACTGTAACCATGCAAAACTCATTGCATCAAAATTTCCTGACCACATGCAATGAACAGCTACACTTGATACTGATACTTCAGACCAAGTTTTGTAAAAATGCACTGAAAACGGAAGGAGAAGTAAAGTGGATGAAGTTTGTGATGGATGGATGGACGGATGGAGTGACTGATGGACAGACAAATGGACATTCTAACAATTTGTAGTTATATGTCTATTTTTATGGGACTACAATAAAATGCATGTCCATTATATTAAAACAAATGATTTTGGGGACAATTTTTGGGGCGGTAGCAAACCCTGACCCTACCCTTTACTGACCCCTGACCCTACCCCCTCCACCCCCAATTATAAACCCCACCCTAGACTAATGAAAATTCAATATATTCCTAGTCGATTTTAACTAAAATGCATTTAAATTGTATTAAAACAACTTTTGGGGCGAAAAATTTTTGGGGTGGTAGCAAACCCTAACCCTACCCTTTACTGACCCTAACCCCACCCCAACTCTAAACCCCACCCTAGAATAATGACATTTAACTATGTGACTAGACACATAAATTGTGGTAGTCACCTGACCCCCATTTCTACCAACAAATAGCCACCTAAACCCCATATGTCTGCCCAGATGGACTGATGAATGGATGAACACCATTTCAAAGTCGACAAGGGCTATAACTCTGGAAAAATTATTTGAATCAAAACTTCCTTTCCATATGCACATGTAGACATCATACTCATATTGCACACCAAGTTTCGTAAAAATCCAATGAAAGATGCAGGAGGCGTTAAGCAAACAAGCATTTGTGACGGAAATTTTGCTATTAATAAGGGCTGTAACAATGCAAAATTTATCGCATCGAAAATTCCTGAGCACATGCACATTTACACATCTACACTTGATAATGATACTTCAGACCAAGTTTCGTAAAAACCCAATGAAAAATGTAGGAGGAGTTAAGCAGACAAACCTTTGTGATGGAATGCTATTTCCAAGGGCCATAACCACGCAACATTAATAAAACTTTTTCCAGATAAACATTTTGTATGTCTGACCTGAAATATTCGATATAGATGGAAATTGTCACAGGCTGAAATTACAGTTGCATTTTTGTAAAGGTAGAGTGAAGTTTAAAGTTCTAAGAGTCAACTGGTAGGCTAGCCTCTGTGATCCGGTATGAGGAGTTTCATAAAATCTGTTCATTAACCTAGGAGTTGCAACAAAAGATTTTTGTTTCTAATGCACACATAAACCTGTGTATGTATGTACATGTTTGAGACAGACAAATGGTCTGAATGATTTATGGCCTGATGGTCACATAAGCAGTCCCCAATATTTTAAGAGGTGGTATTTAATTAATGCTGTCTTTTCAATAAAACCATTAAAACAAGAACAGAGCTGATGGATGCTCTCCAAATGTGAGCCCAAAAGAGAAGGCTTGACAGCAATAGTTAGGACTACAATGGAGAGAAACTCTATCAACTGTCAAAATGTCATTGAAAACTGATTATGAACAAGCATGCAAATAATTTTGGTTTTGGAGTCTATCATGACAGGAATAATATCATTGACACACCTTCGAGTTATAAGCAAGCATTGTGCGACGAATTAACAATATCTGGATCTTTTTGGCCTGGGTAAAGTAAATATGTATAAATGGTCTGTGACTTTCAGCTTTGAGTTATGACCTTGGGTCAAGGTCATAGCATATCCTTGTGTAACGAGCAATCATTGTGTGAGGTAAACTGAAATTGAAATTGAAATTTATTTTGCAGTATACAAGATACAAATAATTTGATATAAGTACAGAGACTAAAACTATACTGCATGGAAATAGCATAGCCGTAAGGCGGTTTTCCTGCCATTCCAGTATAAATGGCAAAAGTAGACGTCTTGACAGCAGAATTACCAAAGGTGATTGGGTGATAAGCATCATGGTAACTGATTGAGCTGATGTACAGAAGACACCGAAAGAGCACTGCAGGTGGAGTGACAAAATGGAGAATCATGCAGCTATGGAAACGTTATGCCAGAATTGGTTCCACAACCACATTCCTCTCCATCAATGCCATAACAAGATCTGGTGATTGCTGTTCCAACTCTAGAGCAATGCCCATACCACGCAAACAGCTAGATAAAATTCATGACGTAAAGGAAACCCTGACAAACGAAAGTGACAATGTATATAAGTGCGTTGCCTTTTAACATGTATTTCAGTTATAGTTTTGTGTCTTGGTAAAATAAAAGGGATGAACAAAACCTGGTTTGTCTAGTTATTTAAATTAAGTTGGCGAGATAGGTATGATCCTTTGAATCATTTTTTTATGGACTGGAGAAAGCAAGAACCGACGAAAAGGTCAGGTGGGCAAAAAAAAAGCAGTAATCAGATCTCAAAAAAAATTTAGTGGGACCATAAAAATGAAGAAAAATCCTTACTAGGACTTTTAAGTTGAGACCAGAAGAGTACATTAGAACTGCATCAGAGGAAAAATGATAAATTTTCCCTAAGAGAGAAGTCATCCTCATATTCCTTTAGATGTCAAAAGTAGAGGTCTTTCTTTCAGACAGCAGTAAAATACTTCAATCTATATGCTAAAAGTATGCAAATCTGCTTAGAATTTCAATTTATTTATAAACAATTCATTGATCACATATTATTTGTCAATAGCACCTGAAATATGTTTTATTCTTGATAAAATACAAATCTATTACATTTAAGAATTTAAATCTAAAAATACGAAAATTTTAGATTTTTTTTTTTTTTTGGTCTTTTTTTTAATGTTTTTTCAAAACTTCTATGATCCACTGCCATAAATTCACATGAATAATATAATTATAAAATATTCTTTGTGAAGCATATATCAACAAAAAAGAATTAAAGCTCAGATGAATAAAAACAAAGATGCGGGACTATAATAAGTTCAATATTATACTTTTATCTAAAATACAAACAGTTTTAAAACTGTTTAGGCTGCACAAAGTTGATCTTCTGTTTCTCAGGCCATTTTTTGTAAAATTGGATGTGGGCGGGCAGGCATTTTTTTTATTTTATACTTTATTTTTGGAATTATTTCTTTGCCATCAAAAGTTCATGTTCTTAGTTTGTCTTAGGCCTCAAAAGCTGCAACACAGTCAGAGCCAACTTCATTTGAACAGAAATGAGACAGGGCATTTTCTTTCCTTTCTTTATTCAAACTGATATGATTGATGAATAATCAAACTGATATGATTATTATAAAAGAAACGAAAGTGTGAAAATATGAATGTTGAAACATCAAATGGCTGTTAACCTTGACCTGCACATTTGCGTTTCCAAACAACTCAATGCTGAAATTGTTGAGTAAAAAACACAACCTCGAAACGAAAGTTTGTCGAAACCGGTTAATCGCCCCAAACGAGTTCGCCCCTGAGAATATATTATTACAAAAACAATTGACTGGCACCACCTCCAAAATTGATTTGCACCATGCCAAAGTCGATTCGCACCATCTCAAAAGTCAAATTGCACCATTTTATGGGAGGTGTGAAGCGACTTTGGGTCGTTTGGGGTTGGTGGGAATTGACCATTCCCCTTTGTGACTGTTTGTTGTCAGTCTGAAACAGTGAAAGACATTGTCATTCTGGCTGTCGTTATGACTTACCTCTTGCAGAATAAAACATTTTCTGTCGTGAGTATTGCTAAAATCCACCTACTTTATTAACATATGATGAAGAATAAGCTTGAAATGTGTTAATTTTGATTTCGCTAACGCAAGCGTTCGGTACTATCAATTTACAGAAATGAGCACAATATCTCAATTTTTTTTTAAAAAGATTTTTGGGGGTGATAAAAAGGTTGAATGCGCACCAAAAATGAGCATACGTGCAGGCCTGAGAAACAGAGGTTCTTTTTTATGGCCTAACAAATGGCCTAACAAATGAAAAATAATTTAACACTACATGTTAAAAACTTAGCCTTTATGGTTTAAGTACCATACACAATGAAGCAATATTCAAAATAAACATTTGTTACAATATTGTCAAAGTCTAAGCAAGTATAGAAATGGAATGGTGAGATTTCAAACCACTATCACAAGAGTTTCCTATAGCACCAGCTGTCGAGTAAAACAAAACTCAATCATGTAGACTACTTGGTCACCAACAGAATCTGCCAGCTGCTGAGTGTTCTGTATAGTTCAGTCTAGTTTTTCAAAGTGGCTGGTACTGTAAAAACCTCTCTTGAAAGGGGTTCAAATATCTACCCTACCATTTGTGAAATAATCAGTATCTTTTTTCAACTCTGAGACTTTGAGAAAGAGACATTCTCATTGATTTCCAGTGAAGAACAAAATGTAGTACCGCATTAATATTGGTTTGTACTGTTGTACAACCTTGAAACAAGAGGCCCCAAGGGGCCTGAAGTGCTTACCTAACAAAACACCAATGATTCTTCAGAGACAGGATACTGAACCACTGAAACCCTCATATATAGGAAGTCAGGAATTCAAATTTGATAAATAGACAGAACCACACAAGCATTTGAATGGCTTAATATTCATTGCATGATTTGGGTTGAATGCAATGATACCACAAAAGGCGAATCCTTGAGTGGTATTCTGTGCCATACCAAATGAGAGCGATAACCATTAACCCATTCAAACACTTGTGTGGTTCTGTATTTATTACACACATTCGCAAATTTCTTAAGCAGATTATTTACTGTAATACAAAAATTAACCAATTCTTCATAGACCTTAAGGAAATAAAATAAGAGAAAAATCCGAATTAATCTTCAATTATTTCCTATGCTGATCGAAACTTTCATTCATAGTTTCAACTTGCAATGTGTCACCACTTCGATCGATGAAACTCTGAAACTGAAATACAACTTACCCATTACAGTCTTATTACGTTTCACTTTTATTAAATTATATCATGAACAGTGAGGGGTTAATGTGATCCCAGCTAAAAAGTCACCATATTTTCACAACAAACAATAGATCTAAAGTCAGAAAAATACTTCAATGAGATATAAAACCTCACAGGTTTCCTGACTTTAACTCGGCTGTCATTATTTAACTGACTGACAAGTAAAGATTTTAGTCAAGATTATGGATGTCATTGTCGATTCATTCCATGCAAATTAAATTTATATCCTTATTGTCCCAGATGAATTATTGTATTATTCACAATCCCCCCTTATAATTTATTAAAGTCTGAGTTATAGAGTTTAACCCTTTAACCAATGCAGACGATTTCAAAATTCATTATTTTAAATATCATTTTAAAAATTTTTTCAAAAAATGTCAACAAAACTATATTATGTGACCCCTCTTTGGAATGAGCCCGACAAGCTCATTCCAAAGAGGGGTCACATGATATGGATTTGTTGAAATTTTTTGAAAAACAATATTTTTTCAGCTGCTGAACTTGCATATTACGCGGGTGGATGTGGGTGATTAATTGGGTAAAGGGTTAACAGGGGTATTATTTTGCATAATGCCCCCTTATAATTTATTTAATGCCCTCTTATAATTTATTAAAGTCCATGTTATAGTTTAACAAAGGTACAGAATTCATATGAATTCCAATGAATATCAACATGCAGTCATTCAACACACACTTTGTTTTGTATTTGGATTTTGGTGATTAAAAACTTGTTTGTGCGATGTCATTCATTTGGAGTGACGTCACTCAAGGATGCTTTCAGATTCTGTCTACATTGTTCTTCATTTGATCTGTATGTTTGTCACTGCCATGTCATATTCTAACCCATATAGTCGTTCAATTAATATTCAGTGCTGTTCATTTTAATAAAATAAATAATAAGGTTTCCCTTGATGCACAAATGATATAGACAGATAATATCCACGTTACATCAAAATAAAAGGTCCATTGTATCGGAATGGGTCCATGTATCCCCAGAAATATGACTGGTTCCATTCTGATGTCAATACAGTGCAAAAACCTATATCACACACATGTGCAATACAATTTTATCACACATTCCAGAATGCCAAAAACAAACCTTAATCTTAGAAGGGTGCATAATAAAACCTGTGTATCAATCACTTTACTAAGATTCAGATGAGATCATAGAAATTTGTATTTGACAAGAAACATATTTAAAATCATGAGTTCCAAGTTTGTTCACAATATATCCATAGGACAATATCCAAAACTCATACAATTTGGGCAATCATTAAAACATTTGATAAATACACTTGGGAACATCTTGCCAAAAATACTCCACACCTGAAAGGTTAACTGGTTGAGGGGTAGAAGACACTATCACAGCTCTATTGAAAAGTGATGAAAGGAGAAAATGACTGTTTATATAAAATTGTTTTGTTACAATTTATTGGAGATTGCCAGTTGGCACTCTCCAATAAACTGTAACAAACAATTGTTCATGAACAAAGTCTTGCTAAACTAAGGCTTCCCTTGCTGCATGGTTGACATCTTTAAAAAATAATTTAGCACTCAGGCAGTTAAAAATGTGTATATCACGAGTATAATGAGTTTTTTCAAATCATTCTTATTATGGGAAATCCTCTGAGAGTCTCCCACACACACACTATAAAACACTTTTTATTCAAAATACACCAACTTTTGTGGATAGAAAATACACACAATTAAAGGTACCAAAGAAAGAAAGTTATGGCAGTTATTCTATGTCAGTTCTCAAAAGTATGCAAAGCCTGATAAGCAGCAGTTCACATTTTGTTTGTTTTTGTTAATCCACAAATCATGACACTGTCAAAATATATTAATCACCTGCAACTCACAATCAAGTCATAAACTGAATCTTCATATTATTTATTTATTTATTGGTGTTTAAGCCTACATACTTATACACAATGGGTACTCATGACCGTGGCAGTTTTACAGGTGGAGGAAGCCGGAGTACCCGGAGAGAACTACCAAACATAGACCAGCTCTTCAACATTCTAACTCTGTTCAAGCTCTGCTCAAACAAGATTACAGCGGTTGAAGACATGTGCATCATCATCGTGTAGTATGCCTTAGTACACGTTGTCATCGTGCCCCCATGTAGGCAACCAGGATAAAGAGCCTTGCCCATGGACACAACGTGGTTCGTCCTGAATGGAGATCAAACTCGGGACCTCTAGCATAGACGTCCAACACTCTACCACTAAGCCACCACGCTCCCCGAATTTTCATAACTTAAATGATTTACATTCAGTTCTGATGGAAGTATAAATTTTATAGTAAATTTCCTTTCTTATTATACCTACCGAAATTGTTTACAACAGGCTTGCACTACAGTGGAAGAACCTAACTCGGATAAAATACTCTCTATTTTAATCTTTCCCAAGATTTGGGAAAGAAAAGTGGTGTAAAAACACCACGAAAAAATAAGCCAAAACTGGGCCGAGCGCCATCGGCGCACACCCAGTATAGGACGCTCTTCCATAGTACAAATCCACGACTTCCGTAACAGTGCGCAATGAATCAATTCGTCATTCTTTTGATTCCGAACAACACAGGAGTTATGTGATCAGCAGGGAGGAATGATTCTTACCCGAATAAGAAGACGGGAGGGCCTCCATGTAAACAATTTCGGTAGGTATAATAAGAAAGGAAATTTACTATAAAATTTATACTTCTTATCAACCTACCTCAATTGTTTACAACAGGCTGAATAGACAAAAGGCTGGAGGGAATCACATGACCAACCCACACATAACTCAATAGCACTGGGACCGTGGACAGAGGAAGAGATCCCTAGGCCTATCAAACCATAGCATCACAAACATTAGAAAAGCCAATGAAAGATGAGGCGTATGGTAAAGTGCAACGCACAGACAGAAAAAGGCAGTAACAGCACAAAGCTGGAACTGACCCTGAAAAAAGCTGAAAAGCTTGGATAGACAACATCCTGAGCCGAAGAAAGAGGGCCCCAAGGTTCTCTGTCGGCTCCTGCAACTGTCGCAGATAAAAGGAGAAAGTAGCATTTCTCCAGAAGGCTGCCAGTATAACATCAGTCATCCGACAACATGACAGAGTTATTAAAAGAGGAAGACAATGCACGCACCTCGTGGCAGAAAAAACAATTGGTAATACAATCACCAGTAGCTAGACGAGCGGAAGCTGCACGAATAGCAAGACAAGTCCATCAAGAAATGGATGCAGGAGAGATCTGGCATGTGGGAAAACGCATATTCATCCAGGATAAAGGCGTGAACGCCCCTCACCCCCAAGCAGAGCAGCGCCCAAGAAAGTGACCATCTTGGAGTAAACTGCAAAGTCCTAGGTCTTTTCAAGGAAAAGAGCTGAACAAGCTTGGAGAGGCAAGGATGAGTGTCGAAACAATGCGGTATCACAAAGGAAAAAATGTCTCCGAAGCATGGACAAGTACCCATTGCTGGAGACCCCCAGAAACAAACATATACCAGAAACTATGCAAGTGGTGTATCGAAGGAGTGACAGAAGCAACAGAGTGATCGCACTCCATCGAGAGAGGAACCTTCCACTTAGCCACAGAGGCTAAACCAGTGCCTCCTTGAAGAAAAGCAACTCCACTGCGTGTCTCGAAAAACCACTACGTAGGAGACAGGACCCGATAAAAGACATGTGCGAAGGCACAATGAAGTCGGGTCAACTTGAAAACCTCCTCGGGCGACTTTGGCAAAGAAAGTTGCGAGGTAGAGGGAGACATGCCGGAACCGACACTAACAGAGAGCGGAGCAGATTGATCCACACCCACCGAAGCGATGGGTGTGATCGAAAGGATTCGATGACTGCAGGATCATATCTGGGTGAGAACCTGAGGCGGAATCGGAACCGGTAGGAAGGCGTAGCCGACAAGCCCAACCCAAAGGAGGGCCAGAGCGTCCACGGCGAAAGCCAGAGCATCTGGACACGGGGACATGAAAGTGTCCACCGGATGGTTCCAACGAGTCACAAGAGGTCGATGGAACCCGCCATGTGGAGCATCCACCTGGTGGAAATGACCCTGCCCCAACGGGACAGGGAGTCGGCTAGGACGTTCAGGCAACCGGGAATGTGACGAACAGCCACCCCGCTGTGGACATCCTGAGCGAGCAGTAGAAGATCCCAAGCCAATTCGTACACGTGCCGCCCTGGTTCCGAATGTAAGCAACCACCGTAGAATGGTCGGACAACAGAAGGACCTGGTGAGTCGACAGGTGAGGGATCCACTGCCTGAAATACAGAAGAAGAGCAAGAGGCTTCTTCTGGTTGATGTGTAGAGCTGCATGATCCTGGTCCCACATCCCGTGAAAGGAAAGACCTAGAGGATCCAACGTCGCACCCCATCCGAGATCGCTGGCATCTGCCGTCAGAACGTGATCGGACGTGGGTAAGTCCAACGGAACACCCTGCGAAAGCCACTGGACATCCACCCAGAGGAGAAGGTGAGGATAAAGATAGTCTGGAAACTGAAGCACCAGATCCAGAAAATCTACATTCGGCTTCCAACGACTGAGCAGAAAGTGTTGGAGAGGTCTGACACGCAGCCGACCTAGAGGAATGAGATCTGTCACCGAACAGCAGAGACCGATTAGCCAGAGAAAACTCCGAGCCATCGCGGATGTGGACTGGGACAGAGTCGGAGCAAAAGCTGAGAGAATCACAGCCTTAGCCTGGGGAACCGCCACCAAATTGAATTGTGTGCGGAAAGCCATCCCCAGATGATAAAACGACTGAGAAGGGACCAGGTCCGACTTCTCCTCGTTGACTCTGAAACGTAGCGACGTGAGCAAGCTCAACAGAGTGGCGACATCCGACTCCAGTAAGGCAGCATTGGAATGCCCCTGGAGGATATCGTCCAGATATGCCGAAGTAGTCACCCTGGACTGTGTGCGATGGAAAGCTATCACATGCGACATCAGTCTGGTGAAGGTCCAAGGAACCAGGTTGAGGCCGAAAGGCATGGCCTTGAACTGGTAAACTCGCCCCAGAAAAATGAACCTGAGATACTTCCGTAACGCCCAATGAATCGGAACGTGAAAGTAAGCGTCTCGCAGGTCGAAGCTGGAAGCGAAAACTCCCTGGTGAATTGAACGGAGGACCGAACTGAAAGTCTCCATGCTGAACTTGGGAGCAATGATAGACTGGTTCAGGAAACTAAGATCGAGAACCGGTCGGAATCAGCCGTCCTTCTTCGGCACCAAGAACAGGCGGGAATAGAAACCCACTGACCTAATGTTCTTGATGACCTCAATCGCTCCCTTTGTCAGGAGATTGTCTATCACCGTGGACAAAAGTTCCCGACGTAAAATGTCTGAAGGAACTGTGGTTGGAAAAGGCACCCTGGACAGAGTGGAGTGCTGTCGGAAGGATATTAGCAGCCCGGACCAAACAACATCTAACATCCAAGGATCGGATGTGATGGTGGCCCATGGTCTGCGAACTCTGCTATCCTTCCTCCAACCTGGGACGAGTCGAGGTGAGGACCTTCATTGCGAACCCCGACGAGGCTCGCGAGAGGAGAAAACACCTCTACTGAATGAAGAATCCTGGGAGTTCCCTCAAGACTGCCGACGCTTACCCTTACCCCTTGAGTAAGAAGTAGAAGCGGTGGCAGAAGGATCAGCCCCTTTTGCTTCGCAGAGGGTACTTGTTAGGCTTGGAATGGCCCGTGCCTATCCTAGAAGGCTGATCAAGCTGAAGAAACAGCAGCTGATCGTTGGAATGACGTAGGACGTCATCCCGGACCGTCAACACAGAATCATGGAAAAGTTGCGGACATGCCAAAAAAGCAGATCGAAGAGTAGCGTACTGCTCCTCAGGAAGGGATCAGCCTGTGTCCCGCACAGAGTCCCTTCGAACTAATTCCAGATTAGCCGTGTTACAGGCATGCGTGTGAGTAAGATGCATGAGCGCCTTGGACAGCACATGCAAAGGAGCCTGTACCTCGTCAAACTTATCTGAAGGCAGATAAGCAGCAAAAGCTGAGACGACGTGATCGGAGAGAGAAAGCATACCAAGCATCTCTCTCGATAAGCCCAATGTGGACTCCAGAGTCGTCATCGGAATGACGGCAGACTTGGACTTGGAAAGCCCGAGGGAATTGGAGTCCTGATCCAAAACCGTCAAAGTCTGGTAGACCGACGGATTGGCGGAATCGTAGGAACGATAACGCGCCGGAGGCAAAAAGGTGTCAACCCTGGTGAAGAACGGAGCCTTCATAGCCTTGGAACTTAGCTTGGAGTCCAAGGCTGAAAATGCTTCAACCAACTGTACCGAAGAGAACGGTCGAAGACGCCCAGAAGCAGGTTGCTCCATAGACTGTTGGCGCACGACCGATGATCGTGGCCTGGCTGACACTGTCGACTGGTTAGATGGTTTGAGATCCGGATGGAATCCAAACACGAAATCAAGAGCTGCCCCCAAGTCCGAAGACTGCTGGCTCTCAACATCAAGCATGTCTGACTCTTCCCATGAGTCGGAAGACACATAGCCCATCGTGGGCAAACCAGCCGACGCCTCCCATGGTGTTGGAACACCAGGGGATCAGAAAGCGGCCTGTTTCCAATCCCGGGAGGCAGCGCCATAGGAGGCGCCTGGAAACCACTCGCTGCCTTGCTGGAAGCAACAGGAAGGCTCTTTGACAGAACCTGAGTGAGTAAGGAGAGGGCCTCCCTAAGCTCACTGCCCGTACTGGCCGGTTCGACAGGGGAACGAACCAGCAAAGTGGCTTCACCTCTGACCCTCTGAACCAGCGAAGGGTCACGATCCTCCAAAAGACCCGATGTGGGAGGACAGGCGGCAGCCGAAAACGTCTGAAGGCAGACGTGTATAGGGGTGTGACACACCTCGAGGATCAACATAGCAGGAACTTATGAGAGTCACCGCTGACCTCTGCAGGGCAGAACGTCCAGGCTGCACAAAAGACGTTGGACTCCCAAAACTGGTTGTGTGGCCAGAATGAGTGGACGGAAACGCCACGGAGTTCATAGTGTCCCACTAAGAACAACCGAATCCAATGACAACTGTGGTGCTCGACAGTGCAGAGACCACAGGAGAGGGTCCGGCCGGCAGCCACTTCCAACTTCGCCGAGTTGAAGTCAGGGAAGGCGGAGACCGATACCCCCATGTCTACACAACCAGACACCACAGCAGACTACTGCAGGTATAAAACTACTGTGCTCAATGGCTGAGAGGACACAGTATGGGGTTCAGTCGGCAGCACAATTTGACTTCGCCGAGTGGAAGTCTGGGAAGGCTGAGGCCGAAACCCCACAACCACACTACAGACATCCCTGCAGACCCTGGCAGGGAGAAGCCGAGGCCGGCTAAAAACGGTGCCCAGTGACGTTGCAGACGGAACAGCAGTAGCAGCAGATACGACGGGAGCTGTTGGAACTGGCGGAAAAGCGGAGACAGCCACCAAGCTCGGCCTCCAAAGGAGGAGTCACAACCCTAGTGACAGCCTCAGATGTCGACTGGAGAGGGCGCATAGTCCCGGAACCAGGCATCTCTACACCAGAAAACCAACAGCTCCCGCAGTATCCACCACGGTAAAACACTGCACATTCCCCACGGAAGGGGAATAACTCTCACCAGACATGGTCGAATCGGGAAGCCCCGAAACGACAGCGGTCCCCACCCCCCACTTGTGCGGGGGGAGCTGCACATCCCCCACGGAGGAGGAGCAATTCTCATCAGACGTGGTCGAATCGGGCGACCCGAAACGAAAGCGTTCACCACCCCCCGCAGGAGCGGGAGGAGCTGCACATCCCCCACGGAGGGGGTCAAACTCACACCAGATGTGGTCGAGTCGGGGGGCCCCAAAACGACAGTCCCCCCCCCCCCCCCCCCCCCCCCCCCCCCCCCTCCGGGTGCGGGAGGAGCTGCACATCCCCCACGGAGGGGGTAAACTCACATCAGACGTGGTCGAGTCGGGAGGCTCCCGAAACGACTGCATTCCACACCACCCGCGGGTGCAGACGAAACGGACACAAGAACGCACTAATGGCGAGGGCAAAAGGAATTGCCCTAAAGGAACCGAACTGGAAAGAACAGAGGTGAGAACAGTAGAAGAAAAAGGTGAACTCAACAGAAACAGAAAGTAGAAGAACACCCTCAACTACGAGAGAAGGTGGCAGAACCCAGACTGCCGACACCTACTCCAATAAAAATTTTTATCAACCGAAAAAATTCATTGTCGAATCGCGATGACACGATGTCGCAAAACATTCGTGAAAACGGAATA
Source organism: Pictodentalium vernedei (assembly GCA_031216915.1). Lineage (NCBI taxonomy): Eukaryota > Metazoa > Mollusca > Scaphopoda > Dentaliida > Dentaliidae > Pictodentalium > Pictodentalium vernedei. The sequence goes on along the minus strand of CM062292.1, from coordinate 188,408,093 downwards.
GTAATTAATAAACAATGAGAATGTGGTTGAAAATATAAACGAGAATATATAAAACACAGTCCTGTTATTATACGATCTTCAGATCCATAATTCCAGTCACAGGAAAACCATTTTCCACGAGTTGAATTATCACTGTTTCATAATGCATATGGCGGAAACACATCCTGCTCGTGCTTCGGATAGAAAAAGAATGGCGAATAGATGAATTGTGCACTGTTACCAAAATTCGTGGATTTGTACTATGGAAGAGCGTCCCATACTAGGTGTGCGCCGATGGCGCTCGGCCCAGTTTTGGCTTATTTTTTCGTGGTGTTTTTACACCACTTTTCTTTCCCAAATCTTGGGAAAGATTAAAACAGAGAGTATTTTATCCGAGTTAGGTTCTTCCACTGTAGTGCAAGCCTGTTGTAAACAATTGAGGTAGGTTGATAAGAAATGTTACACCTTTTGGCAAATTACCTCTCAGTTTTAACAACAACAGTTGTTTGGCCTTTATTAACTGGTTGCGGGCTACATTTTTCTGTGGTTTGAATTTGGAAAAGTTTTGTTTTATTACAAATTATTGAAGAGTACCCATAGGCACTCTTCAATAATCTGTGATAAAACAAATTTATATAAACAAAATATTATTTGCACTTGACTGAATGTGAAAAATGAGCAAGGAAAATGTTGACTTTTCCCTAGTACACTCATTTTTTTTAAAGCTTTGATAGTGGCTCCTAGCCCTCAACCAGTTAACAAAGTTTGAAATTGGCACCAGTTTCAATTCCTGTTGATCTGATGCTATCTATGTTTTGAAAACCATGCATTAATTAATAAAACCCCATGAAACTGTGCACTGCCAGCCAATTTATAACAACAACTCCTAAGCAACATGTTTGCTTTTGTATAGCCCAAATAATACACATCAATACCTGAATTGGGTCCAGGCTCCATACAACAGGATTACTGGAATGCCCACTGGTCAAAAATTGAGAAATGTATTCACTGCCACCATGGAAGGAGGTGGGGGGGGGGGGGGGGGGAGGAGTAACACTACAAATAAACAATGTTCAACAACAACAAATTTCTATAAGGTTTTCAATTTCCCAATGACTTGTAACTGGCGATCGCTTTTTAAAGAAAATACTTTGACGTCCATGAAAAATGAATATGCTGATGATGTGCACATGTTATGCATCAATACAAATTGAATATTTACAACATATTTTAGGTATTATTAACATAAAAGAATGTTCAAGATTGGAAAGGTGATATCTTGCTACTAGTCTTTGTGCTAGGTAAGCACAACGACATTAGATGAAGTGAAAGCTCTCTTATGCTGTGACTACTGACAGCATAAAAGCTTTCACATAATCAAATGTCATCGACTGGGAAGAGTTATTGCATAGACTGACTTGATGTTATCTTTTATCTTGGGGGGGGGGGGGGGGGGGGGGGGGTGGATAGGCAGATTGAGTTGCAATGTTTTTCATTGATGTTCCAGCAATATAAAAGCAATTATGTAAAGCGGCCATGACTATATTTGATAAAATCTTTTGGAAATTTAACTCAATACATGTATATCATTGGTAAAGACCTTAATTGATTTTACAGGTGGTAAATTTAATTAAAAATGTCCACATTATACTTATTCTAATGGCAAGAGCTTTGCTGTGACCAGGGCAGGAATATCTGCCAGCAGCAGGTGAATGGTTAAAAGACCAGCAGTGTAGTTTTAGAACACTGCTGCAACTGTAATAAATGAAAAAAAATTACTTATTGACCCTTTGAGCCTTATCCTTGATCTACTGTCCTGTCAATAAAAAATGATCAGTACACTAACTGAACACCACTCACACACAAAGTTAAAAACTTCAAATCTCTGTTAAATCTAAATTCGACAAGTAGTCGTGAACAACAGTGGGTATAGCTAAGTCTGGACACAATGTGTCTGTGGGATCCTGCTGTATAGTTGTTGCCCAATTGTCTGCAGATTGAGGAGCGGAAATTATATCATGAGAGATTGGAGCTGCATTTGAAGTTATTTGAACCTGTGAATGCAAATCTGTACCTTGAGGCATAAGAGTGTAGTTCGCACAATCTGCAACTATAGGTGTGGTCATGAAAGTCTGATAACCTGTACAATTCACGTTTTGTGTATAACAGTTTGGTTCTAGATTAGCAGTGGAAATATTTATATTTGGATTATAAAATAGTGAACATGGTTGGGTATTATTATTTTGTGTGTTACTTAACTGACCACTAGCAGTACTAGTTCTTGGAATAGTAGTCTCTGGAACATGTGGCAGACAAGGAAAAAAATCAGTACAGCCTGAACTGGAAGTTGTAACCTTTCTATCGAACGAATTTTCAGCATTGTCCTTCTTTGGGTCTTGTGTGAGAATTTGTTCATGATCTTGAAGAGAGGCACCATCCTTCATTGAATCAACAATTTCTGGTAGAAGATTTCCAAGTATTCTCCATGTATCTTCTTCATTCTTTACTTGAGATGCAGTAGCACTTCCCAGCATCACATTAGGAGCTTCATTATTTTGAAAAATGGGGTCAGAGTCTGAAGACATGTTCACACATGATGAATGGCCAGAGTATGAATTACCTGCAAAGACCAAGACAAGACTAAATCACCACATGAAGTGCAGCAGACTTAACCCTTTTTGAATGTATCAGCCATATCCAATCACAACTGTACACACAAAAAATTGAACTGTTTCAACTTCTTTTTCTGATTTTCACTTCAAAAAATTATATACAACCCCTTCACTGTAACAAGCTTGTGAAGCTTATTCCACTCTGAAGGTCATAATTTGTTTTGGAAGTAAAATATTAAGTTATTTATGGAAAATATATTACATTTTTTTAGTAAATTTTGTTTCTTAACATACCAACCACAATTGTTTACAATTGGCTGTAACGTAAGTGCAAGCCCTACTTCGGAACTAACTCAACCTTTTAAGAAACTTTTCCAAACAAGTTGGAAAAGTAATAGAGTGCAAAAGCACGAAAAAGATCAAAAAAGGATTGAGCGAGACCAGTGCTCAAAATTACAGGTACTCTCTCTGCACACCTCTTGTGTTTACCGAGTGCATGCGCAACAACCGTGACGTCAATTCCGTATTTCCACCAACGAGAAGTTTGTGATTTAGCGGGGAGGCATCGACATCAAAGATATCCCCAAGGAGGGTGGGGCCTCCGGTAAACAATTGTGGTAAGTATGTTAAGAAACAAAATTTACTAAAAAATTTTAATTTCTTTTCAACCTACTCACAATTGTTTACAATTGGCTGAATAAACAATAGGAGGAGGTGAATCACATAACCAACACCAACAAGAGTAGCAGAAAGAAAAGCAAGGAGGGCAGAGAACAATAGCAAAACCTGTAATGAAGATAGAGAGAAGGCACCTGACAAGAACAAGGTTGAGTGATGCACAAACCCGATAAAAACAAATTTAATGAGGGTGCACAACAGCCTGGGCAGCAACGAGAGGACCTAAAGAATAAAGGTCCTCAGGTTGCTGCTGTAGGTGGCAGAGACAAAAGAAGAAGATGATAGAAGCATTCCTCCAGTAAGCTGCATTCATAACATCCCGGAGAGAAACAGAATTGGCGAACGCCCAGGATGTAGAAATGGCATGAACCTCATGAGCATTAAACCGGTTCGAAACAAGATCCGAAGCAGACAAACAGGAATATGCCAGCTTGATTGCAAGACAGATCCATCTGGAAATAGAATGGGAAGAGATAGACTGCCCCTTAGGAATGAGAGACAGAAAGAATCTCTTCCGACCCCTCCCAATAAACTGAGTGAGATTAATGTAAGTCTTGATTGCACGAACAGGACAAAGAAGAGGTCTTCGGCCATCGACAGCAGGGAGAGCCCGAATGCAGATGGGAGGAGGTACCGAATCAGGAAGTTGATTCTTAGCCAGAAAAGAGCAATCAGTAGTGAAGGTGACACTGTTAGCCTCATTTCTGAAGAAAGCAGAATCAACAGATAGCGCATGAAGCTCACTGACACGTCGAGCAGAAGCAAACGCTAGAAGGAAAACCGTCTTATGGGTGAGAAAATGCATATCAGTCTCAGATAAAGGCTCGAATGGCGCCCCTCCAAACAGTGCAACACCCATGCCAAGTTCCACTTGGATGTAAGACGCAAAACTTGAGGCCTTTTCAAAGAAAAGTGCCAAATGAGTTTGGAGAGAAAAAGAAAATCCGCAATTTGAGCGATTGATGGAGCATGGTAATCCACCTTGTGATCTGTACACCAGCGGCAAAAAACCTTCCACTTAGCAGCATAAGTCATGCCAGTGGAATGGCGCCATGATGCAGAAATGCACTCCACTGTTCATCTCGAAAAACCTCTACGTCGGAGACAGGACCTGATGAAAGACAGGCGTGAAGGGATAGGCTCGCCAGGTTGTTGTGATACTTCCTGGGATGACCCTGGTAAAGAAGATCGCGATGTAGAGGTAGACGAATCGGCCAATCTGCCAACAGAGGCTGCAGCAGATTGATCCACACCCTCTGAGGAGACAGAGGTGCAATCAGAATGATCCTGCAACTGCAAGCATGAATTTTCGCCAATACTTGAGGAAGAATCGGTGCAGGAGAGAAAGCATAGCCGATCCAACCTGTCCAGTCCAGAGACAGAGCGTCTACTGCAAATGCCAGAGGATCTGGACAAGGAGAGACAAAGGTCTCTACCTGATGATTCCTGCGAGTGGCGAAAAGGACGACCAGAGGACATCCCCACCCGCTCGCAAATCGCCTGAAACACCGACCGATGTAGCATCCATTCGGTTGGAAGGACACTGTCGCGTCGGGACAGGGAATCTGCTAGGATGTTGAGACGCCCGGGAATGTGTCGAATGGACACCCGAGCGTTTACATCCCGCGCCAACAGAAGAAGATCCTGAGATAGACGATACATGGGAATCGAATGTGTGAGTCCTTGATTCCGTATGTAGGCCACTACTGTCGAATTGTCCGAAAGACGTTGACAATCTGGTCCAACAGGTGAGGGATCCAAAGCCGAAAACTCAACAGAAGAGCAAGGAGCTCCTTCTGGTTGATATGAAGGCCCACCTGCTTGCTGTCCCACTCGGCGTGAGTGGACAGACCGAGAGGATCCAACATCACAACCCAGCCCCGATCGCTGTAAGGATGCGATCGGCCAAAGGAAGATCCAACGGAACAGGTCCAGCGGATCTACATTTGAACGCCAATGATCCAACAGGAAGTGTTGGAGAGGTCGGACAAACAAGCGACCGAGCAGAATGAGATCTGTCACCGAACTGCAAAGGTCCAGCATCCGAAAGAAAGTCCTGGCCGAGACCGAGGAAGATTGAAGCAGGTTCCGAGTCAAGGTGGAAAGAATCATCACCCGAGCATTGGGGACTGACACCACATTGTGAAGAGTGTCGAAATCCATCCCCAAATGACGAAATTGCTGAGAAGAAAGGAGATCCAACCTTCTCGCGATTGACTCTGAAACCCAGCGACGCTAGTTGGCAAAGAAACTGCCAGACATCTGACTCCAGAACAGCAGCATCGTGGTGCCATTGGAGGATGTCATCCAGGTAGGCTGATGAAGTCACAGCCGAATGAGTACGGTGAAAAGCAAGCACATGTGACATCAGTCGGGTGAAGGCCCAAGGAACCAGGTTCAAACCGAACAGGAGAGCTCTGAATTGATAGACTCGATCCCGAAAAGAGAACCTAAGGTATTTCTGTGACGCCAGATGAATGGGTACATGGAAGTAGGCATCCTTCAGGTCGATACTGGCAGCAAAGTCGCTCTGATGAACTGAACGCCAAACCGACTGGAAAGTCTCCATACTGAAATGAGGTGCTATAATGTACTCATTCAAGATACTCAGATCGATGACAGGACTAAACTGGCCGTTTTACTTCAGCACCAAGAAAAGTCTCGAGTAAAACCCTGGTGAAAGAGTGTTCCTGACCACCTTGATCGCCCCTTTGGAGAGGAGATTGTCGATCTCCTGCACCAGAAGGTCCCGACGTAGAGAATCAGAAAGGAGCCGAGTCGGGAGGGGCACCCGAGATAAAATGGGGTGCTGATGGAAGGCCAGTCGCAGACTGGATTATATGACGTCGAGGAACCAAGTGTCCGACATTATCTCTGTCCAACGGTCGTAAAACAGTGACAGCCTTCCCACGACTGGAGGCGAATTGAGGTGAGGACCTTCACTGATGGCCTCGACGAGGCCCCCGAGAGGAGAAACCACCACCTCGGAAAGCAACAGAATCCTAAGACTTTCCTGCCTGAGGCTGCCAGTGAGCCTGGCCGCGGCGGTGCTTCTTCTGAGCAGAAGGAGAAGACAGAGCCGAAGGTGTAGCCGACGTCGCCGACGAGGGCAGATGCAGCAGGACGCTTGGCAGGCCTGGAACGACCAACACCCACAGCAGCAGGTTGGTCCAGCTGTCGTAGCAAAAGCTGGTCCTTCGAATGACGAAGAACTTCACCACGGACAGCTTCCATGGAACCATAGAACATCTGAGGTCCAACCAAAGAGGCAGACCTCAGAACAGCACGCCGCTCAGAAGGAAGGGATGGAGAAGAATCCAACACTGCATCCTGGTGTGCCAGCTCCAAATTAGCCGTTTTAACAGGCGTGAGCATGTGTCAAGTTCATAAGATCCTGTGACAAAATGCGAAAAGGCGCCTGAGCATCATCAAACTCCCCTGGAGGAAAATATTCAGCCAGGGCAGCGACGACATGGTCCACAGGAGATAACATACCCAGCATCTCTCCGGACAGGCCCACCATAGACTCAACTACCGACATCGGGAGAACTGCCGACTTGGGCTTAGTTAACCCGAGGAAAGAAGAATCCTCATCCACAGTAGTCATCCTTTGGAAGACTAGTGGACAGACGGAATCGTAAACACGAAACCGCGATGGAGACAGAAAGGCATCAGCTCTAGAAAAGAAAGAACCCATGAGGGCCTTAGAACGCATTTTGGCGTCCAAGCCCTGGAAGGACTCAACAACCTGAGCCGATTGCAGAGGATGCAAAGCCCCAGAGCTAGAAGGCTCAACAGGGTTATGGTGCTCCACAGAGGACCGCGGCCGGACGGTCACAGATGGCTGGTCTGAAGGCTGAATGTCCGGCAATAAGTCAAAGACAAAATCCAAAGCCTGCCCCAAGACTGATGAGGGAGGCCCATCACCTTCAAGAAAATGTCATCCTCTGTTACAGAAGAGACGTAGCCCAACTCGGGCTGACCAACAGAAACCTCCTGTGAACACTGTGCAGTATCCAAAGGGCCAGGCGAGACATCTGGGCGGCCGACCAAAGGAGGTTGTGCCTCAGGAGGCACAGGGAAGCCAACTTGAGGGTTGCTAGAAAGCAACCGGGTGAGCATCAAAACGGCCTGACGGAGGTCACCATGAGAATCCGTCGCAGCAGCATCGCCCGACGGAGTGTCCTCCCAATGGACCCTTCTGGTAGAAGAACCCAAATCCTCAGAAGGGACGATGAAAGTCGATCGCCAGACAAAATAGGGAGATGGTGAGAAGACACCGGAGGATAGTCCCGATTGTGACGCCCAGGGGCAATCACTGACCTCTGCGGAACAGAAGGCCCTGCCTGCAAATCCTCTAAAGAGACCGACGGCATACGTCGATCGGTAACTGGACCTGGGACACAGCGAGAAGACACCGGAGGATTGTCCCAAGAATGACAGGAACCTGCCATTGGCCTCTGTGTGACAGAAGGCCCCAACTGCCCATCCTCTAAGACCGACGGCAAGCATCGATCAACAGCCAGACTCAGAACACAGTGAGGAATCACCGGAGGAAGGTTCCGAGAGTGACAGCTAACCAGGGCTGTCACTGACCTCTGCCGATGTCCCAGCTCCATCCTGCTAGTCGGAACACTAGCAGGGGAAGGAGGAACAATAAACGATTCGCTCGAGGGGCGAGGAATCACTGCCGAAGCAACTGAACGGCTCAACTGACTAGGAGCAAACCTAGCCAGATGAGACGGAGCAGAGCCGCGAAGCCAGGGTAGGCTGAGAGCTCATAGACACACCAGCAGATACAGTCTCGGACCCCTGAGACTGTATACCATCCCCAGAAGAGATGGAAGAGCCACCATCATACAGAATAGGATCTGTAGTAACAACTTCCTCAGCAACTGTAGACAGCATAGGAGGCAAATCGGAGAGTGTCACCGAGCTGACCTCGGAGAAGCTCTAGACAAAAACAGACGCCTCAAGAGTGACATGAGAAGACAAAGAGACCAAAGTCTCCACCTCAGGTATCACTGCACTAGCACCGTCAACAGATGCAGAGGAACTCACCACAGAAAAAGACAGATCAGCATCCTGTGTGACAGAGTCACCATGTGCACTCACAGAAATATCTGATAAGGCACGGCTACCCTTACCCCGAGAACGAGGGGTTCCAGCTCTGGACAGAACCACCTTGTTAACGGAAGCCCAGAATTTTGAGGACCAAACCCCACAAATACCACATGATTGGGCCTGAGTACAATTGATGCAAGTGACACACATGTGGAATGAGAGTCGTCCATGTTTCACCTGCAAGCAAGAGGTACAAGGAATAGTCTTAGGCATAATATGAATATGATATATGAAATCAAGCTTCCCGCGGACGGAAAACAGAACAAAGGTTTTGTGTTCACACATGGGGGAAAAACAAGACTATGTGTGAAAAAGCAAGCAAAAATTATCAAAAATATCATCAAATAGTGAATAATTAGAAGCTTGAAAAGGATACAATCCACTTGCACACAATCAGATTAAGATAGCACATACAAATAAGTTGTTCACGAAGATAACAGCTAAAAAATAGCACGAGTCACAAAATTTCCGACTAGTACAATGGCGGAAATAAAAGAAATTGACATCATGGTTGTTGCGCATGTGCTCGGTAAATGCAAGAGGTGTGCAGAGAGAGTACCTGTAATTTCAAGCGCCGGTCTCGCTCGACCCTTTTTCGATCTTTTTCATGCTTTTGCACTCTATTACTTTTCCAACTTGTTTGGAAAAGTTTCTTAAAAGCTTGAGTTAGTTCCGAAGTAGGGCTTGCATTTATGTTACAGCCAATTGTAAACAATTGTGAGTAGGTTGAAAAGAAATTGTGTTGTTTTCATACCACATTATTAGTTATTGTGATGAATTGATGGTAACATGGTCTGTGGTTTGCAGCTTGGTGTTATGTTCAACCAAGTCACTTTACATCGAGGTTGAATATAAATTCTGAGCCACAAACCTCAGACCATGTTACTGCCAATTCATTACAATAACGTATATGTTCCAATAAGACCCTGCCCATAGCCCAAAACCAACATAACTAGAGTGATGTCACGCATGCAATGCTTAGACACAAAATAGTCAGAGCCATTTTTGTTAACCATTTACCTAACAAATCTGCCATATCTGCACTTGTGATATACAAAATTTGCCATTCAAATTTTATTTTTTCATTTCTCTACTTCAAAACATACCTCATGACCTATTAATGGAACAAATTTGATGAGCTTGTTCTAATAAGGACTAATAAGCCATGGTTAAAAGTAAAAAATGAAAAAATCTGATGTTTCAGAAAAATAATTTGTACTGTTGGCTTCAACATGTGTTAGGTAAAGGATTAAGGATGCAGTACATAAAGCACTGTTGGGTGGGCTATAGGAGTCAATTTTTTTTTCAGGTAATAACTAATAACTCCCAATCCTTCAAAATGCATTTTTGGGAATAATTGCCTAAGTGACACATGTGTGTGTGTGTGTGTGTGTGTGTGTGTGTGTGTGTGTGTGTGTGTGTGTGTGGGTGGGGGTGGGGGGTGGGGGGGGGGGGGGGGTGGAACTTATATTCAAACTTGGTCTGTATTACTAGCTGGAAAATACACATATCAACTTTGGTTGAAATCAAATAATCCAAACTGGAGTTATCGGGCAGAAACCAATCAATTACAGACAAATGGATGGACCGACGAGTCAGGACTATAGCCCTGACTATAAACAGTCAGGCTAAAAATGCATTTTGTACCAAAGAAAAAATATTGCATGAATGGCCCTGGGTGAGGAGGAGGTGGGGGTGAGGGTGGGGGGGGGGGAGTGGTTGGAGTGTGGGGTGTGTTAGAGGAGTCTATTTTTTTTCCACATGTGGTCAGTCTAAATCCTTCTAAATGCATTTTGAGCAAAGAGAAGAAAAAAATGTCTAACTGGCACTCTGGGGGGTGGGGTGGGAGAGTCTTGGTGTTTGTCTGGGTTTTTAACCACAAACTTTAACCAAAACTGTAAAAAAGCATTTTTGATGAAAGAAAAAAGAAGTGCCTAATTGAGGTGGGGTGGGTGGTGGTATTACGTGAGTTTAAAAAAAGGGTTCGCATGTAGATGTAGTGACTGTAAAAAGTTCAAAATGCATATTGGAGGAAAGAAAAAAAAATGCCTAATTGCGGGCGTTGTGGTTGGGGGTGGTGATGTTTGTCTGGGTTTTAAACCACAAACTTTAACCAAAACTGTAAAAAAAAAAAGCATTTTTGACAAAAGAAAAAAAAATTGCCTAATTGCCTCCCCCCCCCCCCCCCCCAAAAAAAAAAAAAAGCATTGTGAAAAGGGGTAAATTAATCCCAATATTATTTGAAACCACTGTGCACAGCTTCAGTAGACCTTGCCCAAAATGGAAAAAAAGAAATGACGTTGTAACAGAGTGTTTGGAGAATAGAAGGTAGAACCTTGAAAAGTAGAACTTTAATCGGGAATACTAAGTAAAATTGATTTGCAAAAAAGGGTTAAATATTTACTAAAACCGATAAAAGAAATCACTGATGTAAATGGAATCATTAAGTTGTACTGACCATGCAAGAATCTAATTAGCAAAGTCTAATTTCAAATACAAAGAAAGTAAGTCTGAAAACATGTTTAAAAGGGGTTAAAATCATGCTGATTTTGATGAAAATCACTGTAGAAATGTTCAGTAGATAGCAGACATTGTCCCAAATAAGAAACAGTGACATTCCACTAAACTGTTTGAAGAATTAAAGAGGTAATTTCAAAACACCGCTCCCCCCCCCCCCACCCCCCCAAAAAAAAAAAAATTTAACCAAAAACTTTAACCTGGAAGTTGTAAGTTAAATTGTCAAAAAAGGGTTAATTATTTCCCAAAATAACATGAAACATAAAAAAAAACTAAAACTTAAATGAGAATGATAAATCAGTAGTAATATCAATTTAAAAGAAAAAAAAACCCAAAACTTGAAGGTTGACTAAAAAACTTTAACCACAAACTTTAAACAAAACTCCAAATGTTAACACACAAACAGAAGAAAGTCATGACTAAACAGGAAAAAAAACCCCACTTGAACCTTCAGTAAAAAACTTTAACCACAAACTTTAACCAAAACTCTAAATGTTAACAGATAGACAGACGGACAAGGCAACTTTTAACAAAAACAAGTTTAGTAAATAAACCTCTCATGTACCCCACGACCCTGGACAAATAATCAATAAATCAGATAAAGGTCAAGGTCATGCCATCTTCATTCACATCGTAAACTGATTTGTAATTTAAACAAAATTTCATTCAGAACATCGTCTGCTGCACATGCAAAAAATCTCAAAAAATGAAGTGGTTTGAAAGTCACTCCATTGACGAAATAATTTCGAAATGGGAAACCTCATTTCAAATATTTTGCATGGTCACATAACATAATGCTACTGGAGCCATAAACATATAAAAGAACTACACAAGCTCATCTTATCAAAGGGCAAGGATTTTAGTCCTATTGGACAATTAGGTAACCAGTTATCACTAAATTTAGTTATGTTGCCTCACATCTGTAATACCAGCCATGAATGAATAATTTGGTCTCTACTACTAAAAAGTTATAGTACTTAATTTTTTGACCAAAGGGTCATTTCATTTCAAAGTTTTATGGGAGGAGGAAAAGTACACAGAGAAAACTACTGAGCAGTGACAAGCAACTGTCAGACTCAAGACTTCCCAACATACTAACTCTGCACAGGCAGGGTTAGCAGTGAATAAAAGCAATTGCACTACTGATGTGTAGAACACTTTAGTATGCAGTGTTACCTTGCAATCACATGGGCAACAGGATTGAAGTGACTTGCTCAAGGAAACAATCCCATTACCAATGGCCATGAACGAATCCATGAACCTTTCAGTTTGAAGTCCAATGCACTAACCACAGGGACACCTTGCTCAATCTGACTCCCCTAGAAATGTTGGAAACCAAATATGAAAGGATTCTGACTGGTGAATCTGAAGAAGATTTTTGAAGAAGTTCCCTCATACTTCACTAAGTTTACTAAGTTAAACTTTGGGTTCCCATGGGAAGCCCAAATATTAACCCAGGCACTCAATTTGAACAAACCTGAATCTGGACACCCCCATCCCCACCCGCCACCCCTGCAAATATTAACTCAGGCACTCAATTATGATAAACTTGAATCTGACCCCACTAGAGATGTTATATGCCAAATATGAAAGCATTCTGACTGGTGGATCTGAAGACGAATTTTTTTTTAAAATTTCGTCATATTTCACTAAGTTAAAATTTGGGCTACCATAGGGAGCCCAAATACTAACTCAGGCACTCAATATTATGAGAAACTTGAATCTGACCCCACTAGAGATGATGTATACCAATTATGAAAGCATTCCGACTGGTGGATCTGAAGAAGAAGTTTTTTAAAGAAATTTCCTCATACTACACTAAGTTAAAATTTGGGCTCCCGTAGGGAGCCCAAATATCAACCCAGGTCCTCGATTTGAACACACTTGAATCTCACCCCACTAGAGATGTTGTATATCAAATATGTAAGCATTCTGACTGGTGGGTCTGAAGGAGATTTTAAAAAATTATCCCCCATATTACACCAAGTTAAAATTTGGGCTTTCACAGGAAGCCCAAATATTAACTGAGAGAATTGATTTAAACATCTTGAATCTGACCCTCATAACAAAGATGTATTCCAAACATTAAAAGATTCTGACTGGAGGCTCTGAAGAAGAAGATTTTTAAAGATAATTCCACATATTGCCCAGCCCCCCACCCCCCCCCCCCCCACCCTTCCCGGATGCTGTATACCAGATATCAAAAGATTCTGACTATTATTAAAAATTTGCAAACATGCTGACTCATCATTTTTCTGATGCGCCCCTACAGAACAATACCCTGACATAACCGATGGCAATATTTTTTCACCATTCTACTGATCCTAAGGATGCTTCATACGAAATAAGTTCTCGGTTCCATGTGGTTTGGGAAACATGAGCATTTGAAAATATTTCTAATTTTTGCTACTGTGGTTCCCATGGGGACACAGGAAAAAAAATTGGCAGGAGTCAAGTACTTATGACCCAATAATACCACATACCAAATTTGGTTTAAATCAGATCATCGGTTCAGAAAATAAAATTTTTGGGCAGGACCAAGTCTGGCCCCCTCCCATTACAAACACAAATATTGCTCCACGAACTTCGTTTGAACAAACTTGATTATACACCTCAAAAGGAAGCTCCATACCAAATATCAAGTCATTGTACCCACTGGTTAATGAGAAAATTTTAAAAATATTTTGGAGCAATTTTCCACTACCTCCTCCCTATCGGGCTGGGCATGTTGAGTTGAACAAAAATGCAATGCCCCTTCTGAACCATCACTCACACAAACTTTCACTTGACCAGTGGTTAAGGAGGAGAAGTCCAAAACGTAGTGTTGACAGATGGAGAGCGCTAAGATAAGCTCAGCTTGACTTCATTAATTAGTGTATGTCTTGTGATATTCTATTGTTCTTCAGTTAGTACACGAGTTTTTGTGACTTATGTTTGTAGACTTCAACAGCTTTGCTGGCTCAGAATTTACACAAAAATCATGAAAACTCTGGAACTATAGACTTATAGAACATCAAAAGACATGTTGTAATTTTATGATACACAATGTACCAAACCTATACAAATTAGAGAGTAGAGCAACCTGAAATAAATTACCACAGTGTTTGCAGGCAACCCTTCTCGGGTTACCGTGATTCTGACTGTTTAACCCTTTTACTAACATGAAAAGCAGATGACACTTGCAAAAAAAATTCTTGAATAACTCATTTTTTTTTTGTCTAAAAAACATAGGTTATGACCCCTCACTGGAATGAGCTCATTGATATCGTTCCAACGAAGGGGGGGGGGGGTCATAACCTATGTTTTTGAGACAAAAAATGAAAATATACTGAAAATTAACTGGCGATTTTTTAGAATAGCGCTGGCCAGTTTGGGCCGTTATGTTGGGTAAAGGGTTAAGTACAAGGAACACAAAATCATAGATTTATCAGTGTTAATACAAGGACGGAGATAAAACCCTAGCACACTACAACTTATTTGATAAATTTCTTGCATCAGGCAATTAATATACTGTGATGTAACACACTGTTGGAAAGTGCTCGGAGAGTCCTTTCTGACAGTGTGTTACATCATAGCATTCCAACATCGACATTTTATATCATAATAAAAGAGACCCTGGTTCTGGAAGAGCTAACAAATGAATACCAATGACAATTTGAGAAACCTCTCTTGTTACTTATTGTATTTCTACTAAGGCAATTGATAGCTGATTCAAGCAATCATTTCCTTAATTTATATGGACCAGATTCATTCCGTCTTACTGGTTATGAGTGAGTGGGTTCAGTGCTGAATAAACTTTTTTTAAAATAATTATTTAGCACTTGAATATTTTTGTCATGTACAGTTGCCCACAGAATTTATAACTATGATAATGCACCGTTTGTAATTCATAACAAGCAAATTCACTCAGAAAATGGTCTATAACCACCTACAAAAGACTTCATCTGTCAACAAGGTAATGGCAACACAATTCTGGTGTATGACATCCATCAAGCGATGCTAGTTTAAGGATTTCAAGTCAAAAAGTGTTGGAGTTACATAAAGTAAAAAAGTCAGCCACTGAGTCCAAAAACCATTGTGATCATAAGATGCATACACACATATAGTTGAGTATCCCTGCACCAATACCTGAGTTATTCTTTGGATAAGCAACCATTACAGATTTTTCAATACATCTGGCCACCATGAAATGAGAGTTGCATTGACCAAGTTGTCACATGTGACCCATCTCAGCCCAAGATAAAACAGTAATGAGAGTCTGATGACTCTAGACTGTACTTTGGAAATGTGATCAAATGAAGATAGAGTTAGCACACATGGTTCCACTGAGCAGTGTTGGAAGTCACTATTGCAGCCTTACAATGCATGTATTGGCATGTTGTTTGCTCAGTAACAGAAAAAAAGGTCTATATAAAAGTGCTTTGTTTCAGATTATTGGAGCACGCCAACAGTCCCCGTGGGACTAAGAATACATTTTACATCAAGTTGGTTGCAAAAATACTCAAGTAGAAGATTTTTTACAAAAATTTTCTTATATTTCACCAAGTTAAAATTCAAGTTTTCAAAAAGAAGCCTAAATATACACCCAAGGACTTGATTTGAACAAACTTGAATTTGTCCCCATAGAGATGTATATCAAAAGATTCTGATTGGTGAATGAAAAAGATTTAAAGAATATTCCTCATTATGCACCAAGCTGAAATTCAGGCTCCCAAAGGAACCTCAAATCTGTACCCAGGGACTGGATTTGAACAAACTTGAATCCGGGTTTTGGCCACAACAGAATTTAGAACCCCCTTCAAATACTAGATTAATATAAAGCAGCAAGTCACAGTTTATTAAAAACTGATGTCTATGGTTCAAGAAATTCCACAGAAATTCCATAAACAATTTATTTATTTATTAGTGTTTAAGGTCACATATTTCTGCACAATGGCTAATCATGACCACGACAGTTTTATGGGTGGAGGATGCCGGAGTACCCAGAGAGAACCACCGAGCAATGGCGAGCAACTGTCAGTTCCCCAACATACTAACTCCACACAAGCAGGGTTAGCATTGGTTGACGACAAGTGCTCCATTGACGTGTAGTATACCTTAGTACACAATGCCACCGTGCCCCCATGTGGGCAGTGGGGGGAGAAGTGTCTTGCCCAAGGACACAATGCAGTTGCTGCAGATGGGATTCAAACCAAGGACTTCTCGGCTTGCAGTCTGCATCTCTACCAACTGGGCCACTGCACCCCCAAATAAACAATAAAATTTTAAAGCAAAATTCACCCCAATGAAGGACAAAATCTCTCAAGTTGTTTTGTGTGCAAAATTGCATGTTGGCGGGTGGTTTTTTATTTTATTTTTATAATCATTTCATTGTCATCAAAAGTTCATGTTCTTGGTTTGCTTTATGTTTTAGGCCTCGTAATCTACAGAATAAGCATTTCAAAGCCTTGTTGCACTCAAGGGACAAATTTATCAATTTAACATGGGTAAAATATCAGACATTAACCATTTAAATTTTTTTTTTTAAAGTTTGCATTGGTTATAAAAAGAGAGAATGCAGCAGCCAAAAGGACCATGCAGGGGGGGGGCCTGAGATTTTAACTTGTTTATGCCCAACCAAATATATTCTCCAAGTTATTACATAAACCAGTCCTGGAAAGGAGATATGGATGGATGACTAGATACAAGAATGGATGGAAGGATGAACAGAGCTCTTCACTTTCTCACATCACTAAACTGATTTATTTATTGATGTTCAAGCTCACATATTTATGCACAATGGCTAATCATGACCGTGACAGTTTTATGGGTGGAGGAAGCCGGAGTACCCAGAGAGAACCACCGAACAACAACGAGCAGCTGCCAGCTCCCCAACATCGTAACTCCACCCTGCAGCACAGGCAGGGTTAGACTGGTTGAAGACATGAATACCATCTACGTACAGTATTATGCCTCAGTACATGGCGTCGTCATGCCCCCATGTGGACAATCAGGGTTAAGTGCCTTGCCCAAGGACACAATGCGGGAGTCCGAATCGATCGCTCAGATGGTCACCCATCCGAGGACTAACCGGGCTCGACGTTGCTTAACTTCGGTGATCTGACAAGAACCGGTTACCGCAACGTCACCGCACCCCCACACTAAATGGATAAAAATCAAAACCTTAACAGCAATGTTTGTTTTAACAATGCAGACCTGGCATTCCGAAAAATGCAGGAGGGCAAAAAATCGCTCTCCTCAATCAGCTTAGGAGAGCAATTAGCTTTACACAGCAATTTAAGTATCCAGTTGAACAAACTCATTGAAACTGAAACCAACAGACTACATCAGTGATTTTTTTAACTTTACTAAGGTAAAGCGAAATCTCTTAGACATCTAGATGTAGATCTAGATGTCTCACTCAACAACCGAACACACACTTGACAAGACCTGTGTGTGTACCCAGACCTGTTGTCCTAGAAAGTCATATGCCTACCACTACCACCTTCAACCCCCCAGGTGGTAGTGGCAGGTGTATGACTTTCTAGGACAACAGGTCTGCTTGAATCTACAGCCACATCCTGGTGCAAGTGCTTCAAGTGACAGGATAGTAGTAATGGTAGTATATTATAGTGTCAATATTCCTTGAATAATTACCCCTCAAACTGTGATGTCAGTTGTTGAACTTGAAACTGACAGAAAAAAAAATATTGCTGTGACCCATTTTGCTTCAAATGATTGCAACTGTGTTTGGGTATGGTTGCAGCCATTACCTTTTACCACTAAACCACTTTCAAAATGAAATTACGTGATGTTGTGTGACTTCGAAGTTAAATTACATTTTTGCTTTACAACAAAAATACATGTAATCTCAATCATCCCAGACCAAAATATTTAGGAGGGCATTTTTTCACTCTCCTTAATTCTTTCAGGAGGGCAGTAAGGAGAGCTAAAAAATCGCTCTCCTGAAATTGCCAAGCCTGACAATGCAGTGTTACCAAACTAACAGCTGGAATTTCAATATCCAGTACATTAACATTCACCTTTTCTTAAACATATTCAATCCTAAGTTTGTTCATGCTCATGAAATAATAAAACTTTTTGATGTCATAGGAAATAAAAACCTTAACAGCATTGTTTGTTTTAACAATGCAGTACTACAAAACTAAGAGCTGGAATTTCAATATCCAGTACATTAACATCTACCTTCTCTTGAACTTAATCAATCCTAAAATTTGTTCATGCTCATGAAATAATAAAACAATACTTTTTGATGCCATAGGGACTAAGTAAATATTTTTTGTTATACCGTCTACAATCTGCACTTGAGATGCATTAGCCCTGCTCAGTATCACATTCTGAACTCCTTTATTTTGAAATTCTTTGTCAAGGTTTAAAAATCTTGAGTTGTTATTACCCTGTGGTATGGAGGAATCTGAAGACATGCTGGCACTTGATGGCTGGCTTGTGAACAAATTATCTGCAAAGATTAAGAAAAGACTGAATTATCTCCTGAAGTGCAGCAAATCTAGTCTTTGACATAATGTTTCTACCAAATTTGTGCATTGTTATACACAAAAGTTGACATTCAAATTTCTCACACTTCAAAAAACATTGTTTAGGCCTCACAAAGTAGATCTTCTGTTTCTCATGCCATTTTTTGTAAAATTGCATGCAGGCGGGCATTTTTTTATTTTATATTTTATAATTATTTCTTTGCCATCAAAAGTTCATATTCTAGGTTTGTTTTATGTTTTAGGCCTCATTATCAACAGAATAGCACGGGTGGTGGTGTATTATGCACTCTCGAGTGCAAGAAGACTTTGCAATGCTAAAGCATTGCAAAGCCTTCCTGCACTCAAGGAACAAATTTATCAATTTTAATAACTCAGGTAAAATATTTTTACTTTTTCAAGTTTGCATTGGTTGTAAAGACAGCATGAGCAGGACTGAAAATAAGCAGACTGACATCTGCAGAATGAGGTCCCAAGAGGGTGAATTTAGTCATGCTACCCTGCATATAAAGGTAGCATCACTAAATTTACCCTCAGTGAACCTCATTCTGTATCAAGTTCTCGGGCCTAAACAGAAAGAGGTACCCAGAGAATAAATTGGCCCACTGTATGGGATAGCATCAGCAAATTCCCCCTCTGGGAACCTCATTCTCCAAATGACAGATTGCTTATTTTCAGGCTTGTGTATGAGGCAGCCAAAAGTACCATGCGGGAGGACCTGAGAAACAGATTTTTAACTTTTTTAGGCCTTATGACCCACATTCGAATTAAATTACCAAGCTCATTCCAATAAGGGCCATGGGAACAAAAATTATAGAACAATAAAATGAATTCAGTTTCAACATCTATAGATATATAATCACTGAAACACATGTTTTAAGACAAATCAAGTGTTTACATTTTAAGAGAACTTGGTATTACAGTGTACAGTGGATCCCACTTAATTGGATATCTCTTAACTGAATAATCCCGTTAATTAAATAAAAAATCTTGTAATCCGTCGAGAAATTACCCTGACTCTTCCCAGTTTTCCTTTGTTTATAGACTTATTTGGCCTCAGTACATCCAATACAGACATTTAATCTATTATACCTTGTTTGACAGAGCTCTGTCAACAAAATATAATAGAATAAATCCCATGATTATTTCTAGAATACAGGCAAGTGACACAATCCCTGTTAATTGAGTACTCCTGTTTACTGAATAATTTTCATGGCAAAGTGGCTATTCAATTAACAAGGTTCCACAGTATATCAGTAAAATAGATCTTCTTTATCACAGTTATCAACCACTGTTCCACTTCCAAATTCAATTTTTCGATCTTTTTTAATGTAACAGAGGCCTATTGAAATGATTATCTTGATTGCATATTGTATATAATTTCTCTTTAATGGGTTGGATGCTAAAAGCCACTATATGGGCTTTCAAAACATGTGCAATGCCAAGGGTGGCTATGCCACTGCCCACCCCCCCCCCCCCCTGCCAAGCATGAATTTCTGATCATTTATCTTTGTTGATATTGAATTAATAAATATCTTATCTTATCTTCATTAAACCACAGCACCACTACAGCAGGCCACCAAATGTGTCCATGGGACACTAATGCTCCCGTTTTATGACCTTCTAAGTCAGAAAAGTGCTATAACTCTGCCCAAAAATATTGGACCAAGCCCACTATCAATCCTAACCTGTATTACATGGATATAAACCTATGTATAAAATTTTGTTTCATTTCATTCAAACTAAATTTATCGTCTGGAAACCATATTCGGGATGGACGTATGGATGGACAGATGAACTGACGGACAGACAAATATATGGATGGAAGACAGATGGATGGATAAGGGTAACACTTAATCCTCCTTTGCCAAATTGGTGGGGGCATAAACTAGAGACTCTAAAGAGCCTGTAATTGCTCACCTAGGAGAAATACATATAATGAACGTGTCAATGACACTGTAGCTTAACTTGACTGTGTGTTGTGTTTGAGGAAAAGGATAATATTCAATGTTTAATTTCTGCACGGGAAACAAAACCCTATTATATGTGATGGATTCTATGTTACTAGACATTCATTCAAAAATTTATTCAAAGCAGAACCTTCATATAGAAGTTCTGTACAAAAAACTTGGCCACAGCAGCCATCTTGAATTTTGGATGGCACCCTAAAACACTTGTTCTCATCCCAAGGTGATAACAAAGGTACCCAAGAAGTTTTGTGAAGATTGGTTCATAAATACAGCCCCTAGCCCGAGCTGTATTGACATGTGAACTTATTGTGTATAAGTAGCACTGAATAAATCAAGTCCATCTAATTTGAATAATGTCTGCACGAGGAAAAAACCTGTATTATATGTGATGTATTCGATGTTACTAAACATTCATACACAAATTTATTCAAATGCGAACTTTCATACAGAGGATCTGTACAAACAAGATCTGGACTGTCGTCTGGTGCATACCCCCATGTGGTGTACCGCCAAGTGTGGGCATACCTATGACCAACAAATATCATAGAAAATAATGAAAGTTATGAATATTCTCAGACGGACTCACACACGGATGGACAGATGGGTGGACGCACAGACAGATGCATGTAATCCAGTATACCCCCCCCCCCCCCCATTTTTTTCAAAAGTGGGGGAATAACAATTTCCAACAATTTCTAAGTCAAAAGGTATGATAAATTGTTTGGTGTTTGGAAGTTTTATGCAATGAGGCAGAAGCCTTTGTCATAGGCAAACTGCATGCCATATTTCACTGAAATCTGATAACCCATACCTGAGATACAGGCTGAAATAATGTCTATTTCCTACAATTTCTAAGTCAAAAAAGGGGGATAACTCTAAAAAGGAGAATGTGAGAAATATCGTTGAATCCTTTTTTTAAAGCCTTTACCATAAGCAGTGTTCACGGCAAATTTCATTGCAATAGAACATTTGATACCCGAGATACAGGCTGAACAGACAAAATTTGGCTCGGTCGGACACAAGTAATAAAAAAAAAAAAATAACAAGTGTGGGCATACCTATGACCAACAAATATTATAGAAAATAATAATTTACTTAAGTTATGAAAGTTATGAATATTCTCGGATGGACTCACACACAGATGCACGGATGCACAGACACACAGATGCACAGACGGACGCATTTGATCCAGTATACTCCCATTTTCTTCGAAAGTGGGGGTATAAAAACTGATTGCACTAATTTTGGTCTAAAATGGCTGCCGGTGGCCATCTTGAATTTCAGACAGCACCCAAAAACACTCGTTCTCATCCCACAGTGATAACAAAGGTACCCAAGAAGTTTTGTAAAGATCGGTTCATAAATACGGCCTCCAGCCTGAGCCGTATAGAAGTTGTGTACAAAAAATGGATTGGACCTAATTTCGGTACAAAATGCCACTGGCAGCCATCTTGAATTTTGGTTTGCACCCAAAAACACTCGTTCTCGTCCCAAGGTGATAACAAAGGTACCCAAGAAGTTTCGTGAAGATCGGTTCATAAGTACAGCCTCCAGCCTGAGCCGTATTGACTTGTGCACTTACTGTGTATAAGTAGCACTGAATAAATCAAAATTCATCTAATTTGCATAATTTCTGTATGAGAAAAAAACCCGTATTACATGTGATGTATTCCATGTTACTAAACATTCATACAAAAATTTATTCAAATCAGAACTTTCATACAGAAGTTCTGTACAAAAAACTGATTGCACTAATTTTGGTACAAAATGGCTGCTGGTGGCCATCTTGAATTTCGGACCACACCCAGAAACACTCGTTCTCATCCCACGGTGATAACAAAAGTACCCAAGAAGTATCGTAAAGATCGGTTCATAAATACGGCCTCTAGCCTGAGCCATATAGAAGTTGTGTACAAAAAACTGATTGGACCTAATTTTGGTACAAAATGGCCACTGGCAGCCATCTTAAGTTTTGGACCACACCCAGAAACACTCGTTCTCGACCCAAGGTGATAACAAAAGTACCCAAGACATTTCGTGAAGATCAGTTCATAAATACAGCCCCTAGCCCGAGCCGTATTGACATGTGTACTTACTATGTGTAAGCTGCACTGAAAAAATCAAAGTTCATCTAATTTGCATAATTTCTGCACGAGAAAAAAATCTGTATTATATGTGATGTATCCCATGGTACTAAACATTTTCACAAAAAATTATTCATATCAGCGCTTTCATATGGAAGTTCTGCGCAAAAATCTGATTGCACCTAATTTTGAACAAAATGGCTGCCATCGGCCATCTTGAATTTCGGACTGAACCCCAAAACACTTGTTCTCATCCCACTTACAGTCCTGAAAGTAACACTAAATACATCAAAGTTAGTCTAATTTGCTTAACTTACGCACGAGAAAAAAACCCGTATTATATGTGATGTATCCCATGGTACTAAACATTCATACAAAAAAAAAATTCAAATCAGAGCTTTCATATGGAAGTTCGGCGCAAAAATCTGATTGCACCTAATTTTGAACAAAATGGCTGCCAGCGGCCAACTTGAATTTTGGACCGGACCCCAAAACACTTGTTCTCGTCCCACGGTGATAACAAAGGTACCCAAGAAGTTTCGTAAAGATCGGTTCATAAATACGGCCTCTAGCCCGAGCCGTATTGAATTGTTGACGGACAGACGGTCAGACGGACGACGGACAACTGGCCATGGCATAAGCTCAAATTTGACTTACATCAAAGTTGAGCTCAAAAAACGGAATGGAAACCAAAACCATGGAAAAATTTCATAACCTCCCAACACCAATTGATGTACTGATTGAAACAAAAACTGGTTACCCATTTTTCTAATTGGGCAGTGTCAGATGCAAGAAAATAGTCTTCCTTCCTTTAGATGCAACTATCTGATGAATAGTCTTCTTTCAGTTGTAATTTAAAACATTTTCTCTGTCCGATGCGAACCATGGTTGCGCCGACAGTCTGGTTTTCCACTCATACCGGACCTGCCATTTTATCCCTAGTGGAAACCCTGGCTGACAGTTTGTGCATTATAAGATTGTATCACATGTAGGCAGCAATTATAAGGCAATTCTCTGTTGGGTCAGTATGTTTTACAGAAAAACTTTTTAGGCAAGCGATTTGCTCGCCTAACTGGTTTTCAGGCAAGCGATTTGTTGCCACCCTCGATTTTTCAAATGGCCGAAACTGGTGAGCTCATCTATTTATTTATTTATTTATTTATTGGATCTTTAAGGTCACATATTTATGCACAATGGCTAATCATGTCCGTGACAGTTTTACGGGTGGAGGAAGCCTGAGTACCAGGAGAGAACCACCGAGCAACGACGTGCAGCTGCCAGCTCTCCAACATCGTAACTCCGCACTGCAGCACAGGCAGTGTTAGATTGGTTGAAGACATGTGCACCATCGACGTGCAGTATGCCTTAGTACACGGCATCATCATACCCCCATGTGAACAATCGGGGTTAAGTGCCTTGCCCAAGGACACAATGTGGGAGTACAAATCAATGGCTCAGACAGTCACCCATCTGAAGACTAACCGGGCTTGATGTTGCTTAACTTTGGTGATCTGACGAAAAACCCTGAAGTCTTTACCAAATATAGCACAAGGACTTGAAAGCTCCACTGTTAATATGCGAAGAAACTACCCATTCTCTCAGTCTTACTCAGATGTGTGCACAGTGTCTTGGTATTCAGTGTGCTTTCTTAAATTTTAATTCATTTTGCAGTTTTGACTTTCACAAATCTCTCTAATCTGGATAGTGGATTTTGTTTTGAATTAATTCACATGTCTTGATTGCTTAACACTTACAGTGACAATTCTCTAGTCATACAGCTACATGTACTAATAATACTGACTTATTCATTATTCAGTTGAATGGACTATTTGTGTTTATAGCATTCTGTATTAAGCATTTGACACCTTATTGTGTTTTACATGCCAGTGAACTAAGTTTAATTCACAACTGTCATGAGGTCCAAGAACCGAACCGCTTCAACAAAGAAGCCGTATTCAAAACCAGTTACCAGATCGGCCTCCCGACCTACATCACAACTGCAAAATGACAGCCACTCCACACAAAACATATCACCTTTAGACGCAGTAATTTCACATAACAGACTTATGAACTGGAACACAGATGAACCAGAGAACTGGACAGTGTGTGAATTACGACGCAGCCTAGCACAAAAAGGCTTTACAGTGCCTGTCGGACTCAAAAAGTCTCTGCTAGTACAACTTTTCCATGATAATGTATCACCAAAAGACATTCACTCACAGTCACCAGATCTTATTCAACTTGAGCAGTGCTCCATTTCTTCTCTGCCGACAACTTCAGGACATGCCCATGGAAACGCATCATCAGTGTCAAGGCCAGATAAAGTCACTTTACCGGCACCAGATGCATGTCGACTTTCTCAGTCTTTTCAGCAACTACCGACATCAGATGCAAGTCAACTTTCTCAGTCTCTTCAGCAACTAAGTCAAACTGTGGCCTCATTACAAGATGTTATAGAAGCCTCCCAACGACCAGACCACCATGTTAGCGAACCACCCGGTCCAACCAATTCAGTGAGTCAACCCATCCGTTTATCTTCATCACATTGTACGGAACTTTCTCGGACGCATCTTCCAAGCTTCAACTTTTCTACTTCAAATTCTGTGGACAGCACTCCGATTTCATCACTACTTTCATCACAAGGTACGGATCCGAATACTTTACAGCGAATTGACACTGTCACGCCTGCTTTAAGGACTCAGATTGTGGCAGGTAAAGATATAAATTTGGCATGTTTATTAATACCTCATTTTGGCACCGAACAGCGTCTCGTCAATACAGGTGAGGGACCAGCAAATTTACGTCCTGATCCTAGATTGTCAAGACAGCTTTCACTTGGGGAATTTATCACAGCTTTCACAATTTACAAATCAGTAATGTGTGACTCTTATCCCTCAAGGCGATCAGAATTGGATGCTTATGAAAATGATATTGTGGAAATGGCCCAACAATTTGGTGGCACCCTCTTCTATTCTTATCACAAGGCCTTTTCAGCCCAGGCCGCCAATCAGCTCCACTATAACCACCAAAAGGTAGACTGGAGTCGAAGAGACACCAAATTATTCAGCACAATCTTTGCAGGGCACTAAATGCTAAAATGTCACATTTGCAATTTAGAGGATCATTCAACTGAATTCTGTCCTCGGGTGGATACAAGGTATTTTCCGGGGATCTCGGCAATTCCGGTTGCTATGAGGCCTTCGAAGGGTACTTTGGATGCCCAGGGCAGACAACGTTTAATGCATCTTGGCAAGGAGATATGTAATAATTAATTCTATTCGGGGGTGCAATCGATCTGCTTGCAACCTGCTACACACATGTTTGCAGTGTAAAGGTGATCATTCTTTTCCATCCTGTAAAGTTAGTAGTCATAAAAATTGACTGGGCCCACCGGGTGGCAAAATGTCATTTGAGATTTCCTCCTTTGGTGCGTGCCCTATGCACCAAGTGGGTGGATCTCATGTGATGGGAATCCATGAACAGTCTTTTTCTTTGGACTCGCCAGTTTCTAATGCTGCTTCATTTCCGCTTGTCCAACACTTGTCATTGCCACCCTCACATCTTGATAATTCAGGCTCTTCAAGGTCTGTGTCATCGATTGTACTGATAATTCCCCTGAAATTTCACCGACTTTGGGTAACTTGGGTGACAGACACCTCGACTTTCAGTCGATGACACAACTTGCTTCTTCCATGAACCCATTTGGGTCTGCAACTACACTTGTTAACATATCCTGCCTCTCTCAAGAACTGCACACCCACCCTGACAGGCTGTTTGTGAAGTTTTTGGTAGATGGTTTATGGAGTGGTTTTCACACAGGACTTCATCAGCCACCCTCAGAATCATTCGAGTGTAAAAATCTTTGATCTGCAACGGTTCAGCCAGGTGCTGTTGACACACTGCTCAAAAATGAACTGGACAAGGGTTATATTATTGGCCCATTTACCACTCCCCCTTACCCCGTTTCCGGATCAGCCCTCTTGGCATTGCAGAGGGGAAATATTCAAAAAAGAAACGATTAATCGTTGATTTGTCAGCGCCACATAATACTGATGATGTCCCGAGCATCAATGAACTTATCAATAAAGAGTCATTTTCCTTATGTTATGTAACAATTGATGATGCTATACAAGTTATCCGTACCCTAGGTTACGGGGCACGGATGTGTAAGACTGACATTACAGATGCTTTCAAACTGTTACCTATCCTCCCTGAGCTGTGGCCCATGCATGGGATAAAGTGGAAGGATTGCTATTACTTCTTTGTAAAATTGGTATTTGGTAGTAGGTCCAGTCCCAAAATTTTTTATCATTTGTCAACAGCCATATACTGGATCGCACAGCACAATTACAAGATCAATAATATTTTGCATTTATTGGATGACTTCCTCACTAATGACCCTTTGGATGGTGATCCTTTCAGGACTATGGCATTATTTACTATGATTTTTGGGCGCCTGAATATTCCACTAGCAAGCCACAAAACTTTTGGCCCTGCCACATATCTTGAATTTTTAGGTATAATTTTAGACTCTGAACGTATGGAAGCTCGCTTACCACTGGACAAAGCGGCCCACATTAGAGACATTCTTTCTGACTTTCTTTCAGGATCCAAGTGCAAGAAGGTGCAATTGCTGAGCCTCCTTGGACACCTGAATTTTGCATGCAGAGTCAGAGTGCCTGGAAGGTCGTTTATTTCACATCTGTTGGCAGTGTCAGTCAAAGCAAAAAAGCTACACCATTTTGTTTATCTCAGCCACAACTGTCGGCGGGAACTGCATATGTGGGACAACTTTCTCAATGACTGGAATGGGGTTTCTCTTTTTCTTGAAAATAATTTCACCCATGCACCAGATTTCCACTTGTATACTGATGCAGCATCCACTGTAGGTTTCGGCGGGTATTTTCAAGGCAAATGGTTCCAAGGAAAGTGATCTTCAGATTTTCAATGTGAGTTGCAACACTGTAAGGACAGGATTTCCATGGCCCTGTTAGAATTATACCCTATAGTTGTGGCTGCCGTTCTCTGGGGGCATTTATGGAGTCGAAAACATATTGTTTTTCATTGTGACAACATGGCTACTGTGCACATTTTGAGGAAGGGTCGATGCTCATACTGCCATGCCTTCATTATGAAGCTTATGCGCAGACTGACTTGGTGTGCCGTACAACAACAGTTTATGTTTTATTCCAAACACGTCCCTGGCAAGCAAAATGTCATAGCAGATCTTATTTCTCGTTTTCAGGAATTCCGTCACTTGGCCCCTGAGGCAGACCGGAATCCCGTCACACTGCCGGATTTTTCAGCTGTGATCCTCGATTGAGCCAGATTAAGAAGGATGTGTGGCAGGCTTCTCTTAGTAACAGCACACATGCTGCATATCGCTCTGCTCTTCGACATTTCCAAGAATTCTGTCGGATGGTCCGCATTGCACTCACAAACTACGGTCTTCCTCTGACTCTCACCGAAGAGATCCTATTGGAATATGTTGCTTTTTGCCATGGTATGAAGACTCTTACATACAGTACAATCAAGTTATATCTTGCTGGATTGCGCCATTTTTGCACACAATATAATATTCCCACACCCCTCCTTCCCACGGATAATTCTCAGCTTGTCAGCTTACAAATGTTTCTGTGAGGTATTAAGCGTTCCCGACCCTGTCCTGGTATGCGCTGTTTACCACTCACATTTCCACTTTTATCTGAGATATGTGCAGCCCTCCGCAAAGGTTTTTTCACTCCATATTTTGATTCTCTGTTGGAAGCGGCCTGCTGGAAGTTCTGTGCAAAAATCTGATTTCACCTAAGTCTGTACAAAATGACTGCCATCGGCCATCTTGAATTTCGGACCGCACCCCAAAACACTCGTTCTCGTCCCACGGGGATACCAAAGGTACCCAAGAAGTTTTGTAAAGATTGGTTTATAAATACGGCCTCTAGCCCGAGCCGTATTGGCATTTGCACTTACAGTGCTGAAAGTAACACTAAATACATCAAAGTTAGTCTAATTTGCATAATTTACGTACGAGAAAAAAAGCCGTATTATATGTGATGTATCCCATGGTACTAAACATTCATACAAAAAATTATTCAAATCAGCGCTTTCATATGGAAGTTCTGTGCAAAAATCTGATTTCACCTAAGTCTGTACAAAATGGCCGCCAGCGGCCAACTTGAATTTTGGATCTGACCCCAAAACACTCGTTCCCGTCCCACGGTCATAACAAAGGTACCCAAGAAGTTTCGTAAAGATCGGTTCATAAATGCGGTCTCTACCCCGAACCGTATTGAATTGTTGACGGACAGACGGACGACTGGCCATGGCATAAGCTCAAATTTAGCTTCGCCAAAGTTGAGCTAAAAATCATAAAATAACTGCTGATTTGATCCTCTTCTTAATGAGCCCCCCCCCCCCCCCCCCCCTCCACACACACACTGTCCCACAGAGCACCTCCACCTGTGGTTTGCTCTTATCAAAGTCTACTCAGCTAATAATTTCCCAAGTCTGGAAATGTTAACAGGAAACGATGTCCTAATGTTCAGTTACTTCAAGAACATTAGTACTTAAAAAGTATCTTTAATCAAACTTCATGCATGTGGGATGTTTGTGCCCTACACAAAACTATTATTTTCATTATTGAAGCATTTTTTTTTAATTCCATTCGAAATTTTCTGTGTACAGATGACCAACAGTTAACAGTTCTGTAGTCAGCATAACAGAATAAATGTAGTGTTAGAAAATAAGTCCATTGTGTTTAAATATGCAGTCATAATTTTTCGGCATCCAAAGCAACTTTAACCTACTTTTAAACTGTGCTAAATAGTTGTTGTTTACGTTTTGATTTTGGAAAAGGGATGAGAATTAAAGCTATTCTATGAAGGAATAAATAAATATATATTATTTAATTCCTTTTCATATATTTTAATTTCCATAAACTGCATTTAAATGAAGGTGGAGTTTACAATTTTTTTAAAGTAAGTCACCTATTTTCACTTCAACACTCGCACATTGATCACGAATCTCCAAAGAAATAAACATGAACACAGTTGAAATATATATCATAAAATACCCTTTTCTTAAATAAATTTAACTTAAATCCATATTTTACTGCTTCGTTAGTTTTTACCAGAGTTTGAAATGCATGTGATTTGACTCCGAACGTTTTTCATAAGTTACAACGGGAACGAAATATTTTTTGACTGTTGTTTTCCGTGATTTTTGGTCCAAAACTGATTCCCGTCCAGGAGGCCGGGAACTACACTGAAATTCCGGGATTTTCCATGGCATTCCGGGAGAGTTAACATGTCTGTGTAAGAGGTTTCATCAAGTTGTGTCAAGTAGTAAAGATATTATGGTCCAGACACACAACATGTTGATGATAGATGGATGGATGGAAGACAGGCAACTAGGTATCAGAGAAGCTCTGATGACTTTGTCAGAGTGGAGCTAAAAGGGGTATTACTCACAAGTGGTATGTGTGGAAAGCACAACATGATAGGTTTCTTAAAGGGTAAGTCAAGCAAGACATCCCTGTAAGATTTCAGTAAGATTTGATTACTATCTGAGGTATGGATATATGGTTGGGTATACATATGTTTGTACAGATGGATGGACAAATACAATTCAGTATACCTCACTGTTTTAAAAGCCTAAGTTACCCTGAAATCAAACGTATTAGAATTCTGAAACAAAAGAGGAAAATAAGAACAAGAGTAGCATTGTCTGTGAATAAAGGCATACACAGAACTCACAATTATAGCATTATGTATCATCCAGGAACCAAAAAGTGACTAGACAGATGGACACTGCCATATCATAATCCACCATTTAAATAACAATCATACATACAAAGAACAAAATGTGCATGTGAATGGGTTAATTGAGATGGCATGAGTGACAGCGCAGAAGAATAAATTGACTAACCCATTCACATGCAAGTGCCATTCAGTGTTTATTACATGCCTTTACATCTATAAAAAAAAACAAAAAACAATTATTAGAAGGGCACTCAGCAATTCATTTGACAACTTAGACAAGAACACATTGGAACTCAGTGGACCAACTAAAAACAAAAAGAACACATTTTATCGCCAACCTAGTGGAAACCTACAAGGGGGAACCTGTGTTACTATTTTTAGCTATAACTAGTTATTCAAACTGTAATTGCAGTGCACAATTTGTAGAAAAATTCCAGAGAAATTTTGCTTGTATTTAAAAATAGTCAACGATTTCCCTTTCGGCACTGTGTGGATCAGATTTTCATTTTCTGCATGGTTTAGTGTTGCTGTAGATGGGGAACTCATAAAACAGGCGGGTGATAAAAAGATGTCACATGTCAAAGATGGAATTAGTTGGAAGAGGATTTTTATCACTACCCAAAGTATTAAAATCTGAAAGAGCCCATAATACCCTTAAATAAGACTTCTGGGCCAGAATTGGAACAAATAGAATTATCATCTCCGAGTTGTTATACATGTGTCTCAAATGTGGAAGCATTTGGACCAAATGTTTGTGAGAAGATTATTAAATATTTTGCCTATTATGCAAGAGGGACCCTCATATGGATCCATGATACAGCTGAAATAATAAGGAAAATCCTGATTATATTCCTTGAGCAGTCACTGGTTAACATATATATCAGTAAAAATTGGAATAGGTGATTGTATGGACATATTTGAGGCTGAAGAGTTATGACAAGATATAAAACAAATGCAACACTCACCACCTCCAGAATGTAGTAACTTTCGTTTTTTCAGGAAGTCTTTCATTTTATCAACTACAAAACAAGAAACAACTTTAGAAAATAAAATGTGCAGAAATGTATAATTCTAGCCTCAAAATTGGAATTACCATTTTTAACAGATTGCCCAGCATACTGTGCCCATTAATAAGAGGACACAGGGACCTGAGACGCTCATCTGAAAAGCTAAAAATCCCCATCTCAACACATTCCCTAAAATGAATCCAGATTAACCAACAGACAAGGCACACTCATTAAAAGATGCACATATTTAATAAATCCAAATAATCAAATCGAGAAAATGAGAAATATTATTTTTATTATTAATAAATTTATTAATATTAATGAAAGTGTCAATGACACTGTAGCTCAACTTGTGTAAGACATGTACATGTATAGTATGTGACACACATCTTGGTAATGACCCGATAACAAAGGTACATGTAAAGTATTGTAAAGGTCTGTACATAAATACTGACCGTGGCCTGTAACAAATGTACAGGTAAAGTATTATAAATGTGGGTGACAGTTAGATGCCTCTAGTCAGAGCTGTATTGAAATGTGCACATACTGTGTATAAGTTGCACTGAATAAATCAAAGTTCATCTAATTTGCATAATTTATTCATGAGAAAAAAACCTGTATTATATGTGATGTATTCTATGTGGACCGCCTCCAAAAACACTCGTTCTCATCCCGAAGAAATAACAAAGGTACCAAAGAAGTTTCGTGAAGATCAGTTCATAAATACAACCCTTAGCACAAGCCGTATTGACATGAGTACTTTCTGTGTATGAGTACCACTGAATAAATCAAAGTTCATCTAATTTGCTTAATTTCTGCACGAGAAAAAAAACTGTATTATATGTGATGTATTCCATGTTACTAAACATTCAAGAAAAAATTTATTCAAATCAGAACTTTCATACAAAAGATCTGTACAAAAAATATGCTGATGAAATCGTCAGATGTGTACCCATATGCACAACTGGTAGAAAGCTGTATGACGGAGGACCACCCCGGATGCCAACATTATGTACACCATACATGGTATGGGTACATATAGAAATGGATTGGAGGAGTTCCTAATTTGATGGATAAAGGGTTTATATCTCTGGATCAAATTATTATATTTACATAAAAAACTATACAGCACAGCACATCACATCAGTAACCTGAATACATATATAAAGTAACCTGATAATCGGATTAATATTTTTTGACTGCATGCCGAAGAAATGGATTGGAGGAGTTCTCAATTTGAAGGATAAAGGGTTAATATCACAGGATCAAATTATCAGATTTACACCAAAAACTATACAGCTCAGCACATCAGTAACCTGAACACATATATGAAGTAACATGACAATCGGATAGATATTTTTTGAGTTATCTCATGCTTGAGATTGGAAGAATTTTCAATTTGAAGGATAAAGAGTTAATATCACAGGATCAAATTATCAGATTTACACCAAAAACTATACAGCTCTGCACATCAGTAACCCGAACACATATATGGAGTGACATGACAATCGGATTGATATTTTTTGAGTTATCTCATGCCAAAGGGACTGGAGGAATTTTCAATTTGAAGGATAAAGGGTTAATATCCCAGGATCAAATTATCAGATTTACACAAAAAACTATACAGCTCGGCACATCAGTAACCTGAACACAAATATAAAGTAACTTGACAAGCCAAGCAATATTTTTCAAGTTATCAAATGACAAAGAAACGGATACGGACACCGGACAGATGGATGGATGGACAGACGGACAAAGGATGGGCGAACGACGGAGGGCCACCCCCGATCCCGGCATTATGTGTACCATACATGGTATGGGTACACATAAAAATACTGGTTGTAGCTTGGTCAACCGACCTGCACAACATCCTGGTTGCACTGTCATCCTGCCATTGGACGAGACTCACGGATTCCTGGACCCGCGAGTTGTTTATTTTTGGACATTTGTCATCATAGTATGGTCTGTCCTCCCATCAGGTATTTCCCCCCACCCCATTAGTTACCCATGTTACTTAAGCTATTTGAAAAGACAAGAGGGGTGAGATGTTGTTACGGATCGTGATTGACCGAATTGCAGGGGGGGGGGGGGGGCGTGGATGGGGCTTGAATGTATGATATGTCCCACGGTTGTAAAAAACAAAGCAAAACAAACAAAAAACTTGTGGGTCCCTTTGGTAACTTGCTAGTGTGATAACCACCATTCAGGCAACGTCACATTAAAATCTACTTGTTGCCTCAATATATGCGTGGACGCATTTGAATATTGTCTCATTGACTTTAGGGGGATAAGAGGTACATCCGTATAAAAGAATATCTGTGTCAATAGTGTATGGTAGGGTTTTAAGCATTTCAGTTCTGATGTCTGAGTACAACTGGCAGTTAAAGAAATAGTGATCAGTCATTTCACGCTCTCCACACCCACAAAAGGGCGAACTGGACAGATGATTATTATAGAGGTGATCATTTAGATTGCTACAACGTAGCCGTAATCTGCAGTGTGCAATGGTGTATTTGGGTTTTGCGTGACTTTAGGCCACACAAAGTAGATCTGTTTCTCAGGCCATTATTTGTAAAATTGCATGCGGGCGAGCGGTTTTTTATTTTATTTTTTATTTCAGTAATTACTTCTTTGCCATCAAAAGTTCATGTTCTTAGTTCGATTTTTAGGTCTCATAATCTACAGAATAGCATGGGTGGTGGTGTATTTCATCCCTTGAGTGCAAGAAGGCTTTGCAATGCTAAAGCATTGCAAAGCCTTCTTGCACTCAACGGACAAATTCATAAATTTTTTTAACTTGGGTAAAATATCAGACATAATCCATTTAATTTTAATTTTTTTTAAGTTTAAATTGGTTATAAAAAAGAGAGCATGCGGCAGCCAAAAGGACCATGCGGGAGGGCCTGAGAAACAGATTTTTTATTTTTTTAGGCCTTAGGAAGTAAAAAATCTTGGGAGTGGGTAATTTGTCCCTGTTTAAGTACAACGTAAATTGGTAAAATGAACTATTCTCCCTGATAGGAAGTGCAAAATGGCATTATGTAATGAAGAATCACTGAAACTGTAACTGAAGTACATTCATTGGTTGAAGAGGAGTTGCGGAAAAACTATAAGTCCCAACAAAAAAACATCACATCAACAACTAAAATAAGCCTTAATGTTACTAGTAACAAGTATGAGAAAGTATTAACCCTTTACTCAACGAATCGCCTGCATCCGCCCGCGTAAAATACAAATTCAGCAGCTGAAAAAATATTATTTTTAAAAAAAATTCAACAAAACCATATCGTGTGACCCCTCGCTGGGACGAGCTCGTTCCAACGAGGAGTCACATGATATGGTTTTGTTGAATTTTTTTGAACAATTTAAAAAATTGATATTTAAAATAATAAATTCTGATAACGTCTGCGATGGGTAAAGGGTTAAATAAAAAAAAAAGTTAAAAAAAATTTTTTTTAGAGAAAGTGAATGAATATAAGTCCCAAACATCCCCCTCAAATTCCTCAAATATGCATGTAATGAGGGCGCAACGTTACCGCAATGTAGTTCAGTATCCCATGTTTACAATATCAATTGCCTGGAAAGACACATAGAAACAGAACTCACCTTAACACAAACTTTTAGAACTTAAAATTGAGTAAGTCAGAGAAAAACGTGAACATTGTGACTGAAAAAAAGAGAAGAAATCAGTTAAATTTCTGCATACAGTAGGGTTAATACCTAAAGTAGTTATTGAAATGAGAAAATAAACAGTAATGAGAGGTGAAGGCACCACAATCTGCACAAAAGCTGACTTTAACGCAAATTCTTACAACACCTAAACGCTAATTCTTACAACAAGTTTTGGCAGAAAATCAGCCTCAAATTCCTCAAATATGCATGTAATGAGGGTTAAATATTACTGCAATGGAGTTCAGTAACCCAAGTGTAGAATATTAATCACCTGGAAAGACACATAGAAACACAACTCATCTAAACACAAAGTTTACAAAGTTTTACAACTTAAAATTTACTAAGTCTGAGAAAAACATGAAAATTTTGACTGAAAAAAAAGAAAATTTCCATTAAATTTCTGCATACAGTAGGGTTAATACCTACAGTTGTTATTGAAATATGAAAATCAACAGTAATGAGAAGTTAAAGCAGCACAATCTGTACAAAAGCTGACTTTAACGCAAATTCTTACAACACCTAAATGCAAATTCTTACAAGTTTTGGCAGAAAATTTTAGGTAAAATTTCGAAAAAAGTTGTAGTATCAGGGTAAAATACTGTTCTGATAGTCCCCTACAACCTACATATGCAATATCAAAGGCCTGAGCCCACTGATCTTTGAGAAATTAACCTTAACATTAAATCTTACAATATTGGACACGCCGGACGCTGACGCTGATGCCCGAGGTCATGAAAATAGCTCACCACTTCTAATAGAAGTAGGTGAGCTAAAAAACTAATTTCCAGATTTTGGTCCAAAATTTCCTAAGTCCCACCCGGCCCCCACATTTTCAGAGTAAAAAAAAAAAATTTTTTTGTCTTAAAATTGACCGAAATGTATAAAAAAAAACAAACAAAAACTTTCTGGATTTTGGTCCAAAATTTCTAAGTCCAGAACGGGACCCCAAATTTTCAGCCTAAATATGAACCCAGGGACTTGGCTTGAACAAACTTGAATCTCACCCCCTTAAGGATGCTGCGTACCAAATATCAAAAGATTCTTATTGGTAGATCTGAAGAAGAATATTCCTTATACTGCACTAATTTAAACATTTGGCCTCCCATAGAGAGCTCAAATATGGACCCAGGGAATTGATGTCAATAAACATGTCAAACAATCTTCCAAAGATGTTATATGTGAAATTTGAAAGCTTTTGGAGCAGTGGTTTGGGAGAAAAGTAGTCTTAAATGTTTTTCCCATTACCCACAGTGTTAAAAAATGCTGACTCAGCACTTTTTCAAAAGTCCCAGAAAAGTACCCCATGATAAAACCGATAGCAATTTTTTTTTGCCATTCCATTCTGTTGGTCCTAAAGAAGCTTCACACCAAATAAGAATTCTCAGTGCCATGTAGTTATGGAGATATGGACGTTTTAATTTTTTTTTCTATTTTTAGCTCTTGCAGTTCCCATGGGGTGACGGGAAAAAAATATTATGACCTAATAAGCCCTCATATCAATTTGGTCCAAATCTGCCTCTCGGTTTGGAAAATAGAAATTTTGGGAGGGGCAAAAATTCTTGCCCCTGCCATAACGACGGCAAATATAGCCCCACAAACTTCTCTTGAACAAATCCGAGTCTACACCTCAAAAGGAAGCTACACATCAAATATCAAGTCTCTGCTACTGCTGGTTCATAAGAAGAAGATTTTTTAAGATTTAAGCACACTTTTTGGGCGTGGCCCTACCAAGGGACGAGGCAAATTGATTTGAACAAAATCAAATTGCGATGTCATAACAAACTATTATCTCAAATATCAATTAAATTGGTTCAGCAGTTTGGGAGGAGAAGATACAAACACCATGTTCACAGGCGATGGACGGTGAGTGATCACTATAGTGCTCCTGACTGAAAGTCAGGTGAGCTAAAAACTCGAAAGCTTCGGCCTTTTCGACTTCTGAGCTCAGCATTTGACCATTGTGGGGGAGATCTGGTATCTCCGAGGTTTTACTGTTGAGAAGAGATTTTAGTGTTTTCCACCAAAGCTGGGCTGATACTGTACGGGATTTCAGTGTATTTTCAATGTCACTAAAATATCTGGTCTTGGCTTCCCTTACAGAAGAGGTAGTTTCATTTCTTTTTTTTACGATATTTCTCCCAGGAATGCGCAGTGTTTTTTAGCTTCGCTAGGCGATGAAGGCGCTTTCACTGATGAATTAGACACTTTATTCTGGTATGTATCCACCTGGGCTCATTTGGTCTGGTTGAGATTCGTTTGTTAGGGATAAAATTAAAAGCCATCTTACCTAAGAGTGTTGTAAAATGATCAACAACAGCGACTGTCGACTGCAAAGATAAAGTGTCTTTCCAGTCAGTGTCCACAATGCACTTATTAAATGTGGTGAAATTGGCTTTTGCATAGAGCCATATTTGTCGCTTAACTGAATAATTATGTTTTGTTGGAAATTTAAGTTCGGCCATGATAGGACAATGATATCGTTTAAGTTCAGCATAAAAGGGGTCTTCAACAAACTGCGCGTTAACGAAATCCTGGTTATTTGTGATTATGAGATCCAACAAGGTTGACGAGGTTTCAGTGAAGAATGTCAGTTGCCTCACGACTTGAGATAGATTATACTGCTTCAGTATATCTTTAATTGGCCCGGACTGTGGTGTCATTTGATCGTCATTAAAATCTCCTGTTAATCTGACATACTTTATATTGGAATCTATAGCCTGCTCCAAGGATTCGGAAATGAGTTTCCAGACATTATTATCGGAGTTCGGCAGATGATAAAAGGATCCAAGTAAAAAGCTTTGGTTGTTACTGTTTACCTGTACCCAAATGCATTCCAGGTTTGCAGCTTCGAGGTCTTGCCGACATTTGAAGGACAGTGTGTTTCTAACATACACTATTACAGCACCACCTCTGGTTGGTCGGTCTTTTCTGATTGGGTTGTGAAAACCTTGGATTTGCAGGTTTGAGTTTTCATTAGACTCACTAAGCCACGATTCAGTGAAAACACAAATATCATAGTCAATCGCTTCACACTGTACAAGATCAAGTTTTGGCTTTAAACTTTGAATGTTCAGATGGAACAATGTTAGAAGGTTCGACTAAGATTCGAAAGGCACCCCAATGGAGAAACTATCAAGATCAGAACTTGATGTTGAGGGAGTTTCTGGCCCTGGGTTCACCTCAATGTCACCTGATAAATTTATTAATATATGAAGCCAACAGCATAAATGTAAAAGGACGGGACCAACTGTGAGGGGACAAATTAATATGGGACATAACTTATTCTGGGAGGTCAGAACATCATTGAACAGCTGTGAATTCGTTTTATTCCACCCAAGCTGAAATGAGTACAATACAGGGTGGTAGTTGTGATCTATGTTCAAATCACAAGTTTTTATGATATTGAGTAA
Source organism: Pictodentalium vernedei (assembly GCA_031216915.1). Lineage (NCBI taxonomy): Eukaryota > Metazoa > Mollusca > Scaphopoda > Dentaliida > Dentaliidae > Pictodentalium > Pictodentalium vernedei. The sequence continues at coordinate 188,369,787 of CM062292.1, read as the reverse complement.
CAGCATTAGTGTTATGCCTTTCGCGCCGAAGCGGCACAGGATATTTGCAAACAGTACCTTGAAGAAGTAGAGACATTTTTGGTGGTGCATTCCCATGCAGGCGTTTGGGTAAAACAGACCCACTCTTTTTCTATATGTACCCAAATCAGCCATTGTCTGAGATGGACCTTCCCTGGTGAATCCTACTAGTATAGCTCAAGTATGACATGTCTGGAATAGTCTGGATGTTGGAGATTTTAGGAGGGTGGGGTAGTGATGTCTTGAATCGCAGACTATCTTGCCAATTCGATTAGCTCCAATTATAATCTATAGTATTACAAGATGAACCTTTTCGTTGAGCCCATCACAGACTCGAAATGGCTAAACAGAAGGGGTTCAACTAGTACACGAACGTTGTTGGTGGCAATGCACAAAGCTACGTCAAGTCGAATGCTTCGCATACAAAGTCAAGGCGCTGTGTCGAGGCTATAAGAATGCAGCAACTGTACTGCGCAACTGCAGGGATCCCATCCCAGCTGACCCGACACCACGGGATTGGAAAAGGGGATGTTGGTCTAAAGGTTTCCGATAAATTGCGCCGGAGTAGGACCCTCCTGCAAACACACAACGTCGTCCCATCGTCTTGATATTGTGACGACGCTACTACAACGTCAGAGCGGCGCTGCATGCTAGCAGGACTAGACTATGACATTTTCCAGAAGGATACATTTTCCAATGACTATCTAATCAGACAGTAGCAGAACCCCGAAGAGCAAATTACACACCGCTCCACCGGGCAGCACTCTGTCTCTCAGCTGTCAAACTTAAGTTAGTGCGATTCACAATAAATACAGCCACATAGCAACTATAATTCTACAGAGTTGCTCGGCTATTTTTGTGTACAGGTTTATAAAGTAAACCAGTCTGTGGGTATATACACGTGGATTTGCCGTAACAATCACCACACCATTGAAAACTTTCTTCAAAATTCTAATTTTATGTTACCGAAATTCACCTTTTCCGACTGCAGTTATCGTCCCCATCATATACGCTGTCCAGAATTTTGAAGCAGCACATCGTTGGATATTTGGGGCTGTGGGATGCCTGGAATGTATCCACTGACTAACTGTGAATTTTCGTGAGATAGAATTAATACGCTCGTCAGATACTAACTTTGGCAAAAGCTGTACCCAGTTTGCATTCAGATTTTTCAGTGCAACTTAATGTTTCATTTCAAAATGAATATTAGTGTGGCAGGGAATTTAGCGACACCTTGTGTTCTTTGGTTGGAGATTTTATGAGGGTGATCGAAATAAAGACTCAAGCCAGTGAAGGAATGAAAAACAAAGGCGATGGGAGTGAGTAATTACCCAAATGATACGTGTGGAATGTAGGCTTCATAATCAAGTGATAAGCCAATGTGTGGAGCACAGGTCTCATATTCAAGTGATAAATCAAAGTGTGGTACACAGATCTCATGAGCAAGTGATAAATCGTTTCAAATATGAAATGATGCAGTGATTTCAACAGTCTGCAAGTGATAGTATTGAGGTGTTTCTGATGTTTTGAAACAGGAGTGGGGATTACCTGAAGTAGAAGTGCATTAAATAGATTCTCACATGTATGTTGCCATTATCATGTCATTGTTGGAAAGATCACCAGTAGGAAATGGAGAAATTGCCACAGCTGACAGTGTTCCATGTACATGTACTTAGGGAAATATAATTTCATTTTACATATTTTATGTATGGTATATGGAGATGAGTTACCAGTCACAGGGCTGCCTACTGTTAACTTTAGTACGGTACTTGTCTGGAGTGAATAATTTGGAGTACATTGCACATGTACATGTAAGCAACTGATGAGGTAGAGATGTGTTAACACTTGGATTTTGTTACAGCTCTTGGGTTCCAAATGAGGTGTATTTTGAACAAATACACTGACAGATTAATAATATGTTTGTACTCATACATGTACTTGCCCACTGATACCAATGGCCAAATAAAAGTGATGTTGAACATTTTTGTTGAAATTGGTAACTCTGGAGGTATTTTCACAATGTATCTTGTCCTGTAGTGGTGCTACACCAATGTACTAGCCCATGCATTTGAAGTGATTTAAGAATGGGTGCATGCTATAAAATAAAATTGCCTCATTCCAATATCCCAGTGAGTGCCCATGGGCCATCTCCAACAGATTGCAATGCAGCAACATTAATGAGAAAAAAAAATAAAAAAATTTAAGTTTATTTTCTTTTTCTTTTTTTTTTTTGGGGGGGGGGGGGGGGGTGGGGGGGAGGGGTGGGGGGGTGTTGGGTGGTGGTGGGGGTGGGGGGGTGGGGGGGCTGTTGTTCTCTGTCCATTAGTGTTTTTAGTATAAACATAGGTCAACTATAGAACAGCTCAGTGCACAAATTCTGGGTAGGAGCATATTTATAGTTTTCGATGAATATGGTTTAGCTTCATTCCAAACTTCAGGAGAGTAAGGGCCATCTCCAACAGTCTGCAACAGAGCAATTTTAATAAACAGTTTTTTTTTGTTTTTTTTTTAGAAAACAGGAAGGGGGTGGGATTTTTATTTTTTATATTTTCAGAATACACGTAGGTCTGCAATCTGCAGTAGAACTTCTTGAACAAATTCTGGGTAGGGGTGTATTGATAGTTTTTGATTACTATCGAACTGCTTCATTTCAAACTACCGGAGAGTGCCCGTGGGCCATCTCCATACGTTCGCAACAAAGCATTTCCAATGATCAAGTTTTCCTCCTATTTGTATTTTTGTATTTTCAGTATACACCTTGGTCTGCAATCTGCAATAGAACATCTCGAAAAAGTTCTGGGTAGGGGACCAGGGGTGTATTGGTAGTTTTGCTTACTGTTGAATTGCTTCATTACAAAATACTGGAGAGTGCCCATAGCTATCCCCAACAGTGTGCACAAAGCACTGCAATGAGCAATATTAATTTTGGAGTGTGTGGGGGAGAAGGTGTATTTTCCTTTCCATTTGAGTTTTCAATATACATGTACATGTAAGTCAGCAATCTGCAATAGAGTGACTTAATGAATATTAGTAATATTCAATAACTATTTCTATAGATTTGCTTCACCACAGACTGCCACCCCGAACAGGGTGAAATAGAGTATTCCTGCTGAGCAAGTTTTGTTTTTTCTTCTTTTTTTTTGGGGGGGGGGGGGGGGGGGAGGAGGGTAGGAGGGGGAATTTTCTTGTCCGTTCATGTTTTCTGGGTGCATTGTATTAGGGTTTTTCCACAGTACTTTATCAATAGTTTTTGGTACCTATTTTTAAGGGCACTACATGTGCTGTACAGCCATCGCGAACGGGACGGAATCCACGCATGCAACCCACAAATGATCAGCTATGCCACCCAGCAAAACCTCCATCAATGAAGCAACGGGTTCAACCCGGTGCCCTACTAATGGAAAATCTGCTAGGCGACACAGCAAACCATCCCTGAACTGCATGCGCAACAAAAGTCCCACGCGCGGAGCCCGACCCGTCCACGATGGGCACACCACACATATGTAGGTGATCATAATAAATAATTACCTTTATGTTTTCAGTATGGATCTGCTACAGGACAGATCAATGAACAAGTTCTGGGTAGGGATGTATTGGTAGTATTTGATTTCTATGGAACTGCTTCTCTACATTACCTGTACAAGCTGTGGCAGATTGCCCATGGGCAATCCCCAACAGTTTGTAACAGAACAATTCTGATGAGCAAACTCTGGGCGAGGTGCGTTTTGCTTCACGTTCATGTTTTCAGCATACACATAGGCCTTTATATTCATTTAATTTGGCCACACCAAAATTGATCCCAAACTATTTTCTCCTTGCATGTTTGCATGCTGCTGGCAGATATTCCTGCCTGGAACATGAAAGTTGCATCCGTGAAGTAAATATAATTTGAGTACATCTAACAAATTTTCTCCCTGTAATTGAATGTACTTCCTAACCAATGATTTCCGAAGTTCAATTCACACGAGTCTCTCACAAAATCCGGCCATGGCTGCTTTAAATATCATTTTTTATAGGGGGGAGGGCTATTATTGCATTCATGTGTTCAGGGTGCATTGTATTTGAGTTTTTTCCAAACCACTTTATCGATAGCTTTTGGTACCCATTCTTAGAAGGGCTATAGGTACATGATCAGAATGCCTGTGTGTTATTATCTTTAGGTTTTCGATAACGATACACAACAAGATGGCTCAGAGCTCCCTGGGTAGGGATCTAGTAGTAGTACATGTATTCAATTTCTATGAAACTATTTCACTACAAACCATCGGTGTGTGCCCATGGGCACTCTTCAACAGCCAGCTAGGGAACAATTTTAATAAACAAATTTTTGGCAGGGTGTGTTTTCCTTTTTGTTTGTATTTTCAATATACACGCATGTCTGCAGTTTGCAATGGAACAGCTCAAAAAACAAGTTCTAGGCAGGGGTGTATTAGTAGTATTCGGTTACTATACATGTAGAATTGCTTCTTTACAAATTGTTGGATAGTGCCATAGGGCCATCACCAACAGTCTGAAATAGAGCAATTTTAATGGATATTTTGTTGTTGTGGTGGGGTGGGGGGGGGGGGGAGTATTTTTCTTTCCATTCATGTTTTCAGAGTGCATTACATTAGGGTCTTTCCATGTCATTTTATCAATAGTATTTGTTACCTATTCTTAGGGGGTCTACATATACATACATATGTGATCAAAATACACCTACCAATTGTTTGACATGTCCTGCAGTGGCTGTCAACAGATTACATGTTTATCACTTGTTTTCAGTTGCTAATCTATGGTCAGATATGTGATTGGAGTATCAATTAACTGACCACCAGATAATGCCAGGACTAATATGACTACAGATTCAGTAAAGCAGTCCTTGAAATTAGAAATATTCTACCACAGCACTTAACTGCTGTGGCAAAATTCAATTACCACGGCACTACCACAACATTTTGAGAAATTATCATTGATCTTCAACTACATGTATTACTTGTTAAGTACATCACCAATGAAATGGCCGGGGTACTCCATCCCATGACTCATGCACCGAATATCAGGACTGGCAGTTGAATGTCAGGCCTAACACTCAGTGCCTGAGCCATACAAGAGTGTAACACTGTATCATCATTGATAAAAAGGATATAAATTTTCAACACATCAGCATGACTATCATTGGGGTCAAACTTAATGGGGACGATTATCTTAAATCCAAAATGCACGACCTTGTTACATGCAGAATGCGTCAATCTTGTAGAATGTGTTCTTAAAAAATTGTTGTATTTAACAATGTCATGGCAAATAAATAATTAGATCTCATTCTGCTGTGCTGCTCTCTACCTCTTTATTTGGACTTGACCGAATGATTGAGCAGAATCAGAACTGGTCAATTCACTCTTGGTCAATTCCCTTTTGGTCAATTCACTCTTGGTCAACACCTTTTAGAAAATTTTCTGAAATTTATGGGTGAGGTGGACTTGTCAAATGAGACAGAAAAGAAAACAAAGCTGAATAACCATTTTCATATATATTAACTTATTAACTTTATTATTTATGTATCAACATTTCAAACACTTTCACTTAAAAATTACAGAACCAGAAAGGTATAAAGGTATACATGAACTAGGTCATAAGATGTGGTTTGGAAGGAAAAATAAATAAACTATTAAACATTGAAAAATCGGCGACCAGTTTCTTTCATTTTTTCATTTTTTTTCTTCCAAAATATATCTTATGACCCTACTTAGGTCAAAAGATATGTTTTGGAAGAAAAAAATGAAAGAATAAATAAAACTTGGGAACTATTAAATATGAAATATTGAAAAATCTGCGACCAATTTCTTTATTTTTTCATTTTTGTTCTTCCAAAACATATCTTATGACCTTACTTAGGGGTCATAAGATATGTTTTGGAAGAAAAAAATGAAAAAATAAATAAAACTTGGGAAGTATCAAATGTGAAATATTGAAAAATCGGTGACTAATTTCTTTAATTTTTTCATTTTTTTTCTTCCAAAATATATCTTATGACCCTACTTAGGTCATAAGATATGTTTTGGAAGAAAAAAAATGAAAAAGTAAATAAAACTTGGGAACTACTGAATATGAAATATTGAAAAATCTGCAACCAATTTCTTTTATTTTTTGATTTTTGTTCTTCCAAAACATATCTTATGAACTGATGATCAATTTCAAAGTGAACATAAATATTTGGATCTATCCAAGATCTCATTTACACATATTTGGCTTCTGATAGTTTAGTTTTAAGCTTATTAAGTTTCTCATCAACAGCCACATACTTCATTTTCCATTTTTGTGGTGGTTGACCACAATGTAATTGTGTTATCTTAAGTTTATTCAGTCAAGCTTCACTTTTAGAAACTTCCACAAGTTCACAGAAGTTTGGATCGGTTTTTTCTACAATTTTATTCAGTTTATTGTGACATCCCTCAACATGATTATTTATCCTACAGGACTGGGTCTTATTGTGGTTCCACAGTTTGACAAGAAAGGTAGCTGTCTGCAAAATCCCAAGTATTCTCCATAAACTCAATGAATTGATTGATGCCAGAATAAGAATAATGTTTCATTTCCTCTTTTAATTCCTCCCACGATGTTCTCACACATAAAATAGGAACAAAAGCTAACACAATCACTTTTCTGATTGAATCTATGAAATCAGAATCATCAGTATATAGGCTAGAAAGACCAACACATTGTATTTTTCTCCATATGCCTTGAGAAAAATGATAATAGCACCCCTTGTATTTTGCCAAAGAAAAACTTACCTTAACTGACGCAATAAGGCCGGATTCAAAATCAGACATTATTTCCCTAGGGTTAAACTCTTGTCCTGTGCCAATTCATTCATAAGTAAAAATGTCTGGTTGTAAGTTTCTTTAGATTTTTTGTCAAACAAACAATAATCAAGTGGAAGTTGTTATCCTTCAATGAATGTATGCAATGTGAACACTTGACAGAAAATACTTGGACAGGCATAGAATGTTCCGTCTACATATAAAGTGTCTGCCTAAGCAAAGCTCCAACAATGCATCAACAGTTCCAAATATTCATATGTTTTTATCAGCACTACTTGTAAGGAGAAAGTTCTCACCTTCAGCTGTAAATTGGATACTTTTTATATCTCTGTACAAAGTGTTTTTAACAGTATTAACTGGTAGAGTGCTGGAAGCCCATATTTGGGCTTTATTCTGAAGCGCATATACCACAACTTGAAGGCTCATATTCAGTGGATGTTCTTTGTATTATCTTTGAAGTGATATTATTTAGTCTGTAAGGGTTTGCCTTGTTACAATTTATGGGAGAGTGCCCATTGGCACTCTCCCATAAATTGTAACAAGGCAACGGCATGTGTACAAGATTTGCTGGCCAAAAATAATTTAGCGCTCTACCAGTTAAATGTTGGTAAAACGGTGGCAATTTCATGTAACCGAGCATTTTGAGAGCTGATAACTTCATCTAGAACTTTATCATATAGTCTTGGAACAGGCTTTGTCACGGTTAGAACTTTTATCACATCTGACTAACTGCAGAGTCTATAAATATTTTTCCAACATCAGGGCTGTGGCTGTGATAACCAGTCATTGAAGTAAGGTTACCATCACTTGTTGTTGCTTTTGCAAGACATTTGTGGCTTCTACTTTTTTCACATCTCCAATATATGTTGTCTTGGGTTCACAAACCTTTAAATATTTAAAATGATTTACAATAAGTGCTTTTCTCCTTTAGATGTTAACACATAGCTGAATGAAATGAAACATTTCAGCGTGGCAAAGCCGCACAGGGATGATGTGGGATTGGAATCCCTTGCAACCCTAATAACTTTATTTGCTTTATAGGTTTCTTTGCTTATGAATCCACGAGAGTCAGAAGCAAGAGCCGATAATCTTATTTAGTTTGAGTGTGTGCATTGGCAGTAGGGTAGTGGGTTTAGATCTCCGGGAACCTCGAACTGGAAGATGGCTAGGAATTTTGCATAACTACAAGAGCTCTACTCTGTGTGTTTGCTTGGAGAGGTGAAAATATTTATGGTAAAACTGAAACCGCAGTTTGGTGGTTATTTAGAAAGAGAAAGAAGCCCAAACAGTCGATGGTTTGGGAGCAGCCCCAGCATTTTAACTTTAACGGTTACAAAAGAGAAAAAATCCACCAATATGTGTTTTTGAAAGCCAGGAGTCATCCATCAGCCTATAAGGGAGAGTGGATTCTGAGCCTTGGCAATCTGGTCTGCCTTCAGGAGGAGCAGATGATGGTGTGATAGGGAAAAATGAAAGTGTCAATGACACTGTAGCTTAACTTGTGTGTTGCGTTTGATGAAAAGGATAATGTTCAATGTTTATGAAAGGATTATGAAATAAGACAAGAATTGTGATAACTGGGAATATGTTCATTTCTGTTCCCTGTATGCTATGTTTTTTATAAAAAATAATATGAGGTGTACACTGTACTAAAGAGCTGAAGGGTGGGTTAATATGACCTCACAGTTAATGTATGTGGCCCTCACAGTTAACATATATCAATGAAAGTTACCAAGTTACAGTGAAATTATTCCAAAACGAGTCATCCTATCAAGTTACATTGAAATCCCTTCATAAATACGGCCTGTGGACTGTGCTAAAGGTTTTGGGCTTCAGACTCATGGAGCCGTCAGTTTCCCAATTGCGTCCAAAGGGGACGTTCTCATCTAGACATTATATGAAGTCAACCTACCAAGTTACAATGAAATCCCTTCATAAATATGACCTGTAGACTGTGGTAAAGGTTTTTGGGCTTTGGGCTTGGGCAGCCATCATGGTTGCATGATCGCAACCAAAAGGGGACATTCTCATCTGGGCATCATCTGGTGATCCTACGAAGTTACAATGAAATCCCTTCATAAATATGACCTGTAGACTGTGCTCAAGGTTTTCGGGCTTCGGACCCCTGAAGCTGTCACAGTTGACCAATCATGACCAAAAGGGCATGTCATCATCTAGGCATTATATGGAGTCAAACTAACAGGTTACAATGAAATCCTTCCATAAATATGACCTATAGACTATGCTAAAGGTTTGGGGGTTTTGGGCTCGGGCAGCCATCAAGGCTGAATGATCGCGACCAAAAGGGGACATGCTCATCTAGACATCATTTGGAGTCATCCTACCAAGGTACAATGAAATCCCTTCATAAATATCACCTGTACACTGTGCTAAAGGTTTTCGGGCTTCAGGCCCCTGTAGCCGTCACAGTTGCCAAATGGTGTCCAAAAGGGGCTGTTCTCATCTAGACATTATATGAAGTCAACCTACCAAGTTACAATGAAATTCCTTCATAAATATGAACTGAAGACTGTGCTAAAGGCTTTCGGGCTTCGGGCTTGGGCAGCCATCATGGTTGAATGATCGCTACCAAAAGGGGACATTCTCATCTGGGCATCATCTGGAGTGATCCTACGAAGTTACAATGAAATCCCTTCATAAATATGACCTGTAGACTATGCTCAAGATTTTTGGGCTTAAGGCACCTGTAGCCATCACAGATGACCAATCACGACCAAAAGGGGATGTCATCATCTAGGCATTATATGGAGTCAACCTAACAAGTTACAATGAAATCCTTCCATAAATACGACCTATAGACTATGCTAAAGGTTTTTGGGCCCAGGCAGCCATCAAGACTGAATGATCGCGACCAAAAGGGGACGTTCTCATCTAGACATTATTTGGAATCATCCTACCAAGCTACAATGAAATCCCTTCATAATTATTACCTGTAGACAGTTCTAAATGTTTTCGGGCTTCGGGCCCCTGTAGCTGTCACAGTTGTCCAATCGTGTCCAAAAGGGGACATTCTCATCTAGACATTATATAAAGTCAAACCTACCAAGTTACAATGAAATCCCTTCATAAATATGACCTGTAGACTGTGCTAAAGGTTTTTGGGCTTTCGGCTTGGGCAGCCATCATGGTTGCATGATCGCAACCAAAAGGGGACATTCTCATCTGGGCATCATCTGGAGATCCTACGAAGTTACAATGAAATCCCTTCATAAATATGACCTGTAGACTGTGCTCAAGGTTTTCGGACCCCTGACGCCGTCACAGTTGACCAATCATGACCAAGAGGGCATGTCATCATCTAGGCATTATATGGAGTCAAACTAACAGGTTACAATGAAATCCTTCCATAAATATTACCTATAGACTATGCTAAAGGTTTTGGGGTTTTGGGCTCGGGCAGCCATCAAGGCTGAATGATCGCGACCAAAATGGGACATGCTCATCTAGACATCATTTGGAGTCATCCTACCAAGGTACAATAAAATCCCTTCATAAATGTCACCTGTACACTGTGCTAAAGGTTTTCGGGCTTCAGGCCCCTGTAGCTGTCACAGTTGCCTAATGGTGTCCAAAAGGGGCTGTTCTCATCTAGACATTATATGAAGTCAACCTACTAAGTTACAATGAAATCCCTTCATAAATATGAACTGAAGACTGTGCTAAAGGTTTTCGGGCTTTGGGCTCGGGCAGCCATCATGATTGAATGATCGCCACCAAAAGGGGACATTCTCATCTGGGCATCATCTGGAGTGATCCTACGAAGTTACAATGAAATCCCTTCATAAATATGACCTGTAGACTATGCTCAAGATTTTCGGGTTTCAGGCACATGTTGCCATCACAGTTGACCAATCACGACCAAAAGGGGATGTCATCATCTAGGCATTATATGGAGTCAACCTAATAAGTTACAATGATATCCTTCCATAAATACGACCTATAGACTATGCTAAAGGTTTTTGGGCTCGGGCAGCCATCAAGGCTGAATGATCGCGACCAAAAGGGGATGTTCTCATCTAGACATTATTTGGAGTCATCCTACCAAGCTACAATAAAATCCCTTCATAATTATTACCTGTAGACAGTTCTATATGTTTTTGGGCTTCGGGCCCCTGTAGCTGTCACAGTTGTCCAATTGTGTCCAAAAGGGGACATTCTCATCAAGACATTATATAAAGTCAAACCTACCAAGTTACAATGAAATCCCTTCATAAATATGACCTGTAGACTGTGCTAAAGGTATTCGGGCTTCGGGCTCGGGCAGCCATAATGATTGAATGATCACAACCAAAAGGGGACATTCTCATCTGGGCATCATCTGGAGTGATCCTACGAAGTTACAATGAAATCCCTTCATAAATATGACCTGTAGACTGTGCTCAAGATTTCCGGGCTTCGGGCACCTGTAGCCATCACAGTTGACCTATCATGACTAAAAGGGGTTGTCATCATCTAGGTATTATATGGAGTCAAACTAACAAGTTACAATGAAATCCTTCCATAAATATGATTTGCGAATATGCTAAATGTCTTTGGGCTCGGGAAGCCATAAAGGCTGAATGATCATGACCAAAAGGGGATGTTCTCATCTAGACATTATTTGGAGTCATCCTACCAAGCTACAATAAACTTCCTTCATAATTATGACCTGTAGACTGTTCTAAAGGTTTTCGGGCTTCGGGCCCCTGTAGCCGTCACAGTTGCCCAATCATGTCCAAAAGGGGACATTCTCATCTAGACATTATATGAAGTCAACCTACCAAGTTACAATGAAATCCCTTCATAAATATGACCTGTAGACTGTGCTAAAGGTTTTCGGGCTTCAGGCTCGGGCAGCCATCATGGTTGAATGATCGCAACCAAAGGAGACAATCTCATCTGGGCATCATCTGGAATGATCCTATGAAGTTACACTGAAATCCCTTTATAAATATGACCTGTAGACTGTGCTCAAGGTTTTCGGGCTTCGGGCACCTGTAGCCATCACAGTTGACCAATCACGACCAAAAGGGGACGTCATCATCTAGGCATTATATGGAGTCAACCTAACAGGTTAAAATGAAATTCCTCAATAAATATGACCTGTAGACTGTGCTAAAGGTTTTCGGGTTTTGGGCTTGGCAGTCGTCACGGTTGGCAGATCACGCCCAAATAGGGAAATTCTGATCTAGAGATCATAAGGAGTCATCCTACCAAGTTACAATGAAATCCATCCATATTAAACATGACCTGCAGACTGTGCTAAAAGTTTTGGGATTTCGGGCTTGGGCAGCCATCACGGTTGATATATCATGCCCAAAAGGGGACTTTCTCATCTAGGCATTATACAGAGGCATCCCACCAAGTTACAATGAAATCCCTTCATAAATACGACCTGTAGACTGTGCTAATGGTTTTCGGGTTTTGGGCTCGGGCAGCCATACCGGTGGCCCGATCGCGACCAAAAGGGGACGTTCTCATCTAGACATGACCCCAAACCTGCATATGAAATTTCGTGATGATCAGACAAGAACTGCAGGGTGTAGCCTGTGCTAAAGGAAAATGTGAACAGACTTACAGACTCACAGACTCACAGACTAACAGACTCACAGACTAACAGACTTCCGCAGGCGTGATGGCAATAGCTTATCTTGACTATGTCAAGTCAAGCTAAAAATAAATAAATTTAAAAAAAAAAAAAAAACCCAAAAAACACATACGCACAGACACACGCCAAAGCCTTTACAAGGGCTGTTATATCTTTGTTCAAATGTTTAATTAAAATCTACACTATTCCCAGCCAGGCAAGCTTGTTTCAATCCTTGCTTGGTGTTTCGTGGTTTCATGTATGTTAAGTGAAAGGAGGCAGGTTGTTCCAATTCCTCATACACTTTGTCTGCCATTTCCATGCGTCTTCCAGATTGGAGTGTTGCAAGATTTGGTTGATGATTTACCGAAGACTGATAATTCAGGAGAAGATGAAGAGAAAACTAGGTTTAGATTTTCTTTGAAGTGTGTCATCAAAGAATTCCAAAACTGCTTGAAAAATAACTACAAAACTTTTTCTTTGTATCTACTCTGACAGCTTTCAGCTAAGCTAAATTTAGAATTGTTTTAGCGTGCCGAAAGCATGCTGGGACGTTTTGGGGCAAGTCCCTTTCGATCCCTCGTTTACAGTATGATATAATTCCGTTAATTTGAGACAGCGTCATCAGCATCATGTCTGAGCAGTGAAAAGGTGGAAGAGGCTGGGAGTTGATGTTTCTTGTTGTTATTCTTCAGACAAGTATAGTCTGCCACTTGTGGTTTTGTAGACAAGATAGGCCTTCATCGGCAAGTATAGTCTGCCTTGGGCTCTTTGCTGGCATGTACGATTGAAGCGACTTGACAAGCGAAAGAAACCAACAGACCTTAACAAGGTGCCACCCAACCTGAACATTCCTGGTTCAGGTAACAGGTAAAATGATTGACGACCAGGCATATAGACATTCGAGAGATTAACTCCGAAGTGCGAACAATACCTGGCAGCTACCAAGCAATCAGCAATCAGAGCCATATACCTACAATATCTACAATATCTATCTACCTAGAAAATGGAGTTCAACAGGAGCAAGAAAGATAACAGCAGCAGAATGGAAACACTACCTGGTATAAAAAAGGTTAGTCAAAATCATGTTTCCTTCTACTGCAAAGGGGGAGGGGGGATGCCACAGTACTTAACAGGCCTCAAGGGGTGTGGGCTCAAGGCAAACCACAAAAAGGGAATATCTCAGACATAGAGAGGGAGAGGGGTAAGCTCAAGAGGCAGCTAGCAGAGACTGAAGCGAGGCATGCCCAGGAAATAGACAGGCAGGAAAAGATCATTAATGACCTAAAAATAGAGATAAGGGAACAAAAAATTGAAATGGAGAAGACAGATAATGAGAACAAAAAAAAGCTTGACAAGCTACTTTTTTTCATGAGAAGGATGGATAAGACAGAATCTGACAATTTGTCCTATACTCCAGGTTCGGCAGAGGCAACTCCTCCTACACCAGGCTCTCTACCAACGGAGATCACGGTGGTGGCGGAGGTCCATGCAAATCCTGCTCCCTCCAAGCAATCAGCACCCGTGGCTGAAATCATAGACACAGGTAGCGCCGAGAAGACAGCCAACGAGAGCAGTCAAAATAGCAGCCAAAATAATATAATCAACAGTAATCCCCTGGACTCAACAGACACGGGCCTCACCCTATCTCAAATGCTGAATACTCCCAAAGGTACCCCCATAAAAAGGAAAAAGGGGAGCCAGGATCTGGAGCCTGAGCTGGAGGAGGTGCAGAACGAGGAAGGTTTTTTTCAAACTGTGGACAGGAGAACTAAAAAATTCAAAGCTCCTAGCTCTTGCAACTCCTCCAGAGCAGGCCCGAGCCCAAATCTGAGCCTAGAGAAACCACTAGCAAAAACAAAGCGGCCCTGCTCTTCCCTTGGAAAGATCTGAACCCACTGCACTAAAACCGACACCTGCACTGACCTACGCCGGGGCAGTTCAACAGTCCCCAGCTAAACTAAACACCAGTAAAGGACAACAAGGCGCACGCAAGGGGTGCAAGGCCTTCCAATCACAAAAAAGTAAAGAAATCTTTATAGTTGTAACCAGGGTTCACCCTGATACACCAAAGGATGCAATAAACACTAGTCTCTGTGGCTGCAGCTGGGACAGACTCAGGTCGAAAGCCACAGGGAAATCCATGCGGAAAGTTGAGGTGAAATGTCCCAGTCACGAGAGGAAACTAAAAAAATAATGGACCAGGGGGTGACCATTAACGGCAGAAAACACTCTGCTGAGGAGTACAACTCTAACCCCCACCTGTACAATGTCACAAATGCCAGAAGTTTGGCCACAATGCCAATAATTGCAGGGGCCAGCTCAGGTGAAATGTGGTGAAAATCATGCCTCAAGCGTCTGTAAACCGAAAACACTAAAATGCCCCAATTGTCAAGGTGAGCACACCGCCAATTACAGACGGTGCCTCCACTATTAAAAAGTCAAAACCAGTGCGGAGCTTAAGAGGGTTGATCTAACTAAACCCGCAAATGCCTCCTCCCCATACCCTCTCTGCTCCCTCATCACAGGAAGCCTACATGAAGTCCTAAAGAATCACCAGAATGCCGACCTGGCAAACATCTGTCAGGATGTCAGCAGGTCGGCATCTTGGTTATTCAAAATTCAGATCTCCCACACCTTAATAAAAGCTGCTACCAATCAAAACAACTAATCCGACCAGTCTACCACTGTGTAAACACCCTAACTAATTAAAGCCCGATCATGGATAAGCTCCAATTAGCACTATGGAACGCCTATGGCACGTATAAAAAAAAGCTCAAAAGTAGTAATTACTTTAAAAACACGGACATTGTGGGAATTTGTGAAACCTGGTTACATAACCAGAGAAGCTTTTCATTCAGCGGATTTAATGCCATTAGAAAGGACAGGGAGCCCAAATATGAACCCAGGGACTTGGCTTTAACAAAGCTGAATCTCACACCCCTAAGGATTCTGCACACCAAATATCAAAACATTCTGACTGCTGGATCTGAAGAAGAAGATTTTTAAAGAAAATTCCTCATTTTGAACCAAGTTACAATTCAAGCTCCCACAATCAGCCCAAATATGGACCTAGGGACATGGCTTGAACAAACTTGAATCTTACCCCCCTAAGGATGCTGTATAATAAATATCAAAAGCATTCATCTGCTGGATCTGAAGATTTTTAAAGAAATTTCCTCATTTTGAACTAAGTTGTCATTCAGGCTCCCATAGTGAGCCCAAATATGAACCAAGGGACATGGCTTGAACAAACTTCAATCTCAGCCCCCTAAGGTTGCTCCATGCCAAATATCAAAACATTCCAACTGCTGAATCTGAAGAATCTGAAGAAGAAGATTTTTAAAGAAAAATTCCTCATATTGACTAAGTTATAATTTGGGCTCCCACAGGGAGCCCAAATATGGACCCCATGGACCCATATGGACCCATGCAAGCCCCCCCCCCCCCTCTCCTCAGGATGCTACTCACCACATATCAAACCATTCCGACTGCTGGATCTGAAGAAGAAGATTTTTTAAGAAAATTCCTCATTTCGAACAAAGTTACAATTCAAGCTCCCACAATGAGCCCAAATACAGACCTAGGGACATGGCTTGAACAAACTTGAATCTCACCCCACTAAGGATGCTGCATACCATATATCACAAGATTCTGCCTGCTGGATCTTGAGAAGAAGATTTTCAAAGAAATTTGCCTAAAAGTTCAAATTTGGGCTCCTATACTGAGCCCAAATATAAACCCAGGGGGCCGATTTGAAAAAACAGAATCAGATCCACCCCATAATGTTGCATACCAAATATCACAAGATTCTGCCTGCTGGATCTGGAGAAGATTTTTGAAGAAATTTGCCTGAAATGCACTAAGTTCGAATTTGGGCTTCTATAGTGAGCCCAAATATAAATCCAGGTGGCCGATTTGAACAAACTGGAATCAGATCCACCCCACAATGTTGCATACCAAATATCAAAAGATTCTGCCTGCAGGATCTGGAGAAGAAGATTTTTGAAGAAATTTGCCTGAAATGCACTAAGTTCGAATTCGAGCTTCTATAGTGAGCCCAAATATGAATCTAGGGAGCCGATTTGAACAAACAGAATCAGATCCACCCCACAATGTTGCATACCAAATATCAAAAGATTCTGCCTGCTGGATCTGGAGAAGAAGATTTTTTAAGAAATTTGCCTGAAAAGCACTAAGTTCAAATTTGGGCTCCTATACTGAGCCCAAATATAAACCCAGGGAGCCGATTTGAACAAACTTGAATCAGATCCACCCCACAATGTTGCATACCCAATATCAAAAGATTCTGCCTGCTGGATCTTGAGAAGAAGATTTTCAAAGAAATTTGCCTGAAATGCACTAAGTTCAAATTTGGGCTCCTATACTGAGCCCAAATATAAACCCAAGGGGCCGATTTGAACAAACTTGAATCAGATCTACCCCACAATGTTGCATACCAAATATCAAAAGATTCTGCCTGCTGGATCTGGAGAAGAAGATTTTCAAAGAAATTTGCCTGAAATGCAGTAAGTTCAAATTTGGGCTCCTATACTGAGCCCAAATATAAACCTAGGGGGCCGATTTGAACAAACTTGAATCAGATCAACCCCACAATGTTGCATACCAAATATCAAAAGACTCTGCCTGCTGGATCTGGAGAAGAAGATTTTTTAAGAAATTTGCCTGAAATGCACTAAGTCCGAAATCGGGCTCCTATACTGAGCCCAAATATGAATCCAGGGGGCCGATTTGAACAAACTTGAATCAGATCCACCCTCCAATGTTGCATACCAAATATCAAAAGATTCTGCCTGCTGGATCTGGAGAAGAAGATTTTTTAATGTTTTTCCCATTGCCTACAGTGTTAAAAAGTGCTGACTCAGCACTTTTTCAAAGTCCCGAAACTGTACCCTATGATAAAACCAATGGCAATTTTTTTTTACCAATTCTTTCTGTTGGTCCTAAGGAAGCTTCACACCAAATAAAAATTCTCGGTGCCGTGCAGTTTTGGAGATATGGGCATTTTAATTTTTTTCTATTTTTAGCTCCTGCGGTTCCCATGGGACTACGGGAAAAAAAAAATCTGCATAAATTAGGTACTTATGACCCAATAAGCCCTCACATAAAATTTGGTTCAAATCAGCCTCTCGGTTTGGAAAATAGAAATTTTGGGCAGGGCCAAAAATTTTGCCCCTCCCATAACGACGCCAAGTATAGCCCCACAAACTTCTCTTGAACAAATCTAAGTCTACACCTCAAACGGAAGCTGCACACCAAATATCAAGTCTCTGCTACTGCTGGTTCATGAGAAGATTTTTTAAGATTTCAGCACACTTTTTGGGTGTGGCCCTACCCACGGGCGAGGCAACTTGATTTGAACAAAATCAAATTGCGATGTCATAACAAACTATTATCTCAAATATCAATTAAATTGGTTCAGCGGTTTGGGAGGAGAAGACGCAAACACCATGTTCACGGACGACGGACGGTGAGTGATCACTATAGCTCTCCTGACTGAAAGTCAGGTGAGCTAAAAATTCTCGGTGCCGTGCAGTTTTGGAAATATGGGCGTTTTAATTTTTTTCTATTTTTAGCTCCTGCGGTTCCCATGGGGCTACGGGAAAAAAAAAATCAGCATAAATTAGGTACTTATGACCCAATAAGCCCTCACATAAAATTTGGTTCAAATCAGCCTCTCGACGCCAAGTATAGCCCCACATACTTCTCTTGAACAAATCTGAGTCTACACCTCAAAAGGAAGCTGCACACCAAATATCAAGTCTCTGCTACTGCTGGTTCATGAGAAGAAGATTTTTTAAGATTTCAGCACACTTTTTGGGTGTGGCCCTACCCACAGGCGAGGCAACTTGATTTGAACAAAATCAAATTGCGATGTCATAACAAACTAGAACTATCACTGAAGGTGATTAATACCCCCGCTTTGGGATTTTAGAGGAATGCACTTCTGATCATGTAGGCGAAGGCCATAAGGAAATGTATACATAAAGATCATTTTTTGTTGTTGAAATTTGTATTTGCATGTGGCCTTCCACAGAACAGCACTGAATACTTAAAGAGCCCACAGATATATGGTTTACATTTGGAAAAACACATTTACAATGTGCAACATGTATTCAAAATCGGTTCATTAATGTAGGAGGAGTTGTGCACACAAGAATTTGTTCGAACGGAAAGACATAATAAATCTAAGTCGAAGGGAGATAACCTGGTTAAAATTGTCGTAGATCAAAAATCTTGGAATATGCGCATGTTCACTTAGTAGTGATGATGTCTGAAAAGTTTTGTCCAAATTGATTGATAAATGTAGGAGGAGTTGCACGCACAAGAATTTCATGTAGAAACCCATAATAAATCTAAGTTAAAGGGAGATAACCTAGTTAAAAGTGCCACAGCTCAAAAATTTTGGAATATGCGCATGTTCACTTAGTAGTGATGATGTCTGTAAACTTTCGTCCAAATTGATTGATAAATGTAGGAGGAGTTGCGCACACAAGAATTTCATGCAGAAACCCATATTAAATCAAAGTTCAAGAGAGATAACCTGGTTAAAATTGTCGCAGATCAAAAAGTTAGGAATATGCACATGTTCACTTAGTAGAGATGATGTTTGAAAGGTTTCATCAAAATCGGTTCATTAATGTGGGAGGAGTTGCGCACACAAGAATTTGTTCGAACGGAAAGACATAATAAATCTAAGTCAAAGGGAGATAACCTGGTTAAAATTGTCGCAGATCAAAAATCTTGGAATATGCGCATGTTCACTTAGTAGTGATGATGTCTGAAAAGTTTTGTCCAAATTGATTGATAAATGTAGGAGGAGTTGCACGCACAAGAATTTCATGTAGAAACCCATAATAAATCTAAGTTAAAGGGAGATAACCTAGTTAAAATTGCCACAGCTCAAAAATTTTGGAATATGCGCATGTTCACTTAGTAGTGATGATGTCTGTAAACTTTCGTCCAAATTGATTGATAAATGTAGGAGGAGTTGCACACACAAGAATTTCATGCAGAAACCCATATTAAATCAAAGTTCAAGAGAGATAACCTGGTTAAAATTGTCGCATAACCTGGTTAAAATTGTCGCAGATCAAAAGGTTTGGAATATGCACATGTTCACTTGCTAGAGATGATGTTTGAAAGGTTTCATCAAAATCGGTTCATTAATGTAGGAGGAGTTGTGCACACAAGAATTTGTTCGAACGGAAAGACATAATAAATCTAAGTCAAAGGGAGATAACCTGGTTAAAATTGTCGCAGATCAAAAATCTTGGAATATGCGCATGTTCACTTAGTAGTGATGATGTCTGAAAAGTTTTGTCCAAATCTATTGATAAATGTAGGAGGAGTTGCGCACACAAGAATTTCATGTAGAAACCCATATTAAATCAAAGTTCAAGAGAGATAACCTGGTTAAAATTGTCGCAGATTAAAAAGTTTGGAATATGCACATGTTCACTTAGTAGAGATGATGTTTGAAAGGTTTCATCAAAATCGGTTCAAAGTTCAAGAGAGATAACCTGGTTAAAATTGTCGCATAACCTGGTTAAAATTGTCGCAGATCAAAAGGTTTGGAATATGCACATGTTCACTTACTAGAGATGATGTTTGAAAGGTTTCATCAAAATCGGTTCATTAATGTAGGAGGAGTTGCGCACACAAGAATTTGTTCGAACGGAAAGACATAATAAATCTAAGTCAAAGGGAGATAACCTGGTTAAAATTGTCGCAGATCAAAAATCTTGGAATATGCGCATGTTCACTTAGTAGTGATGATGTCTGAAAAGTTTTGTCCAAATTGATTGATAAATGTAGGAGGAGTTGCGCACACAAGAATTTCATGTAGAAACCCATATTAAATCAAAGTTCAAGAGAGATAACCTGGTTAAAATTGTCGCAGATTAAAAAGTTTGGAATATGCACATGTTCACTTAGTAGAGATGATGTTTGAAAGGTTTCATCAAAATCGGTTCATTAATGTGGGAGGAGTTGCGCACACAAGAATTTGTTCGAACGGAAAGACATAATAAATCTAAGTCAAAGGGAGATAACCTGGTTAAAATTGTCGCAGATCAAAAATCTTGGAATATGCGGATGTTCACTTAGTAGTGATGATGTCTGAAAAGTTTTGTCCAAATTGATTGATAAATGTAGGAGGAGTTGCGCGCACAAGAATTTCATGTCCGGAAAGACGGACGGACGGACGGACGGACGGACGGACGTACAGGGCGATTCCTATATAGCCCCCACTTCTTCGAAGCGGGGGTATAACTATTATCTCAAATATCAATTAAATTGGTTCAGCGGTTTGGGAGGAGAAGACGCAAACACCATGTTCACGGACGACGGACGGTGAGTGATCACTATAGCTCTCCTGACTGAAAGTCAGGTGAGCTAAAAAGCGATCTGAAACATAAACAGATCAAAACTGACCACCTCGATGCGGAGGTGGTAGCTGTGGAATTAACAGCCAATAAAAAAAAAATAGCAATCATTTGTTACTATAACCCCCCTGATAAAACAGTCAGTAACGAGGTGTTTGAATTTTTCTCACATAAATACAAGAACTGTATCTACATGGGTGACTTCAAAAATCATTTGCGAAGGCTCATCCGATACCTATATCAGCTCTAACCCACTCCACCACTGCGACATTCTAGACCTTATAGTTACAAGCTACTCCCTAGGCAAAAACGTCATCGACCACAAAGTGGGAGATAACGACCTAGGCAGCGATCACCTACCAGTACATGCAACAATTAGCTTTGGGTCTGGACCAGTACGCTATCCCCCCAAAATCTCAAGAAACCTGAACAAAATAGACTGGGACTTACACCGCGACATTCTCGACGCCAAACTCACAACAAGTAAACCTCCAAAAGCGAGCGATATTGAGGACCAGCATGCTGACCTCAGCAAAATAATAACCTCCACCCTAGAAGAAATCTGTCCCAAAGAGGAAGTGCACCGATGGAGACGAACAATCTCTGAGAGCACACTCACCCTAATAAAAACAAAGCGAATAGTCCTGCGCAAGGTCAAATCTGAAAAAGACCCCACCAAGCAAGTTGAACTCAAAAAAGTCTACAACCGCTTTCATGGCGAGGTATAAGAAGCACTTAAGGCCAAACAACAAAACAACTGGGAGAGGGCCACATCCAACCTAAATGCGACAAAAGATGCCAGAAAATTTTGGAACACCTTCAAGGTGCTCACAGGTCAAAAAAGCAACCCTAGACAGTCCAAACCGCTCGAAAAAGCTGACAGCACCCTTGCCGCCAGCGACAAAGAAAAAGCTGACACCTTCACGGAACTATTAAGCCAAACTCACCGACCCCACATAGGGCCGGAATATGATGAGCGTCATGAACGCAATCGACAACTTCGTAAACTCATACCCAGAGGTATACTGCGATCCCTACTTCGGCAACGAACAAGAGGAAGGGGACGACCACGACCTAATTACCCCCATCACAGTTGACGAAATAATCAATGTGATAAAACAAGAGGCCCCAGGGGGCCTGAGGGTGCTTACCTGACATGGTAGTCTAAATATCAAACCAGGGACTTGACTTGAATAAGCTGCATACGCCCCTCCTAAGAAAAGCATATACCAACTAGATGAAGAGATTGTGCCCACACAATACACAGGATTTTTCAGTTCCTGCACTTTTACGTCCCAAAATTGAGATAAACGCATAAAAAACAGATTTTTTCCCGAAACAAAATATTTTCAGCCTAAATTTTTTTTTTCTTCTTAAAATGCACAAAAAACAAAAAAACTAATTTCTGGATTTTGGTCCACCCAGACCCCAAATTTTCAGTGTAAAAAAAATAATTTTTTTTTGTCTTAAAAAAAAAAAAATTCCGGATTTTGGTCCTGAATTTTCAAAGTCCCACCCAGACCCCAAATTTTCAGTGTAAAAAAAAAAAAAATTTTTGGTCTTAAAATTGACCGAAACGCATAAGAAACAAAAAAAATTTCCGGATTTTGGTCCAAAATTTTCCAAGTCCCTAAATTTTCAGTGTAAAAAAAAAAAATTTTTTGTCTTAAAATTGACCGAAACACATAAAAATACAAAAAAAAAAAAAATTCCCGATTTTCAGCCTAAATATAAACAATAAATAATAAACCCAGTGACTTGGCTTGAACAAATTTGAATCTCACCCCCCTAAGGATGCTGCATACCAAATATCAAAAGATTCTTATTGGTAGATCTGAAGAAGATTTTTAAAGAATATTCCTCACACTGCATTATTAATTTAAACATTTGGGCTCCCATAGAGAGCCCACATATGAACCCAGGAAATTGATTTCAATAAACGTGAGAAACAATCTTCCAAAGATGTTATATGTGAAATTTGAAAGCTTTTGGAGCAGTGGTTTGGGAGAAAAGTCATGTTACATGTTTTTCCCATTACCCACAGTGTTAAAAAATGCTGACTCAGCACTTTTTCAAAGTCCCCAAAAAGTACCCCATGATAAAACTGATAGCAATTTTTTTGGACCATTCCATTCTGTTGGTCCTAAGGAAGCTTCACATCAAATAAGAATTCTCAGTGCCATGTAGTTTTGGAGATATGGGAGTTTTAATTTTTTTCTATTTTTAGCTCCTGCGGTTCCCATGGGGTGATGGGAAAAAAAAAATTGGGGCATAAATTAAGTACTTATGACCCAATAAGCCCTCATATCAAATTTGGTTCAAATCTGCCTCTCGGTTTGGAAAATAGAAATTTTGGGAGTGGTAAAAATTCTTGCCCCTCCCGCAACAACGGCAAATAATGACCCACAAACTTCTCTTGAACAAACTTTATTCTAACCTCAAAAGAACTCTGTATACCACATATCAACTCTCTGCTACTGGTGGTTCATTAGAAGATTTTCAAAAAATTTGGCCATTTTTTCCCCACACCTCTGATCAATATGAGCAAAAACCTAATTTGCCTAAAAATCAAAATGCCCCTATATGACCACTACTTACATGAAATTTAATTAAAATGTGGCCAGTGGTTTAGGGGAAAGAGGCTCAAACACCACCTTCACGCAGGACGATGGATGAAGAGTGATAAGAAAAGCTCAGCGTGACTTTCAGTCAGTGAGCTAAAAATGCAAAAGCAATTCCTCCCCGGGAGAGGACGAAATAAGCTATAAAATCCTCAAACAAAGTCCGAACTCTTATATAAGCAGACTAGAAATCATATTCAATGCATGCTTCACCCATGGATGCTTTCCGAAGTGCTGGAAAACAGCCATAGGGGTCATGATACCCAAACCCGACAAAGATCTCACCAAACCAGCCAACTACTGCCCAATTAACCTCCTTAGCTGCATCGGCAAGGTATTTGAGAAAATCCTTGCCGATCGACTCAGGAGTCACCTCGAGGAAACTAACTTCTTCAACGACTGGCAAAGAGCCTATAGGCACCGCAAGGAAGGCTGGGAACACATCTATCGCCTAGTAGAGTTCATGAAAAACGAGAACAATAACAATAATCTCGGTAATTTTGATGGACGTAGAAAAAGTTTCGATTCAGTCTGGCACAACGGCATCAGATACAAACTCATCAAACTCAACATCCCCAAAAAATTACATAGACTAATTTCCTCCTTTCTAAACGATCGCGAAATCAAAGTTAGAGTCGACAGAGAAATGTCAAAAAGTATCCCACTTGTAGCCAGTATGCCCCGGGGGGCAGTACTCAGCCCACTCCTGTTCATAATATACGTAAATGACCTCAAAATCACATCGGAACGTGTCCAAATCTCACAATTCACGGATGATAAAGGCCTATGGGGCTCCAACAGCCAACCCATCCCCCTCCAAAAATCTCTCCAAAGCGCGCTAAACGACCTCCAAAAATGGTGCGACAGATGGTGAATAAAACTAAATGTAAACAAGACCCAGAGGATAACCTTATCCGCCAGGAGAAAAAAATGCAACTTCGACCTCCAACTAAAAGGCAAAACCCTCCCAAAGTGCACCGAAGCAAAATCACCCTCGACTCGAGACTCATTTTCACAAAACATACCAACAACGTAGCCACGAGAGCAACCAAACAAATAAACTTACTTAAAATGCTAAGGGGCACCTCCTGGGGGGCAAACGAAACTGTATTACTCAAGTTGTACAAGGCCTTCATATGACCAGTAATTGAATACGGGGCCCTAGTCCTGACCGATACCTACAAGACAAATATTGCCAAACTCCAAAAAGTCCAGAACCAAGCACTGAGAATAGCCCTCCAATTCCCATACGACACCCCTTTCAAACTTCTCCACCAAAGGAACCAAAATCCCAACCGTCAAAGACCGCCTCGCCATGCTAGCTACCAAAAACCTAGAACGGTTCGATGGAAGCACTCTGATACCTAAACTCAAGGAAATATGCGAAAGTTGACAAAAACCCCAAAATTTGCCAAAATAAACAAAGCGGTCTAAACACTACACAGAGAGAAGAATAGGAAAGTAACACCCTTGGATGTGGTATTGTGTGTCAACCTGTCTCTGTTCTGAAAAAAATAAAAATAAAAAAAACGACAACCCAGGAAGGGTCTTAAGTGCGCTGGTAGCCATTACCAATCCTACTGGTGCTGGCAGGCCGAACACATTTATGCGCGATAGCAGACAGAAACCAATTTTGTCTGCTGTTGCATATAAATGTGCTCGGCGCTGGTAGCCGTTACCAGTCTTACTGGTACTAGCAGTCCGAGCATATATAGAAGCCCGATCTCTGCCTCCTCAAAATTAACCTAAACAAGATCACAAACAGCAAAGGGTACAACAGCAAAGTAACACCCTTGGGTGTGGTTTAGTGTGTTAACCTGTTACCCTCCTACTGCAACTTCACTCTCAGCCTTGGAAGCTCAGTCCATATAAACGTCCGTGATCCCCGCCACCTCCAAATAACCTTAAATTAACCTAAACAAGATCGAAACCAGCGAAGGGTACAACAGGAAAGTATCATCCTCGGGTGTGGTTTAAGGTGTTAACCTGTTACCCTCCCGCTGCAACAAACCCGTTCAAACTGAGGGCAACCTCACTCTCAGCCTCTGAAGCTCAGTCCACGGCACCGCTTTGGTAAGAACCACAGAACTGACATGGGAAGAAAACCAGAAAGGGAGGGCGGGGTGATCACTAGATTATACTTGCCTGAAGAAACCCACAAGACACAGGAGACAACCAAACCACGAAAACAGCCAACAGAACAGCCACACAGCCAAGCCACACAAAACGAGAAAAGAAGCTCACAGTCACAGACAAGGGGGGGGGGGGGGGGGAGGGGGGAGGGGGGAGGGGGGATCTCTAATCATCATATACTTTTTTCTAATTTCAGCCACAGCAGAGACATAGGATATAGCATCACAAATGTACCAGACGAGACACCAAAGAGACTCCCTGACCCCCAACAAAGCAGCATCACAACAGCCAAAACAAACAACAACAGAAGAGCATGAGGCAGACTATACTTGCCAGTGATAGCTCCAACAATCATTTAAGTGGCAGACTATACTTTCCTGAAAAACACACTCAACAGAAATACATCCAGAAAAGACTTTACAAATGCACATACTTTCTTACTCTACTCTATCTTTTTTTTGGACTATCTTTCAGACTCTACCTTTCTCCCAAATAACCGCTATGGATATCAATAACCGCTATGGCAATTCAATAACCGTTATGGCTTCAGCACATCCTTCACTCCATCCTCGGAGGTGGGCATCCACTCCCAGGGAGGCGAGCGTTGGTCCTGCACCCTGCTTTCTTGGCCTTTTTTTGTAAAGCGCTTCTTTAGCGCACAACATGTCCCGACCCAATGAAAATAGCAGGCCTGTTACCCGAACCAGGAATGTTCAGGTTGGGTGGCACCTTGTTAAGGTCCATTGGTTTCTTTCGATGTCAAGTCGCCTCAATCGTACACATCAGCAAAGAGCCCAAGGCAGACTATACTTGCCGATGAAGGCCTGTCTTGTCTACAATTCCACAAGCGGCAGACTATACTTGCCTGAAAAATAACAAGAAGAAACATCCTCTTCCACCTTTACACTGCTCAGACATGATGCAGATGACGCTGTCTCAAATTAATGGAATTTTACCATACTGCAAACGAGGGTCGAAAGGGGCTTGCCCTAAAACGTCCCAGCACGCTTAGCTGACAGCTTTTACACATGGTTTGAGCTTATAAACACTTATCAGCTGAAGAAGATAGTCTTGTAAAAACAGCCAAACCTCAGTACAGCTAGACTATTGTTATAAAAACATTGACAGTAATGGCAGTGTAGACCATCAAGCTTCAATACAAGCTTGCAATATCAAAAGTAAAAGCCAAAATGAAAGTGTCAATGACACTGTAGCTCACCTTGTTAAGACATGTACATGTATAGTATGTGCCACAGCAATGACAAACATCTAGGTAATGACCTGATAACAAAGGTACATATAAAGTATTGTAACGTTCTGTAAAGAAATACTGACTGTAGCCTGTAACAAATGTATAGGTAAAGTATTGTAAAGGTGGGTGACAGTCAGATGCTAAACTAGAAAAGAAATCTTTGAGTCCCAGAGTGGGTCTGACTGATCCCAAAAATATTTGTTCTCACAGCACAGTGATAACAAAGGCACCACAAAACACACTCGTTCCTGTCCCAAGGTGAAAACAAAGGTACCCAAGAAGTTTCATGAAGATCAGTTCATAAATACGAGCTGAATAGAAGTTGTGACAAAAAACTGATTGGACCTAATTTCGGTACAAAATGGCCACTGGCAGCCATTTTGAATTTTGGACCGCACCCAGAAACACTCGTTCTTGTCCCAAGGTGATAACAAAGGTACCCAAGATGTTTTGTGAAGATCGGTTCATAAATACAGCCTCTAGCCCGAGCCGTATTGACATGTGCACTTACAGTGTATAAGTAGCACTGAATAAATCAAAGTTCATCTAATTTGCATAAGTTCTGCATGAGAAAAAAACCTGTACTATATTTGATGTATTCCATGTTACTAAACATTCATACAAAAATTTATTCAAATCAGAACTTTCATACAGAAGTTCTGTACAAAAGATTGATTGCACTAATTTTGGTACAAAATGGCTGTTGGTGGCCATCTTGAATTTCGAAACACTCGTTCTCGTCCCAAGGTGATAACAAAGGTACCCAAGACGTTTTGTGAAGATCAGTTCATAAATACAGACTGTAGCCCGAGCCGTATGGACATGTGTACTTACTGTGTGTAAGCTGCACAGAAAAAATCAATGTTCATCTAATTTGCATAATTTACGCACGAGAAAAAAAACAGTATTATATGTGATGTACCCCATGGTACTAAACATTCACACAAAAATTATTCAAATCAGCGCTTTCATATGGAAGTTCTGTGCAAAAATCTGATTGCACCTAATTTTGAACAAAATGGCTGCCATCGGCATCTTGAATTTCGGACCGGACCCCAAAACACTCGTTCTCATCCCACGTTGATACCAAAGGTACCCAAGAAGTTTCGTAAAGATCGGTTCATAAATACGGCCTCTAGCCCGAGCCGTATTGTCATTTGCACTTACAGTGCTGAAAGTAACACCAAAAAACATCAAAGTCCATCTAATTTGCATAATTTATGCACGAAAAAAAACCCTGTATTACATTCATACAAAAAATTATTCAAATCAGCGCTTTCATATAGCAGTTCTGCGCAAAAATCTGATTGCACCTAATTTAGTACAAAATGGCTGCCAGAGGCCAACTTGAATTTTGGATCGGACCCAAAAACACTCGTTTTTGTCCAACGGTCATAACAAAGGTACCCAAGAAGTTTAAAGATCGGTTCATAAATACGGCCTCTAGCCCGATCCGTATTGAAATGTTGACGGACAGATGGACGACTGGCCATGGCATAAGCTCAAATTTGGCTTCGCCAAAGTTGAGCTAAAAAATGATCAGTTCAAATCTATCACAAAAAAAATTATTTTCCGAATACTTGAGAAATTTTTTTTAAAAAAGTGTTGACCAAGAGTGAAATGACCAAAAGGGAATTGACCAAAAAGGAAATGATCAAGAGTGAATTGACCAAAAGGGAATTGACCAAAAAGGAAGGAATCGCTTAAATTGGTTAGCCCTGTCACATTCACAGAGTCATTATGAGACAAACACTAAAGTTTCAACAAAAAAGAGCATAACTCCAATAGAAATACACAAAACTGAGTAGATATTATATCAGGGTGAGATCTTTACACACTGTATGTGTGTACCAAGTTTTCTCAAAATCTGATTACACTTGTTGCAAGTTATTGCAAATTTTCAATAACAGTAGGAATAACTCCTACAAAACGTAATGAAAGGAGAATATATAATCAGAGTGAGATCATTCTATAAGATATACTTATACCTAGTTTTATAAGAATCTGATAATATTTGTTCAAATTATCACGTTTACAAAATGTGTGGATGGATATAATGACAGGTGGATGCACAGACATATGGATGGGACAAATTTCATTTTTCCACCCAAAACTATGTTTGGGTGGGAGATAATTGGCCATGGATGTTTTCTAATCAACATTTAATTATTATTTTTTAGCTTTTACCTCACACAATTAGAAAATGATACTTGGCCCGAAAATTCTGGAATAACTGAAACATTTCATTTATTGCCTGAAAACCATAGCTTATGATCTATGAATCAAACAAGTTCAATGAGATCTTTACAACAAAAGATCATAAGCTTGGTTTTTGAGGCAAAAATTGAAAAAAACAAGTGCCAGGCAAAGCGAAGGCCACTGCCCCCAACACAAAAAAAACATACCAAATTTGGTTTTGGTTTGATGACACATATTGAAACCAGAAAAACTGAATTTTCTGAGTCGAAAAAGGCCCATAACTCTAGAAAAATGATGGGACAGACCCCGTTACTTGTGGATATTCTTTTGCAATGGGGGTCCATGAGCATACCAAGAATAAATCAAATTCAGTATGCAGTGAATGCAATACAGAAGTCAATACAAAAATGTTAAGTCAAAGGAGTGAAAAAGGTCCATAACTGTAGGAGATATCATTGGACGGTACCCATTCCTTGTGCATATCTGTTCCCCCATGTGGATCTATCAGCATACCAAAGGAGATCCAAATCCGACTGTTGGCTTTGAAATTACAATCCAAAATGTTTGACATATGGATGGACAGACAACAATCTTCACGAGATACCCCAGAATCCTCCTTTGGAGGTTGGGGGGTAATCCATTCATTTTAGTTCTACTACCACTGAATTAAATCATAAGTTTAACATCATAATATTAGCTATAAACAGAATTCTGTATATTGAAATGTATCCTTTACACAGGCCTGGCAAGCATACTGCATGCCAAAAACTTTTATCGGAGAGCAATATTTAGCTTGCCAATCAAGTGTGAATTGTCATGGATATTGCTTAAACTGCTTTATACCATGATTACCTATTCTACTATATATGAAAAGCCTATGACATAAATTTTAGCTTTATACACTAACTGTGGTGAACACACCAGCAATGGGATTTCAGTAGTTAAAATTTACACTTACAGTGAAGCTACATCCAAGTTGACATTTGGTGACGTCGATCTGAATGCGAACTTGTCTAAATTTATCGCATATCGCCTCGCGAAGAGTGAAATGAAAGAGGCAATTATTTATTACGTTTTTAAATGAGTTTACCACATAAAACTCCAAAAATTAACAAACATGCATTGTCTTATGTTAATAAAGCATCCATAACTCAAAACAGTATGTTATTATGTTATTAAAATGAAAAAGACCCTGTTTCTTTTTCTATTTCGTTTTGGTGATAAAATTGACAATGGAAGTACCACCCACCGATGCTCATGTAAACAAAAACAAATTCGCACATACGTACAGCTGCTGCTCAGTAAAATCGAGAAAAAATAATAGCGACTCTTAATAATCTGAGGGTCATGGTATAAATAAAATATACCCAAAGTAGCTTGGTGTACCAAATGTTCATCACTCGTGGTGAACATTTGGTACACCAAGCTACTATGGGTATATTCTAAATTAAAAAAACAGTCACAGAATGACAGAAGCAGACCTAAACAGATGTGGAGTTGAATTTAAAAGTTATAACACTTGAGGAGTGTGACACCATTGCAGATAATGGAATCCAATTTGAGGACAAAGTTTGGCAGTCCATGTGTGTGTCTCCTGCAAACTGATTACCAATTGTAACTCAGAAATTTTTTGTGCAAGTGCCATCTGGGAGTTGTGTTAGGTAAAGGATAAATTTTCTAATACCTCAAATTATTTTTGAAGTGGACATACTCCTTGTTAAGGACAGAGTTAAAACAAAGTTTCCATCAGTTATATACAGAGCCTGTGGGATTGATGTGATAATACTTTCAAAAAAGGACTAAATATAACAAAGCAATACTGACCTCCACTCGGGTTCTTCCTTTTCCTTCCAATTTGGAAGCAATCTGAAAATATTCAAAACCAAAAATATAGAAAACATGTATTACAGAAATTTAACCCTAAAGTCCCCATATAGCCACAAACTACCTCATTTTATATGGCTCTGGAAAAGCATTTATCATGACAGTGTTTTTAAATCATTGTTGACTGCTTGTACAGACAGCCAATAATAATGTAGAAACACTGATAACACTTTACCCAACATAATGGCTGGAGCTGGTCGGTTTAACTGAAACTCCTTTTTTTTTGTGGAAACCGAAACCGAATCGAAAAAAGAGATTAAAAACCGTATATTCACATTTAGCATGCTATAGATTTTGTATAATCAACAAAATATCAGCAAAAACGTATGGTAGCATATGAATAAGATACGACGATAGAAATGCCAAATGCCAATTATGCAATAAGTCAGTCGTTGCTCAGTGCGCAAATACCTCCAACCTGCGTCGCCACATACAGAATCATCACGCCGATGAGTACAACACTGTTATTGAAAAAGAGTATCAATTCGCTCAAAGCTCAGTTGATGTTGGGCAACCCCTTTTTACAGGAAAGGGGTTAAATTAATATCAATAAAATGTTAGCTGCACATACCTGTCATACAAAGTGTCAATCGGAAATTTGAACAGAATGAAAGTAAAAATCCAAAATACACTTATACGTGCAAAATGCACGTGGCTGGGTGGTTTTTTAAAGTAAAGGGAATTCTCAGAATTCAGTGACTCTCTGACAATGATAATTCAATGCAAACTGAAAGGAAGAATTGACAGGGAAATCAGGTCAGGTGACGATCTTGTCGGTAATTTGCATAACCTTTTCAGTGCTTTGTAAATGAATGATTCTGGGATTTAGAGTTTGCTCCTTTCGGGTACAAATGTCAACTTGTCAAGTTAGTTAGATCGTGAAATGGGTACCTGTTTTACAGAAAGTAAATGGCGTATTCTGAAGTTCGCAACTTCTCCTTGAAATTGGGCAGTTGCTTCCTCAAATTCTGACCCGTTTCACTTATTTTCATGTTGGGCAACACTTCAATGCTGTGAATGGAAATGAAAAACAAATCTGACAGGATGGTGGAATCATAAAGTTTCCATCTCAAACGGCATCTTTGTGACTAAATGTTTGAGCACACCCCCTCCCCCTCGACACACATTCCCGTCTCCCGTATCTATGACCTTGGGCTTGAATGACTCTTTATAAAGGCGTATGCAGATTGCAGATATAATTTTTTGTTCATTCTGTTTTAGTGCGGTCACGTGAAAAGGATTACATAACCAATTACTGTTTCGCGAGAAAAATCCTTCAGAGACTGTCCCTGATTAGCAATTATATTATTCAGTCAGAAAATTTCTAAAACCTACAATTAATAAAATATTCAGATAGAAATGCCATATCCTTTCATTTCCAGAACTCTGTACTGAGATTTAATGAGATTTAATATAGGAATTGAAAAAATAGGTTCGTTAATTCGTGAGATTTTCAATTTGTTTTTATATTAAAATAAATTTTTCGCTGATATATGATTTGGATTCCCCCCCACCCTCCCCCCAACCCCGTATAACTATGGTCGGATTGTCTCCATCGAAATGATCTTGCCTTCGTTCATTCTCATAACGGTTCATCTGTATTTTTTAAAAGAAACTAGAACTATCACTGAAGGTGATTAATATCCCCGCTTTGGGTTTTTAGAGGAATGCACTTCTGATCATGTAGGCGAAGGCCATAAGGAAATGTATACATAAAGATCATTTTTTGTTGTTGAAATTTGTATTTGCATGTGGCCTTCCACAGAACAGCACTGAATACTTAAAGAGGCCACACATATATGGTTTACATTTGGAAAAACACATTTACAATGTGCAACATGTATATTACATGTGATGCTAATGTTTTCAAAAAGAACCCAACCATTTTTGTAATGACATGAATGCAAGAGAGCAAGATATGAAAAAGCAAGTTTGAAAATAAAATTCTTTGATTCTTTAGATAATTGATAGAAAAATGTTATTAAATATAATTTCATGATTTCTAAGTAAACAATTTTTAGTGAGAAAGATGAGCTTTGATAATGACACAAAACCATAACTAGAACTATCACTGATGGTGATTAATACCCCCGCTTTGAGTTTTTAGAGGAATGCACTTCTGATCATGTAGGCGAAGGCCATAAGGAAATGTATACATAAAGATCATTTTTTGTTGTTGAAATTTGTATTTGCATGTGGCCTTCCACAGAACAGCACTGAATACTTAAAGAGCCCACACATATATGGTTTACATTTGGAAAAACACATTTACAATGTGCAACATGTATTCAAAATCGGTTCATTAATGTAGGAGGAGTTGCACACACAAGAATCCCATTTGAAAACCCATAATAAATCCAAGTTAAAGGGAGATAACCTGGTTAAAATTGTCGCAGATCAAAAATTTGGGAATATGCGTATGTTCACTTAGTTGTGATAATGTTTGAAAGGTTTCGTCAAAATTGATTGATAAATGTAGGAGGAGTTGCACGCACAAGAATTTCATGTAGAAACCCATAATAAATCTAAGTTAAAGGGAGATAACCTAGTTAAAATTGCCACAGCTCAAAAATTTTGGAATATGCGCATGTTCACTTAGTAGTGATGATGTCTGTAAACTTTCGTCCAAATTGATTGATAAATGTAGGAGGAGTTGCGCACACAAGAATTTCATGCAGAAACCCATATTAAATCAAAGTTCAAGAGAGATAACCTGGTTAAAATTGTCGCAGATCAAAAAGTTTGGAATATGCACATGTTCACTGATGTTTGAAAGGTTTCATCAAAATCGGTTCATTAATGTAGGAGTTGCGCACACAAGAATTTGTTCGAACGGAAAGACAGAAAAAATCTAAGTCAAAGGGAGATAACCTGGTTAAAATTGTCGCAGATCAAAAATCTTGGAATATGCGCATGTTCACTTAGTAGTGATGATGTCTGAAAAGTTTTGTCCAAATTGATTGATAAATGTAGGAGGAGTTGCACGCAAAAGAATTTCATGTAGAAACCCATAATAAATCTAAGTTAAAGGGAGATAACCTAGTTAAAATTGCCACAGCTCAAAAATTTTGGAATATGCGCATGTTCACTTAGTAGTGATGATGTCTGTAAACTTTCGTCCAAATTGATTGATAAATGTAGGAGGAGTTGCGCACACAAGAATTTCATGCAGAAACCCATATTAAATCAAAGTTCAAGAGAGATAACCTGGTTAAAATTGTCGCAGATTAAAAAGTTTGGAATATGCACATGTTCACTTAGTAGAGATGATGTTTGAAAGGTTTCATCAAAATCGGCTCATTAATGTAGGAGGAGTTGCGCACACAAGAATTTGTTCGGATGGAAAGACACAATAAATCTAAGTCAAAGGGAGATAACCTAGTTAAAATTGTCGCAGATCAAAAATCTTGGAATATGCGCATGTTCACTTAGTAGTGATGATGTCTGAAAAATTTTGTCCAAATTGATTGATAAATGTAGGAGGAGTTGCGCACACAAGAATTTCATGTCCGGAAAGATGTACGGATGTACGGATGGACGTACAGATGTACGGACGTACAGGGCGATTCCTATATAGCCCCCACTTCTTCGAAGCGGGAGTATAATAAGTAAATCACCCAGAAAAGGTTAAAATATAATTTGAGGGGCTGATGGAGAAAAGTGCTATCTCAATTCACTAGCAGTATGGAGTTGGTTGGCATCTTTCTGCAATAGACCCTCAAATTATTATGTACAGTAAAACACTATTAATGGGCAAACACTCCTTAAAATAAAATTTTTCTTGGAGTTTGGATCATGAAGTTTCAATGGTAACCCCTGAAAGTAATCATCTAAAATAAAAAAAAAATCCTTACATTATTTATGAATGTTTCATTCTCTGCTTTTCTGGAACTACAGAACCAAATCTCTATTGGATAATTCAGGTAAAGCAACTGCAAGCTGAACATGTATATGGTCTGTACAGTGAACAGGGTTGTAGGAAAGAATGACTGTGTTTGATATGTCTCGATTGACATAAATATGGTCCAAACTATTTCCAAATCTGTGAGTATATGATTTCACATGCTGTCTTAAGCCATGATATTGCATAAGTCTCTTCAATTCTTTCACAGGTTTTGTCTCTACTAAAGTGTTAATATTGAAATCTCCAACAAGAAAAGTGGGAACATTGAGAACAGGAAGGTAGGATAGTAGGATGTCCAAATTGTGCAGAAACACAGTGAATTTAGTAGATGGTCTATTGTAGATGACAATAACATGAATTCTATCTCAGATATAACCTGGTTAAAATTGTCGCAGATCAAAAATTTTGGAATATGCGCATGTTCACTTAGTAGTGATGATGTTTGAAAGGTTTCTTCAAAATCGGTTCTTTAATGTAGGAGGAGTTGCGCACACATGAATTTGTCCGGACGGAAAGACGTATGGACGGACGGATGGACGGACGGATGGACGGACGTACGTACAGACAGATGGACGTACAGACGGACAGACATACAGGGCGATTCCTATATAGCCCCCACTTCTTCGAAGCGGGGGTATAATTATGGAATAGAACGAGTATTTCAGTGAATAAAACATGTTCTGGGTGTACGGTGTTTTTAAAACAACAATGTGACAGTCTTGGCGATACAACCTGGCGTTTCGCTGCGGCAATAGTTTATCCGACACAGGATTATGGATTCTATACTGTGCCGAGTGCCCGAACATTTCAAAGTTAAAACCTGATGATTTAATTTTTATTGTTTCATGACCTTTTTACCGAAATAGTTTAAATGAACTAAAATGAGAATGTATTATTCATTAAAAAAATTAATCGTCCAATATGCGGGAAAAAGCATGAAAACCGCTAGCAAGCTTTCTGTTAACTATTCACCTGACGTAACTGCCGAAACAGACCCACCTTAAATACAAAATTCTCCATTCAAACTTTATATATTTTCAATTTTTTTTCAAAAACACAGCTTATGACCCTCATTGTAATGAGCTCATTGGGCTCATTCCAATGAGGGGGTCATAAGCTATGTGTTTGACCCAAAATATGAAAATTTAGACATTCAAGAATTTATCTTGCGGCAAGTGTGGTTTGCTATCCCCACTGGGTGGACACTAATGCCAGAAAGCTCCTTAGCGGTTGGTATCCTCTTTCTTAAAAATATATAAATTTTATAGTAAATTTCCTTTCTTATTATACCTACCGCAATTGTTTACTACAGGCTTGCTCTACAGTGGAAGACCCTAACTCGGATAAAATTCTCTCTATTTTAATCTTTCCCAAGAGATGTGGGAAAGAAAAGTGGTGTAAAAAACACCACGAAAAAATAAGCCAAAACTGGGCCGAGCGCCATCGGCACACACCCAGTATGGGATGCTCTTCCCTTAGTACAAATCCACGACTTCCGTTAACCAATGCGCAGTGCATCATCAATTCATCATTCTTTTGAGTCCGCCAACATAGGAGTTATGTAATCAGTGGGGAGAAAGGATTCTTACCCGAATAAGAATACGGGAGGGCTTCCATGTAAACAATTGTGGTAGGTATAATAAGAAAGGAAATTTACTATAAAATTTATATTTCTTATCAACCTACCTTACAATTGTTTACTACAGGCTGAATAGACAATAGGATGGAGGGAATCACATGACCAACCCACACATAACTCAATTGCACTGGAACCGTGGACAGAGGAAGAGATCCCTAGGCCTATCAAACCATAGCATCACAAACATTAGTAAAAGACAATGAAAGATGAGGCGTATGGTGAAGTGCGATGCACAGACAGAAAAGCTGAATGGCTGGGATAGACAACTGCCTGAGCCGAAGAAAGAGGGCCCATAGGACAAAGGTCCTCTGTCGGCTCCTGCAATTGTCGCAGATAAAAGGAGAAGGTAGCATTTCGCCAGTAGGCTGCCAGTATAACATCCGACAACATGACAGAGTTAGTAAAAGAGGAAGACAATGCACGCACCTCGTGGCAGAAAAAACGATTGGTAATACAATCACCAGTAGCTAGACGAGTGGAAGCTGCATGAATAGCAAGACAGATCCATCGAGAAATGGATGCAGGAGAGATCTGGCATGTGAGAAAACGCATATCCATCCAGGATAAAGGCTTGTTGGCCCCCCTCCCCCCCCCCCCCCCCAAGCAGAGCAGTGCCCAAGAAAGTGTCCATCTTGGAGTAAACTGCAAAGTTCTAGGCCTTTTCAAGGAAAAGAGCCGAACAAGCTTGGAGAGGCAAGGATGAGTGTCGAAGCAATGCGGTACCATATAAGAAAAAGGTCTCCAAAGCATAGACTTGTACACATTGCTGGAGACCCCCAGAAACAAACATATACCAGAAACTCTGCAAGCGGTGTGATCGAAGGAATGACAGAAGCAACAGAGTGATCACACACCATCGACAGAAGAACCTTCTACTTAGCCACAGAGGCTAAACCAGTGGAGTGAGTGCCGCCTTGAAGAAGAAAAGCAACTCCACTGCTTGTCTCTAAAAACCACTACAGAGGAGACAGGACCCGAAAAAGACATGCGTGAAGGCACAATGTAGTTGGGTCAACTTGAAACCTCCTCGGGCAACTTTGGCAAAGAAAGTTGCGACGTAGAGGGAGACATGCCGGAACCGCCGCTAACACAGAGCGGAGCAGATTGATTCACACCCACCGAGGCAACAGGGGTGTGATCGAAAGGATTCGATGACTGCAGGTTCATATCTGGGCTAGAACCTGAGGCGGAATCAGAACCGGCAGGAAGGCGTAGCCGACAAGACCGTCCCAAAGGAGGCCCAGAGCATCCACGGCGAAAGCCAGAGCATCTGGACATGGGGACATGAAAGTGTCCACCTGATGGTTCCAACGAGTTGCAAAGAGATCGATGGAACACCGCCATGTGGAGCATCCACTCGGTGGAAAAGAACCTGCCCCGTCGGGACAGGGAGTCGGCTAGGACGTTCAAACGACCGGAAATGTGACGAACAACCACCCCGTCGTTGACATCCTGACCGAGCAGTAGAAGATCCCAAGCCAATTCGTACATTGGAACCGAGTGCATGACGCCCTGGTTCCGAATGAAGCAACCGAATTGTCGAACAACAGAAGGACCTGACGATTCGACAGGTGAGGGATCTACTGCCTGAAAATCAGAAGAAGAGCAAGACGCTCCTTCTGGTTGATGTGTAGAGATGCCCGATCCTGGTCCCACATCCCGTGAAGCGAAAGACCTAGAGGATCCAACGTCGCACCCCATCCGAGATTGCTGGCATCTGCCGTCAGAATGCAATCGGACGTGGCTAAGTCTAACGGGACACCCTGCGTGATCCACTGAACATTCGTCCAGTGGAGAAGGTGAGAATGAAGAGATTCTGGTAAATGACGCATCAGATCCAGAGAATTGATATTCGGCCTCCAACGACTGAGCAGAAAGTGTTGGAGAGGTCTGACATGCAGCCGACCTAGAGGAATGAGATCCGTCACCGAACCGCCGAGACCGAGCAGCCGGAGAATACCCCGTGCTGTCGCGGATGTGGACTGGGACAGAGTCAGAGCAAAAGCTGAGAGAATCACAGCCCTGGCCTGGGGAACTGTCACCGTATTAAACTGAGTGCGGAAGGCCATCCCCAGTTGACAAAACGATGGAGAAGGGACCAGATCCGACTTCTCCTCGTTGACTCTGAATCCTAGCGACATGAGCAAGCTCAACAGAGTGTCGACATCCAACTCCAGTAAGGCAGCATTGGAATGCCTCTGGAGGATATCATCTAGATATGCCAAAGTAGTCACCCTGGACTGTGTGCGATGGAAGGCTATCACATGCGACATCAGTCGGGTGAAGGTCCAAGGAGCCAGGTTGAGGCTGAAAGGCATGGCCTTCAACTGGTAAACTCGCCCCAGAAAAGCGAACCTGAGATACTTCCGTGACACCCGATGAATTGGAACGTGAAAGTAAGCGTCTCGTAGGTCGATGCTGGAAGCAAAATCTCCCTGGTGAATGGAACGGCGGACCGACCTGAAAGTCTCCATGCTGAACTTGGGAGCAATGATAGACTGGTTCAGGATACTCAGATCGATAACCGGTCAGAGTTGGCCGTCCTTCTTCGGCACCAAGAACAGGCGGGAATAAAACCCCACTGACTGAATGTTCTTTACCCTCGAGTGCCCTCTTGGCCAGGAGATTGTCTATCTCCATGGACAAAAGCTCCGAACGTAAAACGTCTGAAGGAACTGTGGTTGGAGGAGGCACTCTGCACAGAGTGGGGTGCCTTCGGAAGGATATTTGCAGCCTGGATCGAACAACACCTAACACCCAAGGATTGGATTTGATGGTGGCCCAACGGTCCGCAAACTCTGCTATCCTTCCTCCAACCTGGGATGAATCGAGATGAGGACCTTCAGTTTGAGCCCTGACGAGGCCCACAAGAGGAGAAACCACCTCCTCTACTGAATGAAGAATCCTGAGACTTCCCTCTAGCCTGACGACGCTTACCCTTACCCCGTGAGTAAGAAGTAGAAGCAGTGGCAGAAGGATCAGCCCTTTGCTTCGCAGAGGAAGCAGAAGGGCACTTGTTAGGCTTTGAATGGTCCCTGCCTCCCCTAGAAGGCTGATCAAGCTGGCGAAGCAGCAGCTGATCTTTGGAATGACGTAGGACGTCATCCCGGACCGCCGACATGGAACCCATGGAACAGTAGCGAACCACCAAAGAACCAGATCGAAGAGCAGTGCGCTGGCCCCAGGAAGGGATCGGCCTGTGTCCAGAACAGAGTCCCTTTGAACTAGTTCCTAAATAGCCGTGTCACAGACATGCGTGTGAGTAAGATGCATGAGCGCCTTGGACAGCACACGCAAAGGAGCCTGTAGATCATCAAACCTATCTGGAGGCAGACAGGCAGCTAAGGCAGAGACGACGTGATCGGAGAGAGAAAGCATACCCAGCATTCCTCTCGATAAGCCCAAAATGGACTCCAGAGTCGTCATAGGAATGTCGGCAGACTTGGGAATGGAAAGATTTTGACCATTGGATCTGAAGAAGTAGATTTTCAAAGATTATTCCTCATATTGGACTAAGTTGAAGAGCTTAGATGTTAACCCAAGGACTTGATTTTTACAACCATGTATACCATGTATCAAAAGATTCTGATTGGGGTTTCGTGAGGAGAAGATTTTTAAAGAATATCCCTCATATTGCACCAAGTTAAAATTTGGGATCCCATAAGGAGCCCAAATATTAATCTACAGACTTGATTTGAACAATCCTGAATCTGGTCCAAGTAAGGAAGCTGTATATTAAACCTCAAAAGACTCTCACTGTTGGATCTGAAGAAGATTATTAAAGATTATTCCCCAAATTGCACTAAGTTAAAATTTGGGGCTCTCATAGAGACCCTAATTATTAACCAATGGGCTTGTTTTGAACAGATATCAATCAGACAATGAAAGGATTCTGTATACCATATATTAAAATGAAAGTGTCAATGACACTGTAGCTTAACTTGTGTGTTATGTTTGATGAAAAGGATAATGTTCAATGTTTATGAAAGGATTATGAAATAAGACAAGAATTGTGATAATTGGGAATATGTACATTTCTGTTCCCTGTATGCTATGTTTTTGATAAAAAAAATATGAGGTGTACACTATACTAAAGAGCTGAGGGCTGGGTTAATATGACCTCACAGTTAATGTATGTGGCCTTCACTGTTAAAGTATATCAACAAAAGTTACCAAGTTACAGTAAAATTATTCCAAAACGAGTCATCCTATCAAGTTACATTGAAATCCCTTCATAAATATGGCCTGTAGACTGCGCTAAAGGTTTTTGGACTTTGGGCCCCTGCAGCCGTCAGTTTCCCAATTGCGACCAAAGGGGACGTTCTCATCTAGACATTATATGAAGTCAACCTACCAAGTTACAATGAAATCCCTTCATAAATATGACCTGTAGACTGTGCTAATGGTTTTTGGTTTTTGGGCTTTGGGCTCTGGCAGCCATCATGATTGAATGATCGCAACCAAAAGGGGACATTCTCATCTGGGCATCATCTGGAGTGTTCCTACAAAGTTACAATGAAATCCCTTCATAAATATGACCTGTAGACTGTGCTCAGGTTTTTGTGCTTCGGGCCCCTGAAGACGTCACAGTTGACCAATCACGACCAAAAGGGGATGTCATCATCTAGGCATTATATGGAGTCAAACTAACAGGTTACAATGAAATCCTTCCATAAATATGACCTATAGACTATGCTGAAGGTTTTGGGGTTTTGGGGTTTTGGGCTCGGGCAGTCGTCAAGGCTGAATGATCGCGACCAAAAGGGGACGTTCTCATCTAGACATTATTTGGAGTCATCCTACCAAGGTACAATGAAATCCCTTCATAAATATCACCTGTAGACTGTGCTAAAGGTTTTCGGGCTTCAGGCCCCTGTAGCCGTCACAGTTGCCTAATGGTGTCCAAAAGGGGCTGTTCTCATCTAGACATTATATAAAGTCAACCTACCAAGTTACAATGAAATCCCTTCATAAATATGACCTGAAGACTGTGCTAAAGGGTTGTCAGGCTTTGGGCTTGGGCAGCCATAATGGTTGAATGATTGCAACCAAAAGGGGACATTCTCATCTGGGGCATCATCTGGAGTGATCCTATGAGGTTACAATGAAATCCCTTCATAAATATGACCTGTAGACTGTCCTCAAGATTTTCGGGCTTCGAACACCTGTAGCCATCACAGTTGACCAATCACAACCAAAAGGGGATGTCATCATCTAGGCATTATATGGAGTCAAACTAACAGGTTACAATGAAATCCTTCCATAAATATGACCGACAGACAATGTTAAAGGTTTTGTGGTTTGGGGCTCGGGCAGCCATCAAGGCTGAATGATCGCAACCAAAAGGGGACGTTCTCATCTAGACATTATTTGGAGTCATCCTACCAAGGTACAATGAAATCCCTTCATAAATATCACCTCTAGACTGTTCTAAAGATTTTCGGGCTTCGGGCCCCTGTAGCTGTCACAGTTGCCCTATCGTGTCCAAAAGGGGACGTTCTCATCTAGACATTATATGAAGACAAATCTACCAAGTTACAATGAAATCCCTTAATAAATATGACCTTAGACTGCGCTAAAGGTATTTGGGCTTCGGCAGCCATCATGGTTGAATGATCGCAACCAAAAGGGGACATTTGCATCTGGGTATCATCTGGTGTGATCCTACGAAGTAACAATGAAATCCCTTCATAAATATGACCTGTAGACTGTGCTCAAGATGTTCGGGCTTCGGATACCTGTAGCCATCACAGTTGACGAATCACGACCAAAAGGGGATGTCATCATCTAGGCATTATATGGAGTCAACCTAACAGGTTACAATGAAATCCTTCCATAAATATGACCTGAAGACTGTGCTAAAGGTTTTCAGGCTTTGGGCTCGGGCAGCCATCATGGTTGAATGATCGCAACCAAAAGGCGACATTCTCATCTGAGCATCATCTGGAGTGATCCTACAAGGTTACAATAAAATCCCTTCATAAATATGATCTGTAGACTGTCCTCAAGATTTTCGGGCTTCGGGCACCTGTATCCATCACAGTTGACCAATCATGACCAAAAGGGGATGTCATCATCTAGGCATTATATGGAGTTAAACTAACAGGTTACAATGAAATCTTTCCATAAATATGACCTATAGACTGTGCTAAAGGTTTGGGGGTTTTGGGCTCGGGCAAAAGGGGACGTTCTCATCTAGATATTATTTGGAGTCATCCTACCAAGGTACAATGAAATCCCTTCATAAATCTCACCTGTTGACTGTTTTAAAGGTTTTCGGGCTTCGGGCCCCTGCAGCTGTCACAGTTGCCCTATCGTGTCCAAAAGGGGACGTTCTCATCTAGACATTATATGAAGTCAAACCTACCAAGTTACAATGAAATCCCTTAATAAATATGACCTGTAGACTGTGCTAAAGGTATTTGGGCTTTGGGTTCAGGTAGCCATCATGGTTGAATGATCGCAACCAAAAGGGGACATTCTCATCTGGGTATCATTTGGAGTGATCCTACGAAGTTACAATGAAATCCCTTCATAAATATGACCTGTAGACTGTGCTCAAGATTTTCGGGCTTCGGGCACCTGTAGCCATCACAGTTGACCAATCACAACCAAAAGGGGATGTCATCATCTAGGCATCATATAGAGTCAACCTAACAGGTTACAATGAAATCCTTCCATAAATACTACCTATAGACTACGCTAAAGGTCTTTGGGCTCGGGCAGCCATAAAGGCTGAATGATCGCAATCAAAAGGGGATATTCTCATCTAGACATTATTTGGAGTCATCCTACCAAGCTACAATGATTATGACCTGTAGACTGTTCTAAAGGTTTTCGGGCTTTGGGCCCCTGTAGCTGTCACAGTTGCCCAATCGTGTCCAAAAGGGGACATTCTCATCTAGACATTATATGAAGTCAACCTACCAAGTTACAATGAAATCCCTTCATAAATATGACCTGTAAACTGTGCTAAACGTTTTCAGGCTTCGGGCTCAGGCAGCCATCATGGTTGAATGATCACAACCAAAGGAGACAATCTCATCTGGGCATCATCTGGAGTGATCCTACAAAGTTACAATGAAATCCCTTCATAAATATGACCTGTAGACTGTGCTCAAGGTTTTCGGGCTTCGGGCACCTGGAGCCATTAGAGTTGACCAATCACGACCAAAGAGGGATATCATCATCTTGGCATTATATGGAGTTAACCTAACAGGTTACAATGAAATCCTTCCATAAATATGACCTTTTGCCGCTGCTAAAGGTTTTTGTGCTCAGGCACCCATCAAGGCTGAATGATCGAGATCAAAATGGGACATTCTCATCTAGACATTATTTGGAGTCATCCTACCAAGTTACAATGAAATCCCTTCATAAATATGACCTGTTGACTGTGCTAAAGGTTTTTGGGCTTCGGGCCACCGTAGCCGTCACAGTTGCCCAATCACATCCAAAAGAGGACTTTCTCATCTAGACATTATATGAAGTCAACCCACCAAGTTACAATGAAATTCCTCAATAAATATGACCTTAGACTGTGTTAAAGGTTTTCGGGTTTTGGGCTCGGGCAGTCGTCATGGTTGGCAGATCACGCCCAAACGGGGAAATTCTCATCTAGACATCATAAGGAGTCATCCTACTAAGTTACAATGAAATCCCTCCATATTAAACA
Source organism: Pictodentalium vernedei (assembly GCA_031216915.1). NCBI lineage: Eukaryota > Metazoa > Mollusca > Scaphopoda > Dentaliida > Dentaliidae > Pictodentalium > Pictodentalium vernedei. The sequence goes on along the minus strand of CM062292.1, from coordinate 188,325,667 downwards.
TGACCTGCAGACTGTGCAAAAGTTTTTGGGTTTCGGGCTTGGGCAGCCAGCACGGTTGACAGATCATGCCCAAAAGGGGATGTTCTCATCTAGGCATTGTACAGAGGCATCCTACCAAGTTACAATGAAATCCCTTCATAAATACGACCTGTAGACTGTGTGAATGGTTTTCGGGTTTTGGGCTCGGGCAGCCATACCTGTTGACCGATCGCGACCAAAAGGGGGCGTTCTCATCTAGACATGACCCCAAACCTGCATATGAAATTTTGTGATGATCAGACAAGAACTGCGGGGTGTAGCCCATGCTAAAGGAAAATGTGATGTGAACAGACTTACAGACTAACAGACTTCCGCACGCATGATGGCAATAGCTTATCTTGACTTTTTCAAGTTCAACTAAAAAGATTCTGATTAGTGGTTCAGTAGAAAAGTTTTAAAGATTATTCCTCACACAGGACTCCAATTGGGAACCAAAATATTAATCCAGGGACTTGGTTTGAACAAACCTGAATCTCACTCCCTTAAGGATGGTGTATACCATATATAAAAAGATTCTGATTGAGGGTTCATGAGAAGATTTTTTAAGAATATTCCTCATTTTGAACAAAGTTTAAATTCAATCTCCAATAGGGAGCCCAAATATCTACAGAGGGACTTGGTTTGAAAAAACATAGATCAGACCTCTAAAAGGATGTTGCATACTGAATATCTAAAGATTTTGACCGGTGAATCTGAAGAAGATTTATAAAGATTATTCTTCACATTGCAATTAGTTAAAAGTCAAGCTGCCAAATAGAGCCCAAATATTAACCAGGTTTCTTGATTTGAACAACCAAACAAACTTGAATCTGACCTATGTAATGAGCTTGTATATCAAATATCACAAGATTCTGACTGGGGAATCTGAAAAAGAAAATATTTAAAGATTAGGCTCCCATAGAAAACCCAAATTTTAACAGAGGGACTTGCTTTGAACAAACCTGAATCCGACTCCTGTAAGGATGCTATATACCATATATCAAGATTCAGACTATTGGTTCTGGAGAAGAAGATTTTAAAAGATTATTCCTCATATTAGGCTAAGTTAAAATTCAGGCTCCAATAGGGAGACCAATTTTTAACCCAGGGACTTGATTTTTATATACTACTCAAAGTTTGCTAAGCACCAAGTATATCCAACTACCTGTTTTACGTTTTAGTTGAAATATCGTTATCAAAAGTGTATATATTTTTCATTTAATTATATCTTTATTGGTTTTATAAGTACAGAAATTAAGATTTTGTTTGTGTTTGACATTATTTTTTAGCTTTTGAATATGATAACCATGTAAAATGGATAAATGGATATTATTGGTAAAGGAGGAAATTTTTCAAATTGGCCAAAATGTTGACGGAGCGAACTGGTAAGGGTTCAATATCAATGAAGGAGACCCATTACTGTTAATTACAGCTTGACAATGCCTTCTCATGCTCCCAATCAGATTCCCGATGGTCCTTTGTGGAATGTTGTTCCATTCTTGGACGATCATGGCACCAAGCTCCTGGACACTTCTTGGCTTGACTGGACGGGCTGAAATTGCAAGCTGCAACTCATTCCAGACATATTCGATTGGGTTGAGGTCAGGGGATCTGGCTGGCCAGTCCATACGCTCAGTCTCCTCCCCATGTCGGTACTCCCGGACAGCATAGGCAACATGAGGACGGGCATTATCGTCCATCAGAATGAATCTATCACCCACTGCACCTGCATATAATCTGACGTGGGCATCCAGGATCTCATCAATATAGCTCTGTGCAGTCAATGCACCACGGTTAAGGACACAGAGCCCTGTACGTCCATCCCAGCTGATGCCGCCCCAGACCATTATTGACCCTCCACCATAACAGTCATGTTCAGCAATGTTGGCTTAATGGAATCGCTCTCCTGGACGTCTCCATATCCTAGAACGCCTCTCTGTGTAGTCTAGACAGTACCTTGACTTATCTGTAAAAAGGTCAGGTCGCCAATCTTCTTTGGTACATTCAACATGGTCCATGGCACATTCATATCGTGTCTGGCAGTGGTTCTGGGACAGCAGAATGCGAATGCATGGTCTTCTCGATCGAAGACCACCTTCATGCAACCTTGCCCGGATAGTCTGCATCGAAACATTTACCCCAGATGCATTCTGAAGGTCTATGCGAAGCTGGGTTGCTGTTGCAAAGTGGTTCCTACGGGCCTGAATGATCAAAAACCGGTCTTCAGCTGCAGATGCTGTCCTGACTCTGCCACTGCCATGCCATCTTACTGGTGTGTCATACTGCTGAGATCTTGCTCAGGCTATGGTGATCACCGTATGGTGTACACCAAGGGCTTCACCAACCAGACGATGCGTGGCTCCTTTTAAAAATTATTCCCCATACTGCACTAAGTTAACATTCAGGCTCCCAAAGAGAGCAAAGATGAAAATTTGTTCAAATCAAGCCCATTGGTTAATAACTAACACATGAAAGGATTCTGTGTACCATATATAAAAAGAATCTGACCAGTGGTTCGAGAGAAAAAGAGTTTTCAAGATTATTCCTCATATATGATTAAGTTAAACTTTGGGCTCCAATAGGGAGCCAAAGTATTACCACGGGGCATTGGTTTCAACAAACATAGATCTGACACCCCTAAGGATGCTGTGTACCAACTATCAAAAGATTTTGACTGGTGGATCTGATGAAGAAGATTTTTAAACATTAATACTCACACTGCACTGAGTTAAAATTTGTGTCCCCATAGGAAGCCAAAATATTAACTGTGGGACGACTTGATTTGAACAAATGTGAATCTGCCTCCTGTTGCAATGTTGTATACCAAATAATAAAAGATTCCGACTGGTGGTTCTGGAGAAGAATATTCTCAAAAGAATACTTTTCATATTGCACCAAGATAAAATTCTTGCTCGTGTATTAAGCCCAAATATGAACCAAAGGGATTAATTTTAAAACTGGTATCTGGATGCTGTATACCAAATATCAAAAGATTCTGATTAGTGGTTCCGGAGAAGATAATTTTTTTAATTTTTGCAAATATACTGGCTCAGCATTTTTTCAATTCCTCTTCAGTGCATTATGATATAACCGATGGGAATTTTGTTCTACCATTCCATTCTACTGATCCTAAAGATGCTTCATACTAAATAACAGATCTCTGTTCCAAGCGGCTTGGGAAATATGGGCGTTGAAAAATATTTCTATTTTTATCTCCTGGGGTTCCCACATGGATGCAGGATTCTTTTTTTTTTGGCATGAATCAAGGACTTATGACTCAGTAATACCATATACCAAATTTGGTTCACATTGGCTCATCAGTACAGAAAGTAGAAATTTGGGGTGGGGACAAAAATCTTGCCCTTCCCATTACAAAAGGAAATACTGCTCAACAAATTTCATTTGAAGAAATTTGATTCTACACCTAAAAAGGAAGCTCAGTGCCAAATATCAAGTCATTGTACCTACTGGTTCTTGAGAAGATTTTTTTCTAATTTTGGAGCATTTACCCCCACCCACTCCCTCACTATTATGCTGGGCAAGTTGATTTGAACAAAAACAAAATGTGATATCAGAACAATCACCTCAAATTTAACTAAAATTGGTCCAGCAGTTTTGGAGGAGACGTCGCAAACACCATCTTCATGGTCGACAGATGGATGACAAGATGACGGACAAAAGATGATGGACAACAGATGGTGAGTGATTACAATAGCTCATCTTGACTTTCAGTCAGGTGAGCTAAAAACAAATTAGTAAATTATTATAGCAAAGGTGTTGTTTTTTAATAATTGTTCTAGGAAAGAGCATACCTGAAGGATAACACAAGGTTCTTGTTTGAAAATTATAAATTAACCCCTGACCACTGATGTTGAAGTTCTGAGAAAAATTTGCAGATTGCAATTTTTTCTTTTGTGTGCATGGGATTAAAAATGTTTTTCAAATAACAGTTCCTAATATTTGTCAAGAAGAGTAAGAATGGTACTTGCCTTCAGGTCTTGGAGCATATGTCATTTCCACTTTATTTGATTCCATTCCCTGCTTGTTTTTAATACTAACACTGACCACTTTAGGCTCAGTGATCTCTTGATTTCTGTAAGGTGGAGGTTTGAAGGCTACACACAACTGCAAATTTCAAGAGTAATATTCAATGTCCAAATGATATAAAAAAAAAAAAAAAATTTGAAAATAAACTAGATTAAAGCCAAGGGTGGCATATGCCCCCATCTACAATACTATGGATAGCATTACAGAAATGAAACATTTATTACTAGGTGATGGATGACAGATGATGGACCTTTGACAGATTACAAACCCTTGGGGCATTATAATAACAAAAAAAACTTGGTCAGCACTCACGGCTGACAAACAGGACCGATGAATTAATACAAGCAGCCCAAAGAGACCTGAGAGCACTCACCTGACACTGATAACTATCAACCGAGGATCCTGATTTGAACAAACTTGCATCTGCTCCATTAAGAATACAAAATATCAACATATTCTGACTGGTGGATCTGAAAATTTTTTTTTTTTTTAAATATTCCTCATTGGGAGACCAAATATGAACTGCGGGACTTAAATTGGACAAACTTGAATCTCACCTCCCTAAAGATGCTGTATTCCAAATATCAAATGATTCTGACAACTGGCTCTGAAGAAATATATTTTTAAAAAATATTCCTCATGTTGAACTAAGTTATAATACGGGCTCCCACAGGAAGTCCAAATATAAACCATGTGAATTGGCTTTAACAAATTTGAATCTAACCTCCCTAACAATACAGTATAACAAATATCAAAAAAAATTCTTACTGGTGGATGTGAAGAAAAAGATTTTTAAAGAATATTCCTCATATTGAACTAAGTTACAATTCGGTCTTCCACTGAGACTTGGCTTGAACAAGTTGAATCACACCTCCCTAAGGATGCTTTATACCAAATATCAAAACATTCCGACTGCTGGATCTGAACAAGAAGATTTTTAAAAAAAATTCCTTATATAGAACTAAGTTATAATTTGGGCTCCCACAGGGAGCCCAAATATGAACCCAGAGACTTGGCTTGAAGAAACTGGAATCTCACCCCCCTTAAGGATGCTGCATACCAAATATCAGAAGGTTCTGATTCGTGGATCTGAAGAAGATTTTTAAAGAATATTCCTCATACTGCTCCAATTTAAACATCTGGGCTCCCATAGAGAGCTCAAATATGGACCCAGGGATTTGATTTAAAAAAACATGTGAAACAATCTTCCAAAGATGTTATATGTGAAATTTGAAAGCTTTTGGGGCAGTGGTTTGGGAGAAGAAGAGCCTTAAACAGTGTTAAAAAATGCTGACTCAGCATTTCTTCAAAGTCATGAAAAAGTACCTGATAATGAAACTGATAGCACTTTTTTTAGACCATTCCATTCTGTTGGTCCTAAGAAAGCTTCACACCAAATAAGAATTCTCAGTGCCATGCAGTTTTGGAGATATGGGTGCATGAATTTTTTTTTATTTTTAGCTCCTGTGGTTCCCAGGGGGCATTTTTAAACTTTTTGGGGGCATAAATCAAGTACTTATTACCCATTAATACTTCATATGAAATTTGGTTCAAATTGGCCTCTCGGTTTGGAAAAGAGAAATTTGGGGCAGGACAAAAATTCTTGCCCCTCACATAATGACAAATATTGCCCCTCAAACTTCTCTTGAACAAAATTGAGTCTACACCTCAAAAGGAAGCTGTATACCAAATATTAAGTCTCTGTTACAGCTGGGTCATGAGAAGAAAATTTAAAAAAAAATTGGGGCATTCTAGCCCCAACCCCTCCTCAATACGAGCAGAAACCCAATTTGAAGAAAAACCCAAATGCCCTTATATAACCACTATTCATGTGAAATTTCATTAAAATGTGGCCAGTGGTTTGGGAGAAAAAAATATCCAAACACCACCTTCACGACGGACGATGGATGAAAAGTGATCAGAATAGCTCACCCTGACTTTTAGTCAGGTGAGCTAAACACTATTAAGTGTCACCATAGGGTGACACAAAAGAAGGTATCCTTATCTCTTTACCAAATTTAAGAGTGACTACCGGAAAAAATATTTTTTCACAAACCTAATATAAGTTGCATATCTCCAAGGCATGTGTAACCACACCCTAAAGTTTCAACTCTCTACATTAGAAACTGTGGGGGGGGGGGGGGGGGAGTTGATTACACCACTGAGGTACCCTTAATTAAAAAACAATGGAAATTTTCTAAGTCGATAAAAGGCAATAATTTTATGGAAAAATATTATTTCTGCAAACTTTCTAGATGTTGCACATCTTCAAGTCATGTGTAACCATATCCTAAAGTTTCAACTCTCTACATTAGAAACTAATGAAGGAGTTGATTACACCACGAAGGTAACCTCAATAAGGTACCCTCAATTAAAAAAAAACACTGGAAATTTTCTAAGTTGATAAAGGGCAATAACTGAGGCAAAATTTCAGATAGCTGTCTTGAAAGGTTTGAGTACAGTGTGTGATATAACTTTGAGATGGATGGACTGATGGACACAAGGAATACCATATACCCCTGCCAAGCAGGCGGAGGAATAAAAAGTCTCATAAGGAGAGTGGGCATGTCCCCTGAGCACTGCAACAAATAGTGTGTTACAAACACTTCGGTATGTAATTAACTGGTTGAGTGGTTGAAGCCACTATCAGGGCTTTCAAAAAAAAATAGGGTATCAGTGTAAAAGCCTATGTTTTCCTTTTTCTTGATTCATATTCAGTGAAAGGAAAATACCATTTTATTCATATGAATTTGATCCATTACAAATTATTGGCGAGTGCCTGAAAGTACTCTCCAATAATTTGTAATAAAACAAATTTTGAATAACAAATTCAGACCACCAAAAATAATCTAGCCTGCTACTAGTTAAGAAAATTAAAATTTTTTAGTAAATTTTGTTTCTTAACATACCTACCACAATTGTTTACAATTGGCTGTAACATAAGTGCAAGCCCTACTTCGGAACTAACTCAAGCTTTTAGAATCTTTTCCAAACGAGTTGGAAAAGTACTAGAGTGCAAAAGCACGAAAAAGATCGAAAAAAAGGGTCGAGCGAGACCAGCGCTCGAAATTACAGGTACTCTCTCTGCACACCTCTTGCGTTTACCGAGCGCATGCGCAACAACCGTGACGTCAATTCCGTATTTCCGCCAACGAGAAGCTTGTGATTTAGCGGGGAGGCATCGATATCAAAGATATCCCCAAGGAGGGTGGGCCTCCGGTAAACAATTGTGGTAGGTATGTTAAGAAACAAAATTTACTAAAAAATTTTAATTTCTTTTCAACCTACTCACAATTGTTTACAATTGGCTGAATAAACAATAGGAGGAGGTGAATCACATAACCAATACCAACAAGAGTAGCAGAACGAAAGCAAGGATGGCAGAGAACAAAAACTAAAACCTGTAATGAAGAAAGAGAGAAGGCACCTGAAAAGAACAAGGCTGAGAGAAGCGCAACCTCGACAAAAACAATTTAACGAGGGTGCACAACAGCCTGAGCAGCAACGAGAGGGCCTAAAGAATAAAGGTCCTCAGATTGCTGCTGAAGGTGGCGGAGATAAAAGGAGGAGAAGGTAGAAGCATTCCTCCAGTAAGCCGCATTCATAACATCACGGAGCGAAACAGAATTGGAGAACGCCCAGGATGTAGAAATGGCACGAACCTCGTGAGCATTAAGCCGGTTCGAAACAAGATCCGATGCAGACAAGCGAGAATAAGCCAGCTTGATTGCAAGACAGATCCACCTGGAAATAGAATGGGAAGAGATAGACTGCCGCTTAGGAATGAGAGACAGAAAGAATCTCTTCCGATCCCTCCTAATGAACTGAGTGCGAGTAATGTAAGTCTTGACCGCACGAACAGGACAAAGAAGAGGCCTCCGTCCATCTACAGCAGGGAGAGCCCGAATGCAGATGGGAGGAGGTACCGAATCGGGGAGTTGATTCTTAGCCAGAAAAGAGCAATCAGTAGTGAATGTGACACTGTTAGCCTCATTTCGGAAGAAGGCAGAATCAACAGATAGCGCATGAAGCTCACTGACTCGACGAGCAGAAGCAAACGCTAGAAGAAAAGCCGTCTTATAGGTGAGAAAACGCATGTCGGTCTCAGATAAAGGCTCGAAAGGCGCCCCCTCCAAACAGTGCAACACCCATGCCAAGTTCCACTTGGGTGTAAGACGCAAAACTCGAGGCCTCTTCAAAGAAAAGTGCCGAATAAGTTTGGAGAGGAAAAGATTACGACCGATGCATCGCTTTCCCACATAAGAGAAAGTATCAGACAGCATAGACCGATAGCCCTTAATCGTAATAGGCTGGAGGCCCTTGGAGTCAAAAAGAAAAACCAGGAAATCCGCAATTTGAGCGATAGACGGATCACGGTAATTCACATTGTGATCTGAACACCAGCGGCAGAAAACCTTCCACTTGGCGGCATAAGTCATTCCAGTGGAAGGTCGCCGCGATGCAGAAATGCACTCCACTGATCGTCTCGAAAAACCTCTACGTCGGAGACTGGACCTGATAAAAGACAGGCGTGAAGGGACAGGCTCGCCAGGTTGTTGTGATACTTCCTGGGACGACCCTGTGAAAGAAGATCGCGACGTAGAGGTAGACGAATCGGTCGATCGGCCAATAGAGGCCGCAGCAGATTGATCCACACCCTCTGTGGAGACAGGGGTGTGATCAGAATGATCCTGCAACTGCAAGCACGAATCTTCGCTAAAACTTGAGGAAGAATCGGTGCAGGAGGAAAGGCATAGCCGACCCAGCCTGTCCAGTCCAGAGACAGAGCGTCTACTGCAAATGCCAGAGGATCTGGACAAGGGGAGACAAAAGTCTCTACCTGATGATTCCAGCGAGTAGCGAAAAGGTCGACCTGAGGACGACCCCACTGCTCGCAAATCGCCTGAAACACCGACCGATGTAGCATCCATTCGGTTGGAAGGACACTGTCGCGTCGGGACAGGGAGTCTGCTAGGACGTTGAGACGCCCGGGAATGTGTCGAATGGACACCCGAGCGTTCACATCCCGCTCCAACAGAAGAAGATCCCGAGACAGCCGATACATGGGAATCGAATGAGTGCCTCCCTGATTCCGTATGTAGGCCACTACTGTCGAATTGTCCGAAAGAAGTAGGACAACATGGTCCGACAGATGAGGGATCCAAAGCCGAAAACTCAACAGAAGAGCAAGGAGCTCCTTCTGGTTGATATGAAGGCCCACCTGCTCGCTGTCCCACTCTCCGTGAGTAGACAGACCGAGAGGGTCCAACGTCGCACCCCAGCCCCGATCGCTGGCATCCGCAGTAAGGATGCGATCGGCCAAAGGAAGATCCAACGGAACACCCTGTGTCAGCCAGGGAATATCTGCCCAAGGGCGGAGGTGACAAAGCAGAGACCGAGGAATAGTGAGTTCCAGGTCCAGCAGATCTACATTCGGACACCAATGATCCAACAGGAAGTGTTGGAGAGGTCGGACAAACAAGCGACCGAGTGGAATGAGATCGGTCACCGAACCGCAAAGGCCCAGCATCCGAAGGAAAGTCCTGGCCGAGACCGAGGAAGATTGAAGCAGGTCCCGAGTCAAGGCGGAAAGAATCGTCGCCCGAGCCTGGGGGACCGACACTACATTGTGAAGTGTCGAAATCCATCCCCAAATGACGGAATCGCTGAGAAGGAAGAAGATCCGACTTCTCGCGATTGACTCTGAAACCCAGCGACGCTAGCAGGCAAAGAAACTGCCGGACATCGAACTCCAGAACAGCAGCATCGTGGTGCCGCTGGAGGATGTCGTCTAGGTAGGCGGACAAAGTCACCGCCGACTGAGTGCGATGGAAAGCAAGCACATGTGACATCAGTCGGGTGAAGGCCCAAGGAGCCAGGTTCAAACCGAACGGGAGAGCTCTGAATTGAAAAACTCGATCCCGAAACGAGAACCGAAGGTATTTCCGTGACGCCAGATGAATGGGTACATGGAAGTAGGCATCCTTCAGGTCGATACTGGCCGCAAAATCGCCCTGATGAACTGAACGTCGAACCGACCGGAAAGTCTCCATACTGAAACGAGGAGCAATTATGTACTCGTTCAGGGTACTCAGATCGATGACAGGACGAAATTGGCCGTTTTTCTTCGGCACCAAGAAAAGTCTCGAGTAAAACCCCGGTGAAAGGGTGTTCCTGACCACCTCGATCGCCCCTTTGGTGAGGAGATTGTCGATCTCCTGCACCAGAAGGTCCCGACGCAGAGAATCTGAAGGGACCTGAGTCGGAAGGGGCACCCGAGATAAACTGGGGTGCCGATGGAAGGACAGTCGCAGACCGGAATGAATGACGTCGAGGACCCAAGAGTCCGACGTTATCTCTGTCCAACGGTCGTAAAACAGCGACAGCCTTCCTCCGACTGGAGGCGAATCGAGGTGAGAACCTTCACTTGCGGCCTCGACGAGGCCCCCGAGAGGAGAAACCACCTCGGGAAGTGACAGAGTCCTGAGACTTTCCAGCCTGAGGCTGCCAGCGGGCCTGGCCACGTCGGCGCTTCTTATGAGCAGAAGGAGCAGACGGAGCCGAAGGCGTAGCCGACGAGGCAGACGCAGCAGCACGCTTGGCGGGCCTGGAACGACCCCCACCCGCAGCAGCAGGTGGGTCAAGCTGTCTCAGCAAAAGCTGGTCCTTCGAATGACGAAGAACTTCGCCACGAACAGCTTCCACGGAACCATGGAACAACTGAGGTCCTACCAAAGAGGCAGACCTCAGAACAGCACGTTGCTCAGAAGGAAGGGATGGTAAAGAATCCAAAACCGCATCCCGGCGTGCCAGCTCCAAATTGGCCGTGTTACAGGCGTGAGCGTGAGTCAAGTTCATAAGAGCCTGTGACAAAACGCGAAAAGGCGCCTGAGCGTCATCAAACTCCCCTGGTGGAAAATATTCAGCCAGAGCAGCGACGACATGGTCCGCGAGAGATAACATACCCAGCATCTCTCGGGACAGGCCCACCATAGACTCAACTACCGACATCGGGAGAACTGCCGACTTAGGCTTAGTCAACCCGAGGGAAGAAGAATCCTCATCCACAGTAGTCATCCCTTGGAAGACTGGTGGAGAGACGGAATCGTAAACACGAAACCGCGATGGAGGCAGAAAGGCATCAGCTCTAGAAAAGAAGGAACCCTTGAGGGCCTTAGAACGCATTTTGGCGTCTAAGCCCTGGAAGGACTCAACCACCTGAGCCGATTGCAGAGGACGCAAAGCCCCGGAGCTAGAAGGCTCAACAGGGTTACGGCGCTCCACAGTGGACCGCGGCCGGACGGTCACAGAAGGCTGGTCGGAAGGTAGAACGTCCGGCAATAAGCCAAAGACGAAATCCAAAGCCTGCTCCAAGACTGACGAGGGGGGACCATCACCTTCAAGATACTCGTCATCCTCCGTAGCAGAGGAGACGTAGCCCAACTCGGGCTGACCAGCAGAAACCTCCTGTGAATACTGTGCAGTATCCAAGGGGCCAGGCGAGACATCTCGGCGACCGACCAAAGGAGGTTGTGCCTCAGGAGGCACAGGGAGGCCAACTTGAGGGTTGCCAGAAAGCAACCGGGTGAGCGCCAAAACGGCCTGGCGCAGGTCACCCTGAGAATCCGTCGCAGCAGAATCGCCCGACGGAGTGTCCTCCCAATGGACCCTTCTGGTAGAAGAACCCAAATCCTCAGAAGAGACCGACGGTGAACGTCGATCGGCAGACAGAATAGGAGCACGGTGAGAAGACACCGGAGGATAGTCCCGATTGTGACGCCCAGGAGCCATCACTGGCCTCTGCGAAACAGAAGGCCCTGCCTGCAAATCCTCGAAAGGGACCGACGGCGCACGTCGATCGGTAGCTGGACCTAGGACACGGTGAGAAGACACCGGAGGATTGTCCCAAGAATGACAGGAACCTGTCATTGACCTCTGCGCAGCAGACGGCCCCAACTGCCTATCCTCTGAGACCGACGGCAAGCATCGATCGACACCCAGACTCGGAACACAGTGAGGAATCACCGGAGGAAGGTTCCGAGAGTGACAGCTAACCGGGGCTGTCACTGACCGCTGCCGAACAGCAGGCCCTGGATGCCAACGTCCCAACTCCATCCCGCTAGCCGGCACACTAGCAGGCGAAGGTGGAACAATAAACGATTCACTCGAGGGACGAGGAATCGCTGCCGAAGCGACCGGCCGGCTCAACCGACTAGGAGCAAACCTAGCCAGATGAGACGGAGCAGACAGCAAACCCGCACAGCCTCGCCGCGAGGCTGGGGGAGGCTGAGAACACACAGACACACCAGCAGATACAGCCTCGGTCCCCCGAGACTGTAGACCATCCCCAGAGGAGATGGAAGAGCCACCATCAGACAGAATAGGATCTGGAGTAGCAACCCCCTCAACAACGGTCGACGGTGTAGGAGGCAGATCGGAGAGGGTTACCGAGCTGACCTCGGAAAAGCTCTCAACGAAAACAGACGCCTCAATAGTGACATCCGAAGACAAAGAGACCGCGGTCTCCTCATCAGGTATCACTGAACAAACACCGTCAACAGTTGCAGAGGAGCTTGCCACAGAAGTCAGATCCGAATGCTGTGTGACAGAGTCACCACGTGCACCAGCAGAAATGTCTGCAACGGCACAGCTACCCTTACCCCGAGAACGAGGGGTTCTAGCTCTGGAAAGAACCACCTTGTTAACAGAAGCCCAAAATTTAGAGGACCAAACCCCACAGATACCACATGATTGGGCCTGAGTGCAATTGTTGCAAGTGACACATGTGGTATGGGAATCGTCCACATGTTTCACCTGCAAACAAGAGGTACAAGGAATAGTCTTAGGCATGATATAATGACAATAATCAAGCTTCCCGCTGACGGAAAACAGAACGAAGGTCGTGTTCACACGTGGGGGAAAGGCAAGACAAAGTGTGAAAAGAACAGCAATAATAATACAAATTAACATTAAATGAGAATAATAATTTGGTAGCTTGAAAAAGGATACAATCCAGTAGCACACTAAAGATGATTAATAAGTTGTTCACGAAGAATTAATAGCATAAACAGCACGAGTCACAAAAATTTCCGACCATGAACAATGGCGGAAAATAAAGGAATTGACGTCACGGTTGTTGCGCATGCGCTCGGTAAACGCAAGAGGTGTGCAGAGAGAGTACCTGTAATTTCGAGCGCTGGTCTCGCTCGACCCTTTTTTTCGATCTTTTTCGTGCTTTTGCACTCTAGTACTTTTCCAACTCGTTTGGAAAAGATTCTAAAAGCTTGAGTTAGTTCCGAAGTAGGGCTTGCACTTATGTTACAGCCAATTGTAAACAATTGTGAGTAGGTTGAAAAGAAACTAGACATGTCAGTAAAGAACACTCACTAAATACTCCCACCTAAACATCAAAGCTGACATCTGGTAAGTCGTCATTCAACATAATCCTATCAGTCCCTAAACACCTGCAACACCCATGCTCACATCTACATTTGATACGAACTAGGTATTTTTCAGTTTCAAAAGAATGGCAGAAATTATTTTGATCTGAGCAATCTTTCAACAATTACTGAATGTAAGACAAACTTTTTCAAAATTTCAAAGTCCACTGTGATAAAAAGTAATATAAACAAGAGGCCCCAAGGGGCCTTAATCGCTCACCTGATAAAGTGGTTCAAAGAAGATCACATGCAGTTAGTCATGGTTCATCAACATTACAGAGGAATGAAGTCACGAAATTATTCATAACCCTAGTGTCCATGTCAGATGATTATTATCATAGGTCTTCCTGACTGCTTCCAATTCTATCAGCTGTAGACCAGTACTGCCAAACTTCCAAGGGTTATTATGTCACTGCAGTTTAAAATGCAAATTTTATGGAAAAAACCCCACTTAGGTATGGATTTGAACAAACTTGGACCCCATGGCTTATCCCCCCCCCCCCCCCCCCCCTCAAAGAGAGCCCAAATTTTAAGGCAGGGACTGAATCTGATCTTCCCGTAGATTTTAAATACCAAATATGAAAAGATTCTGATTGGTGGGTCTGGAGAAAAAGATTTTTGAAGAAAGTCCCTCATATTGCACTAAGTTAAAATTCAGGATCCCATCGGGAACCCAAATATTAACCCAGGGACTCGATTTGAGCAAACTGAATCTGGCACCCTCCCCTAGAGATGTTGAATACCAAATATGAAAGGAATCTGATAGGTGGATCTGAAGAAGAAAATTTTTAAAGAAATTTCCTCACATTGCACTAAGTTAAACTTTGGGTGCCAATAGAGAGCCCAAATATTAACCCAGGGACCTGATTTTAACAAATTTGAATCTGAGCCCCCTAAAGATGTTGCATACCAAATATGAAAAGCATTCTGACTGGTGACTGGTGGAGCAGAAAACAGGATTTCAAAAGAAATTTCCTCATATTGCAATAAGGTAAAATTTGGTCTCTCATACCGAGCCTAAATATTAACCCAGGGACACGATTTGAACAAACTGGAATCTGACCACCATAGAGATGTTGTGTACCAAATATGAAAGGATTCTGACTGGTGGATCCGAAGAAGAAAATTTTTTTAAAGAAATTTCCTCACATTGTACTAAGTTAAAATTTGGGCCCCCACAGGATGCCCAAATATTAACCGAGAGACTTGATGCAAACAAACTTGAATCTGATCCTCGTAACAATGATGCTTACCAAATATTAAAACATTCTGACCTTTAAGGCTTATTTCTCATATTGCCCTAAGGTGACATTTGGGCTCCTGTATTGAGCCCAAATATGAACGAGGGGCTTAAATTGAACACACTTGTATCTGACCCCCGCCCCCTATGGATGCTGTATGTCAAATATCAGAAGATTCTGATGAGTGGTTCTGGAGAAGAAATTTTTTTAATATTTGCAAATATGCTGACTCTGCATTTTTTCAATGCCCCCCACCCCTCCCCCCTCCCCCGCCCCCTACAGAACATGCTAACAAAATCGATGGCAGTTTTTTTTATCATTCAGTTCTACTGGTCCTAAGGATGCTTCATACCAAATAAGTTCTCTGTTCCGTTTGGTTTTGGGAAATATAGGCTTTTGAAAATATTTTCTATTTTTAGCTCCTGGGGTTTCCACAGGGAATATGGGAAATATTTTTTAGCATGAATCAAGTACTTATGACTCAATAATACCACATACTGAATTTCATTGAAATCGGACCGTTGGTTCAGAAAAAAGAAATTTTAAAAAGGGCCCAAAATCTTGCCTCTCCCATTACAAATGCAAATATTGCTTCACGATCTTTGTTTGAACAAACTTGATTCTACACCTCAGAAGGAAGCTTCATACCAAATATCAAGTCAATGTACCCACTTGTTCATTTTTTTTCGAGAATTTTGAAGCATTTTCCTCCACTCCCTATGGAGCATGGCAACTTTATTTGAACAAACTTGAATTGACATAAGATAAGGACCATGCATATCAAATTTGGCCAAGGGGTTTAGGAGGAGAACTTGATAAAGTTCATGCATGACAGACGGATGACGGACGCTGGACAGAAAGTGATCACCTGAAAAAAATTACATTTGGCCTAAAGCAAAAGAATAAAATTGTAGTTGTGATTATTTTTTTTGTCTCCCATTTTATCAAACAATCATTTAATATCTAATATCCATTTCTGAGGAGTAAAAGAATTCTAAAATTCGAAACTCAGTGGATGATTCTTTGGAAACAACTTCTTTGGATAACTGTGACAGACAGAGCCAAAAATGACATTCTAGAAACATGTGGAATTAATGCTCATGGACTGCAGAGGTTCACAAAAAAATTGTTGAGAGTAATAACCAGCAAGACAAACAAAGCACTTCATCAACAGGATCCAACTAACACTAACTAAGAGTGTGAACTTAAGGTCCCACAAAGTAGATCTTCTGTTTCTCGGGCCATTTTTTGTAAAATTGCACGTGTGTGATTTTTTATTTTCTTTTGAATTTTTGTAATTATTTCTTTGCCATCAAAAGTTCATGTTCTTGGTTTGTTTTATGTTTTAGGCCTCATAATCTACAGAATAGCATGGGTGGTGGTGTATTTCGTCCCTTGAGTGGAAAAAGGCTCTGCAATGCTAAAGCATTACAAAAATATCACACAAAAACATTTGATTTTTATGTTTTTAAGTTTGCATTGGTTATATAAAGAGAGTATGTGGCAGCCAAAAGGACCACACACGAGGGTCTGAGAAACAGATTTTTGGTGCTCACTTTCTGCAGGCAGATGTGCAAGTTGGAAGCAACTTGAAATTTTCTGCTCTGTAAATCTTGGTACATTGATGGAACTTTCAAAGTAGTGTGCAAGCCTTTTACTCAGCTATTTCCATTTATGCATTCATTCCACAAGATGAAATAATGAAACAAGTACAGTGGAACACTGTTAATTGAATTGCAATATTGCCAGTGAGAATTATGCAATTAATCCTTTACCTAACATGAAAAGCAGATGCCGCTTGCAAACAAAATTCTAAATATTTTCATTGCATCAAAAACTTAGATTATGACCCCTCACTGGAATGAGCTCAATGAGCTTGTTCCATTGAGGGGTCATAAGCTATGTTTTTGAGACACAAAATGAAAAAGAATTATGAAAACTAAATGGTGATATTTGTGAATAACGCTCACCTGTTTTGACCATTACATTTGGGTAAAGGATTAAGAGGAGTATTCAGTTAACCCTTTACCCAACATAACGGTCAAAACCGGCCAGCGCTATTCTCAAAAATCGCCAATTAATTTTCATTATATTTTCATTTTTTGTCTCAAAAACATAGGTTATGACCCCTCATTGGAACGAGCTCGTCGAGCTCATTCCAATGAGGGGTCATAACCTATGTTTTTGAGACAAAAAATGAAAAAAATTAGTTATTCAAGAAATTTTTTTGCAAGTGACGTCTGCTTTTCATGTTAGGTAAAGGGTTAAAAGGGATTTGGTTAGAGCTGGGAGGTTTTGATTTTTTAGATTCAGTTTTGGTTCGGTTTCCGGAAGACACCTTGGTTTTGGTTCGGTTTTGCTATGTGTCAAGAACAGTTAATAACATTTCAGGCTCCTTAACTTGGACAAAATAGACACCACCCAACACAAAAGCCCTGTCCGTACTGGGTTCAGTTTAACTTCTCTTTGTTGATCATTCTTTAGGGTTGTAAGGAATCAGCCCCCCCCCCAAATTAACAAATGAATAATGTTCATGTAACATTTCTTTCTTATTGACAAGACTGGTGGATGAGTCAATAAGGGAGAAAATATGACAATCAGAAAATGCTGTATTCACCCTTCTGCCAGATAGACTGAGTGTCGGAAGTCCATGGTGGTTTCTAGGCCTCTTCCCTCCAAGTAAGATAGTTTGATAAGTTTGTGCACAAACACAGAAAAAACATTCGGTCAGTTTTTACTGGGTCTTGCAGTTTGGTTTCTAGTTTGCCACCAAAAATTGGAACGGAACCAAAAAACTGAAAAAACGAACAGGCCTCGATTTGATCACGTTTCTTTATTCTGGAGATATACTGAGTATTTATTTTATTATAACTTGTTTGACGGAGCTCATGGAGCTCTGTCAGACAAGATATTATAGACTGAATGTCTGTACTGGAAAATTTGATAATTCATCAGGTCAATTTCTTAATACATTTTTTTATTCAATTACATGTAAGAGGAGTTTCCTCAAAAACCTATACGTTATTAATAGGTCAAATTTGCACAGAAAGTATGGTAAATGTTTCGGTGTTTGAATATTATATCAATTAACATGGTTATTCAATTAAGAGATATCCTTTTAAGTGAGTTCCACTGTACCTCTTGTATTTGCATCAAGAAAGAAGGCCAAGGGCAATAAAACTGTTGAGGCAAATAACGGAACAGCTTTAACATATATAATGCCAATAAGCTGTACTATAGCTCATTGGTAGGAAATGATTCATACGTAATTGGTCATTCAGATTGTTAAAATTAATATTGTAATCATTTTGAAATCTATATATTATTATCTGAAATGCCCAACATTTGCAGATGATAAGAAAGTGATGAACTCCATAACCGTGACATTTGCTTCATTTTATCAGATAGGGGCAAATAATACGTAGATTAGTTGACTTTGTTAACCCTTTACCCAACACAGAGAATATCCAAATTTATTAGTTTAATTACTATTTTTTTTAATTTTTCAAAAACATTTCAACAAAACCATATCAAGTGAACCCTGATTGGAATGAGTTTGTTCCAATGTTGGGTCACATGATAAGGTTTTGTTGAAATATTTTGAAAAATTTATTTTTTTCAACTACTCAATTTGCAAATTACATGGGCAAATGCAGGCGTTAATGGGTTAATGTCTGAATTATAAATGGAAATACCTGGCAACTGACACACACCCCCCCCCCCCCCCCCCTCAAGTAGTGCTAAATGCAAATAAGGCATGGTCAGAGTAAACTCAAGCCAATTTCATGTTACTTCTAGGACAAAATATCCCCCAAATGAGTTCAGTATCTAGAAAATTGACTGAATGCACAGCCAATGAAGGCAATTTCTTTATTCATTTATTGATGTTTAAGATCACATATTTCTGTTCAATGGCTAATGGTGACCGCAACATGGATATAAAGTC
This sequence comes from Pictodentalium vernedei, assembly GCA_031216915.1. Taxonomy (NCBI): domain Eukaryota; kingdom Metazoa; phylum Mollusca; class Scaphopoda; order Dentaliida; family Dentaliidae; genus Pictodentalium; species Pictodentalium vernedei. Next base: position 188,306,975 of record CM062292.1, on the reverse strand, counting down.
AAGTCTAGCCAATCATTTACACCCATGTTGCCCATTTTAGAGGGCTTCCACCCCAGGCATTGGTGACTACTAGAAAAACAGTGCAGATTTACCACAGTAAACAAGTACTGCTTCACTTCCCGGGGTTCCCACAGGGAGCCAACGAAGGCAAATAGCAAGGCATACTTGTAATAAAATATTAGAAGAACTTTGTCCAAATCATTATGTATCTTTCATTTTGGTGATGAGTTGCCTTTTTAATTCTAATGCAAGAAAAATTACAAGCAGCAATTTTTCCCACAAGGCAACTAGGAAATTAACCAATTCAATACTGTTTGACAGAGCTCAATAAGCTCTGTCAAATAATATTGAATATGTTAAATTCCAAGTAACACTATGAGAAAAATGTTCAGCTTGAAGTTTGAGTAGTTTGACATCAGTGTGGAGAGAGTAAGTAAAATGCCATTGGAAATAGTTTTCTAAACCATTCCAAACAGTTTGCCACATAACAGCCAAACATCATTGTATTGAATATTTCTGAAGTGTATAAGCTGTCCCAAAGAAAGAATTAATAGAAATTCAATGTTCATATTAACCACTTACCTAACAAATCAGTCAAATCTGCCTTCCTAATTTATAAATGGAGCAGTAAAAAAACAAGAGGCTGCAAGGGACCTTAATCGTTCACTTGATAAAATTGTTTAAAGAAGGATCTAAGGTCACATTCAGCATCTACATATTAATATAGTTAATCTAATTTAGCTAGGGGAGTGGGATGGCTGGGGGTGGGGGGGTCTGTTGGGTGAATTGTTTTGGGGTTGTTTTTTACATAACATCATTCAAACCCCTTCAAAACTCATTATGAAGCAAAAAGAAAACTAGAGACTCAAGTGAGCCTAAAACGCTCACATGACTCAAGTTGTCAAAAGGGGTGAGTATGTCAGTAAGTGATGGACAGCAAGAACAATTTTTTGATCTGCCATGACACAATTAAAGGTAATTTTTTGGCTATTCTTTTCTGCTGGTCCTAGGAAAGCTTCTTGGGCAAAAACAAAGCTCTATTTTGTGAAGTCTCAAAAAAGTGTCTGTACCAAATTTGTTGTTTTTAACTTCTGTGGCTCTCTCTACCCCACCTACCCATCCCCAAATCTTTTTCAGGAATAAATCAAGTACTTAGGACCCAGTTATACTCCATGACAAAACTGGTTCAAATCAGCCTGTTGATTCTGGAAATAGAAATTTGGAGTGGTGCCCAAAATGGAATCCTCCCACAGGGAGACCAGATTTTGACCTACTAAGTTCGTTTGAAAAAACTTGAATCTTCATCACACTAAAGTAAGTTCCATACCAGAAATCTAAGCATTATTGCGAGTGGCTTATGAGAAGATGATTTGTAAAGAATTTTAGGCTTATGGGGTAATAACCCCACCCCAAGGGACATAGTAACTTTTGAGGAAAAAAACAGAAGAGTAAACTGCACCAAGACACTTTGTACCAAATTAGTTTAGACTTAGCTCTCAAAGGTTCTGAAGAATACTTAGTTGATGGAGCACAAGAAGGATAATGACCTGGCATTTTCCCATTGCCAACAGTGTTAAAATGGGCATCCTCATACAGCACCTCATGACAAAATTGAGAGCATTTTTTTTTTTGGGGGGGGGGGGGGGGGAGGGGGTAATCTGATTCCACTGGTCCCAAGGAAGCTTCATACCATAGTTTTGACCCAATCAAACTACATGCCAAATTTGGTTCAAATCAACCGATTGGTTTCTTGAAAGAGAAATTCTGATCAGAGTCCAAAATGGGCATGCTCCCACAGAGAGCCCAAATATAGACCCACCAACTTGCCTTGAACAAACTTTAATCTTTACCACCAAAGGAAGTTCCATACCAAATATGAAAGCATTCTACAGAGTGGTTCATGAGAAGAAGATTTTTGGGCTTTTGGGGCATTAACCCCAGCCCGGTAGCAGTAGAAAGGGTACTCCAAACATGATCTGTGCCATATATGTAATAATTTAGCCCAGTGGCTTTAAAGAAGACAAGTTTCAAATTAGTTGATAGAGTACAAGAAAGATGATGACTCAGTATTTTCCCTTGCCAATAGTGTTAAAACAAGCATCCCCATACAGCACCACATGCAAACCCATAGCAACATGTTTGGTCCATCTGATTTCACTGGTCCCAAGGAAGCTTCATACTAAAAAACAACACTCTAGTCTGTGCAGTTTTTAAAATATGGGCATTTGAATTTTTTTCCATTTTTAGCTCATGGGGGTGTGAAAATTGTTTTTTGGGCATCAATTATGAACATATGACCCAATTATACGACATGTCAAATTTGGTTCAAATCAGCCCATCGGTTCTTGAAATACAAATTTTGGGTTAAGCCTAAAATGGGCATGCTCCCACAGATAGCCCAAATATTGACCAACAAACTTCCGTTGAACAAACATGAATCTTAAGTTCCATACCAAATATCAAGGCATTCTTTCTGGTGGTTCATGAAAAGAAGATTTTTAAAGATTTTTTGTTTTTTTGGCATTAACCACAGCCTGAAGAAAGTAGAAAGGGTATACTCCAAAAATGGTCTGTGCCATATATGTTTGAATTTGGTCTAGAGGTTTTGTAGAAGAAGACAAGTTTCAAAAGTTAACAGACGACAGATGACCGACTACTGACGCCAAGTGATGGCAATAGCTCTGACTTTCAGTCTTGATCACCCATGATATGAACCCAGGAACTTGATTTGAACAAACTGGAATCTGTCCCCGCTAATGATACTGCAAACCAAACATCAAAAGATTCTGACTGGGATATCTGAAAAAAGGTTTTTAAAGAATATTCATCATATTGCACTAAGTTAGAATAAGGAGACCAAATATGACCCCAGGGACTAGATTTAATTAAAATTGAATCTGAATCTCTTAAGGATACTGCATATCATAACATTCGGACTGGTAGATCTGATGAAGAAGATTTTTAAAGAATATTCCACATATTGTTAAAGTTCTGAGTTCCCATAGGGAGTCCAAATATGACACCTGGAACTTTTTTTTAAAATTTTTTTTATCAGGGTTTAACGACACATTAACAGCCAGGGTCATATCATGTCGGTGACAGTTTTATGGGTGGAGGAAGCTGGAGTACCCGGAGAGAACCACCTAGCAACGACCAGCAGCTGTCAGCTCTCCAACATTGTAACTCTGAACTCTGCATTGCGGCACAGGCAGGGTTAGATTGGTTGAAGACATGTGCACCGCGACGTGCAGTACGCCTTAGTACACGGTGTCATCGTGCCCCCATGTGGGCAATCAGGGTTAAGTGCCTTGCCCAATGAAGAAGATTTTTAAAGAATATTCCTCATATTATACCAATTGAAATTTCGGGCTCTTACAGGGAACCCAAATATGATTTTATTTGAACAAACTTCAAGCTGCCCCCCCCCCCCCCCCCCCTCCCCCAAAGATGCAGTATACCAAATATCAAGTCTGACTGGTAGATCTGAAGAAGAAGATAATTTTTAAACACATTTCCTCATATTGCACCAAGTTAAAATTCAGGTTCCCATAGGGAGCCCCAAAAAACAATCCAGTGACTTGTATCAAATAAATCTTAAGCTGACCCTTCTAAGGATGTTGTATACCAAGTATCAAAAGATTCTGATTAGTAGTTCTGAAGAGGATTTTTTAATTTTTAAAATGAAATTTGGAGGGCACCAACAGAATTATACCTCTTTCAGTGGCCCTTGCGAGCATGGCAACTTTATTTGAACAATTTTGAATTGACATAAGATAAAGAATATGCATATCAAATTTGGTTCAATTTGGCCTAGTGGTTAATGAGAAGTTGATAATGTGATGTTCATGTCAGCCCAGATGACAGATAGATGCCGGATAGAAAGTGATCGCTCAAGCTCCCTCGGACTTTCTGTCAGAAGAGTTGAAATATTTCTTTTAAAAAAAATTGAAGCAAAACCATATCATGTGACCCTTCATTGGAACAAGCTTGTTCCAATAAGGGTTCACATGATATGGTTTGTTGAAATTTTTTTATAGATATAAAGTTAAAAAAATATAATGAGTCAAAAAAATAATAAACTTTGAGGAGCAATTTTTTTAGTATTGTCGACTTTAATCCCAAACAAATTATTGTAAATTCATATTTCAAGTCTAGCTGTATGAATTTGCATAATGTTATGTTCTTACTGTTGCCAGCGTCACGTCAGGACATCGCAATTCAGACATGGGGTGAAATGAAAAGTTCACACATGCAGTCAATAGCGTGTATGTCCACCTCTTGTTTTCGCGGGAGATAATAAAATGACCATTGCAAAAAGTTTTTCTATAGTAACCAAAAACTTTAATTTTTTTAGAATTGAAAACATACCTCATAACCCCTCCTTGGAATGAGCTGAAAAAGCTGATTCAAATAAGGGGTCATAAGAAAAGTTTGTGCAGAAAAAACTGAAATGATAATGAAATTTGAATGACAAAATTTATGAATAGTGCTGGTGGTATAAGACCATTATGTTAGGTAAAGGATTATTAAACATATACCGATAGGTTTCTAGATTTTATCATTGACAAGAATCCATTCTGATTTTGAGTTATACAGGTGTATCAGAGTAACAGGGTTTCCGGGTTCTTGAAAAATATCCTGGGGCCACATGGTGCTCTAGTGACCACCAATAATACACTCTCCTTGCAGTGTAAAAAATAGTTTCCATGAATGTGGATACATAATGCAACTTGGACGAATCGCATGGACATTACTGATATAAGTAGGTATGCAAATGGTATTCTAATTTTTAGCTCATCTTCATCTTTCCACATATAAACAAACTGAAAAGAGAACTAGAGAAACAGAATTTACTGCACCCAGTAAATTCAAGTCTGTGTGAAAAGGGTTAAAGTATCAGGAATAAACTATACAGAAAGAGAATTTATGGAGGCTTATTTTCAGGAGTAAAATATTTTTAAACAAATCAGAAATGGGTTTTCGTTAACAGTATTTACAGATATTCATACTGTAATCAGAACAATTATTTATAAGAAACCAGAAAAGGCATATATGTGACCAGCATTCAAAGGGTTTGATACTCGAATCAGAAATGGACATGTTTGGCTCTGCCCACTAATTTGAGTAATGAAATACGTTCATAAACTTTAGAAATGCATTAAGGTGTAATAAAATTCATTTTCCACTATTTCTGAATAATATGCACTTGATGACTTTGGTGACCTCTTTCAGGCGGCCCCTAGGTGACCTCCATGACCTTGACCCATATTTTGAATTTCCATCAAGTGTCGACTCATTTGGTGTTAGTTCCAGGTCCATTCATCATACCACGATTGAGATATGAGCATGACCCACTTCCAAAAATGTTGGCTATGCCCACTTTTTTAACATAAAAATGCATGTATGGACCTCAGGAATGCTTTTGGGGGGGGGGGGGGGGGGGGGGTAAAAAAATGTGATTTCCAGCAATTATGAAAAATGCACTTAATGACGCCTAGGTGACCTCCTTGACCCTGAGCCATATTTTGAATCTCCATCAAGTGTCGACTCATGTGGTGTTGGTCCCAGGTCCATTCATCCTACCATGCTTGAGATATCAGCGTGAACCACTTTCAAATATTTTGGCCACGTCCACTTTTCTAACGTAAAAATGCATGTATGAATCTCAGGAATGCTTTGGGGAGCCAAAAATGTGATTTCCAGCAATTATGAAAAATGCACTCAATGACCCCTAGGTGACCTCCGTGACCTTGACCCATATTTTGAACCTCCATCGAGTGTCGACTCATGTGGTGTTGGTCCCAGGTCCGCAGGTCATACCACGCTTAAGATATGGGCATGACCCACTTTCAAAAATTTTGGCCACGACTCTTTTTTTATTATGTCAAAATGCATGTGTGTACGTCAGGAACACTTTAGGGGGTAAAAAAATGTGATTTCCAGCAATTCTGAAAACGCACTCAATGACCCCTAGATGACCTCCATGACCTTGACCCATATTTTGAACCTCCATCGAGTGTCGACTCATTTGGTGTTGGTCCCAGGTCTGTAGGTCATACCACGCCTGAGATATGAGCGTGACCCACTTTCAAAACACCCCTACAGACACCCCTGATACCCCAGGAATCTGAAAAACATAGGTGGCCGAGAACTTGTGGCTGTCTATCAGGATGCCAAAAATAAAGAAAAAAAAGAAGAAAAAAGAAAAAAAAGAAAAATAAAGCGTGCAAAAAGAATAGTCTGTGTGTTTCACACAGACTAATAAACACTGAAACACCCTTAGTGTGAGTGTCCCACCAGACACATCAACTTATGAATCCTGTCTTAACATAAAGGAATTACAACCTATGACCCACGTCTTTGACCCAAAAGTCCACTGGTGGTGTTACTACCTGGACACTCCATTCTGTGTCTATTTGTTTTTGCACTCTCCATGTTTTATGCAAAAGACTTGAGTATCTTAACACCGAACACCCTGGATAAACATCCATTCCCTTCATTTTGTTTAATTTTCCGGTGTTGTATTCAATTTTTAAAGATCTGCTGTCATAAAAGAAACAAATTATTACAACAGTCAGTTAATCTGGGTTGTCAAGACTCAATCAGTCATCAAACACCAATGCCTGAAATCCAGTTTTGTCAACTCAGTGGAATCCGATGATCCAGATCTACTGAGTGTTGCATTAGGGTACGTTTCCGTGGGCCATTCCGAATATATTCAGAATTCACCAGACTAGTGTGCCATGCACAGTTCAATTACAGAATGTTATTCTCAAAGAAGCGTTCATTTGATGTTATAGGTTATTCAGAATAATTCATGTTGTTCATGACTGCGCTTCTCGTTGAAGAATTAAACAACACAGAAAAAAGTTGGCTGGTTATCGGCAGCTAAGATGAATTATTCTGTGCACAGGCTCTTGACAAATTATCAGATTTTATCATTTTTAATAAAATATATATTACATTATCAATACTAAACAAATTGAGTATTGATAATATCATATACATTTCATTAACCCTTTACCTAATATGAAAAGCAGATGACACTTGCAAAAACAATCAAAAACATAGGTTATGACCCCTCAATGGAACGAGCTCGATGAGCTCATTCCAACAAGGGGTAATATTACTAATAACCTATGTTTTTGAGACACTAAATGAAATAATAATGAAAATTAATTGTCGACTTTTGAGAATAGCTCTGGCCGGTTTTGACCGTTACGTTGGGTAAAGGGTTAAAATTGATAACATCTGATAATACGTGCAGTGCCTGCAAATGAAAGTAGATTCGACACTTAATGCTGCTGCAATGTGCAAAACCTTTGGAAGCTTTGAACCTTGCAATAACCTTCAACAATGTTTTATTTTATGGTAGAGTGAGATGTGGATGATACAAATTGATCTCAACACTGACATGGAATTATCAAGATAGTCTCAATTTATTTTTCAATGAAATTAGAGAACCAAAGTATAGGCCTAGGTACCAGGGTATAAGGCCTCACCTCACAGAAAGTTGAACCGCGTATATATGTGGGGCCAACAGGAGTTACAGGTTACAGCTTACTTCTAAAAAGGTCAGTGGTGCCATGTGCGTTCGAGGGCATGAGGGGGCTGTGGAGTTCCGGTCAAAAGTGGCAAGTTGCATAATTTAATCACCTACTGGATGAAACTTTGATGCAGGTGACTGGGTTGTGCCATAGAACAGGGGAAATTTAAGAGTCTGAAATATTTCCTGTATGATAAAAGTCACAAGAAGAAACAAAGGTAAGGGGCGTGTGTTTGGACACCAGTCTCAAAAAGTTGACTGGCTTGACTAGAAGACCAGGTGGCTGTCACTAGAGATGCTTGGGCCTGGTGTATAAGTCGGTAGAACTGCATGGGGTTTGCCCAGAGTCCTCGCGTATTAAAACGAATGGACAGTAGCAGTACAGTGTCACAATGGGTAAAGCATGATAAGGCCCATTTGAGAGATGTGCATTTCTGTAGTCACGGTTGAGTCAAAGAGGCATTATATTAGAGTGACGTCACAAAAGAGACATATGCACGAGCACTATCAGGATGATAGGACGGCTGTACACGGAGAATGTTCCAGTTATTGTGACAACGGAGGTCTGTGTGTGTGGGGGGGGGGCTGTGGAAAGAAACTGTTGTGCAATAGCTTCGCTAAAAGCATAGTGTCACTACACTAGGGTCAAGCTGTATTGGAAATATCCATAAGCCCCTACGTAGTTAATGCCCCACTAACCGATAGACAAGATCTTGGAAAATCCAACGGATTTCTTGCCGTAAATAAAACATTTCCAGTGGCCATGGACCTTCTTCAGAGACCCTTACCACAGGCATGGGGATACATGTGGGCTCCTAGCCCTATACTGTACCAAAACATACTGCTCTACTACTATACAAGGTCTGTACCCAGTCACATAAGCCTTGAAATCCCATTCTAATACCATATCTGATAGCCGTGAAGGTTTCATTTGCACAATCGCGTACGATAGGATGATGGTTGCACAGATGAAAGAACTTGTAAATCCTTTTCTTAAATTGCATAAGTGTAACATGAAGGGGGTAGGAGTCGGACAAAACACCCCCAAGCCACCTTTATTTGCACCCAGGCGTACATGTACGCCATTTTTCGTGTGTGTGTGTGTGCGGGAGATGGGGGGGGGGGGGGGGGGTGATATTTTGGCTTGTATGGACCACGAAAAGACCATTCTGAAAATTTCTGCTATAACATTTTCAGATAAGAATGTTTGAAACATGATCAACATTAAATGAGGATCACTGGCAGAGAGTGTTCCTATGGCAGCGTAGAAGCGACATGTGATGTTTAGTTACTAAATTGAATATTCAATTTACTAAATTGAATATTCAATTTACTAAATTGAATATTCAATTTATTACAAGACTGTTTATTCAATTTATTACGAGACTGTTTATTCAATTTATTACAAGACTGTTTTTCAATTTACTAAATTGAATATTCAATTTATTACAAGACTGTTTTTTTTCAATTTATTACGAGACTGTTTATTCAATTTATTACGAGACTGTTTTTTCAATTTACTAAATTGAATATTCAATTTAGTAAATTGAATATTCAATTTATTACAAGACTGTTTTTTCAATTTATTATGAGACTGTTTATTCAATTTATTACAAGACTGTTTTTTCAATTTAGTAAATTGAATATTCAATTTATTACAAGACTGTTTATTCAATTTATTACAAGAGTGTTTTTTCAATTTATTAAATTGAATATTCAGTTTATTACAAGACTGTTTTTTCAATTTATTACGAGACTGTTTATTCAATTTATTACAAGACCGTTTTTTCAATTTACTAAATTGAATATTCAATTTAGTAAATTGAATATTCAATTTATTACAAGACTGTTTTTTCAATTTATTAGGAGACTGTTTATTCAATTTATTACAAGACTGTTTTTTCAATTTAGTTAATTGAATATTCAATTTATTAGGAGACTGTTTATTCAATTTATTACAAGACTGTTTTTTCAATTTAGGGTACGAACTGCTGATTGGCTAAATAAGTCATGTGTCTGTGCATGTGCGACGGCAGCACTTCCGTGTGTCAATCAAATGTAGTTTATAGGGTGTGAAGTGCAGATGTTCTTTTGTTTTCACCACTGTGGTGTCTGCACTCGATTATTGCACTGTGTTGATGTTTGTTTCTAACTGGTGTAATTATATTGTTCACACTTTATATTTGTACAGTGTGAAGACCAGGTGTTTTTTATTTTGTTTGTCTTACCACTGGTCAGGTGGCTGCACTTGAGAATTTGGGCTTTATTGGTGACTCCTTTGAATTATCTTTGTCTGAAGAGCTGTGAGTCGTCACAGTTTATTTTTAAACTGTATTGTAATTCAGTTTATGTGCCGTTGGAGAAGTCCATAGTTGGCCCTTAATACAGAGAATACTCTGCATAACACGGGCCTGAGATAAAGAACTTCTAAGTTTCTAAGCCGCCTGACAGTTGGTTACTGTACTGGCTTTAGTTTAGAAACATGGCAGTTGATGAAGTTTCCAAGCTTTCGGGGAGTATACGAAGTGTATACAATGCTGGCTTGTTCCAGGAAACTTCTAGGTTTCAAAGCTTTTAGGCAACGTTGTGTTGCACGGGCTTGTTCGATGAAACCTATCAGCAAATTTTGAAAGTTTCCAAGCTTTCTGGAAGTATACAAATTGTATGCTACACTGGCTTGTTCAAGGAAAGTTTGTGGTTTCAAAGCTTTCAGGCAACGTTTGCTGCACGGGCTTTTTTCATGAATCAGCTAGTATGAAAGTTTCGAAGCTTTCAGGAAGTATATAATATTATATACGACATGGGCTGGTTCCACGACACTTAGCTGATATGCTGAAATAAAATAATATTGATTTACGTGATCACAGGTGAATAATTCGCGAGAACAAAGAAAGCGAATAAAGGAAAGCAAATGAAAAACTAATTAGCGAATGTGCAATCGCATATACCTGGTGTGCTAAATATATTGTATCGATCAGTGCGATATTCGCGAGTGTAACAAATGAGCAATAAATTTCCAGCAAATGAAAAATCTGATAATCGTTATAGGTAGATTTCAAAATGGCGTCCAGATTGTTTGGTGAACTTTGTGATTGTCAGTGGAGAATGATGAGCAGTCATCTCCTGCGCCTGGGATCGCCGGTCACATGTTTATGTGATCAATATTCATTGGCTGTGCTAGTATCTCTCCATACCATTCATTGGATGAAGAAGTGTGGGAGGTTCCCCTGCTGAAGGTTTGATGATGTCGTCACAAGGTTTATGGCGTGAGACTGGGTCACACATGTGCACCTCTGAACTCAGAGTGCGAGCATCCTAATTACAATCTTAATTGTGGAAACACGGGAACTACCAGTGCGATTGAAGAGAACGATAGCAGCTCTGGGCGTCTCTTGCCCTATCACCTGGACTATCCAGGAGATAGGCAAGAGCGTTCATCTGAACCTTGAATTCAAGGTTGAAGAAGAGAAAGAATTACCACCCTCCTCGGGGAGAGGTAGTACCTTTGATGGGAGGATCACCTCTCACACTGGTCTTCACCCGAGTAGGTCAGGAGGCCCTGAAAAGAGAAAGAGAAGAAAGAAAAGCCTGTCCACCAAGCGGAGGGATTCCTGACGCTTGGAGGCATTCTTGGAGATGAAGAAAGAGAACAGTGAGGAAAAGAAAGAGCCAGAGGCGGCCACCACTTCCCCTCCCACTCCCACAGACAACCCCATCCAAATGCCGGCTTCTGAGCCGGTATTGTCGGATGTGGAAGAGTCTGTGGAGACTGAGGTGGAAATGGAAGCTGCCTTCTCGCCTCTTCCTGATCCCCTCTCGCCTCTTCCTTCTAAACCAGAATGCCAGGACGCGGATGACTGGATGGAGAACATCTTACAGGAAAACAAAATACAAGGGGAACTTCACAGGCAAGAGATGGACAGGAAGTACCAACTACTCCTCCAACAAATCGAAGAAGCCAATAAACTAATAGATGCCAGAAACCTACAACAACAAAAGACTCAGAAATCACCCACAATCACTCCAGACTCGGCTAGGACCAGACCCTACAAAACTCAGCAACCACCATCAGGCAGCCCACCAACACCAACTACAAATGTCTCTGCTTCCAAACCTCCACCTCTGAAAAAGAAGCAGAAAAGACACAAGCACCACTAACAACCCACAACTTCTCCTCCTTTACCACGGTCTGACACTTCAAAATTCTACAGCAAATGAGGGTCGAAAGGGGCTTGCTCCCCAAATCGTCCCTGCACACCTTCGGCATGCAAAACCATTTGATTCGAGGCGTGAGACTCGTACTCGTTCCAATCTCCAATTAATTAATAATATAAGTGTTGATTGCACAAACAGGATAGTAGGTTATCCTCCTTTATTGTGTCTTGTGAGCTCTGCGTTTTGCTAAGCTCTATGTATTAAGAGAGAACCGTTACTGGATATGCGGCCCTTTTGGGTGCGTTGCCGCTGTGTATTTGGTAGTATGTTGATGGGTGAACTATACAATGCATGTTGTTGTGTTACAAATGCCCATTGTTCATTTGCAATTTTCTTGGGTCATTTGTTAAAAACGGACCCCAGTGTTAGTCCGGGTGTAGACTTCAGGAAGGAAAGCTTCCATTAGGTCGTGGTTTTATCATTCTGCGTACCACATAATTACTAGTAGGTAGTGTACTACCTAGGGTGGCTACTTAGGCAGTCTCGCCGTGCGTCAGAAGTGGGTTGTAACACCCACGATCTCGCTCGACTAAGGTAAGTCCCTCTAAAAGGAGCTCGAAAGCTCAGAAGTATGAATAAGAAGGGGAGGGCAGACACCACCGAGTAGCCAAGGGAGCTATTTACTAAAAGCACAGTGAGGTTAAATGAAGTCTACCTGTACTTGACCTTGGAGTTAGAGTTCATGAGTGTGCTTGGTACAGCATAAGCTGGGCCGTATAGGCCTCTTGAATTTGTGCATAGTGTGTTTAACCACAAACATATGTGGAAACAGGTTTGAACCGTTTATCGGTTTCTGTTGTTTGTTTATAAGTGTTGACATATAAGTATGATTATGGATCACTTTTGCAAAGACACAATTTTGTGCAGTATTGGAGAGGGTCATGGGTGTATTTATTTATGACCCCTTTGTTGATGAAAGTGTTAATAAAAATACCATGTAGCAGCTATTTGGGACTTACCCCCGGCTTAGCCGGATGCCCATAGAGGTCCATGTACCCGTAGTGAGATTACGCATGCTGGCAGGTGTGGCCAGGTATGGACCCCTTGAATTTGCTTTGTGCTAATGAGGGTGCTTTTTTAGAAAGGAAATCTTTCTAAGATCGTTATCCTCTGAAGGATAGAATGACGATGTAGTTTGTCATGGAAGGGGTTAATAAATTTGTCTCCCTTGTCACTGTGTATTATTTTGAGTCTTATCCTGTTACATAACAGTTGAATGTCATGTCTGAAGTGGCACATGGTGGGTTTGGTGGGTAGGTATAAACTTTAACCCTTTTCCCAGTACGATTTTATCATAGTCAGATAGTTTGTGATGAGACATGTTAGTTATATATTGTTCAGCTGTGTTGGCTAACTGATGGATATGCAATCTATGTTTGTACTCCGATTTGGAGTGTCGTCTACGAGATCTTAGACGTTTATAATTGCATTTTGCTCTTTTGTTATGTCCGTGCCTTCTTTGTTCCCTGTGTCGCACCCCAGGGGCTTTGTGCCCGGGGGGACCTGTGAGTGGAGTCGAATATTCGGCTTCACTAGTAGCAGAAGTGGATGCTAGTCATTTAGACTGTATAAGTTGTTTCAGCCACTTCTCCAGAATTGATCGTTGTTCAGCATTAGATCGGGGGAGAGTTGGGGAGTAAAGCTCAACTGATTCCTCGTTTCTACAACATTGTGTCTGTGGATATAGTGCTGAATTGCAGTTAGAATGTAGTTGTTTGTCGCCCATGTGATTTGTGGGGCGTGCCCGCATTACCCTTTGAGGTAGGGGTACATTGTCCACTTTAAGAGCGTCAAATACAATGTCCTCCTTTTCAAGTTTAGGGGACTGTGTTGTATGTTTGTCATCGCCCATGTTGATATGGTGCTGTTCGCACTGACATGTGCCTGTATTTAGTGACTGGCTACATATGTCCAGTGTATTCACCCAGTTGTGATGATCCTGGATTTCTGTGTGGTCATTCTCATCATGATTATTCGAGTGTATTTAAAAGTGTGGCGTATCACATGAGAAGTGAATAGATTTAACCCGGCTATGTGGGGTCACTGTTTGAGCCGCCGTATTGACAATTTGAGTCAAATTGTCATTAGAGTTTGATTGCACTTTACAATCAATTATTGGTTCATTGAATGAACGCCACATTTCAGGTGGGATAGTTGTGAGGGAGTCCCACTGTTCGAGCGTATCAGCTATGAATTGCTCTGGGCTTGCTGCCTCCAGGTTATGTGGTGGGTCACTCTGATTTGAGTTCCCGTACACAGTGCCCCATGTGGTTGAAGTGGGGAATGAGTATGGTGACAATTGTAGGCAGGTGGTGGTTTGTACCGACTCTTCATGTAGGCTTCTCAATATGAGCTCGGTATTGTTATGTGCCTACATCTGCCTCATCCCGGTCCTACATGAATGTGGAGGGAGAGTGCTTGAACTGAGTTGCCCCTGCGTTTAATTCCGTGGAGCGGGTTATGCGATTCAGAAGAGACTTTTGGCCTGGAACAATGTTCGTCATGCCAAGTTTGCGGCATTTGAATCGTGTGGAATCATAACTGGACGTGGCCGAGTGGATATTATTGCTCGATTCGTAGGTTTGAGCTCCCTTTTTGAATCCAGTCGCACCTATCGAACTAGCCTTTGTGGCGGTTGCCATGGTAGAGCTGTTCCCCATGACGGGGTAGTATGCCCACGGAGCCCAATACTGGGAGAAGTATTCCTGAGGTTATAGAAGTGGGCATCTCTCGTCATGGGGCTGTCATGCGTAATATTTCCACTATGACCGGCAATGGGTTTATTGGTTTTGTCATTCTGACATTGACCATATTAAGTGGCTCCCATTGGAGTTCCGGTGTGGAATTTAGTGGCGTTGTGGTGGAATCACGGTCAGAATAGTCGCATTGGTGGACTACACCGCCATGAAATTGTTATGCTTTTTTGAGCATGTTAGTTTGTATTTGCGTAAATCATTTTTCAAGAATGATTCAATTGTGCGATGGAATTTGTGTGTTACTGCCTTTTGGTCAGTGATTTCAACCTCCTGGATATGTGGGAGGGTTAATTGGTGGTTTATGTCCTCCCGTAGTGAGTTCATTCAACTGCGCCATTGTGACTCAAATAATTGGGTGAGTTGTTGAGCAGTATTGAATGCCAGAATTTCAACATCCCTCATTATATCATTTTGGAATTTGAGGGTCATGTTGACCGTGCAGCCCAGGTCTGCAGCAACTTGCTGGTACAGATCATTGGGAGCGATCTCCGCGATTTTTAGTATCCAGAATGCCGGTACACAATAATAAACATGCATTTGATTGATGCGCGGAAGT
This sequence comes from Pictodentalium vernedei, assembly GCA_031216915.1. Lineage (NCBI taxonomy): Eukaryota > Metazoa > Mollusca > Scaphopoda > Dentaliida > Dentaliidae > Pictodentalium > Pictodentalium vernedei. The sequence goes on along the minus strand of CM062292.1, from coordinate 188,291,902 downwards.
GCTGCCGTCGCACATACACAGACACATGACTTATTTAGCGAATCAGCAGTTCGTACCTGAAATTGAAAAAACAGTCTTGTAATAAACTGAATAAACAGTCTCCTAATAAATTGAATAAACAGTCTCCTAATACATTGAATATTCAATTTACTAAATTGAAAAAACAGTCTTGTAATAATTTGAATAAACAGTCTCGTAATAAACTGAAAAAAACAGTCTTGTAATAAATTGAATATTCAATTTACTAAATTGAATATTCAATTTAGTAAACTGAAAACACAGTCTCGTAATAAACTGAATAAACAGTCTCGTAATAAACTGAAAAAACAGTCTTGTAATAAATTGAATATTCAATTTAGTAAATTGAAAAAACAGTCTTGTAATAAATTGAAAAAAGAGTCTTGTAATAAATTGAATAAACAGTCTTGTAATAAATTTAATATTCGATTATACAATTTAGTAAATTGAATAAACAGTCTTGCAATAAATTGAATAAACAGTCTCGTAATAAATTGAAAAAACAGTCTTGTAATAAATTGAATATTCAATTTAGTAAATTGAAAAAACAGTCTTGTAATAAATTGAATAAGCAGTTTCCTAATAAATTGAATAAATAGTCTTGTAATAAATTGAATATTCAATTTACTAAATTGAATATTAAATTTAGTAAATTGAAAAAACAGTCTTGTAATAAATTGAATAAACAGTCTCGTAATAAATTGAATAAACAGTCTTGTAATAAGTTGAATATTCAATTTAGTAAATTGAATATTCAATTTAGTAAACTGAATATTCAATTTAGTAACTAAACATCACATGTCGCTTCCACGCCGCCGTATGTTCCAGTCTTCAATCAAGTGAAGTTTCAAAACAAATTTTGGTTTTTAGTTTCTGAGGAGAAGATTTTTCAAAAACGACCAATCAGAATCGAAGAATGCCTCTGGTGGGCATGTTTTTCATCCGACAGGAACAAAACAATCAACATTTGTAGAGAACCTCCCATAGATTATTCTTCCCAAGTTTGGTTCACATCGGCTCAGTAGTTCCACAAAAGAAGATGAAAATGGGAAAAGTTCATGGACGGTGATGGACTCAAAGTGAATATAATTTCCCAACACAAAACCATTCACCATACCTCCAGAACTAATTTGACCTCTTAATTGAATATAGGTTTTTGAGTAACTTTCTGTTAATTGAATAAAAAATCTTGTAACCTGTTGATAAATTACCCTGCACTCTGATGTCAAAATGGCAAAGTGTTCAGCAGTAAATATAACCCATAATGCGGTTTGATATTTAACCAAATATACCTTGTTTGACAGAGCTTAGTGAGCTCTGTCAAACAAGATATAATTTGTTAAATTCATAGGTAAACAAGAGAAAAACTGAGTGATTGAAAAATATTCTGTGGCACTTCCAGAGTGGTAGGGGTTATTTCAGTGAAAACTGAAATCTTGCCCTGGGCAGGAATATCTGCCAACCGCATGCAAGGAGTTAACTATAATTACTTGGTTTGGCATATGTTCTTTCTCTATCTTTATGGTCTTTACCCAAGCTTCATCATTATCAGTAGCATCATGTTGTATAACAATTTCATCATCTGAAATGTAACTGGAAAATGTTAATTCTGAAAACAGGATATAGTTTGCGTTGACATTGTTTGTCATTATTGTTTCCTATTTTCAACAATGAGGTGAGTTTGTGATTTTTTTCCAATTTTATAAACATTATATTATTTCTAGAAGTAGCACTGATTCAAAAGTTCAGGGTTCAAACAGATATCTGAGTATCAAATGCAAGCACTATCAAAGCACATTTCAAGGACTGTGTTAACGATTTTCAAGGACTATTATTGTGTGCTACTGTGCATACTGTTATGATGGCCTGTCACATCAAGTCGATTTTGTATCATATTTAATATGACACAAAATTAGGAAATGCCCAAAATTAACTGCTAAAAACATTATTTCACCAAATACAAAATTCTTATCACAACCTACCTTATAAAATGATAAATCCATATTTTTTCGGCATTCTCACAACTCATTGAATCAGTAATCCATCTATTAAAAATATTTCAATGATGCTCGATAAAAACACTCAACTCATTTTTGGGTCAAGTTGAGAAGCTTGCGTTTTTTCTGAAATCCACTACGCATACACATAATTAATCATCTGTGGTTTGTCATCAATACCACCCCTATTTTAAATACGACCAGTTCCAATAACTATTCCGAGTCCCCAATACAAATGTTTCAAATTTTTAGAAGCATATATCACTTGAATTTGCCTGCTTCAAGTTGGCATTATACAATGAATTTAAAAGAAAAAGGCAGGTTAAAGAAGATGTAAAGAGCAGTTTTTCATAATGTATGTCACTTTGCAATGAAGATGATTCTAATTGGTAACCTTTCCTAGGAAATCCTTCAGAAGGAGAGGGGTTCTTGTGACAAAAAGTTGACAAAACTGAAATTCCAGGAATTCCAGTTCATCATGACCATTGTGCAGAGATAAAAGAGATGCGGTTTCTTGTGTGTGTCTCTGTCTGATTTTATGTCATGTGATTAAGTACACATATGCAGGGTGGTGGATTTGCAAGAAATTTATGGTCTCAAAGGTTGTAGGTAAACTGAATTAAAGTACTTTTCAAGGAAGGTGGTGGAAAACCAAATTACTTTTCAAGGATATAAACAAATTCAAGCACTTTTCAATGAAATAGTCTAAATTCAAGCACTTTTCAATTGCGAACGAACCCTAAGTTGTGGTAATTGGAAAAGAACAGAAAAAAATAAAAAATTTTGTTTTACGATTTTGTAAGGTAAGTTATGAAAAACAATTTTGCTTTCGGTGAAACAATTTTGTAAAAGTGGGTACTTACTAAATTCTTGTAATAATACTTGGATTTAAAATCAATGTGGTGTCACTGTGACATGCAATAAAAAAATGCCCCCCCCCCCCCCCCTCCCTCGCAATGTAGAAATAGCTAGGTGAAATTAAGGTGGGCTTTTTTAACTCCCCTATCATTTTGAAATAGTTTGGGCTGATGTAAGATGATTTAAATGCACAGATTTCCAGTAACACTAGAATATAGGAAGTTTTCCAGGACCTGAAATTCTATATCTCCATTTTCCAGGGAAGGCAGAGATGCTCGTGCCATGAGAGAAGGGATGGGGGAGGGTGATGGTGAGGGGGGAAACTGCCCAGGATTTTTGGTGCTTTAAAAAAGTGTAGGTTGACCTATTGATACGTCTGAGCTGAAAGTCATGGGAAGGCCTTTGGCCGATGCTGGTGGAGGTGGCAAGATTATGTAGTTGCAATACTGACAAGGTTCCATTCATTAAAAAATGTTTGTTGCTTTCCACCGGTCTTTCCTGCATCGCGGTTGTCACAATTATTATCTTTGGAGAAAAAATGCACTATACACACAGAAATACAGATCTACGAAAATTCCAACTAGGGATGGGCACCTAAAGGGGGGAGAGGAGGGTGTGTGTGCCCCCCCACCCCCCCACCCCCCACCATCCTGGAAATGAGTAGAGTGCAAGTGCAACCAGGTTTTCTATTTTACGAGAGCTAAAAAAAAATGCACTTGTTGAAAAATATTGTGGAGCACAAATATACTGTGAGGGCATATAAATGTGTGTTGTTTTGAGAAAACAGCAATCTGTGGCCAGTTGCAAGGTTACTGTTACAGTTCAGCAGGTCTTTATACATTTAAATTTTCTAGTGTTTGGTGACAGTATTCCTTCAAAATTCATGTACTAACATTTTATGGGGTGCAATTTACTCCTGTCTCTGATTTCACAGGAGCTTAAAACTGCACCCATAAATTTGGTTCATTTCCAGCACCGCCCCCTCTCTCACAGCAGTGAAAGAGTTCATTATGAAACAAAATCTTTGGAAAAACACACTGAAGTCATGAGAGGGTTAAATTAAAGATATTCATACAAGAATCAGATCAATTTTTTTCCAATGAACCAGAAAAATACATATACAGTATTGAAAGGGTTTGTTTGTTCATGGCATCAATAAAATTTTTGGAACCCACATTGCAGTCTTGAGAGGATTAAATTAAAGACCTGCATACGGGAATCAGATGTTTCCAGCATTGAAAGGGTTCATTCAACATAAAATAAAATCTTTGCAAAACAAACTGAAGTCCAAAATATTTTCTGATTATAATAACAAGATCATGTTGATTTAAGAACAATATGTCAATCAAGGTTCTCAGTGAATGAAAATTTTCTCCAGGATAAACTACTGCAAAAATGCTGACTCATAATTTTTTGAATACCCTCTACCAGGCACCCTGATTGAACCTGTGGCAATTTTTTTAACCAATGCTTTCTTCCTAAGGGTGCTTCATACCAAATAACAGTTCTCTGTTTCTTGTGGTTTGGGATATATGGGTATGAATGTTTTTAGCCCCTGGGGTTGCCACAGGGCTGTGAAAATGTTTGGGGGACTTCAATCAATTACTTAGGACCCACTTATACTACATGCCAAATTTGGTTGAATATGCTCCACTGGTTCTTGAAATAGAAATTTTGGGCAGAGCCCAAATTGGATATGCCCCCACAGAGAGCCCAGATATTGACCTATCAACTTCCCTTGAACAAACATTAATCTTCTACACCAAAGGATGTTCCATACCAAATATCAAGGCATTTCCTCTGGTGGTTCATGAGAAGAAGATTTTTAAAGGTTTTTAAGCTTTTGGGGCATAAACTTGAGTCCGAATATGGCAGCTGCTTCGTTTAAACAAAATAGAAAGGGTATACTCCATAGATGGTCTGTGCAATATATGTTTGAATTTGGCCTAGTGGTTGTGACGAAGATGTCACGTTTGTAAAAAGTTAACAGATGACGGACGATGGACAAAAGTGATGGCAATAGCTTCCACTGACCTGCAGTCAGGTGAGCTAAAAAAAAAAATTCTAATCCTTCAAAAAACAACTTTTAAAGCACAGAAACATTCCATGAGATTAAAAGATTGTCATTTTTTTTTGCATAAAATCACTCAGAATTCTTCATTCCACACAAAGTCTTGAGAGGGTTAACTAAATTAAAGAAATTTATACAGGAATCAGATAAATTTTTCCTCTGCCACTTATACAGAAATTTCATTACATTAAGTTAAATTAATATGTATTTGACAGCTGACAGGAGTTTCTGCTATCCCATGTTTACATAAGTGATTGAAAGTAGTAAACAGTCCGAAGCACTCTCAACAGTTTGTATACAGAAATATATTACTGCAAAAATGCTGAGTCATCAGTTTTTACCAGCCAACCTGATAGAATCGGAGGCCATTTTTTTTAACCAATCCCTTTCTCTGGTCCTAAGGATGCTTCATACCAAATAACAGTTTTCTGTTCCTTGTGGTTTGGAATATATGGGCTTTTGATTTTTGTTTTTTGTTTTTAGCCCCTGGGTTTGCCACAGGGCTGTGAAAATTTGGGGGAGGGGAAAGGGGGAGGCATCAATAAATTACTTAGGACCCACTTATACTACATGCCAAATTTGGTTGAAATTGGCCCACCGGTTCTTGAAATAGAAACTTTGAGCAGAGCCCAAAATGGATATACCCCCACAGAGAGACCAAATATTAACCTACCAACTTCCCTTGAACAAATTTTAATCTTCTACACCAAAGGATGTTCCATACCAAATATCAAGGCATTCCCTCTGGTGGTTCGTGAGAAGATGATTTTTAAAGGTTTTTAAGCTTTTAGGGCATAAGCCAGCACCCGAATATGGCAGCTGCTTCATTTGAACAAAATAGAAAGGGTATACTCCATAGATGGTCTGTGCAATATATGTTTGAATTTGGCTTAGTGGATGCGGAGAAGATGTCAAGTTTGCAAAAAGTTAATGGACGACGGACGCTGGACAAAAGTGATGGTATTAGCTCCCAATGACTTGCAGTCAGGTGAGCTAAAAAGAAAATTTCGAAAGAATTTTCCTCATATTGTACCAAGTTAAAATTGGGGCTTCCATAAGGAGCCCATATCAAATATCAAAAGATTCCGACTGGTGGAACTGAAGAAGATTTTAATTAATCTTCCCCACATCGTTTCTAATTCAGGTTCCCTTAGAGAGCCAAAAGATGAACCTAGCGACTTGATTTGAACAAACTTGAATCTGACTCCCAACAAGAAAGTTGCAGCCCACGAATGAAAAAAAAATCAGATTTGATTTTCTTGAGAAGAGTTTAAAATTTTTTAAAAAACATTCTCTAGGTGCTAACTAGGTGCTAACAGTTGTGCACCTTGTGGTGTCCCCTGTAGGCATGCAGCATCATTTCAACAATCTTGAACTGACATATGATATGATATGAAACATGCATACCAAATTTGGTTCAATTTGGATCTCTAGTTTTTGAAAAGTTGATAATGAAAAGTGCAAGATGGATGATGGACAGGAAGTGATCAGTAAAACTTCCCTTGGCCTTCACTCAAGTGAGCTGAAAGCCACTAAGTAGTGAAAAGCAACTGTCAGCTGTTGTTTTATCTTTTTAACTGCAAATAAACAAAGTTGAATCCATGTGGCATGGGTTGAAGGTTCTGTGCCAGTGTGCTCCAACCTCAGGTCAAGTTCAATAAACCATTGTGCCTTCTATGTGTTTTACATTTTAGTTTTTTGAAGCTTGTTGAAAAACAAGAGGCCCCCCCACGGGGCCTGAAGCACTCACCTTGAACAGAACACAATATAAACAGAGTCCAAGAATGAGACTACATTAAGCAATCCATCTCCATAGGATACATTATCAATTCTTGAGGCCCTCAGGAGTGACAAAAATAATCTGAGCATCATGCCTTTTCTTCAGTTGATCATAATGTAAAATGTAGAGCTCCCCTGACCCTCATAACAATGATGTATACCAAACATTAAAGATTTTTAAAGGATATTCCCCATTCTACCCAAAGTTAAAAATCTGGGCTCCTGTATTGAGCCCAAATATGAAGCAATGGGCTTTATTTTAACAAACTTGTATCTCACCCCTCTATGAATGCTGTATACTGAATATCAAAAGATTCTGATGATTGGTTCTGGAGAAAAGATTTTTTTGAATTTTTGCAAATATGCTGACTCAGCATTTTTTGATGCCCTCTGCAAAACACCCTAACATAACCGATGGCAATTTTTTTTTACCATTAAGTTCTACTGGTCCTAAGGATGCTTCATACCAAATAACAGCTCTCTGTTCTGTGTGGTTTGGGAAATATGGGCGTTTGAAAATATTTATATTTTTAGCTCCTGTGGTTCCCATGGGGATGCGGGAATTTTCCTTTTTTTGCACAAGTCAAGTACTTATGACCCAATAATACCACATACCAAATTTGGTTCAGATAGGACCATTGGTTTAGAGAATAGAAATTTTGGGCGGAGTCAAATATTGCTTCACGAACTTCGTTTGAACAAACTTGATTCTAAACCTCAAAAGGAAGCTCCATAACAAATATCAAGTCACTGGTTCATAAGAAGATGTTAAAAATGCCGATAGGATCACCAATCCAATGTCGAGTTGTGACAGCACAAAAGTGGGTTTAATCATTATCAACTTATCGTCCAGAAACCAACTGTTTACAATTTACTGTGAAGGGTCACTGTGACCTTGACCTTTGTCCTAGTAATTCCGAAATAATTAGGTCTCTTTCTTACACCAATGCCAACCTACCTATGAAGTTTCATGAACGTAGGTGGAACCATTGTCAAATTATCATCTGGAAACCAATTGTTTATGATTTATTATGTTCAAGGTCACTATGACCTGGGCCTTTGACCTAGAGAGTCCAAAATAAATAGGGGTCTTCCTCTCACTGATGCCAACCTATCTATGAAGTTTCATGAACGTGGATAAAACCATTATCAAGTTATGATATGAAGTTTCATGAACATGGGTAAAACCATTATCAAGTTATCATCCGGAAACCAATTGTTTTGATTTACTATGTTCAGGGTCACTGTGACCTTGACCTTTGACCTAGTGAGTCCAAAATAAATAGGGTTCTTCCTCTCACGAAGGCCAACCTACATATGAAGTTTCATGAATGTGGGTTGAACCGTAGTCAAGTTATCATCCGGAAACCAATTGTTTACATTTACTAAGTTCAAGGTCACTGTGACTTGACCTTTGACCAAGCAAGTCCAAAATTAATAGGGTTCTTCCTCTCACCGATACCAATCTACCTATGAAGTTTCATGACCATGGGTTGAACCATTATCAAGTTATCATCCGGAAAACAATTGTTTACGCCCGCCCGCACGCCATTCATTAAACTATAAGTCGAGTTTGACATTGTCACAACTCGACTAAAAATATTTTGGAGCATTTTCTCTCACTCCCTCCCTATGGGGCTGGGCATGTTGAGTTGAACAAAAATGCAATGCCCTTTCGGACCATCACTCAAACAAACTTTCACTTGAATTGGCCCAGTGGTTTTGGAGGAGAAGACCAAAACATGGTGTTGCCGGACGGAGAGCGATGAGATTAGCTCAGCTTGACTTTGTCAAGATGAGCTAAAAACAACTGCCACTTTTCAGTACAAAAATGTATTGAGACAACTCACACAGTGTTGACAGTGAAGTGTGAACTTGAAATTCATGACAAGTGGCTCATGGTGATGCCTTGCATTGTAAATTTGTCCAATTTTAAGTTGAGGTCACTGTAACACTGACCTTTGGTACAATGACCCCAAATTAATTAGGGTTCTTCATCTGATCAAACCTTAACTTTGTTTGGTTTCAATCGGACAAACTGAATTTTAATCAGAGAGGGGAAAACAAAACAATTTCTGGGAATTTTTAAAGTCTGTCACTGACCTAGCACAATGACCCCAAAATGAATTGGGTTCTTCCTCATATCACACACTACCAACATGTCAACTTTGATTTTGATTAGCCAAGCAGAACTTTAATTAGATAGCGAAAACCAACTCCATCTACAGACACTCCAGGAAAATACCACAGGAAAATAATTATCACTGTGACCTTTACCTTTTGCACAATAATTTTCCGAATACAAACGGTTCTTCCTCTCATCATACCCAACTCAAATATCAGTTAGGTTGAACTTTAATTAGAGAGTGGAAAACAACTCAGTCTACAGATGGACAAACAGATGGACAGCACCACTGCCATATCCCACTGAGATATTTTTCATGGGGATAAATATTAATGTTCAGAAGGCAAAATCTCCTTAATTTGAACTGACAAACAACAGGCAATGATTTTAACTGGTAGAGTGTTAGAGGTCACCATCATGGCTCTATTCAAAAGTACTGAAAGTCACTATAGTGGCTTTACACCCTATGCATTAGTTTGATGTTTGCTCAGCAGTAGAACAAACAAGAACTAGAGGCTCTAAAAAGCCTGTCATCGCTCATCTGGAACTACATATAAAAATGTGATTTCCCATAGGCTTTCCATGGTAACTATGAGCTGCAATTGTGGCCATGTTTGCAACATTACATCAACATTACATGAGGATCATTGGTGGGTGTCCCTGTCCTCAATCACGTGAAGTTCCAAAACATATGAATCCATCAAACAGAATCAATTGTGGCCATGTTTGCAAATGATCAACATTAAATGAGGAATGTTGGTAGAGGGTGTCCCAGTCATCAACCATGCAAAGTTTCAAAACATTTGGCCCTATGGTTTCAGAGGAGATGAGTTTTCAAAATTGACCAATCAGAATCAAAGAATGCTTCTGGTGGCCCTGTTTTTCATCCAACAGGAATAAAATGAGTAACAGTTGTAGAGAACCTCTCATAGACCATGCCTGCCAAGTCTGGTTCACATTGGCTCAGTACTTTCAGAGAAGATGATGAAAATGTGATTTTCTATAGGGTTTCTATAGTAACTATAAGCGACAATTGCAGCCATAATTGCAACCCGATGAAGATTAAATGTGGATCACTGGTAGAGGGGGTACAGTCATCAGTCACATTATGATTCAAAACATTTGGCCTTGTAGTTTCAAAGAAGATTTCTTGAAAATGCACACATTTATGAATTCTGTTTCAACCAAAAAATCAGTAGAAGAAGGTTAAACATTTTAAAAATTACAATTTTTCAGACAATATTCTCTTTCAAATAGCTTTGGGTAGGTAAAGGGTTACAGGAAATGCATTTTACTCCAATTTTGTCACATCTTAAATATTACTACCGGGAAAACAAAATAAACAAAACTTCCATGCTTTCCAAACACCTGTCATCAATCAGTATATCAGATTAGTAACTTGAGAATAAAACAATGTATTAACATAATTACAGCTGCACTTGTTTACAGTAGCAGTCAAAATAAGTTGTAGGATAATCCTATAAACTATGTATCTTTCTCTTCCTACACTGATAAGACCAGAAGCTGACATCATTTTCTGGAAACCTTTCACAGATAGCTTTCCAGAAAATGTCAGATTCTGATCTTGTCAGTGCAGGAGCAGTATTTTACTTAGTTTATTGCAGCTATGTTACAACTTATTTTGACTTGTACTATATACACAATATTTTGGGTTTTTTTCCAGTTCTCAGTGAAGAAAACTGGAACCAACCCTTACCAGATTCTCAAAAAACAAGAGTTTGCTGACAGTACCGATCTTTGTGCAGACAGGAAAAGCATTGGGAAAAGCATTAGAATATAGCCTCTGGTGGCCACATATTTCCATCCTCTCATAGACCATTCCTGCAAAGTTTGGCTCACGTCGGTTCAGTACTTCCAGAGAAGAAGATGAAAATGTGATTTCCCATAGGGTTTCAATAGTAACTATAAGCCACAATTGCAGCCATGTTTGCAACCTGATCAACATTAAATGCGGATCGTTGGGAGAGGGTTTCACAGTCATCAACCATGTAAAGTTTCTGAACATTTGGCCCTGTGGTTTCAGAGGAGAACATGCTTCTGGCAGCCACAAAAAATGCTTCTGGCAGCCATGTGGCACGGTAAACAAAATGAGGAGCCTTTGTAGAAGATCTCCCATAGACAGTACTGATCTTCGTGCAGACAGGAGAGGCATTCAGATAAGCATTAAAGTATAGCCTCTGGCGGCCGCATATTTCCATCCTCTCATAGGCCATTCCTGTGAAATTTGGTTCCTGTTGGCTCAGTAGTTCCAGAGAAGAAGATGAAAATGTGATTTCCCATAGGGTTTCTATAGTAACTATAAGCTGCAATTATGGCCACGTTTACAACCTGAACAACATTAAATAAGGATCGTTGGTAGAGGGGGTGGGGGAGCCCAGGCATCTTTTATGTGAAGCATCAAAAAATTTGGCTTGGCAGTTTCAGAGAAGATTTTTGAAAATCCACCAACCAGAATCAAAGAATGCCTCTGGCAGCCATATTTTACAACCCACAGGAACAAAATGAGGATCGTTTGTAGAGGACCTCCCATAGACCATTCCTGCCAGGTTTGGTTCATGTCAGCTCAGCAGTTCCAGAGAAGATGATGAAAATGTGATTTCTTATAGGGTTTCAACAGTAAATATAAGATGCAATTGCAGCCATGTTTGTGACCCAATCAACATTAAATGAAGATCGTTGGTAGAGGGGTCGCATTCATCATTTATGTGAAGTTTCAAAACATTTGGCCTGGCAGTTTCATAGGAAAAGATTTTTGAAAATCCACCAACCAGAATCAAGGAATGCCTCTGGAAGCCACTACACAACTATCCAACTGTTAAGCATGGGATAGTTAAACATCTATTGAACTATCCAACGACAAAACGTTTTTAAGTAGGATAAATAACTTGTTGATGTTGGATAGGCAAGAGAAAGCCGAAGGGCCCTCGACTGGGGAGCTTTCTCTCACCTATCCTACATCAACTCACTATTTATCCTCTATCTATTCCATTGAATTAATGATAATCAAGTGTAACCATTAGCCACAATTGCGGCTATGTTTGCATCCAGATCAACAGTAAATGAGGATCGTTGGTAGAGGATGTCCCGGTCATCAATCACATGAAGTTTCAAAACATTTGGCCTTTCAGAGAAGATTTTTCAAAATCGACTAATTAGAATCAAAGAATGCCTCTGATGGCCATGTTTTTTCATCCAATAGGAACAAAATGAGGAGCAGTTGTAGAGAACCTCTCAAAGACCATTCTAGCCAGCCAAGTTTGGTTCACATTAGCTCAGTAGTTCCAGAGAAGAAGATCAGGGGGCCTGAGGGCGCTCACCTGACATGGTAGTCTAAATATCAAACCAGGGTCTTGACTTGAAAAAGCTGCATACGCCCCTCCTAAGAAAAGCATATACCAACTAGATGAAGCGATTGTGCCCACACAATACACAGAAGTTTCCTTCTAGTTTCAGTCCCACCCGGACCCCAAATTTTCAGTGAAAAAAAATAATAATTTTTTTGTCTTGAAATTGAACAAAACACATAAAAAACCAAAAAACTTATTTCCGGATTTTGGTCCAATATTCCAAAGTCCCACCAGAACCCCAAATTTTCAGTGTAAAAAGAAAATTTTTTTTTTTTGTCTTAAAATTGACCGAAACGCATAAAAAACCAAAAAACTCATTTCCAGATTTTGGTAAAATATTTTGGAGTCAGGACCAGGACCCCAAATTTTCAGTCTAAATATAAACCCAGGGACTTGGCTTGAACAAACTTGAATCTCGCCTCCCTAAGGATTCTGCATACCAAATATCAAAAGATTTTTCCTTATTGGTAGATCTGAAGAAGAAGATTTTTAAAGAATATTCCTCATACTGCACTAATTTAAACATTTGGGCTCCCGTAGAGAGCCCAAATATGGACCCAGGGAATTGATTTCAATAAACATGTGAAACAATCTTCCAAAGATGTTATATGTGAAATCTGAAAGCTTTTGGAGCAGTGGTTTGGAAGAAAAGTAGTCTCAAATGTTTTTCCCATCACCCACAGTGTCAAAAAATGCTGACTTAGCACTTTTTCAAAGTCACAAAAAAGTACCCCATGATAAAACCGATAGCAATTTTTTTTTACCATTCCATTCTGTTGGTCATAAGGAAGCTTCACACCAAATAAGAATTCTCAGTGCCGTGTAGTTTTGGAGATATGGGCATTTTAATATTTTTCTATTTTTAGCTCCTGCAGTTCCCATGGGGCGACAGGAAAAAACATTTGGGCATAAATTAAGTACTTATGACCCAATAAGCCCTCATATCAAATTTGGTTCCAATCTGCCTCTCGGTTAGGAAAATAGAAATTTTGGGAGGCGCAAAATTCTTGCCCCTCCTATAACGACGGCAAATAGAGCCCCACAAACTTCTCTTGAACAAATCTGAGTCTACGCGTCAAAAGGAAGCTGCACACCTAATATCAAATCTCTGCTACTGCTGGTTCATAAGAAGATTTTTTAAGATTTAGGCACACATTTTGGACGTGGCCCTACCAAGGGGCGAAGCAACTTGATTTGAACAAAATCAAAAATTAAAATGTCATAACAAACTATTATCTCAAATATCAATTAAATTGGTTCAGCGGTTTGGGAGAAGACGCAATCACCATGTTCATGGACGACAGACGACGGATGGTGAGTGATCACTATAGCTCTCCTGACTGAAAGTCAGGTGAGCTAAAAATGGCAATAAATCGAAAAACTTAAACAAGAGGGGGGTGTCCATCTCACCAACACATGGCATGAAATAAACCTAGGCTTATTACAAATCTGCAAAAAATGTCTGGTTAAGGGTTAATGTTGACTTACATTCATGCATTTAACACATGTGAAATATTAAAGCCACAGCATACCGGAGGTAGCCTCCACTCAGGTACATGCATAGAATAACAGGTCAGAATTTTCTAAGTCAAAAAAAGTGCAAAATTTCCAAAAATTGTCTGGCCGAGAGTTAATGTCGTCTTATATTGATGCATTTAGCACATACATTAAATATAAAAGTCACAGCCTACCGGTGGTAGCCTCCAATCATGTATAGCAAAACAGGTCAGAAATTTCACACTGGGAGAGTTTTCAGACTCACTTGTGATATTATTGCAACTGACAAGCATGGCAAATATTAGTCAAATCGGAGAATGTTTGTTCAAGTTATTGTGCTAATGAGCTAAAAATTCGTAAAAATTGACTAATTAAGGCCCATAACTCTGTAAGAAAAAATTGCTAAGTCCACACTTACAAAAAAGTCAAACATTGCATTAAAAAAGCTCAAAATCTCCGCAAAATGTCTGGCCAGGGGTAAATGCTGTCTTATATTGATGCATTTAACACAAAAATGAAATATAAAAGCCACAGCATACCAGTGGTAGCCTCCACTCATGTATAGCCAAACTAGGTCAGAAATTTTCGAAGTCCACACTGGGCCAGTTTTCAAACTCCAGTTTTCAAACTCGTTTGAGATATTATTGCAAAAGATCTGTATGGCAAATATTAGTCAAATCGGAGAACTTTTGTTCAAGTTACTGTGCCAACAAGGTCAAAATTCATAAAAATTGACATATTAAGGCCCATAACTCTGCAATGAAAAATTGGACACGGCCAGTTTTCGAACTTGTACAAGATATTATTGCAAAAGACCTGTTTGGCAATAATTAGTTAAAGCGGAGAATGTTTAGTTATTGCGCTAACAAGCTCAAAATTCATAAAAATTGACTGATTAAGACCCATAACTCTGTAAGAAAAAATTGGTAAGTCCACACTTACGAAAAAGTCAAACACTGCATTAAAAAGTTCAAAACCTCTGATAAATGTCTGGCCAAGGGTTAATGCTATCTTAACCTGCATGGCAACCAACGCAGACAATATAAAAATTTATTATTTTAAATAACATTTTTTTTAATTTTTCAAAAAAATTCAACAACACCATACCCCTCATTGGAATGAGCTCAATGAGCTCGTTCCAATGAGGGGATCACATGATATGGTTTTGTTGATATATTTTGAAAAAAATAATTTTTTTAACTGCTCAATTTGCATATTACGCGGGCGGATGCAGGCGATTTGTTAGGTAAAGGGTTAACACATATATGAAATATAAAAGCCACAACATACTGGTGGTAGCCTCCACTCATGTGTAGCCAAAGTAGGTCAGAAATTTTCTAAGTGCACACATGTACTTACAAAAGAGTCTAACATTGCATTGAAAAAACTTTGAAAAATGTCCAACCAAGGATTAATGTAATCTTAATTGATGCATTTAACACATATATGAAATGTACAAGAGTTACGCATTGGAGATGCAGGCATTGAGTTGAGGCTATTTTCTTCATGCACTCTCTACTGAAAAACTGAAATATCATCATGCTGAGCTCAACATTCATAAAAATTTGGACCGGACAAGCTTTCGAGCTCGCTTGAGATATTATTGCAAAACACTTGTGTGGCAAATATTAGTCAAATTGGAGAATGTTTGTTCAAGTTATTGCGTTAACATGCTCAAAATTTGTATTGATATTGATGTACATTTATCCACCAGTATACTATACATTACAATAAGATTGATAATTCCACATATATTTACAGTATTCATATGGTACATAACAACTATTATACATATAGGATACACAAATATACTGGCAGGGGAAAGCATAGCCAGATTGGCTGTCTTCCTGCATTCCCCTATAAAGAGAGAGAAAGAAAATGAAGGATTAAAAGGAAAGGTCAGAGAAAAAGAAAGCATACACGTGCAACATTGAGAAGTCTTGCAACTGGCTCTACTGAGATTCCACTCTTGTGAGTGTATACTTGATACATCCACTAAGGCATGTGCACATCGGTGGTATGGCGGCTGGTATCCCAAGCTTGCTGGCTCTCTTGAAGCGGCCTCAGCCTTTCAAACGATTTACATTATGAATTGAGATATTTGTTTTAAATCCTTGGGTCTTTACAGCTATACAATTTAAGACAGAGGCCAAGTCAAAAGGCCAAAGGTTCGAGAACCAGACATTTACGATTAGGATAAGCAGTCTAAAAAAGTTTTTTTTTTGCGTTCTACGATAGGTTTTCGTCAAACACATTCATATTTCGATCATACTAGAGGGCACAGTCGAGACAATAGGTGTTAGCGCATGTAATGTTGTCCAGATAAGATGAGAGAAATTTGGTCGTTAACTTTTTCTTAAATTCCACTCTGTTCGGTGATTCTCGAATATCATTTCCTAGTTCATTCCACAATTTCAGAAATGCAAAGACAGGAAAATTATCAAGAGTTTTAGTTCTTGTTCTATCTTTGTGAAGGAGACCTGCCTGGCATGTAGTCATAATGGAGTCGTTATTCACTGTGGAGAAGAAATTAGCAAAAGATGATGGGAGATTACCATTGTGCCAGTCATACATAAACATGGAGGCGAGTAATTTGTGTAAATCTGTTATCTTCAGTATTTTATCTTTGATGAATAAGGGGTCAGTGTGAGAATTGTATTTCTTATTATTTATTATTCTTAATGACCGCTTCTGAAATTCATATAGGCGACTACTTGCCTTTGTTGCACCCCATATGGGTATTCCATAAATAAAATGACTTGGTATAAGCGAGAAATATAATGTTTTCATAACTTTGTGTGGGAGAACTTTCTTTACTTTATTGAGAGCGAAGTTCACGAGGGAAACCTTTGAGCAGAGTTGAGATATATGTGCGTTGTACGATAGGTTTTCGTCAATGTTTATCTCAAGAAATTTAATTGATTTTTCGTTTTCCCAACTACTGACTTTGTTTATAACTTCAATATTTATACATATGTGCTGATGTGTAAGATTCTTGTCTTTTTGGGATGGGTTAAGTATGATGTATTTTGTTTTTTTGGCGTTCAGGACAAAGTTGTTCGCCGCACACCAGTCAAATATCTTTTAAATTTCCTTGTTGAAATCCAAGACGAGTCGATTTAACTTCAAGCCAGATTTGTACACCGAGGTATCATCTGCAAATGATTGAAGGTTCAGCTTTGTTGATTTATTTATATCATTTATATGTATTAGAAAGAGGATGGGACCAAGAATAGAGCCCTGCGATACTCCGCATGTCAGGTCTAGTAGATTGGATTTACTGTGTCCAAAAGAAACGTATTGGGTTCTATTTTGAAGGTAGCTCTTAAACCAGTTGTTAGCATTACCTCTTATCCTGTAGTATTCTAGTTTTCGAAGTAAAATATCAAGACTTATTGTATCAAAAGCTTTTGAGAAGTCTAAAAATAGAGCTAGAGTACTATCTTTGGTCTTTTTATTATTTGCTTCGTCCATGTATTTTAACAAGTGCATTGTCAGGTGCATACTATGCTGTTTTCTGAAGCCGTATTGGTGTTGATATAGGATATCAAATTTATTCAAAAAGTTTATAAGCCTTGTGGACATTAGTTTTTCTAAAATTTTAGAGAAAACAGGCAAAATACTAATCGGCCTATAATTTGTAAAATTGCTTTCATTACCTGATTTAAATATTGGAATCACCTTAGCTATTTTCATCCTATCGGGAACTTTCCCCTGACAAAAGGAATTATTTATGATATGTGCAAGTGAATCAGCAACTAGGTTTATTGAGTATTTAAGGATGCTGGAAGTAACATTTTCGCAGTCTTGGCTTACTTTGGATTTCATAGAATTTACAATCCTTGTAATTTCGTAAGGCGACATTGGTGTGATGAACATATTGTCCGGATATGTATCAGTCAGAAACTCAACAAAGGGCTTCTGAGTTTGGATATTTGTTTTGAGGTCTGATTCCCTATATTTGCAAAGAGGGAGTTGAATTCTTGTGCAATCTCATTTGGTGCATTTATTGTCCTGTCGCCAAGAGTGAAGGATGAGGGCAAGTTATGTTTGTTTTTGTTGATATTCAATGCATTATTCAGGATTTGCCATGTTTTTCGCATGCTATTTTTATTTTCTAAGAGCTTTTTTTCATAATATATAGTTGTTAATCTAGTTGGTTTGGTGATAACAGGTATGAAACCTTCACTGAACATCAAATCGATAAACGGACCGGTTTTACTATGAGAAGCTACCTTTAGTAGATCAATATTGAGGTCGCCCATAATTAAGGATGATTTTTTTTCTTTGTTAAGCACATCAGCTAAGTAATTGATTTTTGAATGAAACAGATCCAAAGGGGCTGTGTTAGGTCTATATATTGTACTAACGATTCTCACTGAGTTTTTGTACTTTAGTTCGACGAACATTGACTCAAAGACATGTGGTATGAAGATGGAGAGGTCATCTCGAATACAAAAATTTGTATCAGACTTGATGAAGAGTCCAACACCCCCACGACCATCATCGTCACTGGGTCTCATATGTTTTAATAAAGGGTGATATCCTTCCAGGGCATAATTTATATTGTCAGGAATTTGAAATATTTCTGTGAGACCTATGACGTCGAATGTATTCTGGTGGTTATTCAACTCAGAAAGCAAATGATGTAAGGAATCCCAATATGCATGGAGACTCTGACAATTAATATGAAAAGCTGAGAAGGATCCGGGTACATCATCAAGCTCGAAGTGCACTTCACTAGGAAGTAAATACTTACAATCTACTGAGTTGTATATAGAAGACAAGCTGTCTTTGGTGTTGTCATCAAGAAGATGACTAAAATTATATTCGGGACTGTACTGGATCTCGTCCAAATTTATATTACCCGCCATTATCAGCGACCCCCACCACCAATAACACCGATGCACATATAGAAAATAATGGTTGTTAAGAATATGGGGTCAGTAAATCCTGCAATGTATTTCATAAATCTAGATGAGGCTTTACACAAGAATGGTGTAATGACATGAGAATAGAGGTACAATGTTGCACAATAGAAAGAAAACATTAATATTATTGAGAAGACTGTTGCTAGTTTAAGTTCCATAATTCGGGGATGGCGGGTGGAGTATGTAGTTCTCTTGTTCTGCAGGTTAATGTTATTAGGATCATTATTAGGATCACTGTGATTCTCTTTATTAACATCTTTTCATTTGGGGATGTGCCTGGGAATGTATTGAACAGATGCATGTATTTTAATATGATACGCTGGCATTAACCACAATGGTTATGAGGTGAGTCTAAGTATTGACTGTAAGTGTTTAAACAACATAAGTGATGATTAACGCCTGTAAAAAATGACATCAAACAGAGTCCAGGTTGGTGCGGCACAGTCAGGACTTCGGGACACTTCTTCCCAAGGTCTCATCATCAGCCCGGGTTCCCCTGTTATCTGCACTCATCGTAAATCTTAGAGAATATTGGTAATACCTTTAATTGATAAGCATTGGGGGATTGCAATCTGCTTCAGAATATGTGGGTCAGTGCTGGTTATATATATATATTGGCATAAAAATCACTCTAGACAGGACTATCAATGTGAAGCAATTCAGCACCAATGCTATTTGAATAATTGATTTAAGTAAAGTAGTAGATCAGTAAATAGATCAACTCAACTGCTTCTTTAATATAATGGCTTTGTTAGGTCGGGCAAAGGAGGTCTATTTGGCTTAAATGAATCAGTCTATACATGAGTGTAAATGTTGTACAGTTTAGCACCAAACATCCAGTAACTGGCTGCTGATGGTAGACAACACAGCAGTTACATTCCTGTCATTAAGCTGTTTATCAAAATATAATTACAAGTTGTCTAGTTGTTCTCTATTCAGGACGTGGCTGCTTCAAGGACAACATTAATTTCTGAGCATGGATTTTGACTGTTATTTTGAAAATTGGTTTCAAGGTGTATCTGTATACAGAAGCATGGATGCTTTTGGGGGCAAACTTAACAAACTAGCATTTCGCATGTGACACTGATTGGCTGCTTCAAAGACACATTAGAATATTTAGCATGACTTTCAATTATTTTTTCAAAATCTATTGTCATTGAAACGTCAGACTAAAAGTCTGCTCGTAATGGTCATTTGAATATTTACATGACCTTGGCTGCTTCTAGGTATGGATTGGCTGCTTCTAGTACATAGACATGGCTACTTTCAGGAAACAAAAAACAAATCAGCTTTACACAGGGGGCATGGATTGGCAGCTTCGAGAACACAATTAAATATTTAGCACAGCTTTCAACTGTTTTTTAAGTTCAAATAGTGCCCCCACATATTGATGGACTTCTTTCAAAAGGCCAGTACCAGTATAACTCTACGCATGGGCTATGATTGCCTCAGCGACAAGAAGTCAACCTAAACAAGACTTTAAATTGATGCAGTCTAGCACCAGGCAGCCAAAGGACGGCTGCTGCAGATAGACATCGTGGATGGCTGTTGATTATAGACATCATCACAGTTACAATCCTGCCTGAAGCTGAATATCAGAACAAATTTGAAGTTATCTGGTAGTTCTCCACATAGTTGTGGCTGCTTCAAAGACACACTTATTATTTGAGCATGGCTTTAACCCTTAAGTCCTCAGATTAATTTTAAAGTATTTATGGCCTTTTTCTGCTTACCTATTTATTGATGACTTGGCAGTGGTTCTACATCACTGCTGGCTGCCTGTATAGGCAGCCAGCAGTGATGTAGAACCACTGCCAAGGAAAATTCAGTCTACACACTAGAGTAATAAAAAAGATTACACAAGGGAGCACCTGCTTCAATGCAATATAAAAGTGGCGGTTTGGGGCTATATGGGGGCTTAAGGGTTAACTGATATTTATAGATCTGGTTTCAGGTAGTACATGTGTAACTGTCTAGTGGTTCTCCACGTAGTTATGACTGCTTCAAGGTCACAATGATTATTTAAGCATGGCTTGATAGTACTGTTTGATGAACTGGTTTTAACTGGTCGAGTGCTGGAAGCCCTATTTTGGGCTTTACTAAAAGTGACAGGCAATAACTGTCTGTAGCTACATTCTGCCCGAGGAAGCCTTTATTGTCCCTGATATGAATCAGATTTTTTATGCAATACCTTGCTCTCTGACATTTAATTGGACAGTGCCTATAAGGCACTATCCAATTAAATGTAATAGAGCAATATATGATGAGCTTTGATTTGTTGTCAGAAAAATCTCAGCACTTTACCAGTTAAGCAGTACATGTAAACCTATCTAATGATTCTCCACATCATATGGCTTGATATGGCTGCTTCAAAGACTCAATTTCTTTTTTTTCTGTTTTTTTTTTATGCATGGCTTTTAACTGTCATATGATGAACTGGTTTCAAATAGTATCTGTATATATAGGCATGGCTGCTGTCAGGAAGCAGATAACAAAATAGCAGTGCGCATGGATTGACTGCTTCAAGGATAAAGGCATGCTAGGGCATTACACATTGATTGGCTGCTTCAAAGACGTGCATGACTGCATTCAGAAAGCAAATAATAATATAGCATTACATGTAGGATATGGAATGGCTGCTTCAAAAACATAATTGAATATTTAGCACAGCTTTCAACTGTTGTTTGTAGTTCAAATAGTGCCTCTACTTATAGATATGGGCAAGACTTCTTTCAAATGGTAAACAGAAGTGTAACTCTACACATGATCTATGATTGCTTCAGCGACAAAAGTGTGCCTATATAGGACTGCAGATGTGGTGCAGTCTGGCACCAAGCAGTTAACCTGTCCTGAAGCTGTATATCAAATATAATTACAGAGTGTCTAGTGATTCTCCACTTTCGGTATATTTGCTTCAAACATATAGGACTGTAGATGTGGTGCAGTCTGGCACCAAGCAGTCAATAGTCTGGCATCTACATTCCTGTCCTCAAGCTGTATATCAAATATAATTACAGGTTGTCTAGTGATTCTCCACATAAGGTATGGCTGCTTCAAACATATAGGACTGTAGATGTGGTCCAGTCTGGCACCAATCAGTCAATAGATGGCTGCTGATGATAGACATCTCCACATCTACATTCCTGTCCTGAAACTGTATATCAAATATAATTACGGGTTGTCAAGTGATTCTCCACATAAGGTATGGCTGCTTCAAACATATAGGACTGTAGATGTGGTCCAGTCTGGCACCAAGCAGTCAATAGATGGCTGCTGATGATAGACATCTCCACATCTACATTCCTGTCCTGAAACTGTATATCAAATATAATTACGGGTTGTCAAGTGATTCTCCACATAAGGTATGGGTGCTTCAAACACACTATTATTGTTTAAGCATAGCGTTAACTAAGGTTTGAAGAGCGGGTTTCAGGTGGTACATTCTTCCTGTCAAATGATTCACCACATATAATATGTCTGCTTCAATGACATAATTAATTTTTACATTGCTTTTAACTCTCATATGAAGAACTGGTTTCAAGTAGTGTCTATATACATACTTGTAAGTATGATTACTTTCAGAGGACAAATAACAAAAATAGCATTACACGTGGGGCATTGATTGGCTGCTTCAAGGACATGGGCATGGTTGCTTTCGGAAAGCAATTAACAATGTAGCATTACATATAGGGCACGGAATGGTTGCTTCTAGAACATAATTAAATTTTTAGCACAGCTTTCAACTATTTTTGAAGTCCAGATGGTGCATCTACATATAGATATGGGCCCACCTTCTTTGAAAAGGCAAACAGCAGTGTAACTCTATACACGATCAATGATTGCTTCAGCGACAGAAAATCAGCCTATACAGAACTATAAATGTAGTTCAAATAGTGCCTCTACATATTATAGATGTGGGCAAAACTTCTTTCAAATGGTAAACAGAAGTGCAACTCTACATGTGATCTATGTTTGCTTCAGCGACAAAAGAGAGCCTATATAGGACTGTAGATGTGGTGCAGTCTGGCACCAAGCAGTCAATAGATGGCTGCTGATGATAGACATCACCACATCTACATTCCTGTCGTGAAGCTGTATATCAAGTATAATTACAGGTTGTCTAGTGATTCTCCACATAAGGTATGGCTGCTTCAAATACACTATTATTGTTTAAGCATGGCTTTAACTTTTGTTTGAAGAGCTGGCTTCAGGTGGTACATTCTTCCTGTCAAATGATTCACCACATAAAATATGTCTGCTTCAAAGACATAATTAATTTTAACATGTCTTTTAACTCTCATATGAAAAACTGGTTTCAAATAGTGTCTATATACATACTTGTAGGCACGAATTAAGGCCCATAAATCTATAAAGAAAAATTGGCTCGGGCCAGTTTACGAACTATATTATTGCAAAAGACCTGTATGGCAAATTATTGTGTTACTGTGCTAACAAGCTAAAAATTCATAAAAACTGATGAATTGAGGCCCATAAATCTGTAAAAAAAAATTGGGCTGGACCAGTTTTCAAACTCGCTCGAGATATTATTGCAAAAGACCTGTATGGTAAATATTAGTCAAATCAGAGAACATTTGTTCAAAGTTACCAAGTTACAGTGAAATTATTACAAATGGAGTCATCCTATCAAGTTACAATGAAATCCCTTCACAAATACGGCCTGTAGACTGTGCTAAAGGTTTTCGGGCTTCGGGCCTGTGTAGCCAACACGGTTGACCGATTGCAACCAAAAGGGGACGTCCTCATCTAGACATTATACTGAATCATCCTACCAAGTTACAATGAAATCCCTTCATAAATACGACCTGTAGTCTGTGCTAAATGTTTTTGGGTTTGGGTTTGGGGCTCGGGCAGCTGTCATGATTGAATGATTGCAACTAAAAGGAGATATTCTCAACTAGACTTTATCAGGAGTCATCCTACCAAGTTGCAATGAAATCCCTTCATAAATACAACCTGTAAACTGTGCTAAAGGTTTTCAGGCTTCAGGGCCCTGTATCTGCCACAGTTGACCAATCGCAACCAAAAGGGGACATTCTCATCTAGACATTATATGAAGTCATCCTACCAAGTGACAATAAAATCTCTCCATAAATACGACCTGTAGACTGTGCTAAAGGTTTTCGGGTTTTGGGCTTGGGCTGCCGTCACTGTTCACAGATCATAGACAAATGGAAAAGTTCTCATCTAGACATCCTATGGAGTCATCCTACCAAGTTACAATGAAATCCCTTCATATTAAATATGACCTGTAGACTGCACTAACAGTTTTGGGGTTTTGGGCTTGGGCAGCCATCAAGGTTGACAGATCATGACCAAAAGGGGACGTTCTCATCTAGACATTATATAGAGTCATCTTACCATGTTACAATGAAATCCCTTAAAAAATACGACCTGCAGACTGTGAAAAAGGTTTTGGGGTTTTGGGCTCTGGCAGCCATCCCAGTTGACCAATCGTGACCAAAAGGGGATGTTCTCATCTAGATAAGACCTCAAACCTGCGTATGAAATTTTGTGATGATCGGACAAGAACTACGAGGTGTAGCCTGTGCTAAAGGAAAATGTGAACAGACTCACAGACTTACAGAATCACAGACTAACAGACATCCACACGCATGATGGCAATAGAATATCTTGTCAATTTAAGCTAAAAATAGTCTGACCAGAACAAAAATTGCAGGTGCAAGGGTTCCTGTGGCAGTGATCATGAATACCAAGTTTCGAAAGAATTCGTCTATAAACCTCTGGGGAAATCTCTGGACAAAATTTGACCAGTGAGGTAATTATTCTCAGTCAAAAAGGGGCATAACACTGGCACAAATAGCCAGACCGCAACTATAATTGCAGGTGCATGTGTTCAAATAGTGGTACCAATTTTCAAAAGAATTAGTCCATAAACCTCCAAGAAGACAAAATTCAGAATGACGAGGTGAATTATTCGAAGTCTAAAAGGGTTATAACACTGGCCAAAATAGTTCCAAAAGAACTATAATTATTGCACATGCACAGGTTCCCATGGTGGTGAACATGCATACCAAGTTTTGAAGGGAATGGCTCTCGGAACAGCCGAGAAAATCTCCAGACAAAAAAAAATGGACAGATGGACAACCCATTCACATAATACGACTGTTTTTTCAAACAGGTGTATACTAAGGGTGCACTAGACATATACACTCCATATGAGGTCAGGAAGTTTCAAAGCTATAGGAGGAGTAATGGGGAAATTATGCATGACACAGTTTGGACATTTTCAGGCTACAAGTGTACAAAACGACTAAAACTGCAATTTACAATTGATGTAAAAACATAAATGAAAGTGTCAATGACACTGTAGCTCATGACACTGTAGCTCTACTTGTTAAGACATGTACAAATATAGTATGTGACACAGCAATGACAAACATCTAGGTAATGACCTGATAATAAAGGTACATATAAAGTATCGTAACGGTCTGTACATACATACTGACTGTGGCCTATAACAAATGTATAGGTAAAGTATTGTAAAGGTGGGCGACAGTCAGATGCTGAACTAGAAAAGAAATCTTTGAGTCCCAGAGTGGTTCTGACTGAACCCCAAAATATTTGTTTTCATAGCACAGTGATAACAAAGGCACCCAATAACACTTTTTCCTGTCCCAAGGTTATAACAAAGGTACTCAAGAAGTTTTGTGAAGATTGGTTCATAAATAGGGCCTCTAGCCTGAGCCGTATAGAAGTTGTGTACAAAAAACTGATTGGACCTAATTTCGGTACAAAATGGCCACTGGCAGCCATCTTGAATTTTGGACCCCACCCAGAAACACTCGTTCTCGTCCCAAGGTGATAACAAAGGTACCCAAGAAGTTTCGTGAAGATCGGTTCATAAATACAGCCTCTAGCCCAAGCTGTATTGACATGTGCACTTACTGTGTATAAGTAGCACTAAATAAATCAAAGTTCATCTAATTTGCATAATTTATTCAAATCAGAACCTTTATATCGTCGGCTGAGAACCATAATGTTCTAACTACTATTTTCATCTTTTCGAGATAATCAAGTTTAAAGTTTGACACCCTGGGTTCTACCCCATGTTGTTATGGTTATAAGTAAGTGTTTCATTGTTATAATTATAGTAATTATTAAAATATCACATTTCAAAGAGTAAAAGGTGTACCAAATTAACCTATTAAGCTACAAATCCCCTTTTGTAGTTTGGAGATAGAACACTTTTCACCTGCAGGACAACATTCCTTTAGAACAATTGTGGTGTTTGGATATAGAACCCTTTGTTCATAATTTATGGATAAATCTTCATTGTAACTGCAGTGAAATGATAGTGCCCCCACTCATGAAGTAGTGATATATTTTATCCCATACATTTTCAGCTTATGAAGAATATCACGTAGAAACCCAGAATATGATTTGAGTTATGAAATTTATGTGATAATCAGAAAATTCATAGTAAAGGTTAAGAATATGCTAACAAAGTATGAGATCCGTCGGTTTCACATCAGCAATCTTCACTGCTGGCTGGCTTGCTTGGCTGGCTGGCTGGCTGGCTGGCTTGGATGGATAGAGTAATGATGATGTAGATAGATTAGGTACAAAACTCACACACGTGGATAATTAAGGGTAATTTGGGTTTTATTTCAATTTAATGGTCAATAGACAGGCTAAAGAATGGAGAAATTGCAGAACGAATAGAATTCAAACAAAAATGTTAAAAGTGAAAATCAATGAAAATTCAATATTTTTGTCATTACATGCATTTTTTATGGCTGATGTGAATGCACTGGAAGATCAAATAACCAAAAATAAGAATACCTTCAACCTTTCCCAGGTGAAACCTGGTTTACAGGGATGGCAGAATATTAACAATTTGGAGTGCAGACGACAGCTTTCTCTCTGATGTTTTTATTTATTTCAATGTGAGGACGAAAAATATTTCAACCTAAATTTATTCATAACATAAGATTAATTTTTTTCTTGATTTTCCTATCAAATCAAGGCATGACTGCTAATAACAACCTTGACTTGATTCCATAACAAACTCTAGATAAGTTATAATCCAGGAATATTACCAACCTTGCCTTGATTTGATAACAAAATCAAGAAATGTTATGACCCAGATAAATTATCGGTGAAAGGGTAAACGGAAATACTAAATGGTGTATTGTATATCTTGGGGAGTGGGTGGGGGTGAAACAGTGGTACAGAAGACGAAAACACAATGTGTTTTAAATATTTTTATGTAACCTGATATTACTAAACTGAACCCTTCTGTCGTCTGTAGTGTAGTACATTTTACATTGAACAACTGATTTTTTCTATAGGAGCCATGTACAGTGAATCCAACTTCTGGAAAAGGGAAATTGACAAATTGAATATTGTTTGATAAAACTCAAATAGTTCAGTCAAGTAATGAATGAGCTAATTGCAATTTGCAGATGCATAATTATTTTCATTTGGTCGTTTCAGAAAAAAAACTCTTATTGAGCGGAGAGAATCAGTAACTTATGATCATTGATGTTCTTTGTACTATAGCATTCTTAGATAGCGTAGAGTTATAGTTCGCAGTACTTTAATGATCGTCTTCAGTTAATCGTTTCCTTATTAAAGCTTTTAAATGGTTAATGCAATGAATGAACATTATGAAAGTTATGGGATAAGCAATATAAAATTTCAAATCAAATGCCATTAGATTTCAAATTAAAACTTTCTCATCCCCTTTTCTTTCATAAGTTTTTGGCTTCTGTTATAACACAGCAAGGAATACAAATTATGATGTGTAAATGCATCACTGGTACTGAAATAGTTAAAAATAACAGTTCCGTACTCAAAAATATGTCGCAACAATGTTTTTTTTGTAAAATAACAATGAAGATCCTTTCTTGCAATAATTATTGTCTGTGTCTGTGCTGATGAATAATAAATATTTTAAACTTATAATTAATCACTCCAATGTGTGGATTTTGTTTTGTTCAAATACACTTCATAATAATTATTAACAAAGCCCTATTGCGCATAAAAATAAAGTACATATATAAAAACTAGTATGGCAACTACTGTAAATAATATTTTGACTCTATATTTCCATGATATTTGATGAGAAACGTACCATTCGGACATGATACATGCATTTTTATTTCTGTGAAGGAAACTGAATCACATGACGTAATACAATGGTATACTACTGGCATGCATGGAGTTAGAACAGTGTGGTCCTTAAAAGATACTGCAATATGGAGACAGAACAAAATAATTCTGCATTTTAAATGGCCGAACACTGTGTTTGTTCTTTGGTTTTTTATTTTAAAATGTATAAAAAACATCCAAAGAATACAACGGAACCAAAATCTCGATTTTGACAAAAATAAAGATAGAACAGTATGGTTCTCAGCCAACCATATAGAATCCAAATGAAAGTGTCAATGACACTGTAGCTCAACTTGTCAAGACAAAGACATGTACATGTATAGTATGTGACACAGCAATGACAAACATCTAGGTAATGACCTGATAACAAAGGTACATATAAAGTATTGTAACGGTCTGTACATAAATACTGACCGTTGCCTGTAACAAATGTATAGGTAAAGTATTGTAAAGGTGGGTGACAGTCAGATGCTGAACTAGAAAAGAAATCTTTGAGTCCCAGAGTGGGTCTGACTGAACCCCAAAATATTTGTTCTCATAGCACAGTGATAACAAAGGCACCCCAAAACACACTCGTTCCTGTCCCAAGGTGAAAACAAAAGTACTCAAGAAGTTTTGTGAAGATTAGTTCATAAATACGAGCTGTATAGAACTTGTGACAAAAAACTGATTGGACCTAATTTTGGTACAAAATGGCCACTGGCAGCCATCTTGAATTTTGGACCGTACCCAGAAACACTCATTCTCATCCCAAGGAGATAACAAAGGTACCCAAGAAGTTTTGTGAAGATCGGTTCATAAATACAGCCTCTACCCTGAGCCGTATTGACATGTGTGCTTACATTGTGTAAGTTGCACTGAATAAATCAAAGTTCATCTAATTTGCATAATTTCTGCACGAAAAAAAAACCCTTACAATATGTGATGTATTCCATGTTACTAAACATTCATACAAAAATTTATTAAAATCAGAACTTTCATACAGAAGTTCTATACAAAAGACTGATTGCACTAATTTTGGTACAAAATGGCTGCTGGTGGCCATCTTGAATTTCGGACCACACCCAAAAACACTCGCTCTCATCCCACGGTGATAACAAAGGTACCCAAGAAGTTTCGTAAAGATTGGTTCATAAATATGGCCTCTAGTCTGAGCTGTATAGAAGTTGTGTACAAAAAACTGATTAGACCTAATTTCGGTACAAAATGGCCACTGGCAGCCATCTTGAATTTTAGACCGCACCCAGAAACACTCGTTCTCATCCCAAGGTGATAACAAAGGTACCCAAGACATTTCGTGAAGATCAGTTCATAAATACAGACTCTAGTCTGAGCCGTATTGACATGTGTACTTACTGTGTGTAAGTCGCACTGAAAAAATCAAAGTTCATCTAATTTGCATAATTTCTGCACGAGAAAAAAACCCGTATTATATGTGATGCATCCCCATGGTACTAAACATTCACACAAAAAAATTATTCAAATCAGGGCTTTCATATGGAAGTTCTGTGCAAAAATCTGATTGCACCTAATTTTGTACAAAATGGCTGCCATCGGCCATCTTGAATATCGGACCGGACTCAAAAACACTCGTTCTCGTCCCACGGTGATACCAAAGGTACCCAAGAAGTTTCATAAAGATCGGTTCATAAATATGGCCTGTAGCCCGAGCCGTATTGGCATTTGCACTTACAGTGCTGAAAGTAACCCCAAAAAACATCAAAATTAGTCTAATTTGCATAATTTACGTACGAGAAAAAAACCTGTATTATATGTGATGTATCCCATGGTACTAAACATTCATACAAAAAATTATTCAAATCAGAGCTTTCATATGGAAGTTCTGTACAAAAAACAGATTTCTGCATCGTCGGTACAAAATGGCAGCTGGCAGCCATCTTGAATTTCGGACCGCACCCAAAAACACTCGTTCTCGTCCCACGGTCATAACAAAGGTACCCAAGAAGTTCCGTAAAGATTGGTTCATAAATACGGCCTCTAGCCCGAGCCATAGCAGCTTGGCACTTACAGCTCTGAAAGTAACACTAAATAAATCAAAGTCAGTCTAATTTGCAAAATTTACGCACGAGAAAAAAACCCATATTATATGTGATGTATCCCATGGTACTAAACATTTATACAAAACTTTATTCAAATCAGAACTTTCATACAGAAGTTCTGTACAAAAAACTAATTTTTGCATCATCGGTACAAAATGGCCACTGGCAGCCATCTTGAATTTCGGACCACACCTAAAAACACTCGTTCCTGTCCCAGGGTCAGAACAAAGGTACACAAGAAGTTTCGTAAAGATCGGTTCATAAATACGACCTCTAGCCCAAGCCATAGCCAATTGTTGACGTACGGACAGACGGACGGACGGACGGACAGACGGACGACGGGCATGACAATAGCTCAAATTTGACTTCGTCAAAGTTGAGCTAAAAATGATTGTACCTAATTTTGGTACAAAATGGCTGCTGGAAGCCATCTTGAATTTCGGACCACACCCAAAAAACACTCGTTCTCGTCCTAAGGTGACAACAAAGGTACCCAAGAAGTTTTGTGAAGATCCGCTCATAAATACAGCCCCTAGCCCGAGCCGTATTGACATGTGCACTTACTGTGTATAAGTAGCACTGAATAAATCAATTCGCGCATTCGCGATCAAAAGGGGATGTTCTCATCTAGACATTATTTGGAGGCATCCTACCAAGTTACAATGAAATCCCTTCATAAATATGACCTGTAGACTGTGCTAAAGGTTTTTGGACTTCAGGCTGCTGTAGCCATCACAGTTGCCCAATCACATTCAAAAAGGGACTTTCTAATCTAGACATTATATGAAGTCAACCCACCAAGTTACAAAGAAATCCCAAGATAAATATGACCTGTAGACTGTGCTAAAGGTTTTCGAGTTTTGGGCTTGGGCAGTCGTCACGGTTGACAGATCGCGACCAAATGGGGAAGTTCTCATCTGGACATCATACAGAGTCATCCTACCAAGTTACAATGAAATCCCTCCATATTAAACATGACCTGCAGACTGTGCTAAAAGTTTTTGGGTTTCGGGCTTGGGCAGCCAACACAGTTGACAGATCATGACCAAAAGGGGACGTTCTCATATAGATATTATACAGAGGCATTCTACCAAGTTACAATGAAATCCCTAAATATGACCTGTAGACACGTGCTAAAGGTTTTCGGGTTTTGGGCTTGGGCAGCCATCACGGTTGACCGATTGCGACCAAAAGGGGACGTTCTCATCTAGACATGACCTCAAACCTGCATATGAAATTTTGTGACGATCGGACAAGAACTACGGGGTGTAGCCTGTGCTAAAGGAAAATGTGACAGACTCACAGACTTACAGACTAACAGACTCACAGACCACCAGACTTCCCCACCCATGATGGCAATAGCTTATCTTGACTTTGTCAAGTTAAGCTAAAAACTGATTGGACCCAATTTCGGTACAAAATGGCCACTGGCAGCCATCTTGGATTGCACCCAGAAATACTCATTCTCATCCCAAGGTGATAACAAAGGCACCCAAGAAATTTCGTGAAGACTGGTTCATAAATACAGCCCCTAGCCCGAGCCATATTGACATGTGCATTTACTGTGTATAAGTAGCACTGAATAAATCAAAGTTCATCTAATTTGCATAATTTCTGCACGAGAAAAAACCTGTATTATATGTGATGTATTCCATGTTACTAAACATTCATACAAACATTTATTCAAATCAGAACTTTCATACAGAAGTTCTGTATAAAAAACAGATTGCACTAACTAAAGTACAAAATGGCTGCTGGTGGCCATCTTAAATTTCGGACCGCACCCCAAAACACTCGTTTTCGTCTCACGCTGATAACAAAGGTACTCAAGAAGTTTCGTAAAGATCGGTTCATAAATACGGCCTCTAGCCCGAGCCATATTGAATTGTTGATGGACAGACGGATGACTGGCCATGGCATAACCTCAAATTTGACTTACGTCAAAGTTGAGCTAAAAATGTCAATTTATCAACCAAGAGAACTCATAATAAGCTACTATTATTTATTAAGTATTCATACAGTATTGTATCTATACATACATGGATGGTCATAGCAATTTAGCAATTGGGAAAAAAGATGTGGCTATAGAATGGGGGCTTGAATACTGGTACCTGATGGAGAACTGTGTTCATCTATAGAATAAATATTTATTTGATGGTGCAAGTCAATGCCGGCAAGCCCCAATGCTGAGTCCTAAACCTGACATAGTCGCTTCCATGCATTGACACCCACCTTCCTTTAAGGTTCCCATTTTATTGAATAGCTGAAATGGGGGCTTAAGTGGAACGACTAGTGAAATGATGGCCCAAACTGAGCTGCACCAGCAAAGAGCCCCATAAAAACATAAATGAAAGTGTCAATGACACTGTAGCTCAACTTGTCAAGACAAAGACATGTACATGTATAGTATGTGACACAGCAATGACAAACATCTAGGTAATGACCTGATAACAAAGGTACATATAAAGTATTGTAACAGTCTGTACATAAATACTGACCGTTGCCTGTAACAAATGTATAGGTAAAGTATTGTAAAGGTGGGTGACAGTCAGATGCTAAACTAGAAAAAAATCTTTGAGTCCCAGAGTGGGTCTGACTGAACCCCGAAATATTTGTTCTCATAGCACAGTGATAACAAAGGCACCCCAAAACACACTCATTCCTGTCCCAAGGTGAAAACAAAGGTACCCAAGAAGTTTCGTGAAGATCAGTTCATAAATACAGCCTCTAGCCCAGGCCATATTGACATGTGCACTTACAGTGTATAAGTAGCACTGAATAAATCAAAGTTCATCTAATTTGCAGAATTTCTGCACGAGAAAAAAACCCGTACTATATGTGATGTATTCCATGTTACTAAACATTCATACAAAAATTTATTCAAATCAGAACTTTCATACAGAAGTTCTGTACAAAAGACTGATTGCACTAATTTTGGTACAAAATGGCTGATGGTGGCCATCTTGAATTTCAGACCACACCCTAAAACACTCGTTCTCATCCCATAACTCATAACGAAGGTACCCAAGAAGTTTCGTAAAGATCGGTTCATAAATACGACCTCTAGCCTGAGCTGTATAGAAGTTGTGTACAAAAAACTGATTAGACCTAATTTCAGTACAAAATGGCCACTGGCAGCCATCTTGCAAGAAGTTTCGTAAAGATCGGTTCATAAATACGACCTCTAGCCCGAGCCGTATCCAATTGTTGACGGACAGACGGACAGACGGACAACGGGCCATGGCATAAGCTCAAATTTGGCTTCGCCAAAGTTGAGCTAAAAAGGGGGCACATTTTGGTGTTTCTTGCTGTGATGTCTAATTATCGAAATAAGCACAACAATTGCATATTATCCCCCCAAACCATGGTAAAAGCTTAGTGACTCCTCAAAAAATTATGAAATATAGATTTTTTGTAAATTTTTGAATCTTGATAAAGCACCAAATCTTACTTTCCAGTGGTGGAGCCATAGTCTGAAATCCTGGGGACCCTGCTAGTGAAGGGGGGATGGGTGTATCTCAGAACTGAAGGCACTGTACTTGTAATGAGAACTGGAAATCAAAAAAATTATTTTAAAATTTGGGGTTGGGAGTTCCCTCCCCCCTCATTTTTCTGACTTGAATTTATGGTATGTTTATGGAGGGGGAGGGGGTGGGGTGGTTGGGTGTGTGTGTGGGTTGGGGTGTTTGGAATTTATTTTATGCAAATTTTTTCTAACCTAATTTTTATCAATCAGATGAAACTGTGAATATGTTCCCTCAACATTGCCAATATTTTATTTATTTATTTTTTGAGCATGATTTCTGAAAGTAATGGATGGGGGTGTGGGGGGGGGGGGGGGGGGAATTATAGTTTTTGTCTTGCATGGAAAAACAAGCTTTGCCATGTAAAAATCTCACTATTTTGAGTGTTTTAAACCTAACATGTCTGCACAACAGACTGACATGTGTTCCAAATTCGTTTAAAACAAAGCATTTTCTTTCAAAACATAGTTCATGATCCATCACCAGAACAAGCTCACTAACTTCATAAGCCATTTTTTAACTCTTAACCCACTGAGTATTTTTAAGATTTGATGAACAAGAGGCCCCCACATGACCTGAAGCGCTCGCCTTGAACATAACCGATATAAACAGAGGCCAAGAATGAATCAACTTTAAGCAATCAATCTCCATAGCATAGGAATGACTAAAATTGTCCAAACATCATGCCTTTTCTTCCATTAATCATAATGTAAAAAGATGAGCTCCCCTATGGAGCCCCTTGATACAACCTATGTGGATTAATCTTCGTTATAAACCTCTAGAGGGTTCTTAATAAAAATGTTTAATTCTTCAGTTACATGGCCAATTCCGGCTCCCATTGGAAGACCAAATACTAACCCAGGCACACAATTTGAATAAACTTGAAACCTCCCCCATCCCCCCCCTCCCCTTGATATATATCAAATATGAAAGCATTCTGACACATGGATCTAAAGAAGAAGATTTTAAAAAGAAATTTTCTCCTATTGCACTAAGTTCAACTTTGGGCTACCATAGGGAGCCAAAATATAATCCCAGGCCCTCGATTTGAACAAATTTGAATTTCACCCCTCTAGAAATGTTGTAAACCAAATATGAAAGCATTCTAGCTGCTGGATCTGGAGAAGAAGATTTTTTAAAGAAATTTCCTCATACTGCAATACTTTAACATTCACACTCCTATAGGGAGCCCAAATTTTAACCCAAGCACTCAATTTGAACTCAACTTGAATCTGCCCCCCCCCCCCCCCCCCTAGAAATGTTGTATACCAAATATGAAAGCATTCTAACTGTTCAATCTGAAGAAGATTTTTAAAGAAATTTCCTCATACTGCACGAAGTAGAAATTTTAGCTACCATTGGGAGCCCAACCTAGGCACTAAATTTGAACAAACTTGAATCTGATACCTCTAGAGATGTTGTATGCCAAATATGAATGCATTCTGCTTGGTGGATCTAAAGAAGATTTTAAAATATTATCAACTATATTGCACCAAGTTAAAATTTGGGCTTGCATAGGAAGCTCAAATATTAACCGAGGGACTTAATTTGAACAATCTTGAACCGGACCCTCATAACAATGATGTAAGCCAAACATTAAAAGATTCTGACTGGTGGTTGTGAAGAAGATTTTTAAAGATTATTCCGCATATTGCCCCAAGTTAAAAATTTGGGATCCTGTATTAAGCCCAAATATGAACTAAGGGGCTTCATTTTAACAAACTCATATCTTACCCCCCTATGGATGCTGTATTTTTAAAAAAAAATTTGCAAATATGCTGCCTCCGCATTTTTTTGATGCCCCCAAACAGAACACACTGACACAACCGATGGCATTTATTTTTTTTACCAATCAATTCTGCTGGTCCTAAGGATGCTTCATGCCAAAATAACAGTTCTCTCTTCTGTGTGGTTTGGGAAGTATAGGCATTTGAAAATATTTATATTTTTATCAAAAACAGGGAGACAGGAAAAATTTCTTTTTTTGCATGAGTCAAGTACTTATGACCCAATATCACATACCAAATTTGGTTCAAATAGGACCTTCGATTCAGAAAATAGAAATTTGGGACGGGCAGAGAAATCTTGCCCCTCCCATTAGAAAGGCAAAAATTTTAGAGCATTTTCCCTCACCCCCTCCCAGACATGTTAACCTCAGAAAATTTTTTTCAGGAAACTTGAGGGTGACTTTCAGGGAAATTGGATGAATTTCAGGGAAACATACATGCACGAACAATATACACAAGAACTAAAAGATCTCAGCTCTTGGACCACATCTAGCACCGGGTTCCACCCAATAGTTTATAGGCTAAACATTTGCTGAAACCCTTAATGCCATGTTAAAAAATCACTGGTTCAAATACTTCATCTCCCTCTTTTTTTCACCCCCGTCCCCTTTCTGCTAAGCCCCCCCCTCCCCTTGCACACACACACCATCACCACAACCTGTGGTTATAATTTGATCAAAGTGCAGCGTCAGATAATACCCTTCTGAGATGGGCAATGAAATGTAATTCCATTTTTCATCTCACGCAATTTAATCCAACTTCCCCTTATTTTGAGTTGTCTATGGTGTTTCTTTATATGCATCAATTTCTGTGATGCGATGTTTCGGCCTTTGGGAATCAAGATTTTTTCTCATCAGTAATTCCTAAATCTGTTTTGAACTGTGCAAATAACATTCAGAGTTTTCTGGGAATAGAGACCTCAACTGTGACTCATGAAGCAGAACAATGATCAGTGTTATTGACCATTACAAAATACATTGTGTATTGATTTAAAGCCGAAATTTTTTGGCATATCATGGACGCAAGATGAATTTTTCCTAGCAAATTGGTCTATTTTATACTGTATTCTTCTACTCTGCCAAAGTGGATCACAAATCAAGTGGATAACTGAATTAAAAATGAGTGGATGTTTGAACCAAATGAAGAAATACATATTCTTTAATTCTTTTGCGTACATTTTATTCACCAGGAATAATTAATTAGGGGATGGTGGATGTCAATAGGTGATGTACTTAAGTCATCTATTTTCGCTTTGACACTTGTAAATTGACCACACAGCAAAATTGAAATGAACAAAATTGAAACAAAACGTGGATATAAGTGAAATATTTTTTATAAAGGGCTCTTTTATTAAATATAATTCACTTGTATACATATTTTTTTTGTTTTGTCTGTTATAATCAGGGCTTCAAAGGCCAATTATTTGACATGTAACGTCTGGAAACTGAAAAATTTTCGGCTGCACAATTTTCTGGGATTTTTGTCCAAAACTGATTCCCTTCCAGGAGGCCAGGAACTGCACTAACTTTACGGGATTTTCCCGGGCATTCCGGGAGAGTTCACATGTCTGCCCCTCCCTATGGGACTGGACATGTTGATTTGAACAAAAATGCCATGCCCCTTCGGGACCATCACTCACACAAACTATTACATAATTTGACCCAGTGGTTTTGGAGGTGAAGTCCAAAACACAATGTTGACGGACAATGGACGCCAGATGGAGAGTGAATAGATAAGGGCAGCCGACTACGTCAAGGTGAGCTAAATATCAATCTAAATATAACACAAGCAGTCATTTGTGAAAAAATCCATTCAATTTACGGGCAGAAATATGATTAAATATGCCCAAATTATACTTATTTCAATGACAAGAGAAACCCTGTGCTGCGCAAGAATATCTGCCTGCAGTATGCAAAGAGTTAACTCTTACATGGTGGAGTCCTGAAGAGTAGTTGGTGAAACTTGAATGTTTCATATTCTGTGGATATGCTTTATATTATCTTTGAAATGACATTATTTCATCTGTATGGATTTGCCTTGCCGCAATTTATAGGAGGATACATGCAGGCACTCCCCACATTAATTGTAACGAGGAAAACATGTGAACAAATTTTGATGACTGAAAATAATTCAGTATTCTACCAGTTAACACTTTACCTAACCTGAAAAGCAGACAACACTTGCAAAAAAAAATTATTGAATAACTAATTTTTTTTCATTTTTTTGTCTAAAAACATAGGTTATGACCTCTCGTTGGAATGAGCTCATCGAGCTCGTTCCAACAAGGGATCATAACCTATGTTTTTGAGACAAAAATGAAAAAATAATGAAAATTAATTAGAGATTTTTGAGAATAGCGCTGGCCGGTTTTGGCCGTTACTTGGATAAAGGGCTAAGGACCTAACTCCAAATTTGGCAATGTTTGGCATCCCAGAACAGGTGACTCATTGTTTAATCATGTTGAAGTCTTCCAGAGAAGAGGCTACTTATCATATATATAGGAGTGGTTTCAAGTAAGATTTGGCTAAAAAATAGAGCTACAAAAAGTTACTAAACTAACAAGTTGTGGAGTAAGGCCATTTCTGAAACGTGATCCAGGCTCTGAAGGATTAAAAACAATTAAGATTGAGAAAAATTTGGGTGTGATTCTTCAAATATATTATTTGGTACTTTTTACTAAAATTACCAAACTTGTGTCAAACAAGAGGACACAAAAACATTTCATCACAAGAGCAGAAAGTTTCAAATGGTTAGAAAATCTTGTACTTGACAACACTTGAGTCTAAGGATGTTACTAAATACATGTAATATAATTTCATATGGTAAAAAATACACAAAAAAATACTAATGACATCATACCAGGTTTTGCAGCTGTTTTATCTGTTAAAATAAGAAAGATACGATCATTCCATTCACCATTTGCGGGTTTCCGTATGATGGAAGGTTTGTGATCTCAGCAATCCTCATTTCTGAACAAAACAAAGAAAACAAATCTAAAATTGGAGAATCAAAAGTACTTTTAGTTAATTTTGCAAAAGTTACAATGAAAGTGTCAATGACACTGTAGCTCAACTTGTTAAGACATGTACATGTATAGTATGTGACACAGCAGAAGACAAACATCTAATGACCTGATAACAAAGGTACATATAAAGTATTGTAATGTTCTGTACATAAATACTGACCGTAGCCTGTAGCAAATGTGTAGGTAAAGTATTGTAAAGGTGGGTGACAGTCAGATGCTAAAACTAGAAAAGAAATCTTTGAGTCCCAGAGTGGGTCTGACTGAACCCCCAAATATTTGTTCTCATAAGCACAGTGATAAGAAAGGCACCCCAAAACACACTTGTTCCTGTCCCAAGGTGATAACAAAGGTACCAAGAAGTTTCATGAAGATCAGTTCATAAATACGAGCCGTATAAGAAGTTGTGACAAACTACTGAATGGACCTAATATTGGTACAAAATGGCCACTGGCAGCCATCTTGAAATTTGGACCGCACCCAGAAACACTTGTTCTTGTCCCAAGGTGATAACAAAGGTACCCAAGAAGTTTCGTGAAGATCGGTTCATAAATACAGCCTCTAACCCGAGCCGTATTAACATGTGCACTTACTGTGTATAAGTAGCACTGAATAAATCAAAGTTCATCTAATTTGCATAATTTCTGCACGAGAAAAAACCCCGTACTATATATGATGTATACCATGTTACTAAACATTCGTACAAAAATTTATTCAAATCAGAACTTTCATACAGAAGTTCTGTACAAAAAACTGATTGCACTAATTTTGGTACAAAATGGCTGCTGGTGGCCATCTTGAATTTCGGACCACACCCAAAAACACTCGTTCTCATCCCACGGTGATCACAAAGGTACCCAAGAAGTTTCGTAAATATTGGTTCATAAATACGGCCTCTAGCCTGAGCCGTATAGAAGTTGTGTACAAAAAAGATAGTGATAAGAAAGGCACCCCAAAACACACTCGTTCCTGTCACAAGGTGATAACAAAAGTACCCAAAAAGTTTTCGTGAAGATCAGTTCATAAATACGAGCCGAAAAGAAGTTGTGACAAACTACTGATTAGCTCTAATTTCATTATAAAATGGCCACTGGCAGCTATCTTGAATTTTGGACCACCCCCAAAAACACTCGTTCTCGTCCCAAGGTGATAACAAAGGAACCCAAGATGTTCCATGAAGATCGGTTCATAAATACAGACTCTAGCCTGAGCTGTATTGACATGTGTACTTACTCTGTGTAAGTAGCACTGAAAAAATCAAAGTTCATCTAATTTGCATAATTTCTGCACGAGAAAAAAAACCTGTATTATATGTGATGTATCCCATGGTACTAAACATTCACACAAAAAATTATTCAACTCTACGCTTTCATATGGAAGTTCTGGCAAAAATCTGATTGCACTTAATTTTGTACAAAATGGCTGCCATTGGCCATCTTGAATTTTGGACCAGACCCCAAAACACTCGTTCTTGTCCCACAGTGACACCAAAGGTACACAAGAAGTTTCGTAAAGATCGGCTCATAAATACGGCCTCTAGCCTGAGCCGTATTGGCATTTGCACTTACAGTGCAGAAAGTAACACTAAATACATCAAAGTTCATCTAATTTGCATAATTTACGCACGAGAAATAAACCTGTATTATATGTGATGTATCCCACGGTACTAAACAGTCAGACAAAAAAATTATTCAAATTAGAGCTTTCATATGGACGTTCTGTGCAAAAATCTGATTGCACCTAATTTTGTACAAAATGGCTGTCAGCGGCCAACTTGAATTTCGGATCGGACCCCAAAACACTTGTTCTCGTCCCACGGTTATAACAAAGGTACCCAAGAAGTTTCGTAAAGATCGGTTCATAAATACGGTCTCTAGCCCGAGCCGTATTGAATTGTTGATGGACAGGATGGACAGACGGCCAGACAAACAGACGGATGACTGGCCATGGCATAAGCTCAAATTTGACTTACATCAAAGTTGAGCTAATTAAGAGAGTGGAAAATTTAAAAATGAAACTATATGAAAATCAGTGGGCCAACATTTTGGTATTGATATAGAAAGTTTTGAATTTTGCTAATTATGAAAAACAAGAGCACCGCGTAGCGGGACAATATACGCCCGTTTTGTATTTTTGAAGGGTTGGGGTAAGGATGGGGGTGAGGGTGAAAATTGTTTGAACCAACCCCATATTCGAACTTGACCTGTATTTTGTTGTGATTAAACAACATACCAAGTTTGGAACCAATCGGAAAACAAATAATAAAAGTTATCATCCGGAAACCAAATATTTGATGCATTCTATGTCCAACAAGGTCCATAATTCAGGGGAACTTCGAAGTTCAAAATGACCCCATATTCAAAGTTGACCTGTCTTTTGTTTTGATTAAACCACATACCAAGTTTAGGAGTCAATCGAAAAAAAAATACTAAAGTTATCATCTGGAAACCAAATGTTGACGAACGGAAAGACCAATGGATGAACAAATGGATGGACAAATGGACAGACAGACAGACAGACTGATTCCATAATTCAACAGTTTTTCAACAGGCGTATAAAAAATCAGTTAGGCCATACTAAAGTTATAATCCGGAAAACACAAAATGCACAAATTCAAGAGGAATAACTCTGGAAAGGTACATGCGATTTTGGCCGAAAGTGAACCTGAGCTGTGCTTTGTGGTCATAAACAAAATCTGAGAATTTGAAACAAATTAGTCAAGGCAAACTAAAGTTATCATCCGGAAACCACAAAATTCACAAATTTGCAATCATTCAAGGGGAATAACTATGGAATGGTACATGCGATTATGGCCAAAGGTGAACCTGAGCTGTGCTTTGTGGTCAAAAACAAAATCTGAGAATTTGAAAAAAATCGGTCAAGGCAAACTAAAGTTATCATCCGGAAACCACAAAATCCACAAATTTGCAATCATTCAAGGGGAATAACTCTGGAAAGGTATATGCGATTGTGGTCAAAAGTGAACTTGAGCTGTATTTTGTGGTCAAAAACAAAAAACTGAAAATTTGAAATAAATCGGTCAAGGTAAACTAAAGTTATTGTCCGGAAAAGAAAAGTTGGGCTAAATTCCCATAAATAAAGGGCCATAACTCTACTGCAAATGGGCCGCTAGAAACGGAAATCAAACCCATCCTGTATTTTGTCATACTAAATCCACATGCCAAATTTCACTCAGCTCAAACCATTACAACTAAAGTTATCATCCAGAAACGAAATGTGTCCAAGGACGGACAGACAGACAGACAGACAGATGGGTGGAGAGACCATTCACATAATATGTCACGTTTTTCAAACAGGTGTATAAAATTAACATCTGAAAAATTTGGTGTCAATCCGTCAAGGCGTTCAGCTTTAAATGAATGGAAACCAATTTTTTTTCAAAAATTGTGTTTTCAAAGGGCCATAACTCTGCAGCGAATGGACTGAGAAACACCAATATCGAACTTGACCTGAATTTTATTGCTACAAACAACATCTGAAAGTTTGATGTCGATCCGTAAAGGCGTTCAACTTTAAATGAAAGGAAACCAATTTTTTTCGAAAGATTGTGTTTTCAAAGAGCCATAACTCTGCAGTGGATGGACTGAGAAACACCAATATCGAACTTGACCTGTATTTCATTGCTAAAAACAACATCTGAAAAATTTAGTGTCAATCTGTCAAGGCGTTCAGTTTTAAATGAACGGAAACCAATTTTTTTAGAAAAATTGTGTTTTCAAAGAGCCATATCTCTGCAGCAGATGGACTGAGAAACACCAATATCGAACTTGACCTGTATTTTAATGCTAAAAACAACTTCTGAAAATTTTAAGGCGATCCATTAAGGTGTTCGACTTTAAATGAAACGGAAACCAAATTGTTTACGGACAGACAGATCTCTGCTATGTTAGTGGTCTCTGAAAGATGGCCACACTGCCCCTCCCACACCTCCGAGCTTTGCAAAGGACTGGAGGTGTGGGAGGGGCAGTGTAGCAGTCTTACAGAGACTACCTTGTTAGCAGCACCAAATAAAATGTACAAAACCCACATCGCAGAATTCATAAATAGAAAAACTTCATTTTGACAACTTCAGCTTTTGCAAGGTTGAGTTGAGATCTAATCGCTCCCCTAGGCCATGTGAGGGGAGCGATTTTTAGCCCTCCTGCATTCTTAAGAATGCCAGGCTTGATAAGGTGCACCTTTATGCCCCTGACGTGAAGTTAAAGAAGTTGAAGCCACTTATTTTAAGAGTAAGAGTTTACAACTTTTTAGTTTTTACCAGGAAGAGTTGCAGAGGGAATGAGGGTTGTAGTTCTGTTGCGGTTGTTAGTGTTTGAAATAATTCAATAATTTATTTTCTTATTTTTTTCAAATGAACAGTTGAGACTTACATATTTAGAATCAATAAATCACTAAAATAACATTTTTGGAATTAATTTAGTTTTAGTGTTTGTGTAACATCCAAAATAAATAAGGAAGTGAAAGAACAGCACGGTCAGTCCGCCATTATCCTTTTTCAAGTTAAATGTA
Source organism: Pictodentalium vernedei (assembly GCA_031216915.1). Lineage (NCBI taxonomy): Eukaryota > Metazoa > Mollusca > Scaphopoda > Dentaliida > Dentaliidae > Pictodentalium > Pictodentalium vernedei. The sequence continues at coordinate 188,249,179 of CM062292.1, read as the reverse complement.
AAAAAATATCCATATCACTCCTTCATGACCTTTCATCATGAATATTAATTATCCAAACAAACTCTCCAACAACTCCAGCCAAGCATGCTTACAAATATTAATGTGTATACTGTTGGTCGAATCCAACTTCAAACAGTGTTGGCGCTTTGTCTTTGCTGTATGAATTTGACTAATGGTCAATAAATACATAACCCTAAAGTTGTTATTTCGACACATGAAATGAAAAATGCAGAACATACCTGCAAATAGTGGGACAAAAATCAGAATGCTGCGTGAAAGTACAAAATACCAACTAGTTGGTAGTCATGAGGAAATAACATATTTGTTGGTTTTAAGTTTTGACAAAGATATCTTCAGTAGTAGGCTTGCTTCTGGGTCATAATTATTTGCTTCCACGGTTGAACCTCTCATTTGCAAAAACGTTAATGATAAATGACAACATAATGTATGATGAAGTCCTCTGAATGGAATAGAAGGCAATGAAAACTTGTCCAATTTTTTGGGACCCAAGAGGCTGTTTTTACGGTCCAGGAATATGACACATCATAAGTTCATTAAGTAGGATGATTGTCAAGTGAATGTGCGGGGTAGACCAATCAATATTTTCAAAGTGGAGCCCCACAGCTGCACATTGAAAATATTAATTGGTTTACCCCTATATAATGAATATGGACTCTTCTTGCATCCACTGAACTGACATGGAAGATACCACTCGAGTTGAAAGGGTTAAAGACTTTTGGGCATGAGTGAAATGGAGGAAAGCAATTAATTTTGTTTGTGTTTCTCGTTAAAATAAAATAAAAGCAGATAAAATTTTGTTATGCTAAGTTTAAATTTTAAGAGCAAAATATACATGGAGAAATGTCCAAAGAAAGAAAAAAATTAAAGTGTCAATGACACTGTAGCTCAACATGTTAAGACATGTACATGTATAGTATGTGACACAGCAATGACAAACATCTACGTAATGACCTGATAACAAAGGTACATATAAAGTATTGTAAAAGTCTGTACATAAATACTGACCGTTGCCTGTAACAAATGTATAGGTAAAGTATTGTAAAGGTGGGCGACAGTCAGATGCTAAACTAGAAAAAAATCTTTGAGACCCAGAGTGGGTCTGACTGAACCCCAAAATATTTGTTCTCATAGCACAGTGATAACAAAGGCACCCCAAACACACTTGTTCCTGTCCCAAGGTGATAACAAAGGTACCCAAGAAGTTTCGTGAAGATCAGTTCAAAAATACGAGCCGAATAGAAGTTGTGACAAAAAACTGATTGGACCTAGTTTCGGTACAAAATGGCCACTGGCAGCCATCTTGAATTTTGGACCGCACCCAGAAACACACGTTCTCGTCCCAAGGTGATAATAAAGGTACCTAAGAAGTTTCGTGAAGATCGGTTCATAAATACAGCCTCTAGCCCGAGCCATATTGACATGTGCACATACTGTGTACAAGTAGCACTGAATAAATCAAAGTTCATCTGATTTGCATAATTTTGGCACGAGAAAAAAACCTGTACTATGTGATGTATTCCATGTTACTAAATATTCATACAAAAATTTATTCAAATCAGAACTTTCATACAGAAGTTCTGTACAAAAAACTGATTGCACTAATTTTGGTACAAAATGGCTGCTGGTGGCCATCTTGAATTTCGGACCACATCAAAAACACTCGTTCTCATCCCACGGTGATAGCAAAGGTACCCAAGAAGTTTCGTAAAGATTGGTTCATAAATACACACTCCAGCCTGAGCCGTATAGAAGTTGTGTACAAACAAGAGGCCCCAAGGGGCCTGAGGGCGCTCACCTGACATGGTAGCCTAAATATCAACCCAGAGAATTGATTTCAACAAGTTGCATCTGCTCTTCCTAAGAAAAGCTTATACCAAATATCCAAAGATTCTGACCAGTGGATCTAAAAAAAAAAGAAGATTTTTAAAGAATATCCCTCATATTGAACTGAGTTATAATTCAGGGAGCCCATATATGAACCCAAGGACTTGGCTTTAACAAACTTGAATCCCCCCCCCCCCCCAACCCAATGATGCTGCACACCAAATATCAAAGAAGATTTTTTAAGAAATTTGCCTGAAATTTTTAAAGAAAATTCCTCATTTTGAACTAAGTTACAATTCAAGCTCCCACAGTGAGTCCAAATATGGACATAGGGACATGGCTTGAACAAACTTGAATCTCAACCCCCTAAGGATGCTGCATATCAAATATCAAAACATTCCAACTGCTGGATCTGAAGAAGATTTTTAAAGAAAATTCCTCATTTTGAACTAAGTTATAATTCGGGCTACCACAGTGAGCCCAAATATGAACCCAGTGACTTGGCTTGAACAAACTTGAATCTCACCCTCCCTAAGCATGGTGCATACCCAATATCAAAAGATTCTGCCAGCTGGATCTTGAGAAGAAGATTTTCAAAGAAATTTGCCTGAAATGCACCAAGTTCGAATTCGAGCTTCTATAGTGAGCCCAAATATGAATCTAGGGAGCCGATTTGAACAAACTTGAATCCGATCCACCCCACAATGTTGCATACCAAATATAAAAAGATTCTGCCTGCTGGATCTGGAGAAGAAGATTTTTTAAGAAATTTGCCTGAAATGCACTAAGTTCGAATTCGAGCTTCTATACTGAGCCCAAATATAAACCCAGGGGGCCGATTTGAATAAACATGAATCAGATCCACCCCACAATGTTGCATACCAAATATCAAAAGGTTCTGCCTGTTCGATCTGGAGAAGAAGATTTTTTAAGAAATTTGCCTGAAATGCACTAAGTTCGAATTCGGGCTTCTATAGTGTGCCCAAATATAAATCCAGGGGGCCGATTTGAACAAACTTGAATCAGATCCACCCCACAATGTTGCATACCAAATATCAAAAGATTCTGCCTGCTGGATCTGGAGAAGAAGATTTTTAAAGAAATTTGCTTGAAATGCACTAAGTCCGAATTCGAGCTTCTATAGTGAGCCCAAATAAAAACCCAGGCGGCCGATTTGACCAAACTTGAATCAGATCCACCCCATAATGTTGCATACCAAATATCAAAAGATTCTGCCTGCTGCATCTGGAGAAGAAGATTTTTGAAGAAATTTGCCTGAAAAGCACTAAGTTCGAATTTGAGATTCTATACTGAGCCCAAATATAAATCCAGGGGGCCGATTTGAACAAACTTGAATCAGATCCACCCCTCAATGTTGCATACCAATTATAAAAAGATTCTGCCTGCTGGATCTGGAGAAGAAGATTTTTTAAGAAATTTGCCTGAAATGCACTAAGTTCGAATTCAAGCTTCTATAGTGAGCCCAAATATGAATCCAGGGGGCCGATTTGAACAAACTTGAATCAGATCCACCCCTCAATGTTGCATCCCAAATATCAAAAGATTCTGCCTGCTGGATCTGGAGAAGAAGATTTTTGAAGAAATTTGCCTGAAAAGCACTAAGTTCGAATTCGAGCTTCTATAGTGAGCCCAAATATGAATCTAGGGAGCCGATTTGAACAAACTTGAATCAGATCCACCCCACAATGTTGCATACCAAATATAAAAAGATTCTGCCTGCTGGATCTGGAGAAGAAGATTTTTTAAGAAATTTGCCTAAAATGCACTAAGTTCGAATTCAAGCTTCTATAGTGAGCCCAAATATGAATCCAGGGGGCCGATTTGAACAAACTTGAATCAGATCCACCCCTCAATGTTGCATACCAAATATCAAAAGATTCTGCCTGCTGGATCTGGAGAAAAAGATTTCTTAAGAAATTTGCCTGAAATGCACTGAATTCGAATTTGTGCTTCTATAGTGAGCCCAAATATGAATCCAGGGGGCCGATTTGAACAAACTTGAATCAGATCCACCCCACAATGTTGCATACCAAATATCAAAAGATTCTGCCTGCTGGATCTGGAGAAGAAGATTTTTTAAGAAATTTGCCTGAAATGCACTAAGTTCGAATTCGAGCTTCTATACTGAGCCCAAATATAAACCCAGGGGGACGATTTGAATAAACATGAATCAGATCCACCCCACAATGTTGCATACCAAATATCAAAAGATTCTGCCTGTTCGATCTGGAGAAGAAGATTTTTTAAGAAATTTGCCTGAAATGCACTAAGTTCGAATTCGGGCTTCTATAGTGTGCCCAAATATAAATCTAGGGAGCCGATTTGAACAAACTTGAATCAGATCCACCCCACAATGTTGCATACCAAATATAAAAAGATTCTGCCTGCTGGATCTGGAGAAGAAGATTTTTTAAGAAATTTGCCTGAAATGCACTAAGTTCGAATTTGAGCTTCTATACTGAGCCCAAATATAAACCCAGGGGGCCGATTTGAATAAATATGAATCAGATCCACCCCACAATGTTGCATACCAAATATCAAAAGGTTCTGCCTGTTCGATCTGGAGAAGAAGATTTTTTAAGAAATTTGCCTGAAATGCACTAAGTCCGAATTCGAGCTTCTATAGTGAGCCCAAATATAAACCCAGGGGGCCGATTTGACCAAACTTGAATCAGATCCACCCCATAATGTTGCATACCAAATATCAAAAGATTCTGCCTGCTGGATCTGGAGAAGAAGATTTTTTAAGAAATTTGCCTGAAATGCACTAAGTTCGAATTTGAGCTTCTATACTGAGCCCAAATATGAATCCAGGGGGCTGATTTGAACAAACTTGAATCAGATCCACCCCACAATGTTGCATACCAAATATCAAAAGATTCTGCCTGCTGGATCTGGAGAAGAAGATTTTTGAAGAAATTTGCCAGAAAAGCACTAAGTTCGAATTTGAGCTTCTATACTGAGCCCAAATATAAATCCAGGGGGCCGATTTGAACAAACTTGAATCAGATCCCCCCACAATGTTGCATGCCAAATATCAAAAGATTCTGCCTGCTCGATCTGGAGAAGAAGATTTTTTAAGAAATTTGCCTGAAATGCACTAAGTTCGAAATCAGGCTCCTATACTGAGCCCAACTTGAGCTCAGGGGGCCGATTTGAACAAATTTGAATCAGATCCACCCTACAATGCTGCATACCAAATATCAAAAGATTCTGCCTGCTGGATCTGGAGATGAAGATTTTTTAATCTTTTTCCCACTGCCTACAGTGTTAAAAAGTGCTGACTCAGTACTTTTTCAAAGTCCTGAAAAAAGAACCTTATGATCAAACCGATTGGGATTTTTTTTAACCATTCTATTCTGCTGGATAAAAGTAAGCTTTATACAAAATAAGAATTCTCTGTGCCGTGTAGTTTTGGAGATATGGCAGTTTTAAGGTTTTTCCTATTTTTAGCTCCCGAGGTGCCCACAGGGCAATGAGAAAATTTTTTTTTGCATCAATCAACTACTCATGACCCATTATTAGGCGTGGCCAAAATTTTTGCCCCTCCCATAACGAAGGCAAATAATGCCCGACAAACTTCTCTTGAACAAACTTGATTCTAAACCTCAAAAGGACTCTGTCTGTATACCACATGTCAAGTCTCTGCTACTGGTGGTTCATTAGAAGAAGATTTTCAAAAAATTTGGCCATTTTTTCCCCACAGCTCTGCTCAATATGAGCCGAAACCTATTTTGGATAAAAATCAAAATGCCCCTATATAACCACTACTTACATGAAATTTAATTAAAATGTGGCCACTGGTTTAGGAGAAAGAGGCTCAAACACCACCTTCATGCAGGACGACGGACGACAGACGACGGACGACGGACGAAGAGTGATAAGAAAAGCTCACCCTGACTTTCAGTCAGGTGAGCTAAAAACTAATTAGACCTAATTTCGGTACAAAATGGCCACTGACAGTCATCTTGAATTTAAGACCACATCAAGAAACACTCGTCCCAAGGTGATAACAAAGGTACCCAAGACGTTTCGTGAAGATCGGTTCATAAATACAGACTGTAGCCCAAGCCGTATTGACATGTGTAGTTGTGTACTTACTGTGTGTAAGTAGCGCTGAAAAAATCAAAGTTCATCTAATGTGCATAATATCTGCACGAGAAAAAAACATGTATTATATGTGATGTATCCCATGGTACTAAACATTCACACAAAAAAAGTATTCAAATCAGCGCTTTCATACGGTTGTTCTGTGCAAAAAATGATTGCACCTAATTTTATTACATACCCGTAACTGTTATTTGTCACGATCACATGGATTTTAGGGGCATGCACTAATTTTAACCAGAAAGCTCTAGTGCAATCCGATAAAAAGTACCCTTCGCGTGCACACGTTCTTTCGTTTGACTGGTTCTTATAGTGAGCAGCGTTCAGTGGAGCATAACCAATGAGAATCATCGGCTATATTTATCTGTCAGAATTACCAATTCTCATTACAAAATGTTTGATGCACAACTATGCTAACAAGAGCACCGTGTAGCAGGACAATATACACCCGTTTTGTATTTTTGAAGGGTTGGGGTAAGGATGGGGGTGAGGTGAAAATTGTTTGGACCGACCCCATATTCGAACTTGACCTGTATTTTGTTGTGACAAAATACCAAGTTTGGAACCAATCGGAAAACAAATAATAAAATTTATCATCCGGAAACCAAATATTTGATGCATTCTATGTCCAACAGTTACGCCATACTAAAGTTATAATCCGGAAAACACAAAATGCACAAATTCAAGAGGAATAACTCTGGAAAGGTACATGCGATTTTGGCCGAAAGTGAACCTGAGCTGTGCTTTGTGGTCATAAACAAAATCTGAGAATTTGAAACAAATTAGTCAAGACAAACTAAAATTATCATCCGGAAACCACATAATTCACAAATTTGCAATCATTCAAGGGGAATAACTATGGAACGGTATATGCGATTATGGTCAAAAGTGAACTTGAGCTGTATTTTGTGGTCAAAAACAAAAAATAGGCTGATGAAATCGTCAGATGTGTACCCATACGCGCAATTAGTAGAAAGCTGTATGACGGAGGGCCACCACGGATGCTGATATAATGTACATCATACAAGGTATGGTTACATATAGAAATGGATTGGAGGAGTGTCTAATTTGATGGATAAAGGGTTAATATCTCGGGATCAAATTATCACATTTACATAAAAAACTCTACAGCACAGCACATCAGTAACCTGAATAAATATATAAAGTAACATGACAATCGGATTGATATTTTTTGAGTTATCTCATGCCAAAGGGATTGGAGGAATTTTCAATTTGAAGGATAAAGGGGGTTAATATCTCCGGATCAAATTATCAGATTTACACCAAAAACTATACAGCTCAACACATCAGTAACCTGAACACAATTATAAAGTAACTTGACAATCGAAGCAATATTTTTCAAGTTATCGAATGCGAAAGGGATTGGAGGAATTTTCAATTTGAAGGATAAAGGGTTAATATCTCAGGATTAAATTATCAGATTTACACCAAAAACTATACAGCTCGGCACATCAGTAACCTGAACACAAATATAAAGTAACTTGACAATCCAAGCAATATTTTTCAAGTTATCGAATGCCAAAGGGATTGGAGGAATTTTCAATTTGAAGGATAAAGGGTTAATATCTCAGGATCAAAATAACAGACTTACACCAAAAACTATACAGCTTGGCACATCAGTAACCTGAACACAAATATAAAGTAACTTGACAATCCAAGTAATATTTTTCAAGTTATCGAATGCCAAAGGGATTGGAGGAATTTTCAATTTGAAGGATAAAGGGTTAATATCTCGGGATCAAATCATCAGATTCACACCAAAAACTATACAGCTTGGCACATCAGTAACCTGAACACAAATATAAAGTAACTAGACAATCCAAGCAATGTTTTTCAAGTTATCGAATGCCAAAGGGATTGGAGGAATTTTCAATTTGAAGGATAAAGAGTTAATATCTCAGGATCAAATTATCAGATTTACACCAAAAACTATACAGCTTGGCACATCAGTAACCTGAACACAAATATAAAGTAACTTGACAATCCAAGCAATATTTTTCAAGTTATCGAATGACAAAGAAATGGATACGGACGCCGGCCGGACAGACGGACGGACAAAGGATGGACGAACGACGGATGGTCACCCCGGATGCCGGCATTATGTGTACCATACATAGTATGGGTACACATAAAAACTGAAAATTTGAAATAAATTGGTCAAGGCAAACTAAAGTTATCATCCGGAAACGAAAAGTTGGGCTAAATTCCCATAAATAAAGGGCCATAGCTCTACTGCAAATGGGCCACCAGAAACGGAAATCAAACCCATCCTGTATTATGTCATACTAAATCCACATGCCAAATTTAACTCAGCTCAATCCATTACAACTAAACTTATCATCCGGAAACGAAATGTGTACATGGACGGACAGACAGATAGACGGGTGGAGAGACCATTCACATAATACGTCCCGTTTTTCAAACGGGTGTATAAAATTAACATCCGAAAAATTTGGTGTCAATGCGTTCGGCTTTAAATGAACGGAAACCAATTTTTTTTCAAAAATTGTGGTTTCAAAGGGCCATAACTCTGCAGCAGATGGACTGAGAAACACAAATATCGAACTTGACCTGCATTTTATTGCTACAACCAAAATCTGAAAGTTTGATGTCAATCCATCAAGGCGTTCGACTTTAAATGAACGGAAACCAATTTTTTTAGAAAAATTGTGTTTTCAAAGGGCCATAACTCTGCAGCGGATGGACTGATAAACACCAATATCCCTGCAGCGGATGGACTGATAAACACCAATATCGAACTTGACCTGTATTTTATTGCTAAAAACAACTTCTGAAAGTTTGATGTCGATCCGTCAAGGCGTTCGACTTTAAATGAACGGACACCAATTTTTTTAGAAAAATTGTGTTTTCAAAGGGCCATATCTCTGCAGCAGATGGACTGAGAAACACCGATATCGAACTTGTCCTGTATTTTAATGCTAAAAACAACTTCTGAAAGTTTGATGTCGATCCGTCAAGGTGTTCGACTTTAAATGAACGGAAACCAAATTGTTTACGGACAGACAGACGGACAGATGGACAGACAGACAGACTGATAACATAATACGATGTTTTTTAAACGGGCGTATAAAAACCCACTGATAACACAAACTGGACCTCAACAATTCATGTTGATTACTTCTGTTTACAGATGTGGACAATTACATATCTGATCCATTAACTCTTAACCCACCGAGTATTTTTAAAAATATTTTTATGAAATCTAATCATGGCTGTTTTACACAGCAGCCATGACTAGATTTGATGAAAATCTTTTGAAAATTTAACTCAAGAAATCACTGCTCAAAACCTTAATTCAATTTTCAGGGGCTAAATTTAATTAAAAATTCCAAAATTATCCTTATTCTAGTTGCAAGAGACTAGATGACCAGGCCAGGAATATCTACCAGCAGCAGGTAAAGATTTGAAGTCCTACTTTTTCTCTACCTTAGAAACGGAGTCTTAAGCAAGCAGCCTGTGTGTAAACTTATATCTCCACTCAAAGCACTCAGAACCCCTATTAATGATTAACATAACAAAAATGGCAGATGATACTAGCAAAGAAAATTTCTCAAATGAAAGTGTCAATGACACTGTAGCTTAACTTGACTGTGTGTAGTGTTTGATGAAAAGGTTAATGTTCAATGTTTATGAAAGGATTATGAAATAAGACAAGAATTGTGATAACTGAGAATATATTAATTTCCGTTCCCTATATGCTATGTTTTCAGGAGGAATAATTTGAGGTGTAGAGTGTACTAAAGAGCTGAGGCCTGGATTAATGTGGCCCTCATAGTTAATGTATGTCAACCAAAGTTACCAAGTTAAATAGAATCATTCCAAAACGAGTCATCCCATCAAGTTACATTGAAATCCCTTCATAAATATAACTCGTAGACTTTGCTAAAGGAATCTAGGTCACATGATGGTTCGGTGGTCATGGTTGACTGATCATGACCAAAATAGGAGAGTCTCGTTTAGATATCATACCAAGTTATCCTACCAAGTTACAATGAAATCTCTTCATAAAAACAAGCTGTAGACAGTGCTAAAGGAATTTAGGTCACGTGACCAGATGGCAGTAATGGCCGACCGTGACCAAAATAGGAAAGTCTCATCTAGCCATTATACCGAGTTATCCTTCCAAGTTACAATGAAATCGCATCCTAAGTATGAACTGTAGACTGTGCTAAAAAAATTGAAGGTCACGTGCCTGTGCGGCCATCATAGATGACCTATCACGGCCAAAATACAACGTTCTCATCTAGACATTATTCTGAGTCATCCCACAAATTTGCAATGAAATCCCTTCATAAATGCAAGCTGTAGAATGTGCTGAAGAAATATAGGCAACATGCCCCTGTGGCTGTCATGGTTAACTGAACCCGACCAAAATAGGACGTTCTCATCTGGACATTATACAGATTCATCCTACAAAGTTACAATAAAATCCTTTCATAAATACAACCTGTAGACTGTGCTAAAGGTGTTAGGGCTTAGGCCTGTGCCGGCGTCATACTTGACTGATCATGATCAAAAGGGGACGTTCTCATCTATATCTTATATGGAGTCATCCTACCAAGTTACAATGAAATACTTTCATAAATACGACCTGTAGACTGTGCTAAAGGTTTTCGAGTTTTGGGCTCGTGTATCCATCATGGCTGACTGATCGCAACCAAATGGGGACATTCTCATCTAAACCTTATACGGAGTCATCGTACTCAGTCACAATGAAATCACTTCAGAAATACTCCCTGTAGACTGTGCTAAATGTTTTTGGGTTTCGGGCTCTCGTACCTGTCATGGTTGAATGAAAATTAATTTCCTCACATTGCACCAAGTTAAAATTTGGTTTGCCATAGAGACCCTAAAGATGAACCCAGAGACTTGATTCAAACAAAACTGAATCAGACTCCTCTAAGGATGTTGAATGGCAAGTATCAAAAGATTATGATTGGCAGTTTTGGAGAAGAGGATTTTTTCGTTTTTAAACAAGAAAATCAGTAAAACTGATGGATGTTCCTTGACAGTTGACATAGTTAACAAGCAGATTTGTATAATTGTGGTCCCCTGCTATGGTGAAATATATGCATTCAACTTTTTTATAACATGTGCAGGAGTGGCTTGTCACAAGGATCCCTCATACCAAATTTCATTGAAATCCATCAACTGAATGCTGAGATATCGCAGTGGATGGATGTAAAAAGTGGCCTTTTTTATAACATGTGCGGGAGTGGCTTGTCACAACAATCCCTCATACCAAATTTCATTGATTTCCATCCACTCACTGCTGAGATATTGCTGCAAAATTGACAAAGTATGAACTATAACTCTGATGAAAAATAGGCAGAAAACATTTTTATAAAATGTGCAGGGGCAGCTTGTCACAAGGATCCCTCATACCAAATGTCATAGAAATCCATCGCCGCACTGGTAAGATATTTAAATTTTGTAGTAAATTTCCTTTCTTATTATACCTACCACAATTGTTTACTACAGGCTTGCACTACAGTGGAAGTCCCTAACTCGGATAATATACTCTCTATTTTTGTCTTTCCCAAGCAATTTGGGAAAGAAAAGTGGTGCAAAAGCACCAAGAAAAAATAAGCCAAAACTGGGTTGAGTGCAACAAGTGCAGACCTAGTACGGGATGCTCTCTTCCAAGTACAACTCCATGACTACCGTTGCCAGTGCGCATATGTGTCGCTAATGACTCATTCTTTTGAATCCGCCAACGTTAAGAGCTATGTGATCAGCGGGGAGGAAGGATTCTTACCCGTGTAAGAAGACGGGAGGGCCTCCATGTAAACAAATGTGGTAGGTATAATAAGAAAGGAAATTTACTATAAAATTTAAATTTCTTATCAACCTACCCACAATTGTTTACTACAGGCTGAATACACAATAGGCTGGAGGGAATCGCATAACCAACCCTACACATAACCCAAGTGCACTGGAACCATGAACAGACAAAAGAGGTCCTGAGGCTTATCAACCATAGCATCACAAACATTAGTAAAAGACAATGAAAGATGAGGCGTATGGTTCTGTGCGATGCACTGACAGAAAGGGCAGTAACAGCACGGAGCTGGAACTGACACTGTAAAAAGCGGAATGGCTGGGATAGACAACAGCCTGAGCTGAAGAAAGAGGGCCCATAGGACAAAGGTCCTCTGTCGGCTCTTGCAACTGTCACAGATAAATGGAGAAGGTAGCATTTCTCCAGTAGGCAGCCAGTATAACATCCGACAACATGACAGAGTTAGTAAAAGCCCCGAGAGGAAGACAATGCACGGACCTCGTGGCAGAAAAAACAATTGGTAATACAATCACCAGTAGCTAGACGAGCAGAAGCTGCACGAATAGCAAGACAAATCCATCGAGAAATGGATGCAGGAGAGATCTGGCATGTGAGAAAACGCATATCCATGCAGGCAGGGCTGCACGGTATTCGGATTTGAGTACCGGTGATGGTATTGAAAACAATACCGCAGTATACCGGTATACCGTGAAACAGTTCAGATTGACACTGACAGCAACATAAAACTGAAATACCTGACTTTTCCGTAAGCCCTTGACAAATGCGATGTACACAGTCCCACCAACCCAGATAAAAAAACAACTCATGAAATTCGGTACTTTTGATGTAAAAGAATTTCGATGTTCATTAATTCGTTGTTTATCAGCAATCTGACAATAACTGTTTTAAATTAAAACAGTTGTTGTCAGATTGCTTTTGTCAAATTGCCGACAGCCATCACTGCTGTTTCATTGGGAAAACACTGTCAGCTAGTGATTGACACCAGCCTGTCATGGAACTGAATGGTGATCACGTCTTGGGGGCGTGCTTAATATCAACAGACCGACTGATCTGACATGTGGTAGCTGACATTTGACATTGTCATGTTTGGAAGTTTACTGCAGGAAGATAGGGGAAGGGGAGGAGCTACTGTGGGCAAGTTGAACTGGCACTCAAGTTGACTCAACATTGGTCGATTCGTATCGAAGATTGGACAATTCGTTCCTAGTAATTTTAGTACCTGGTCAAGTAATAATCACAGAAGACGGGTATAATTCAGTCAATATTTATTTATTTTTAATGAGAACAGCAAGACAAATAAATGATAAATGTATAACAATGAATAAAAAATATCTACAATAAGCACACTTGTTATCTAAGACGATAATCGTCTTTTCAGTCAAAAGCACAGAACAGCAAATACAAACAAAATGCACTATTGAATTTTCCACAACGTTTTGTTCATATTGCGAATATCATTAGATAAAATATCGAATGGTACTTGTAATAGGAACAAAACATTGCTGAAAAATTTTACTGGAAGCACTGAACACTAAAAACATTTTACGTGAAGCGCTGAAAGCACAAAAATGCACTAATAAATTTCCCGCAACATTGTGTTCCTATTGCGAGTATCATTAGATACGAATATCTAATGGTACTTGTAATAGGAACAAAACGTTGCTGAAAATTATTACTGGAAGCACTGAACACTAATAACCTTTTACCTGAAGCACTTAAAACACAAAACTGCACTAATAAATTTTCTGAAATGTTTTGTTCCTATTGCGAGAATCATTAGATAAGAATATTTAATGGTACTTGTAATAGGAACAAAATGCTGGTGAAAATTATTACTGGAAGCACTGAACACTAATAACCTTTTATTTGAAGCACTTAAAACACAAAGATGCACTAATAAATTTTCTGCAACGTTTTGTTCCTATTGTGAGTATCATTTGATACAAATATCTAATGGTACTTGCAATAGGATCAAAACGTTGCTGAAAATTTTTACTGGAAATCCACTCGAAATACGAAGTATTTTACAGAAAATAAAATATTGGCACATCTCGCATTCATAAATTTGCTGCTAAGAATGATAACATATTCACTTTGTGTGGTTTAAGACAAGATCTTTTTGGTCCAACAATCTGACCAGACTTGCTAAAAAGCCTCTCCGATGGAACACTGGTTGCACACACACAGAGATATTTTTTAGCAAATTTGGCCAGGGTTGGATATTTATATGCATTTAACTTCCACCATTCCAAAGGATTAGTTTCACTGTCGGGTGTATCTTCACCAATATATGACAAAATTTGCCTCTCAAGACCATTTGCTATCTCACCTTGATGAGCAGACTTGTTTTTAAATAAACTGCCTATTGTTTTTTTTTTCTTTTGTGTGGGCTGATTAACACTCTCTGATATATTATCAGACATTGTCTTTTCAATCACATTCGAATCAACGTGTAAACTTTTGTCAGTCATGATTTCATTTTTGACAGACTCCAAGTGCTCACTTGACAAATATTGATGTTTGAATCTGGGATCGAGAAATGAAGAAATATAAATAATTTTTTGAGTCCTGTCCCCACAATACTTGTCACTCATATAATTTTTAATGCGTGTTTTAATGTCACTGGTGAGGGTGTGCGTATCATCTTCTGTGCAGAGCATATCAGTGTCAAGCAGTGACAGTTTTACAGCAGAAATGCTCACATACTTTTCTGCTGATAATATGTCTGTAAAATCGCCCATAGGCTCCAAAGCAGCAGTAACTGCTTCCATCACCTGACTATCCTGCCATGTGGGAACAAGGTGTGATGTGTGCCTTTCTGCACTTAGTTCCTTTCTGATAGCTGGCTCTTGTTTTAAAACGCGTTTCACCATATCATATTTTGCTCCCCATCTTGTTGGGCAGTCAGTTATTAATGAATGCTGCGGTAACCCTAGTTCTAATTGCAAAGCAGCTAAATTTCGTCTGTGCAGCCAGCTAGTTGAAAATTTGGACACAATCGACCTACACACACCTAGCATTCTGGAAACTCTTTTGTCATTTTTAATGGCATTGTTTACAGCAAGGTTCAAATTGTGCCCAAAACAAGATAGGTGTGGCCAGTCCAGTGTGTTAACAGCACTCAAAACATTCGATCCATTGTCAGTTGTTATGCACACCAAATTACTTGAATCCAAATGCCATGTCTGTAATTTGAGATGTTCTCACCTGTATGGTTATCAGGAAAATATAAAGTTTCCAGAACACATGAATTTAAATTCCAGTCATTATTAACAAAGTGGATAGTCAATCCAAGATATGGCACCATTCCAACAGAAGACCACAAATCAGTTGTTAGTGAGAAGAACTGGGCTTCACTAACCTCTTTCTGAAACGTTCGCGAATCTCATTGTACAAGGCAGGTATAGCTGTATCACAAAAATAATTACGTCCGGGAAGCTTATATTTATGGTCAAATTCCTGCAGCATCTGTCTGAAATGTGGTTGTTCGACAGTGTACATTGATACCATGTTACCAGCAAGATATCTTGTGACTGATTTAGTCAACTGGTTCCAGCGATTTGAGTTCTTCTCATAATTTGTCATATTGGCAACTGAAGCAGAAATGGTGGGCTGCTTAGTGGCAGGACCCTGGATCAGTGTTGGCACTTCGGATTCCCTCTTTCGTTTTTTAGAGGACACTTGTGAGAATAAAATAGGATGGACGGTCTTCAAATGTGCAAATAAATTTGACATGTTTCCACCATGAGAAACAAATTCTTTCTTGCATGTTCTACAAATAGGTTTGGTTTCATCTTTCGGCTTTCCGTCATTTCCTGGTTCAAATCCAAAGTATGACCAAATAACTGAAGTTGTTTTGGGTTTGGTTACAATATCCATGATTTGGGTTTATTTGTGATTTACAAAATGAATTAGAGTAGATATATACTATTTAATAGCTTGGTTGTTTCTGTAACCGGGCCCTTACAATTCCACAATTGGACAGATGTTGTTTTGATAAAAAAAGTAAGTGTCAATATATTATTGTTTTGTTTGCCACTGTTTTTTATAAAGCCACACATACGCAATTGACAGAGTGTTGGTAACAATAGCCTGGCCCAATAATTAAATGCTTAGCGAGACAAGAGAGGTTGACCATGTTTTTATAGGAGTTAAACTGACAAAGACTAATTTACTTGTATCTGAGTTTCTATCGGATGAAAGCGAGTAAACCGACTAAAAAAATTATGGCTTATTTTCGTAACAATAGTTTCAATAACTTTGCAGACATGGATTAGTCTTTCATTGAATCCATTCAAATCACTCATTTACTCAGGGCAGTAAGTAATACTTCTATCTATAACTCCAAAAATATCTTTTTTATTGATGATATCCCGTGCATTTAATATGTGTTTTCCCTATTTTCGTGCATTATATGTATTTTTATTTCAAGAAAACGCGAATTTCAAATCATAATACCTGGCCCAAAAATTGTATACCGTTATTCATTTTTGATGGACGGTTTTTAACCAGTGACGATTTCAATACTGGTACCAACTGGTATACCGTAATACCGTGCAGCCCTACATCCAGGATAAAGGCGTGAATGCCCCCAGCCCAAGGCAGAGCAGCACCCAAGAAAGTGTCCATCTTGGAGTAAACTGCAAAGTCCTTGGCCTTTTCAAGGAAAAGAGCTGAACAAGCTTGGAGAGGCAAGGATGAGTGTAGAAACAATGCGGTACCACATATGAAAAAGGTCTCCATAGCATGGACTTGTACCAATTGCTGGAAACCCCCAGAAACAAACATATACCAGAAACTCTGCAAGCGGTGTGACCGAAGGAGTGACAGAAGCAACAGAGTGATCGCACACCATCGACAGAAGAACCTTCTACTTATCCACAGAGGCCAAACCAGTGGAGTGAGTGTCTCTTTGAAGAAGAAAAGCAATTCCACTGCTTGTCTCGAAAAACCACTACAGAGGAGACAGGACCCGATAAAAGACGTGCGAAGGCACAATGAAGTCGGGTCAACTTGAAACCTCCTCGGGCGACTTTGGCAAAGAAAGTCGCGATGTAGAGGGAGATATGCCAGAACCGCTGCTAACAGAAAGCAGAGCAGATTGATCCACATGCACCGAGGCGACAGGGGTGTGATCGAAAGGAATCGACGACTGCAGGTTCATATCTGGGCGAGAACCTGAGGTGGAATCAGAACTGGCAGGAAGGCGCAGCCGCCAAGACCGTCCCAAAGGAGGGCCAGAGTGTCCATGGCGAAAGCCAGAGCATCCACGACAAAAGCCAGAGCATCTGGACACGGGGACACGAAAGTGTCCACCGGATGGTTCCAACGAGTCGCAAAGAGATCGATGGAACACCACCATGTGGAGCATCCACTTGGTGGAAAAGAACCTGCCCCGTCGGGACAGGGAGTCAGCTAGGACGTTCAAACGACCGGAAATGTGACGAACAACCACCCCGGCATTGACATCCTGAGCGAGCAGTAGAAGATCCCGAGCCAATTCGTACATTGGAACCGAGTGCGTGCCGCCCTGGTTCCGAATGTAAGCAACCACTGTCGAACTGTCGAACAACAGAAGGACCTGACGATTCGACAGGTGAGGGATCCACTGCCTGAAACTCAGAAGAAGAGCAAGAAGCTCCTTCTGGTTGTGTAGAAATGCCCGATCCCGGTCCCACATCCCGTGAAGGGAAAGACCAAGAGGATCCAACATCGCACCCCATCCGAGATCGCTGACATCTGTCATCAGAACGTGATCGGATGTGGGTAAGTCCAACGGGACACCCTGCATGATCCACTGAACATTCGTCCAGTGGAGAAGGTGAGGATAAGAGATTCTGGTAACTGAAGCACCAGATCCAGAGAATCGACATTCGGCCTCCAACGACTGAGCAGAAAGTGTTGGAGAGGTCTGACATGCAGCCGACCTAGATGAATGAGATCCGTCACCGAACTGCAGAGACTGAGCAGCTGGAGAATACCCCGTGCTGTCGCAGATGAGGACTGAGAACAGAGTCAGAGCAAAAGCTGAGAGAATCACAGCCCTGGCCTGGGAAACTGCCACCGTATTGAACTGAGTGCGGAAGGCCATCCCCAGATGACAAAATGACTGAGAAGGGACCAGATCTGACTTCTCCTCATTGACTCTGAATCCTAGCAACATGAGCAAGCTCAACAGAGTGTCGACATCCAACTCCAGTAAGGCAGCATTGGAATGCCTCTGGAGGATATCGTCTAGATATGCTGAAGTAGTCACCCTGGACTGTGTGTGATGGAAGGCTATCACATGTGACATGCAGTGAAGGCCCAAGGAGCCAGATTGAGGCCGAAAGGCATGGCCTTCAACTGGTAAACTCGCCCCAGAAAAGTGAACCTGAGATACTTCTGCGACACCCGATGAATCCGAATGTGAAAGTAAGCGTCTCGCAGGTCGATGCTGGAAGCGAAATCTCTCTGGTGAATGGAACGGCGGACCGACCTGAAAGTCTCCATACTGAACTTGGGAGCAAGGATAGACTGGTTCAGGATGCTCAGATCGATAACCAGTTGGAGTCGGCTGCCCTTCTTTGGCACCAAGAACAGGTGGGAATAAAACCCCACTGAATGTTTTTGACGACCTTGATCGCCCCCTTGGCCAGGAGATTGTCTATCTCCATGGACAAAAGCTCCCGACGTAAAACGTCTGAAGGAACAGTGGTTGGAAGAGGCACTCTGGACAGAGTGGGGTGCCTTCGGAAGGATATTCGCAGCCCAGACCGAACAACATCTAACACCCAAGGATCGGATGTGATGGTGGCCCAACCGTCTGCAAACTCTGCTATCCTTCCTCCAATCTGGACGAATCGAGGTGAAGACCTTCAGTTCGAGCCCCGCAGAGACCTGTGAGAGGAGAAACCACCTCCTCTACTGAATGAAGAATCCTGAGACTTCCCTCTAGCCTGCCGGCGCTTACCCTTACCCCGTGAGTAAGAAGTAGAAGCTGTGGCAGAAGGATCAGCCCTTTGCTTTGCAGAGGAAGCAGAAGGGTACTTGTTAGGCTTTGAACGGTCCCTGCCTCCCCTAGAAGGCTGATCAAGCTGACGAAGCAGCAGCTGATCTTTGGAATGACGTAGAATGTCATCCCGGACCGTCAGCACGGAACCCATAGAACAGTAGCGGACCTGCCAAAGAAGCAGATCGAAGAGCAACACGCTGCACCCAGGAAGGGATCGGTCTGTGTCCAGCACAGAGTCCCTTCGAACTAGTTCCAAAATAGCCGTGTCACATACATGCGTGTGAGTAAGATGCATGAGCGCCTTGGACAGCACACGAAAAGGAGCCTGTACATCGTCAAACCCATCTGGAGGCAGATACGACATGATCGGAGAGAGAAAGCATACCTAGCATTTCTCTTGAAAAGCCCAACATGGACTCCAGAGTTGTCATAGGAATGACGGCTGACTTGGGCTTGGAAAGCTCAAGGGAATTGGGGTCCTGATCCAAAACCGTCAAAGTCTGGCAGACTGACGGATTGGCGAAATCGTAGTAACGATAACGCACTGGAGGCAAAAAGGTGTCAACACTGGTGAAGAACGGAACCTTCATAGCCTTGGAACTCAGCTTAGAGTCCAATGCTGAAAATGATTCAACCACCTGTACTGACTGGCACGGTCGAAGACGCCCAGAAGCAGGTTGCTCCACAGGCTGTAGGCGCGCGATCGATGACGGTGCCCGGTGACGTTGTAGACTGAACAGTAGTAGCAGCAGATACGACAGGAGCTGTTGGAACTGGCGGAAAAGGGGAGAGAGCCACCTAGCTCGACCTCCAAAGGAGGAGTCACAACCCTAGTGACAGCCTCAGATGTCGACTGGAGAGGGAGCATAGTCCTGGAACTAGGCATCTCTTCACCAGAAATCCAACAGCTCCCGCAGTATCCACCACGGTAAAAAAAACTGCACATCCCCCATGGAAGGGGAATAACTCTCACCAGACATGGTCAATTCGGGAAACAACAGCATTCTCCACCCCCCGCTGGTGTGGGAGGAGCTGCACATCCCCCACGAAGGGGGAGTAATTCTCACCAGATGTGGTCGAGTTGGGAGGCCCCGAAACGACAGCGTTCCCCACCCACCGTGGGTGGAGCTGCACATACCACACGGAGGGGGGCATAACTCACACCAGACGTGGTCGAGTCGGGAGGCCCCGAAATGACAGCGTTCCCCCCTCAACCCCCCCTCCCACTAGTGCGGGAGGAGCTGCACATCCCCCACAGAGGGGGTATAACTCACACCAGATGTTGTCGAGTCGTGAAGGCCCAAAACAACAGCGTTCCACACCACCTGTGGGTGCGGAAGAAACAGCCACAAGAACGCACCAAGACGAGGGCAAAAGGAATTGCCCTAAAGGAACCGAACCAGAAAAAACAGAAGTGAGAGCAGTAGAAGAAAAAGGTGAACTCAACAGATAGAGAAAGAAGAACACCCTCAACTACGAGAGAAGGTGGCAGAAAAAAAACGGTGGCGACAGAACCCAGACGGCCAACAGGGACCGAAAAAACAGAAATTCAGCCCTCAACAGAGTGAAGAAATCCTGTCCAGACAGTCCCTGATTGACACCTAACACCAATAACAATTAAATTTATCAACCAAAAAATTTCATTGTCGAACCGTGTTGACACGATGTCGAAAAAACATTCGTGAAAACGGAATAGTAAATAATATACAATGAGAATGTGGTTGAAAATATTAATGAGAATATATAAAATTCAGTCCTGTTATTAAACGATCTTCAGATCCATAATTCCAGTCACAGGAAAACCATTATCGACGAGTGTGTGTGTGTGGGGGGGGGGGGGAGGAAGGGGGGGGGGGGAGGGGAGGGGAGCGTACAGTAACTTTTGGGGGAAAAAACTAGACTATGCTCCTGCAAGATACTTTGTACCTAATTAGTTTAGATTTGGTCCAAAGTTCTGAAGTAGACGAATTAGTTGGTGGAGCACAAGAAAGATGATGATTCATCTTTATCCCATTTTAAACAGTGTTAAAATAGACCTCCCCTCAGGGCACCTCATGGTGAAACTAATAGCAATTTTTTTCATCCATCCAATTCCACTGGTCCAAAGAAAGCTTCATGTCAAATAATAGTATTCTCGTCTGTGCAGTTTTGTAAATGTTGGCATTTAAATTTTTCGATTTTTAGCTCCTGGAGTTTCCAAAATTGGCATGCTCCAACAGAGAACCCAAATATTGACCTACAAACTTGCCTTGAACAAACTTTAATCTTCACTACTAAAGGAAGTTCCATACCAAATATCAAAGCATTCTCTCTGGTGGTTCATGAGAGGATTTCTAAGGATTTTTAGGCTTTTTGGGCATTAACCCAGTCTAAAGATGGTAGCAACTTCATTTGAACAAAGTAGACACGGTATACTACAAGGATGGTCTGTGCCATATAGCTTTGAATTTGGTTTGGTGGATTTGAAGAATAAGAATAAATTTCAAAAGTTAACAGACGATGCACGACGGTCGCCAAGTGATGGCAATTGCTCCCATTGACTTTCAGTAAGGTGGACAAATAATGTAAAGTTCATGACCATGAAAAAAAAAAAATGTGTCATGAAAGGGTCAAGGTGTAACAGGAAAATCACCTTTGTATTTTGAGGAACTTGGTAAGCTCTTCTACAACACACTCAAAGGATAGGTGCACCAATGCACACACACAGTCAACTATACTGCTGCAGCTGTCCAGTACATTACATAAAAAATTGTAATGTAAAGGTTTAAGTATATGGTTTCAGACAAACATATTGAGGTGTGTGTGTGTGACCATAATGACACCACTGCACTATCCCGATGTACCTCTTAATATTTTAACATGCGCCAGCTCAGGAAGTGCTTACTGGGGTGTACATGCAGAGGTAAAGGGGAAACTACCCTGGTATGTTGGGGAATCTCAGTTTGTTGGAGCGTTCTTTCACAACCAACCTAAGAAGGACAGCTTTACCAATGCACCAATTGTGACGCCCACTTTTGTAGTAATTACCACTTTTGTGGTAGCTCACAACTTTTGTAGTAGAAAACGCCCACTTTTGTGGTAGCTCACCACTTTTGTAGTAGAAAATGCCCACTTTTGTGGTAGCTCACCACTTTTGTAGTAACATCGCCCACTTTTGTAGTAAAATGAGGTCTCCACTTTTGTAGTAACCGTCGCCCACTTTTGTCATAAAAAACAAAGTCACCACTTTTGTAGTAACGTTTTTACCACTTTTGTAGTAAAATATTTCCCAGTTTTCAAAGGCTAAAATTATTCGCGCGATATGATCCGAGTTAAATCATAGAATTTGCCCTTTCTCACTGATGGAACTTGGTATAATTCGACCCAAACTTATATTGACCAATTGCGTTGGGAAATCCATGCAAAAAAATTTGGCACTTTAACCCTTTACCTAACACGGCACTTATTGAGATTATTAAATTTCGTATTTTTTCCAATATAAGTTCCACCTATTTTCAATGAAACTACACATTGTATACACATTTGGATATCATTAGAACCCGAAAAACCCGATTCTGATAATATCCAAATTTCAATAGGTCTGCGAGAAATTTTGGAGATATTTAAGGCTATTTTAAGGGTATTTTAGGCTTAATGTGGTCAATGTTCGGGCCGTTTTCGTCTTTATGTTGTTGGGTAAGTGGTCTGGGTTTGACGCCTTCAGTCCGGTGGCAGCTGACCGCACATATCCATTCTATAAAACGCATTTTCAGTTGGTATATTCCTCCCAGTCTGCAAGTATGCATGAATACTTGAATATTGCATTATACTATAAATATTGCTTGTGCGGATATTTTAGGGGCAACTCTGTTTTATGCGTCTCGTTATGGCTTCTGTAGATAGGGGAGGGGGGGGTGGGGGGTGTGGATCTTTGCGATTTTAGAATACGGATTTAGCTACTCTTTAAGCTTTTCTAAAAATTATTAAAATCTTCGAATTTATCATTTTCCCGTTCCTTACACAAATGTTGACAAAGGAATATACATTGTTAGTACGCATCGATGGCTGTCTGAACTCGCTTGCTCATGTGGGTCACGATGACACCGTGCATTAAGGCGCACTGCATGTCGATTGTATACGTCTTGATGTTGGAGCGCTGATAGCTGCTCGTCCGTGCTCACCACGACGTTGTCTGTGAGGGTGGGGATGGGAAGAGAGACTTGGGGGACTCCGGTTTTCCCCGTTTGTAGAGCTTATAGCGACACTGAACGATTCTGCTGTTGAAGTGTCTTTAAATTCAGACGGGTTTCTCTATTGTAAAACAAAGTTTTTTTTCTGAAATCACTACCTGATGGCCCTACATACAAATCGGCCTAATCACCCCAGTAGTTTCCGAGATTGTTACTGTGCATGCGCGAAGAAGGACCCCACCCCAGGTCCGTTGGATGGAAAACCTTCCCAGGACCGAACTACATACGCATGCTAAGTTTCGTCCCGATCGGCCAGGCCGTTTTCGAGTCTATAACGAAAACACACACACACAGCAGCATATTAAAAGGAAAAAAACGTTTCAGTTGGAAATGTCTGTGCCAGTGCGATTTTTTAACCTCAAACACCCCCCCCCCCCACACACACACACACCCTCTCTCTCACACACACACACCCTCACCCTGACACACACACACACACTCTCACATGCACACACACACTCACACAGAGACACACAAGCTCAAATATATAGTAGACTAGCTGGGGTGACCGACTTCGTCCGAGCTACAGAGATCATCACTGCACATGCGCAAAGATTAGCTAACACGCCATAACCGACGGTGGCAAATCACTACCTGGTGGAACGTACATACAAATTCTAGGTTTCGTCCCAATCGGATTTGTAGTTTCCGAGATCGTCACTGCGCATGTACAAAGATAGGCTGTCACCTCATATCCGACAGAGGCCAGTTAATTCCCGACATACAAATCCCAGGTTTCGCTCAGTTCAGGCCAGTAGTTACCGAGATCGTCATAGCGCATACGCGAAGATAGGTCCCCCACTCCTGAGCCGATGGTGGCAAATCACTACTCGATAGACCCTACATACAAACACCAAGTTTTGTGCCGATCGGCCCAGTTGTAATCGCGATCAATACTGTGCATGTGCGAAGATGGCCCCCACCACAACCCGGGAAGGTTTTAATCTATTCGGACATGTGGGTGGGGGCCATCTTAGCGCATGCGCAGTGACAATCACGAAAACTACTGTGCCGATTGGCTTAAAACCTGAGATTTGTATGTAAGTTCCATCCGGCAGTGCCCGGGCCACTCAAATTGCTCATGCTCGGCTCAGCTGTCCATGTAAATCATTCCTGTACGGAGTAGGGCTTCGAGCTAGTCTATTAAACATTTGAGTTTATTTGTCTGTGTCTGTGTGTGTGTCTGTCTGTGGGTTTGCTATAGACTTGAAAACGTCTGGACATATCGGGACGAAACGTGGCATGCGCATGTAGTTTGATCCTGGGAAGGTTTCCACCCATTGGACCTGGGGTGGGGGCCCGTCTTCACATATCTGTCTATCTGCCTGTTTGTTCGCTATAGACTCGAAATCGAATGGGTTGATTGGGACGGAACTTGGCAGGCGTATATATTCCGGCCCCGGGAAACTTTTCCACCCATCGTACCCAGGGTGGGGGCCCGCCTTCGCGCATGTGCTGTGACAATCTCGGAACTACTTTTGCGATCGGGACGGAAGAAATTTGGCATGGTTCGGGCCCAGGAAGGTTCTACGCTACTCGGACGTGGGGTGGTGGCCCGTCTTCGCTCATGCGCAGTGACGATCTCAGAAAGTACTGGGCCGATCGGGATGAAACCTTGGATTTGTATGTAGGGTCCATCGTGTAATCATTTGCCATTGTCAGGTATGGGGTGGTGCCCGGCTTCGCGCATGCGCAGTGACGATCTCGGAAACTACTGACCGATCGGGTCGAAAATTGGCATTTGTATGTATGGTTTTTCGACTATAGGGTGGGAGCCAATCTTTGCGCATGCGCAGATGCGCAGTGACAAGAGCCCGGACAAAGTCGCGCACTCAGCTAGTGTACTATATATTTGAGCTTGTCTGCCTGCCTGCCTGCCTGCCTGCCTGCCTGCCTGCCTGTAGACTCGAAAACGGCTGGGCCGATCGGGAAGAAACTTGGCATGCGTATGTAGTTCGGTCCTGGGAAGGTTTTCCACCCATCGGACCGGGGGTGAGGAGGGGGGGAGAACCGTCCTCGCGCATGCGCAGTAACGATCTCGGAAACTAGTGGGCCTATTGGGACGAAACTTGGGCTTTGTATGTAAGGAATATCGGGTGATTTGCCACCGTTGGGTGTTTATGTGGGGGCCATCTTCACGCATGCGCAGTGTCGATTTCGGAAACTACAGGTCCGATCGGGACGAAGCTCTGTAGCCCGGACGAAGTGGGCACCCCCAACTAGTCTATTTTTATATTTGAGTAATCTTGTTTGTTTGTTTGTTTGTTTGTTTGTTTGTTTGTTCTTTATAGACTCAAAAACGGCTGAACCGATCGGGACGAAAGTTGGGATTTGTATGTAGGGACCATCGGGTAGTGATTTTCTCCCGTCAAATATGGGGTGGGGGCCGTCTTTGCGCATGCACAGTGACGATCTCGGAAACTATTTTGCCGATCGGGACGAAACCTGGGATTTGTATGTATGGTCCATCGGGTAATCATTTGCCATGATAGGGTATGGGGGTGGGGGCTAATATTTGCACATGCGCAGTGACAAAAACTCATTGGCCATCGTCGGGTGTGTGTACGGTCAATCGGGTAATGATTTGCAGGGGTGGGAGCCAATCTTTGCGCATGCGCATTGACAAAAGCGCGGACGAAGTCGGGCACTGAGCTAGTCTGTCTGTCTGTTCGCTATTCGCTATAGACTTAAAAACGACTTGGCCGATCGGAACGAAACTTGGCGTGCGAATGTAGTTCGGCCCCGGAAAGGTTTTCCACCCATCGGACCGGGGGGGGGGGGGGGGAGGCATCTTCGCGTATGCGCAGTGACGTTCTCGGAAACTACTGGGCCGATCCGGACGAAACTTAGAATTTGTATGTAGGGTCCATCGGGTAGTGATTTGCCATCATCGGGTGTGAGGTGTGTTCCCGCGGAGGCATCTTCGCGTATGCGCAGTGACGTTCTCGGAAACTACTGGGCCGATCCGGACGAAACTTAGAATTTGTATGTAGGGTCCATCGGGTAGTGATTTGCCATCATCGGGTGTGAGGTGTGTTCCCGTCTTCGTGCATGCGCAGTGACGATCAAGGAAACTACTCGGCAGTTTGGACGAAACGTTGCATTACGTATAATTTTCATCAGGTAGTCTTCTGGGGCACTCAAGTTGCACATGTTCAACACACCTGCCCATTTAATTCGTTCTCGGATGAAGGCGGGTCCCAGTTAATATATATATATATATAAAAAATATAACTTCGTCAATTTGCCGTCATGCTCGGAAGTTTACTTCCTTTCCAGCGGCTTTCATTTTTGACTAATTCTTATTAAAAAAAGCCGCTTAGAAGGAAGTAAACTTCCGAGCATGACGGCAAATTGACGAAGTTATATAAAATATTTGATGAAGTGTATAAAAAATATAGATAGATATACTACATGGAGTGCCCGACTTTGTCCGGGCTGGATTGAGTTCAGTTGGATTGTATGGAAGCACACATGCGTCACATATAAAAAAATGCCTGATACTAAGTCCAAATTGGGAGATAATAACTCCTAGTTAGGACATATGATCTCTAAATTGGGAGATAATGACTTCTACTGAGGAGTAATTATGTCGTAATTAGGGGACAATTCTTCTAATTAGGACCTTGTATCTTCTATTTAGGAGATAATAAGCCCCAACTAGGAGAAAATAAGTTCTTATAAGGGGATAATAGCCCTAATTGGGAGACAATAACTCCTAAT
The DNA here is from genome assembly GCA_031216915.1 of Pictodentalium vernedei. NCBI lineage: Eukaryota > Metazoa > Mollusca > Scaphopoda > Dentaliida > Dentaliidae > Pictodentalium > Pictodentalium vernedei. Next base: position 188,222,415 of record CM062292.1, on the reverse strand, counting down.
TAGGACATAGTATCTCCTAATTAGGAAATAATGGGATATGTTAGTCCCTAATCTTCTCAAACACAGTTTGTTGGTGTCCTGTCGGCGCTGTCCTCTGCTTGTTACCTTAACACCACCCGCCAGGCATTCTATATGAAACTTGCCGCTTACATTTGTACCTCTGAAATAAATTATCCCTCCCCTAAAAATAGCTAAAATAAAATCATATTGGAAGCACTCTGTTTCCATTCTATCTTTCGCTGTACAAACATTGGCTAGTCGAATTCTCATGACTCCGGGCTGACTTCAAACACCAGAGCCGACTTCTCCTGACCTCGGGACAGACATCCCACGCTAGTATCAACTTCTCCTCACCTCACAAGGCCGACTTTTGCGGGCGACTTCTTTGAAAACGATTTCTCCGGTTCCCTGGACCAACTTCTTCAGGCCGACATCTTTTATTAGGATGGGGGTTTTAAGATACAGCTTTTTAGGGCTGACCGTAGTAATGGTTTGAATTCCCTATTGACATCACCAAGTCGCTTTGCTACCTACACCCCAGTTTAGTACAGGAGGTATGTACTAGACACAATTCAAGTACATAAGAGTACGTTCCGGTGGTGTAGTAGTGCTATCAAAAGCCCGACCTCACCTTATTTTCCTTACTTTGATGAAATGATGTCCGCAATATTGGTTTCCCTGGTAACCGCATTTCACATTGTGGCCTAAAGGTCGGTACTAGTACAGGCGAATGTTTTCAGGCCCGTCCCATTAACTTCGACCACAATCAATTACCCCAAAGAGCTCAAAATTGGTTATTTTTCCGTACTTTGTCAAAGAAGAACCTACCTCCCCTTTCTCTCATTTGATAACTTTTAGGCTGAACATGGTTGCTAACCAAGATATAATTGTTTGTCAAATACAGGAGTACCGTATTTAGTATTGCTTAATTCAATGGTAGCATAATAAACCCATAAGAGACACAAATACAAATAATCCCCTTTCACCCCTCCCTCCGGCTCTTTTTTTGACGAAGAGCCACTATTTCAAGGTTTCCTTTATAATAATGTTTAATTTGGCGGTACTATAACCAAGTGATAACGTGCCAATGTAAATAATATCACTGCCCCTCCCTCTCAAATGAGTCAAAAAGACGGTTTGTCTTTTTTCCAGCATTTGAATTGCTGCAAAATTTCTAATTTAGGTATTTATCCAGTCACTGTTCTCAGTAACCCCAATTCCAATGCCCTATGTTAGCGCCCCATTGCTAAGCATCAGGCAGGCCCCTGGCAGCCCAAAATGAGTCTGTGGAAGCTATTAGGATGTGCGCACAATGCTCTCTTTTTCATACTACTCTTTGACTCATTTCACTATTTTGGTGTCCCACCACCCCATTTCAACTATTTGTATCTATGTCCCAATTTTAGCACCTCCTTTTAGCGAGGGATTTATAAGCATCAGGCTTTTTGGTGTCGCAAATGAGTCCATGAGACCGATGAAAATTGGTGCAATGTTCTATTTTCCATACGTCTCAAAATAGGGGGTATGAAAATGAAAGCATCGCGCCCATTTTCATAGCTTTCACAAACGCATTTTGGTTTTCTACAAATTGAGGACCGCGCCGAAACGACACCAACAAATTGTGTTTGAAGGGAAGATTCGGGAATTATATACCAAATTATCTCCTAATTAGGATTTACTGTGTCTTAATTAGGAGTTAGTATCTCCTAATTACGACTATTATCTCCTAATTAGTAGTTATTATCTGCTAATTAGGAGATACTAAGATCTAATTAGGATATAGCATCTCCTAATAAGTAGTTAATAAGTCCTAATTAGGAGTTATTATCTCTTAATTAGAAGGTATCGTCTCCTAATTAAGACATATCTCCTAATTAGGACTTATCTCCCAATTATGACATATTATCTCCTAATTAGGACTAATTATTTCCTAAATAGGAGTTATTATTCCTAATTATGACTTAGTATCTCTCAATCACGAGTTATTATCTCGGTATCTCTAAATTAGGACATATAGTATCATTCATTTTTTTTAGGTGTGGCACTAATACGCTTCCATTTTATTCAGTTTGGTTAAAACAAAGAATACTGAAGACGCCGGTGTTCTGTTTCTTATTTTGGAATATCTTCTGAAGAAAGAAATACGATCATGTGCGCGGGAACATTAAAGGTTACAAGTTTATGAAAGAACTGTTTGCCTTTTCCAGTTGCTAAATAATACAATTGAAACTTTCACTTTTCGCTCACAGAATTTGAGTTCCCATCCCGTACTGGTAAACGCTCGTTGAGCTTTTTAGTGTTCCGGGATGGAAAATAATAAAAAAACACATTTCTGCCAAATTAATAAATATTTCATTTTGTGCTTTCAAAACATACTCTATGACTCTAACTGGAATGAGCTCGGCGAGCACGTTACAATGAGAGCCTATAAGCTATGTTTCGACAGAAAAATGCAAAACAAGCAGATAACAAGAAATTGAATTGCTCTTTCAAAATGAAGTTTTTATGTCTATTTTTGTCTCATAATAAATAAAAACACATTTTTGTGTGCATTGAATCATTTTTCGTACGAAAAATGGTTTATATTAGAATTGAAATGATGGGGATCCATGTTAGCCAGGTATTGAAGTACCTAATCTTCTAACCAAGAAGAGACAATGATAATGGTTCTAACTTATATTCTGTAACTGGTGCTTTAAGTGATGCGAGTATTGGGCTTCGAGTGTAGGGCCCAAGACGTGAGACAAACAAAAAAAACTGTTTTCAGCCCCTTAGATTGGCTCGGAAAAAAGTAACACTGTGCCGCGTATACATGTAAGTAATGGAAAATTTGGGAAATGGGAGGGGAGTCCAAGGCTTTGCTTATATCTAAATTACTCTGGAACCAAGTACCGGGAGCCTCGGGAAGCCAGAAACAAGGAAACGCTCAAATGGAAGTGCCCACCGCCACTTTTCCGGCAGTCATTTCTTCGTCAATCATATATGTACCATTTTCATCTTATCTCGGATTACTATAAATAATTATTAATTACTTCATTCATTAATTATTATTCCCTCCATATTTGACGTCTGGGGACAAATGGACTATTTGGTCCAGGAAGACCTACAAAATAATCAGCCAATTGTTATATTCATATTATGAACATAACAATTGGATTATTGGTTAGTAGTTGTAACAAACAACCAAAATACCTCCAAGGAATCTCAAACTTTCCAGCAAAGGTACAAATCACGGAAAATTCTCATGAATTAACTCATCACACGACACCACAGAGATGAAAAGTATTCAAACATTCCATATATTTGATCATTCACCTATGTTTTGGTCCACGGAAACTGTTTCCTAAATCAGATGTCAGTGTTGGGTCTCCTGCAACCCCTTATAACAGCAGAAGTGTTCTCTAAGAATTTGTGACAACCGCTTTCATCTTTGACATTGGGGGCCTAACCAACCTCCCCCCCCCCCCCCCCCCCACCATCCCTGTCCATCGCTATGTAAGTCTCTCCTCGACAGGATTTTCCTACATGTGCCAACGACGTTTAATTTGAAAGCGTGCGTGCATAATTATGTACGCAATACTCACCTGTATTGAATATTCGTCTTCAGATTAAATACCGCAATAAAAGCTTCTCTTCAAGGGAAAAATAATCTTCTCTTTACAAGTAAAATAGTGCAAAGATGCAGTTTCAGTTATAAAAAAAAGAGCCCACTAAAAAGCAAAAATGTCATTACTATGGTTTTGCTACAGGTGCATTTTTTTAATGATAGAAATCGACAACTTCGCGTATCTTTACCATTTCGACTTGATAGAAGTCGACAACTTTGATTTTCCCCCAAAGGACCAGCACCTCAACATCAAAGAATTGCACAGAGAATCCGGTCTGTTAGAAATGTTATGTTATCAAAATTACAAAGAATTAACCTATGAAACTTTGGGCAGAGAGTTCCGTTTCGTCGATCGGAAAATCTTTGATCTTAGTCCCTGCCAATTCACACCCTTCTCATCTGAATGAAAAAGGGTGAATCTGAAATGAAACTGCCGAAACATAGTATCGTCAAAACCTTTTGTAATGCTTGGGAAATGCCAAGGTTGATTAATTTTGGTTAAACACTTAAACAGCCAGAGTCATAGGGTGCTGGGTAGTGTCACGGGGAGGAAGCCGGGGAGAACTATCGGACAGAGACGAGTCACTGTTTAAGTTACTAATCCCTCTGAAGTAGGGTTAGCATTGGTTAAATGTACGGACATACTCAATGAGCGGCATGCCTTATCACACAACGACATACTTGAAATTATATAAAATACAAAATATGTAATCACAAATAGAAACCCCACAAAAACTTTTTAAAACGACCTGACACCCCACCCACATATGCCCATAGTACTGGCTGAAAGATGAACAGACAGACCGAATATATTCCTATCATGGTAATCTCAACAAAGAGAGCTCAACCTAAAAAAAAAAGATGAAGATGAAAATCTGATCATTTCGTGTGGACATCTGAAATGAAATGGTTTGTTCAAAATTTTCAAAGTCTAACAGTTTTTGAAAATGTTACTACAAAAGTGGTAAAAAAGTTCCTACAAAAGTGGTGACTTTGTTTTTTTATGACAAAAGTGGGCAATGGTTACTACAAAAGTGGAGACCTCATTTTACTACAAAAGTGGGCGACGTTACTACAAAAGTGGTGAGCTACCACAAAAGTGGGCGTTTTCTACTACAAAAGTGGTGAGCTACTACAAAAGTGGTGAGCTACTACAAAAGTGGACAGTTACTACAAAAGTGGGCGTAACACCAATGCTGCACTAAGGCAAGTCGCTTAGAAAGTTATGAAACTTGTGCTGAAAATGTTTGGTTTATATCACATAAACCCCCAAAAAACAACAGTTATTTCTTATAATTTAACCTGGTGTTAAAAGAAAAATATAATAACTATGTGTATTTGAACAAAAAACATGTAAACACAGGAAAGTGTGTCACAAAAGGCCATGTCAATCATTTTTCAATTCAATGTTTCATTGGCCTGTCTCAATCAATGCTTTGCACAATGTCATCAAGTTATTTTTGTTGATTTGGATTGTTGGCTTTCAACTGTTCATCAGAAATATGCACAAATCTTGGAATTGCTTGTTAAACAAACATTGAAAGTCATCATTAGTCAGTCATCTAAAATTGATAAATTCAGCAGGATTTCCAATATTGAAATTCACATAACATTTCTCAGCCATGTCGAATTTAGGTATTGATTTTGTGAAAATAATAGTACGAAGTCTTGTTTGTTTATGTTTTGAATTTCAATCACATATGATGGTTATTTTGCAAGTTATGTAACAATATCATTCAAAACAATTTTTTTAGATTTCCTCAAAATTATGTTCAAATATAAGACCCTTTATTTATCTCCCTCTTCGGTGTTTTTATTAAATTATTTGTTCCCAAGAAATTATCATTGTTTTCTCACACACTGGAGGTGATAGGAATATTGATCGATCTGTCGCTGTCACTGAGACAATTAGGTTGAGTGGGCGGGGCTAACCGAGTCTTCAAAATTTGATCAGGCACGCAAACATGTAGACATTCTAAATCATTACGTGATTTGGTTTATATGATTTGACGAATGTGAAAATACTGTATACTATGTTATGTATATTGTGCAAGTTCTTTTCCATACCAAAAATAACCAAAATCTGAATCATAGTTTGGAATTTCTACCTTAAAAGTGAAAATGATATTTTTAGAACAAAATGGTTGAGAATGACTAAAAAAATGTGATATCCTCTTCCTCTTGTTAATAAACATCACCGAATTAAGTTTCATAACAACTGGCTTTGAATTGAGTTTTGGATGATTTGGGGGATTTTTTGGTCCACAGACAGACAGTTTTACAAGCTAAAATGGCTGGCTAATTTGCTAATTTATACACAAGAGAAAAACCAAGATTTTAATGACAGATATCACTTTTGACAGTCTGTTTACATTCTTGCACAACACCATTTTGTGTCAATGCTTTTCATTCATGTCATAATGCCACTCATATAATCTAATCAGATGCATTCTCACATGTTTTTTCATAAAATCCAGATTCCACATGTGGTGTACCTAGCACATTTCCCAATGCATTGTATCACACAATAATGAATAGGCATATCAATCATAGAATAATAATAATGTTTTAGTAGTTTTGCACACATTTAGTTGTTTGGTGATCCTCAAGTTAAGTTTAATAAGATGCAAACGAAAGCAAAAATGAAAGTTATTTTGAATTTGCAAAGGTTCTTGGGCAGCTTCAACTTGTGAGCTGACTTTGGTGACAGAGCTGTATTGTTTTACATTACAGATGTGGATGTTGTCTGAGCAATGTAAATTTTTGTATATTGACACATTTAATTATTTATTTATTTATTTATTAGGGTTTAACAACATATTAACAGCCGGGTTCATATCATGTCTGTGACAGTTTTATGGGTGGAGGAAGCTGGCGTACCCAGAGAGAACCACCGAGCAACAACAAGCTGCTGTCAGCTGTCCAACATCGTATCTCTGCACTGCGGCACAGGCAGGGTTAGATTGGTTGAAGACATGCGCACCATCGACGTGCAGTACGCTTTAGTACACAGCATCATCATGCCCCCATGTAGGCAATCGGGGTGAAGTGCCTTGCCCAAAGACACAACGCGGGAGCTCGAATCAGTCACTGAAATGGTCACCCGTCCAACTCCTAACTGTGCAAAACATTGCTTAACTTCGGTGATCTGATGAGAACCGGTTACCGCACTGCCACCACACCCCATATATTGACACAAGATCAGATTTCAAGGATAGGAAACAATGTCAATTTTTTTAATGGAAACTTCTGGTCTTAGAAGTAAAACAGATAGTTTTCTCCATGCCACCCCAAATCAGTCACTGTCAACATGAAATCAAGTCAGTTATTTTGAAGTATGTCATCTCTGAATATCAATATCAAGTCGCATAATTATTACTGATCAAACACCTCCACAAAATGTCTATGTAATACTCACTGTGACACAGATCAATACATGTACTATGAAGACAATAATCTTACTCCCTGTGTAATGCTATTTTCACACCATACAAGTGTAATGCTATTTTCACACCATACACCATTCTTTATTACAGCTATCCTTAGGTTGGGGGTTCATTGTCAACATTGACAATGAATCCAAATCGAATCATAAACAATGAGAAACAATTTTCATGAACTCACCTGTTATTTTAACAAATTACCCTAATCACTATCCATACTCTTGCAGCTTGCACTTGCTGCAGGTAACACAAGTACCCGAGTACAGAGGTCACAAGTTACATGGTGACAACAGTACTTAACAAGAGCAATGCGAAGCGTAGCATATGTACCCGACGGTGTCATAAAAGGGTAGGTAAGTCTCCTGGGAGCATAATTGAAATCGAAGGAAGCTTCCTCCAGGCACCAACAAGAGGCCTGCAATGCCAAGCGCTATCATTCCCCCCCCTCCCAATTGGGGAGGGGGAGCATAGGTGGGTTTTTTTCCCCACATAAAATCACTTTAAATCCAGCTAAACCCATCTTGGAGCCAAAAAAATGTTGGTGCCTAACTGACCAGACGGGATGTGGGCTAAAATAAAAAAAAAATCCTTCAAATTGCATTTCTGAGCAAAAAAAAAAAGGGCTAATTGACATGGAGGTGGTGTGGGGGGTGTGTGGGGGGTGTGTGGGTATATGAGTAAAAAAAAAATTTACGCATCTGGCATGGGGGGGAGGGGATAATCTGGCCAAACCCATCTTGGGCTAAAATAAAAAAAAACCTGCTTCAAATTCTGAGCAAAGAAAAAAATTGACACAGGGGTTGGAGAAAAAAACTTTTTTACACATATGCGCACTCTAAACCCTTCAAACTGCATTTTAGGCCCAAGAAAAAAATATGCTTCTTCCAATCATCATACCTAACCCACATATGAAGTTTGGTAAACACCGACTGGTAAACTTTAGTTAATTGACAGAATGCAGTGGAAACCTGCTTCAAGTACATTTAATGTTGAAGGTCACAGTGACCTTGTCCTTTGGCACATCAACATAAAAATGAATAGGGTTCGACCTCACACCATACCTAAACCTCCATACTGAATTATATCAAGATTAGTCTTGCAGAACTTTAGTTATAGAGTGGAAACCAATTTCAAGTGTATTTAACATTGGAGGTCACTGTGACATTGACCTTTGGCATATCATGGTCAAAATACATAGGCTTCTTCCACTCATCATACCTAACCCACATATGAAGTTTGGTAAAGATCCAGCTGGTAGAACTTTACTTAACTGACGGAATGCAGTGGAAATCTGTTTCAAGTACATTTAATGTTGAAGGTCACAGTGATCTTGTCCTTTGCACATCGACATCAAAATGAACAGGGTTCTACTTCACATCATACCTAACCTCCATACTGACTTACATCAAGATCAGCCTTGCAGAACTTTAGTTATAGAGCGAAAACCAATGTCAAGTGTATTTGACATCGTAGGTCACTGCGACTTTGACCTTTGGCTCATCATGGTTAAAATAGGCATCTTCCACTCATCATACATGGTGCTCTCCTTATCTTTCAAAGGCTTAGTGAAAAAAAACTCTGCTTTCTGCAGCACAGAAGTCATTCCAGTATGTTTGCCGGAACTTATTTTGATGGTGATTTTGTCTCTAAGAATCACATCATTGATAATCATTCCATAACCTCTTCTCAATTCAAGGAATAAAAAGTTGCTTTTTCAAATGCTTCCCTTGGGAATAAATGCACACTGCAGCCTGTTGACAGGGAACTTAATTTCATATAGAATAGTACTAGTTTTACTGGTCTTTTATTTTTCATGTCATTATGACCTTGCTGGGGATTCTGGTCATGAAGGCATGGCTGCTGTTCAGCAGTCTTGGCTGTGAGAGGTAATAAATTACATCTTTGTTCAGTTAATGAACTTTTATTAATGGTCTATCAAATATTTACATTATAATAGGCTGCATTAACACAAACATGGTAAAATATACATTCTTAAATCAGTCTATGACTTCTTTGATAAAACATGGTAACTTTAGCAACTGGTGGTACTGAAATGGCTGTCTGCTAATTGATTAACTAGCAACATGTTAAACACTTTCCTAACATAATAACAAAGTAACTCCAAAAGAATCTACACTTGGGGATGCGACATGCATCCCATAAGTGGATAGATGTCGGTCTTCTGTTGCTCGTACTCCTACCGCTCATAATGGACAGGTGGCTGCTCAGCTGGTCTTGCTACCTACTTCTTTTGTTTCTTCCATTTCTTCTTTGGAGGAGGAGGTGGCGATTCCTTGACTATTGGTGATGTAGGCTGTGATTCGGTCCTGTTTTGCTCTAGTGATGTTGCTAAAACGATGTTGGATTGTAGTGCCACCATTGCCTTTCTGAGTTCTGCCAGCTGGTTTTTCATGTCGTTCATGCACTCGTTCTGATACTTGGTTCGGAGAGTGCCTTCTCGCTTGGCTTCTTCCATGAGCTCTTTTGTTTGTTTTGGCTCTTCAGCGGGAGATCTGTGTGTCAACTCCTCAGAGCCCACGATCTGTTCTTCCAGTTCATGGGCAAGCTTGCTTATTTCTTCATCATCTTCCTGTTTCGGTGGGAGTCCAGGCTGGAGATGGAACTGGAGAGAGAGATGTCTGATGTATGGGTGGTGTCTGTTATTGGTTTTTCCGGTGGGCTAGAGGCATGGATTCCCATCTCCTCTTCCTTCTTATCGCGGAATTCTTCTGCCTTCTTTCTTTGATATATTTATCTCCAATTACAATTAGTATTGGAAAAATAAAATAATGAATGCTCTCACATATTTCTGCACTTAGGAAGAAATTATACTGTCAAATTTTTCCCACTTGTGAAATAAAAACATGTGTGAGTTTACACAAGCCTGCATTTTTCACAGATGTCACAGAATGTTGGAACATCAAAGTCAACACCATATCAGTTTGGATTTTTGAAACTTTGCAGGACTCCATACAGGATGACATTACTCTCCACATCAACCATTTCTTCTCACTGGCTACTTCAATAAGGATAATAGCACTACACTACCATAGCTAGCTTCGAGTCCTGACCTTTCATTCATAGAAAACTAGTGGGCCCACATGTCCCAGGATGGGAAGCTGTGTCCGTGCAAAACAATTATTCAAGTTGCATTGAATATCAAGGAGCAAAAATGTACAGAATCGTTTGTCATGATAAGACTCATTTTTGGGGACATACAGCTACAAGTCATGCTTGCATGATGAATAGCTGTATCCTCAAAAAACAAACTGGGTCTCGATAAAAGTTTGTGTAATGTCATTATGAGAGAATTGTCTAATCTTCAGTGTGCCTTTCAGAGATAACTATTGCGCTTCCATTTGTGGACAGCTGTCGCCTTTGTCATATGCTGTCCCTGATGAACTGGACCACTGCTCATGATTGTCAGAAACGGTCAGCCTAAGGTGCATATTTGTTCATTGAGCTCTTTTTTGCAGATATCATTCACATTAATGTATTATCATTGTTTACCTTTTGTTTAGTCAGTAGGGTAAGCCAGGTTATTGAACATACTTTTCTTACCTGGTCACCAGGGATCAGCCGAGTGGGCGACTAAGGCGAAGAAGTCGCCATGTCATTCCTCAAGTCGCTTTGGCTTACATTGGGGGTGAAATTGAAGACGCTCTCCCAAAATTCCTTGGGAGACATGGCAGCTAAGGGCATTTCTTAAGTTTTATTTCCAAACAGAAATGCCTCAGCATTCTGACAGTCTTGATAAAATAAACACGCTTGCGGCTGCTGTTAAAAACTGTCATATGGCTCTGAAAATAGCCCAATTAAATTTTTCTCAAAAGAATTGTAATGGTCTGTTGTGATGTTTAAACAATTTGCCCTTACTGTTGGCAATCAGCATAAAAATGGCTTTTTAAAAATAGGATGTCCATTCCGACCCACCAGGCTGTGATTATAAATCACAAATATTGGGGTGGATGCAAATGGCCGGTCTCCATAGTAACAATGGCACCTGTCAATGTTGGATGGCTGTCAGAAACTATCATTTTTCTGTACTAAAAATTACCCAGTGCAGATGAAAAGGGAGACGACGGAAATAGTTTGTCAATTTCCTCTGATTACCCCAGAAATAAATTAACTCAAATTGTTTATAATGTTTAATTAACGAAGGATACTAAAAACTTTTTAACAACATTTTTTAATTTAATCAAGACAGTCAGAAACCATGGTAGACCCAGCTTCTTATACTGATTTGAAATTTATTTTGAATACTTTTAAATATTTAAAAAAAATACCTTGTGATAAAGAACACTCTCAAATATGTACTGATAAATTTCACTTCTACTGCTTTAAGGCAAATTTAAAATCAATTTGAGTTCATTTGAAGATTAAATGCACAGCTTTGTTTTTAGTTAACTGGTTGAGTTCTAGTAGCCTCTATCAATGCTCCACTGAAAAGTGCTGGAAGCCACTTTAGTGGCTCAACACTGTATACATTAGCTTGATGTTTGCACAACAGTAGAAAATTCTTTTTTATATAAAACTGATTGGTTTCAATTTATTGGAGAGTGACAATTGGCACTCTCCAATAAATTGTAACAAAACAATAGTTTATGAACAACAATTTTGCTACACTTGCCACTATTGCTGGTAGTGTGGTATCTTTGAAAAAAAATACCCAGGTTTCAAATCACCTTTGAAAAATAATTTTGCACTCATACAGTTTTAATAAAACTTACCTTTAAGTGGTCAGCTTATATTCACCACTACCACCTTGCCATAATATGTCTGGATGAACACAAAATGAATGAATGAGGACTCCCCTTAACTCTTTTCCTACCAGTGATTACAATAGTTACCATGCTTTGAATTACACAAGGTCTTAAGTAATGTGGGGGGTTGAGAACTTCAAAATTTGAAATGTACTGCCTGGAGGCAGCAAATTTCAAACTTTAGATTGCTCATGTGACAGTCAATCTACTAATCTACTTCAAATTGCCGTTACGTGTAATGGCAAACATTTTTTATCTTTTTTCTGACTTCTCCCCCCTAGCCCTGACTTCTCCGCAAAATCTCTAGAGGGAGAAGTCACTTCTCCATAAAATCGGCTTCCAGGCTGACCCCTGCTGGTCACAGTCACTTATCTTATTTTATTTTTTACTTGTTGCAATTAAGTTCTCAGTTTTGCAAAATGTTCAAAAGGAAAATGTAGCTTGGTCTGAAGTGAATTGAATTTAACGTAAAATAATTCTTGTCTTTTGGGTGATGGCAGGTAGACAGTCAATCTGGCTATGTCATATCCAAGCAGTATGTATCAAAGTGGTATTTTTTATGTGCAAAATCTAAGAACCGATACTTTAGAAGTTGTAACAAAGAAGGGTTAAGTTATCAAAGAACAACATACAAAAATATGCAAAATAGATTTTTATTACATGCCTGTTCTATGAAATCCCCACCTACAGCAACATTAAACTGTGCGAAGAATGAAAATCTGTTCCACACACAAGTGCGGAATGGAAATCGTTGACAGAATATTTTTAAATGGAAGTGAAATTTCACTGGAATTTTCTACAAATAGTGCACCGCAATTACAATTTGAATCGTTTTATCCTGCCATGTTGGCACTCATGCCATATCAATAAACCCATTCACACGCGCATGTTGTTCTCTGTATTTCTATTCACTAAAAAACATGATGTTGTATAAAATAATTCTATTCAGAAACACGGTTTGGGTTAGATATCTGATAAACAGAAGAAATATTCAATCATACCTTCAATTGAAATAATGTCGGTTATTTCTCGAGCAAGTTGTTGATTTCCACTCCATGATTCTATACACAACCTTATACTTTTGCTTTTTATGTTATCTTGACTGCTGTAGTAGCTCAATGTATCTTCCACTGAAACAGATATTAAGTATATTTTGATTTTGACATTTAAACAGGAAATTAAATAAACAAGAGGCCCCAAGGGGCCTGAGGGCGCTCACCTGACATGGTAGCCTAAATATCAACCCAGAGAATTGATTTCAACAAGTTGCATTTGCTCCTCCTAAGAAAAGCTTATACCAAATATCCAAAGATTCTGACCAGTGGATCTAAAAAAAAAGAAGATTTTAAAAGAATATTCCTCATATTGAACTAAGTTATAATTCGGGCTCCCACAGGGAGCCCATATATGAACCCAGGGACTTGGCTTTAACAAACTTGAATCTTGCCCCCCTAAGGATGCTGCACACCAAATATCAAAACATTCTGACTGCTGGATCTGAAGAAGAAGATTTTTAAAGAAAATTCCTCATTTTGAACTAAGTTACAATTCTGGAGAAGATTTTTTTAAGAAATTTGCCTGAAATGCATTAAGTTCGAATTCGGGCTTCTATAGTGAGCCCAAATATGAATCCAGGGGGCCGATTTGAACAAACTTGAATCAGATCCACCCCACAATGTTGCATACCAAATATCAAAAGATTCTGCCTGCTGGATCTCGAGAAGAAGATTTTTGAAGAAATTTGCCTGAAATGCACTAAGTTTGAATTCGAGCTTCTATACTGAGCCCAAATATAAACCCAGGGGGCCGATTTGAACAAACTTGAATCAGATCTACCCCACAATGTTGCATGCCAAATATCAAAAGATTCTGCCTGCTCGATCTGAAGAAGATTTTTGAAGAAATTTACCTGAAATGCACTAAGTTCGAATTCGGGCTTCTATAGTGAGCCCAAATATGAATCGAGGGGGCCGATTTGAACAAACTTGAATCAGATCCGCCCCACAATGTTGCATCCCAAATATCAAAAGATTCTGCCTGCTGGATCTGAAGAAGAAGTTTTTTTAAGAAATTTGCCTGAAATGCACTAAGTTCGACTTCGGGCTTCTATAGTGAGCCCAAATATGAATCCAGGGGCTGATTTGAACAAACTTGAATCAGATCCACCCCACAATGTTGCATACCAAATATCAAAAGATTCTGCCTGCTGGATCTGGAGAACATATTTTAAGAAATTTTCCTGAAATGCATTAAGTTCGAATTTGGGCTTCTATAGTGAGCCCAAATATGAATCCAGGGGGCCGATTTGAACAAACTTGAATCAGATCCACCACACAATGTTCCATACCAAATATCAAAAGATTCTGCGTGCTGGATCTGGAGAAGAAGATTTTTGAAGAAATTTGCCTGAAATGCACTAAGTTCGAATTCAGGCTTCTATAGTGAACCCAAATATGAATCCAGGGAGCCGATTTGAACAAACTTCCATCAGAACCACCCCACAATGTTGCATACCAAATATCAAAAGATTCTGTCTGCTGGATCTGGAGAAGAAGATTTTTTAAGAAATTTGCCTGAAATGCACTAAGTTCGAAATCGGGCTCCTATACTGAGCCCAAATATGAACCCAGGGGGCCGATTTGAACAAACTTGAATCAGATCCACCCTACAATGTTGCATACCAAATATCAAAAGATTCTGCCTGCTGGATCTGGAGAAGAACATTTTTTAATGTTTTTCCCATTGCCTACAGAAACTGTACCCTATGATAAAACCGATGGCAATTTTTTTTTACCAATCCTTTCTGTTGGTCCTAAAAAATTTGCCTGAAATGCACTAAGTTCGAATTCGGGCTTCTATAGAGAGCCCAAATATGAATCCAGGGAGCCGATTTGAACAAACTTGAATCAGATCCACCCCTCAATATTGCATACCAAATATCAAAAGATTCTGCTTGCTGGATCTTGAGAAGAAGATTTTTTAAGAAATTTGCCTGAAATGCACTAAGTTCGAAATCGGGCTCCTATACTGAGCCCAAATATGAACCCAGGGGGCAGATTTGAACAAACTTGAATCAGATCCACCCTACAATGTTGCATACCAAATATCAAAAGATTCTGCCTGCTGGATCTGGAGAAGAACATTTTTTAATGTTTTTCCCATTGCCTACAGTGTTAAAAAGTGCTGACTCAGCACTTTTTCAAAGTCCCAAAACTGTACCCTATGATAAAACCGATAGCAATTTTTTTTTACCAATCCTTTCTGTTGGTCCTAAGGAAGCTGCACACCAAATAAAAATTCTCAGTGCCGTGGAGTTTTGGAGATATGGGCGTTTTAAATTTTTTCTATTTTTAGCTCCTGCGGTTCCCACGGGGTTGCAGGAAATTTTTTTTTTGCATAAATCAAGTACTCATGACCCAATAAGCCCTCACATAAAATTTGGTTCAAATCAGCCTCTCGGTTTGGAAAATAGAAATTTTGGGCGGGGCAAAAAATTTTGCCCCTCCCATAACGACGCCAAGTATAGCCCCACAAACTTCTCTTGAACAAATCTGAGTCTACACCTCAAAAGGAAGCTGCACACCAAATATCAAGTCTCTGCTACTGCTGGTTCATGAGAAGAAGATTTACAATGATTTTGGTGCCCCTTGGGGGCGTGGCACCACCCAGGAGGAGGGGCAACTTCATTTGAACAAATCTGAATTGGCATTAGGTAATAAACATTTAGCCAACATTTGAATAAAATTGGGCTAGTGGTTTAGGAGGAGAAGTCGATAATGTAAAGTTAACGCCGGACGGACGACGCCAGACGACGAACGCCGGACGACGGACAGAAAGTGATTAGTAAAGCTCCCCTTGAGCTTCGCTCAGGTGAGCTAAAAATGTTTTTGAAAAAAAACTAATTGAAACCTTAACCAGTGGAGTGCTAATAGGGGTGGATTAGTGAACTGTGAGATCAAAGAAAGGAAAGGTCAGTTGGCTAGTGAGCCTGTAGACAATCACTGAAGGGTCCATAAAAGAGAATTAACATCATGAACAACAAAGGCTATGGGAGATCAGGAATAAACTATTTATCACACATCATCAATGTCAAATGTAAAACAAGGCTTTTCCACTGTTCTGCCTGTATAATAAAAATAAAGTTGTATAGCACATGTGGTGATACAAAACATGTTCGATTTTGTTCCCAAATAAACAAAGAAGGAACCCGTCTAAATATATCACGTCACTCATTGGTCTGATGACCCGAGTCAAGATAGATTGGAAATTCCAAGTTCCCCATTTAGATTTGTTTACCCAGAATATTTAAACAATCGGAATTTACAAAAAAAAAAATAACATTCTGACTGTTTGTTCTTTTACAAATACTTTCCACAACTGGTCATATAGTTAGTTTTTTTCTTTTTTCGGGTGATATGTTTTAATCGTAAGATAACGAAGTGACCGACAATACACTAAAAAAACATCTCACAAAAATAATAGATCTGCCCTTTAAAATCATAAGATATATTTGATAATTGTTTTTCTTGTGTCCAATTTCATAAAATTGTTGAGGTTTAAAAAAAAAGTACCTTACAGGTACTTCCATTTGTATACAATTTGATCAATGCTTTCCCATTTTTTTCCTGTTTTGTTTTTGAATTAAGTTTTTTATTGTTTTTAACTTGCTATTAAAACAGTCTATAGAGCTTTCTTTCAGTCGAAGCTACTTGAAACCAATAATAAGAAGATGAAGAATCTCTCTCCTTCTCACTCTGTCTCTCTCAATCCCCCTCTCTCTCCCTCCATGTGTGACTATATATAGGTATGGTGACGTCGCTGGGTTGTATTTTCTGGGTCAATATCCATTCAGCCCCCCCCCCCCCCCTCCGAAAAAGTGTTTTTTTGCAATGCGTGTCTATTTGTCTTTATAATATCTTCAACAAACCCTATCATATGAATCATGACTTCTCGTTGGAATGAGCTAACCAAACTCATTCTAATAGGAAGTAGGGGGAGGAGGCATGATCTGGCTTATTGCACCAGTTTAAAATTAACCATGTTTTTAGAACTCCTGTGTTTGAATTATGGAGTGTAGATCCCTCCCTCTCTCTCTGCATCTCTCTCTCCCCTCTCTGTATCTCACCACTCTTTACCCCCTCTCTCCCTCCCTCTCTATCTTTCGCTTTCTTTATGAGTGAGTATATATGGGTATGATTGCCCAGTTGCATTGTTGGGTTATATTTTGGTGGTCAAGACCCTGACCACCCTTGCCCCCTCCCCCCAATATGTGATTTTTTGCAATGAGTGTCTATTTGTCTTTATAAATATCTTCAACAAACCCTTATCATATGAATCACAAGGCCTCTCATTGGAATGAGCTAACCAAACTCGTTCCAGGAGGAAGGGGTAGGGGCACATCATCTGGTTTATTGCACCAGTTTAAAACAAGTGCACCGCCAGGCGGTGGATCAATATACAGCCGTCTATGAAGAAATTGCACTTGTGAAGAAATTTTTAGTTCAACAAAAGGTCAATAATTCCTTCATAAATAATGGTACTGGCTTACGACCCATTGAAGTTGAATATATTGTTTTCAAGTTATTGCGTGGAGAATCAAAAGTCACCTAAACTCCCAGATGCTTGCCATTGCGGCCTTACTGGACATGCCAGAATGCCTGTTATCGAAAGGAACCATCCTCTTGTCATGACTAATCAACCATAAAAAACAGTATCTGTTGGATATATTGTTTTCAAGTTATAGCATGGACAAATAAAAGTTAACAGACGGACGGATGGACAGACGGATGGATGGATGGACAGACGGACAGATGGATGGACGGACGGACATTGATGCTGGTTATTGAAAGGTACCATCCTCTAGTCATGGCTAATCAACGATAAAAAAAAATTATCTGTCGGATGTATTGTTTTCAAGTTATCACATGGGCAGGCAAACAAAAGTTAATGGACGGATGGACGGACAGACGGACGGACGGACGAACGCTCCAACATTTCGGGTTTATGGGCTACCAAAAAAAACATTTTGTATGTCCAAAACCTTATTTTACCCAGAACCCCACCCCCTCCACCCTAGAACTTATATTTAACCCTAACCCCACCCCTCCACCCAAAAACACACCCTAACCCTAACCCTACCCCACCCTGACCCTAAAAGCCCACCCCAGACCCTAACCCCCACCCCCCCCGGGACCTTAAGCCCTACTCTAACCCCCACCCCACCACACCCCTGACCCAACCCCACCCTAGCCAAACCAATAGGATTAGGAGCTATTTTTCGGTTTAGGGGCTACTAAAACTAACCCCCCCCCCTGACCCAACCCTACCCCCCCCCCCCCTCCCCCCCCCCCCCCCCCCGGGACCTAACCCTCCCCAACCTTAAGCCCTACTCTGGGGCTACCCCTAACCCTAACCCCACCCCACTCCTAACCCTAACACTACCTTAATTTGGAGGTAGCCCCTAATAATAATATCACCTAAACCCCCAATGTTGGCCCGGAGACAGATGAATGGATGGACAGTTGGACAATGATGCTGGTTATCGAAAGGAACCATTCTCTAGTCATGACTAATCAACCATAAAAAAACAGTATCTGTTGGATTATCAAATGGACAATCAAAAGTCCCTAAAAATCCAAGATGGCTGCCATCTTGGATATACCAGAATGCTGGTTATCGAAAGGAACCATCCTCTAGTCATGATTAATCAACCATAAAAAAGCAGCATCTGTTGGATCTAAAATTTTCAAGTTATCGCGTGGACAATCAAAAGTCCCTGAAAATCCAAGATGGCTGCCATGGTGACCATATTGGATATGCCAGAATGCTGGTTATCAAAAGGAACTATCCTCCAGTCATGGCTAATCAACCATAAAATGAAGGTGTCAATGACACTGTAGCTCAACTTGCCAAGACATGTACATGTATAGTATGTGACACAGCAATGACAAACATCTAGGTAATGACCTGATAACAAATGTACATATAAAGTATTGTAATGGCCTGTACATAAAGACTGACCGTAGCCTGTAACAAATGTATAGGTAAAGTATTGTAAAGATGGGTGACAGTCAGATGCTAAACTAGCAAAGAAATCTTTGAGTCCCAGAGTGGGTCTGACTGAACCCCCAAAATATTTGTTCTCACAGCACAGTGATAACAAAGGCACCCCAAAACACACTCATTCCTGTCCCAAGGTGAAAACAAAGGTACCCAAGAAGTTTTGTGAAGATCAGTTCATAAATACGAGCTGTATAGAAGTTGTGACAAAAAACTGATTGGACCTAATTTCGGTACAAAATGGCCACTGGCAGCCATCTTGAATTTTGGACCGCACTCAGAAACACTCGTTCTCGTCCCAAAGTGATAACAAAGGTACACAAGAAGTTTCGTGAAGATCGGTTGATAAATACAGCCTCTAGCCCGAGCCGTATTGACATGTGCTATTACAGTGTATAAGTAGCACTAAATAAATCAAAATTCATCTAATTTGCATAATTTCTGCACGAGAAAAAAACCTGTACTGTATGTGATGTATTCCATTTTACTAAACATTCATCCAAAAATTTATTCAAATCAGAACTTTCATACAGAAGTTCTGTACAAAAGACTGATTGCACTAAGTTTGGTACAAAATGGCTGCTGGTGGCCATCTTGAATTTTGGACCACACCCCAAAACACCCGTTCTCATCCCAAGGTGATGACAAAGGTACCCAAGACGTTTCGTAAAGATCGGTTCATAAATACGGCCTCCAGCCTGAGACGTATAGAAGTTGTGTACAAAAAACTGACTAATTTCGGTACATAATGGCCACTGGCAGCCATCTTGAATTTCGGACCGCACTCAGAAACAGTCGTTCTCGTCCCAAGGGGATAGCAGAGGTACCCAAGAAGTTTCGTGAAGATCGGTTGATAAGTACAGCCTCTAGCCCGAGCCGTATTGACATGTGTACTTACTGTGTGTAAGTAGCACTGAAAAATTCAAAGTTCATCTAATTTGCATAATTTCTGCACGAGAAAAAAACCCGTATTATATGTGATGTATCCTATGGTACTAAACATTCACACAAAAAATTATTCAAATCAGAGCTTTCATGTGGAAGTTCTGCGCAAAAATCTGATTGCCCCTAATTTTGAACAAAATGGCTGCCAGTGGCCATCTTGAATTTCGGACCGCACCCAAAAACACTCGTTCTCATCCCACGGTGATACCAAAGGTACCCAAGAAGTTTCGTAAAGATCGGTTCATAAATGCGGCCTCTAGCCTGAGCTGTATTGGCATTTGCACTGACAGTGCTGAAAGTAACACTAAATACATCAAAGTTAGTCTAATTTGCACAATTTACGTACGAGAAAAAAACCCGTATTATATGTGATGTATCCCATGGTACTAAACATTCATACAAAAAATTATTCAAATCAGCACTTTCATATGGAAGTTCTGTGCAAAAAACAGATTTCTGCATTGTCGGTGCAAATTGGCAGCTGGCAGCCATCTTGAATTTCGGACCGGACCCAAAAACACTCGTTTTCGTCCCACGATCATAACAAAGGGTACCCGAGAAGTTTCGGAAAGATCAGTTCATAAATGCGGCCTCTAGCCCAAGCCGTATTGAATTGTTGACGGACAGATGGAGGACTGGCCATGGCATAAGCTCAAATTTGTCTTCGCCAAAATTGAGCCAGACGGCCAGACGGACGACTGGCCATGGCATAAGCTCAAATTTGGTTTTGCCAAAGTTGAGCTAAAAATAGTATCTGTTGGATGTATTGTTTTCAAGTTATCGCGTGGCCAAACAAAAGCTAATGAATGGATGGATGGATGGATGGATTGTCTGACGGATGGACAGACGGACATTGCCATACCATAATACGGCCCGCTCATATGAGCAGCCATATAAAAATCATGTTTTTAAAAACCCAGTGAGTGAATCACAGTGTAGATATCTCTCTCTGCCTCTCTCTCCATCTCTCCCCTCTCTCTGTCTCGCCCCCTCTTACCCACTCTCTCTCTTTTCCTTTCTTCATGTGTGAGTATGAATTACGGAGTGTAGGTCCCTCTCCCTCTCTCTCTTTATCTCTACCCTATCTCTGTATCTCACCCTCCCTTACCACCCCTCTCTCTCTCTCGCCCTTTCTTCATGTGTGAGTACATATGAGTATGATTGCCCAGTGGTGTCATTGGGTTATATTTTGGTAGTCAAGACTCCGTCCCCCAATATGTGATTTTTTGTAATGCATGTCTATTTGTCTTTATATATATCTTCAAAAAACTCTTATCACACAAATCATAAGACCTCTCATTGGAATGAGTTAACCAAACTCATTCCAGTAGAAAGTGGGGGGGCAGGGGGGGGGGCACATGATCTGGTTTATTGCACCAGTTTAGAAAGAACATATTTTCAGAAGCCTAGTGTGTGAATTACGGAGTGTAGATCTCTCTGTCTCTCTCACCTCCTCTTACCCCCTCTCTCTCTCTCCTTCATGTGTGAATATGTATGGGTATGATTGCTCAGTGGCCTCCCGAAAAAGTTATTTTTTTAGTGCGTGCCTATTTGTCTTTATAAATATCTTCAACAAGGGGATGGGGGGGGGGGGGGGGTGGGCATGGCACATGATCTGCTTTATTACATCAGTTTTAAAAAATCATGTTTTTAGAAGCCCAGTGTGTGAATTACGGAGTGTAGGTCTCTCTTTATCTCTCCCTCTCTGTTTCTCTCTCTTTATCTCTCCCCCTCTTGCATGCCCCCCCCCCCCCCTCTGCTCCCGCCCTTTCTTCATGTGTGAGTATATGTGGGTATGACTGCTCAGTGGCGTCATTGAGTTATATTTTGGTGCCCAAGATCCCTCCTCCTCCCCCTCCCCCAAAAGTGATCTTTTTTTTTCAATGCATGTCTATTTGTCTTTATAAATATCTTCAACATACCCTTATCATACGAATCATAAGACCTCTCATTGGAATGAGCTAACCAAACTCATTCCAATAGGAAGGAGGGGCATGATCTGGTTTATTGCACCAGTTTTAATAAAATCATGTTTTTTAGAAGCCAGTGTGTGAATTATGTGTGTAGATCTCTCTCTCTCCCCTCACTCTCTCTCTCTCTGTCATTTTATCTCTCCCTCTCTCTGTCTTTTGCCCCCTTTTACCCTCCCCCTCCCCTCCTTCCACTATCCACCTTTCTTCATATGTGGGTATGTTGGGTTATATTTTGATGGTCAAGACCCCACCTACTCCCCATATCTGTCACTCTCTCCCTTCAGGAGTAAGTATATATGCCCAGTTGCGTTGTTGGGTTATATTGTGGTGGTGAAGACCCCGAACACCCCCTGCCCCCTCCCCCCAATATGTGATTTTTTTGCAATGCATGTCTATTTCTCTTTATAAATATCCTCAAGAAATTCGTATCATACGAATCATAAGACCTCTCATTGGAATGAGCTAACCAGACTAATTCTTAAAAAAAATCATGTTTTAGAAGCCCAGTGTGTGAATTACTGAGTGTAGGTCCCCTCCTCTCACTCTTTATCTCTCTCCTCTTTCTGTCTCGTGCCCCTCATACACCCCTCTCTCTCACTTTCTTCATGTGTGAGTATATAGTGGTATCATTGCCCTGTGGCGTCGTAGGGTAATATTTTGGTGGCCAAGATCCATCTGCCCCCCCCCCCCCCCACCCGAAAAAGATTTTTTTTCAATGCGTGTCTATTTGTCTTTATAAGTGTTTTTAAACAAACCTTTATCATAAGAATCATAAGACCTCTCATTGGAATGAGCTAACCAAACTCCTTTCGATATGGAGAGGTTGGGGTGGGGTAGCACATTATATGGTTTATTGAACCAGTTTAAAAAAACAAGTATTTAGATGCCCAGTTTGTGAATTACGAAGTGTGGATCTCTGTATGAGTATGTGTGAGTGTGTGTGCCCAGAGACATTGATAGGTTATATGTTTGTGATTTGTTGTCCGGACTGAAAACACATTGAGCTTATCTACCTGCTTCACTATTCGTCTTTCCAAATAACTTCACAAAACCTTATCATTGGACTTTTCATTAGAATGAGCCAGCTGAACTCATTGTATGCATCCTTGGCTGATGTCAGGGGAGATTCTAACCTAATGACTGACAAATTCTCTCCTGGATCCCATTCAATCAATGAAGCCCAGCCTCCTTCCACCCAACAACACCCACCTAGGAACAGAGGGCATGGCCCCAAAGATGAGGGAAAGTCATAGACTGCTTCGGTCAACCAGGCCTGAGGTGGTCAAGTCAGATGCATCCCTGGCTACTGTCAGCGTGTTGAACCAACAACCGACCAATACTCTCCTGTCCACTTGTAAGCCATGCAAAGGCCTCTCTCCCACCCTATGGGACCCCTCTAAACCGTGGAATGCCCCTCTCACCTGACACCACCGCCAGACTAAACAACACTAAGCCATTCTGCTACTATACAACTGCCACTTGCCAAAGGGAATGAACCAAGGAGATTTTTTGAGCGACTCACTAACAACCACCTCTTTCACTACAACCTCCACTTTCCAGACAGGACAGGCTCCTATATTATCATCTATGAGACAGCGGGTCACTCAATGCACCTGTCAACAAAACATCAAGGAACAAGACACCCAGTACAGTATTGAAACATTAGCCTGTATCGGGCTGGGACGAAGAAGCAAAGACTCATGAAGCGATGTGGGGTGCACAATGCCCCTTCCTGAAAAACACCTTGAATCAAGACTCTCAGTACAGCATTGAAACATTAGTCTGTACTGTGCTGGGACGAGGAATCAGAGATAACAGTTTCCCTGAAAGATTCTTCACTTGGGGATGTGATGTACATCCCAAAAGTGGATAAGGTTTGGTGGTGTTTTGTGGTACTGCCCATACTGGACTGGTGGCTGCTCAGCTGGTCTTGCTTCCTACTTCCTTTGTTTCCTCCTTTTTTTCTTTGGCGGTGGAGGCAGAGGTGGAGATACCTTGCCTTTTGGAGTTGGAGGCTGAGGTTCCATCCTGTTTTGAGCTAGTGTTGTTGCCAAAATGGCGTTGGATTGTAGAGCGGCCATTGCCCTTCTGAGATCTGCCAGCTGGTTTTCCATGTCAATCATGTGCTCATATCGGAGAGTGGCATCTCTCTTGGTTTATCATTTGTTTTAGCTCTTCAACGAGGGAGCGTGTGTTCGACTCTTCAGTTCCCATGATCTGTTGTTCCAGTTTGTGGGCGAGCTTGCTTATTTCTTCATCATCTTCCTGTTTAGTATGGGGGGTCTAGGCCCGGAGATGAAACTGGAGAGAGAGACATTTGATGTATGGGTGGTGTCTGTTAGGCGTGCTTTCTGGCGGACTAGAGGCATGGATTTCCAACTCCTCTTCCTTCTCTTTGCAGGGTTTTTCTGCCTTTCTTTTTCTTCCAGGCCTCTGAGTGCTTGGCATCTCGGTGCATTGAGGATGGCTTCTCTTCGTCTTCTTGCACTTGGTCTTTTCAGCATTCTCTGGGTGTGGACCAGAGCCAGACTGGGCAAAGGTACTACCATTCCTCAGCGAGGCCGATGGTCTGGCTTCTTTGGTCACTTTGTTGGAGCCATTCCTGGTGCTATTGGAAAGTCCAAGATCACCTGGCAGGTATCACCAGAAACATGGAAGGTCCAGTTTCTGGTGTTACCCACATTCAGACATTTCAAGATGTCCAACAGCTTCTGAGAAAAGGTAATTTTTGCTGTGGTTAGTGGTGCTCACCAAGAATCCACAGGAGCATCAGCTTGAATGAGATAATAGTTTTGTTCTCGAGCAAAATCAACCGGCTGATGCACTGTGGTGAAAAAAATGTCTTTGGAAATTTTCAGCATCTGATTTCACTGGTCCCAAGGAAACTTCATACCAAGCAAGAGGCCCCAAGGGGCCTTAATCGCTCACTGGCCAAAGTGGTTCAAAGGAGTATTTGGGGTCACATTCAGCTAGACATGGTTCATCAACACTACAAAGGAATGAAGTCATGAGAGGCAAATTTTATCGAAAAACACTAAGGAATGGATTTGAACAAACCTGAACGTAACATGCCCCCCACCCCACCTCTGCCCATAGAGCCCAAATATTAAACCAAGGAGTCAAATTGAACAAACTTGAATCTGATCCCCCTTGAGATGTCTTATACCAAATAGGAAAGAATTCTGACTGGTGGATATGAAGAAAG
Organism: Pictodentalium vernedei; assembly: GCA_031216915.1. NCBI lineage: Eukaryota > Metazoa > Mollusca > Scaphopoda > Dentaliida > Dentaliidae > Pictodentalium > Pictodentalium vernedei. Next base: position 188,197,420 of record CM062292.1, on the reverse strand, counting down.
TTTTTAAAGAAATCACCTCACATTGCACTAAGTTAAACATGGGGCTCAAATAGAAAGCCAAAATATTAATCCAAGGTCCCGATTTGAACAAACTGGGATCTGACCCACCTAGAGATGTTGTATACCAAATATGAAAGGATTCTGATTGGTGGATCTGAAGAAGAAGATTTTAAAAGAAATTCCCTCAAATTGCACTTACTTAAAATTCAGGCTCCCATAGGTAGCCCAAATTAACAAGAGCTCACGTATCGCTGAAGCAATACAATGTCCCCTACCAGACTAATGAGCATTAATAATTATACAAATGTTATAACCAAGAGATGTGATCAGCATGAATTCTGTTGAAGCGTTTCCCCAAAAAGTCCGGAAAACTGATATTTTGGCATTTTTCCATATTTCCAAGGGCCATAACTCACACAAGAATAATGCAATCAGCATGAAACTCAAACTTGATCTGTAAGTCATCATTCTATAGTACGTTACCAAGAATGAAATCATTCGGTTGAAGCATTTCCAAAAAAAAAGTCCGGAAATCTGATATTTTGGCGCTTTTCAATATTTCCAAGAGCCATAACTCACACAAGAATAATGCAATCAGCATGAAACTCAAACTTGATCTGTAAGTCATCGTTCTATAGTAGGTTACCAAAAATGAAATCATTCGGTTGAAGCATTTCCAAAAAAAGTCTGGAAAACTAAAGTGTGACTGACAGACTGACAGATGGACAGAGTGCAAACCTATGGTCCCCTACAGCAATGCCAGTAGGGGACTAATAAACCCGGGGCCAAGTTTGAACAAACTTGAGTCTTACCCTCCAAGAGATGTTGTATACCAAATATGAAAGGATTCTGGCTAGTCGATCTGAAGATGATTTTTAAAGAAATTTTCTTATATTGTACTAAGTTAAAATTTCGGCTCCCATAGGGAGCCCAAATATCAACCCATGGACTAGGATTGAACAAACTTGAATCTAACCCTCCTAGAGACGTTGTATACCAAATATGAAAGCATTCTGACAACATGGTCTGAAGAAGAAGATTTTAAAAACAGGTCGGAACAGGATCCAAAATTTTCAGGCTATAAATTTTTTTTTTCATCTCAAAATGCATAAAAATCCCCCCAAAATGTCCGAATTTTGATCCAAAATTTCGGAGTCCGAAACCTGACCCAAATTTTTTTTTTTCATCTCAAAATTGAACAAAACGCATAAAAAAACACATTTTTTTCCCCAAATTTTCAAAGTCTGAACCAGACCCAAAATTTTCAGGCTAAAAAAAATTTTTTTTTTGTCTCAAAATTGAACGAAAAATGCAAAAAATTTTTTTTTTTAAAATTCCGAATTTTGGTCCAAAATTTCAGAACTGGACCCAAAATTTTCAAGCTAAAGGTTTTTTTCGTCTTAAAATTGAACAAATGCATAAAATATCCAAAACAAATTTTTTTTCTCCAAACCAGACTCAACATTTTCAACCCAGGGACCCAATTTGAACAAACGTGTATCTGACCCTTCCTAGAGATGATGCATACCAAATGTTAAAGGATTGGATTCTGACTGGTGGATCTGAAGAAAAAGATTTTTAAAGAAATTTTCTCATATTGCACTAAGTTAAAATTCAGGCTCCCATAGGGAACCCAAATATTAACCGAAAAACTCAATTTGAACAAACTTGAATCTGGTCTCCCTAGAGATGATGTATACCAAATATGAGAGGATTCTGACTGGTGAATCTGAAGAAGAAGATTTTTAAAGAATATTCCACGCATTGCACAAAGTTAAAATTTGGGCTCCCATAGCTAGCCCAAATATTAACCCAATGACTCAATTTGAACAAACTTGAATCTGACCCCCCTATAGGTGTTGTATACCAAATATGAAAAGATTCTGAGCAGCCAATCTGAAGAAGAAGATTTTTAAAGAAATTTCCTCAAATTGCACCAAGTTAAACTTTGGGCTCCAATAGAGAGCCCAAATACTAACTCTGGAACCCAATTTGAACAAACTTGAATCTGACCTCTCTAGAGATGCAGTATACCAAATATGAAAGCATTCTGACTGGTGGATCTGAAGAGGAAGATTTTTAAAGAAATTTCCTCATATTTTAGTAACTTAAACCTACAGGGAGCCCAATAGGACTGGATTTGAACAAACTTGAATCTGACCCCTCTGCAGATGTTGTATACCAAACATGAAAGGATTCTGAGTGGTGGACCTGAAGAAGAAGATTTTTTTATAAAATTTCCTCAAATTGCACCAAGTTAAACTTTGGGCTCCAATAGAGAGCCCAAATCTTAACCCAGGGACTCGATTTGAACAAACTTGGATCTGACCCCCCCCCCTCCCTAGAGATGCTGTATACCAAATATAAAAAGATTCTGACTGGTGGATCTGAAGAAGAAGATTTTTTTCAATTTTTAAAACAAGAGGCCTTTCTGACTGCATTCTGACTGGTGGATCTGAAGAAGATTTTTAAACAAACTTCCTCATATTTCAGTAAGTTAAAATTTGGGCTCCTATAGGGAGCCCAATTATTAACCCAGGGACTGGAATTGAACAAACTTGAATCTGACCCCCCCCCCCCCCCCCCCCCTACAGATGTTGTATACCAAACATGAAAGGATTCTGACTGGTGGATCTGAAGAAGAAGATTTTTAAAGAAATTTCCTCAAATTGCACCAAGTTAAACTTTGTGCTCCAATAGAGAGCCCAAATGTTAACCCAGGGACTCGATTTGAACAAACTTGAATCTGACCCCCCCCCCCCCCCCTCCCCCTCCCCCTAGAGATGTTGTACAACTAATATGAAAAGATTCTGACTGGTTAATCTGAAGAAGAAGATTTTTTTCAATTTTTAAAACAAGAAGCCCCAAGGAGCCTTAATCGCTCACCGGCCAAAGTGGTTCAAAGAAGTATTTGTGGGTCGCATTCAGTTAGACATGGTTCATCAACACTACAAAGGAATGAAGTCATGATAGACAAATTTTATGGAACTAGTGCCATGGCTTGAACAAACTGGAATCTTACCCCCCTAAGGATGCTGCATGCCAAATATCAAAAGCATTCATTTGCTGGATCTGAAGAAGAAGATTTTTAAAAAAAATTCCTCATTTTGAACTAAGTTATAATTCGGGCTCCCACAGGGAGCCCAAATATGGACCCAGGGACTTGGCTTTAACAAACTTGAATCTTACCCCCCCTATGGATGCTACACACCACATATCAAAACATTCCGACTGCTGGATCTGAAGAAGAATATTTTTTAAGAAAATTCCTCATTTTGAACTAAGTTACAATTGAAGCTCCCACAGTGAGCCTAAAAAGGACCTAGGGACATGGCTTGAACAAACTTGAATCTCACCCCCCTAAGGATGCTGCATACCCAATATCAAAACAATCCGACTGCTGGATCTGAAGAAGAAGATTTTTAAAGAAAATTCCTCATTTTGAACTAAGTTATAATTCAGGCTACCACAGTGAGCCCAAACATGAACCCAGGGACTTGGCTTGAACAAACTTGAATCTCACCCCCCTAAGCATACTGCATACCCAATATCAAAATATTCTGCCTGCTGGATCTTGAGAAGAAGATTTTTTAAGAAATTTGCCTGAAATGCATTAAGTTCGAATTCAAGCTTTTATAGTGAGTCCAAATATGAATCCAGGGGGCGGATTTGAACAAACTTGAATCAGATCCATCCCACAATGTTGCATACCAAATATCAAAAGATTCTGCCTGCTGGATCTGGAGAAGAAGATTTTTTAAGAAATTTGCCTGAAATGCACTAAGTTCGAATTCAGGCTTCTATACTGAGCCCAAATATGAATCCTGGGGGCGGATTTGAACAAACTTGAATCAGATCCACCCCACAATGTTGCATACCAAATATCAAAAGATTCTGCCTGTTCGATCTGGAGAAGAAGATTTTTTAAGAAATTTGCCTGAAATGCACTAAGTTCGAATTCGGGCTTCTATACTGAGCCCAAATATGAATCCAGGGGGCGGATTTGAACAAACTTGAATCAGATCCACCCCACAATGTTGCATACCAAATATCAAAAGATTTTGCCTGCTGGATCTGGAGGAGAAGATTTTGTAAGAAATTTGCCTGAAATGCACTAACTTCGAATTTGAGCTTCTATAGGGAGTCCAAATATGAATCCAGGGGGCCGATTTGAACAAACTTGAATCAGACCCATACAAAGATGCTGCATACCAAGTATCAAAAGATTCTGCCCACTGGTTCTGGAGAAGAAGATTTTTTAATAATTTTTCTATAATTCATATGGTGCTATCAGAGTTATTCCCCATACAGAGTCCCCAAGGGACATGGCCATTTTATTTGAACAAACCTGAATTGACATATGGTAATGAACATGCACACCAAGTTTCAAGCAAATTGACCTAGTGGTTTCAGAGGAGAAGTCGTTTGAAAAATGTTCACAACGCCGGACGGACGACAGACAACGGATAGCAAGTGATAAGTTTAGCTCCCTTCCGTGAGCTAAAAATTTATGGGTGATATCAGAGTTATGCCCCTTTTGGGCATGGCAAGTTTATTTGTACAAATCTGATTTGATGTATGATAAGGAACATGCACACAAAATTTGGTTCAATTTGGTCGAGTGGTCTGTGAGGAGAAGTCAATAATGTAAAGTTCATGACGGATGACGACGGACGGCAAGTGATAAGTTAAGCTCCCTTCGGGGAGCTAAAAAACCCAATAATTTCTTGTCCATTCACTTTTTAAAACATGGACATTTGAAGTTTTTCTATTTTTAGTTCCAGGGCTTCCCGTAAATTTTGGGCATAAATCAAGTAGTTGTGAACCAATTACACTACATGCCAAATTTAGTTCAAATCTGCCAATCGGTTCATAAAACAGACATTTTGGAAGGAGCCCAATATGGGTATGCTACCACAGAACCCAAATATTGACCTACAAACTTGCCTTGAACAAATTTATTTCCACTACCAAAGGAAGTTTCATACCAAATATTAAAGCATTCTTTTGTAGAAAAGAAGATTTTTTAAGATTTTAAGGCCTTTTGGGCATTAACCCCAGCCCCAAGAGGAGTGGCAACTTTTTGGGATAAAAACTCAGAAGAGTATACTCAACCAAGATGAATTGTACCAAATTAGTTTAAAAAAGAATACTTAGTTGATGTGCACAAGATAGATGATGACTCATCATCTTCCCTATTGCCAATAGTGTTAAAATGAGAATCCCTATATGACACCCCATGACAAAACTGATAGCAAATTGTTTTGGTTCATCTGAAATAGAAAGATTCAGTAATGCCAAGTCATTCACCCAAGTTTCTACAGAAAAGTCATAACACCAAAGTTACTTATGAAATCTGAAAAAGATCGGATGAGAGATATGGCCTGTTCGATATGCTAAAGGAATGAAATTCAGAAAAATTTGATATCTCCCATCTGGACATCACAACAAAGCTACATATGAAATTCAAAACAAGCAGGGTGTAAGATGTGGCCAGTAGGGTGTGCTAATGGGATTGCTGACAATTTACATGCCAAATCCAAGATGGCCACTGGCAGCCATGTTTTCAACAAAATTCAGAAAAGTTTGATAGCTCCCATCTCGAAATCACACCAAAGCTACTTATAAAATTAGAAAAAGATTTGGTGAGAGATGCAGTGTGTAGAGTGTGCTAATGGAATTGCTGACAATTTATATGTCAAATCCAAGATGGCTGCTGGCAGCCATATTTTACAAAAAATTCAGAAAAATTCAATAGATCCTTTCTAGATATCACTCCACAGCAACACATGATATTTAAAAAAAAGATAGGGTGAGAGATGTGGCCTCCAGTGTGTGCTTATGGAATTGTTTACAATTCATATGCCAAATCCAAGATGGCTGCTGGTGGCCATATTTTTCAACGAAATTCAGAAAAATTTGATAGCTCCCACCTGGACATCACACCAAAGCTACATATGAAAGAAGATCAGGTCAAAAATGCTGTCTGTAGGGTGTGCTAATTGTATTTTTAAAATTTATATCCAAATCCAAGATGGCTGCCGGAGGCCATGTTTTTCAATATAATTCAGAAAAATTTGATACCTCCCATATGGTATTGCGGAACTAAATATTGAAATTAGAGTGAACCGCCTTAAAATGTTGCACTCAGATATGATGTAATCTCTAAAAATAAACAGCCTTGGGAAAATATATTGTTTCAATAAACGTTTGAAACATTTTATTGACATCTTGCATTATTGTTGAATATTCCTGATAAAAAAGAGGGTGATTTAATGACTTTTGGACCTAAAAAATACAATTTACTTTTTGTGTGTTTTTGTAGGGAATTCCCTGAAAAATATGTGCACGTGACCGGTACTTCCCTTTGTGTCAGTTTTTCTCTCTTATTTGTTGCATGACCCCTGTTTTCCGATCAGAAAAAGTTGTCTGAAGGGCTATACTTGACAGAGATATTTGAATGCCAAAATTAAAAGGATGCGATCATATTTTTTTCCACCTGAACATTATAATGGTCGCCTACAGGAAGATATGTAGTTCTGCGATACCTATAGGAAATATGTTTTTTGGCTTCCAAACCAGATTCAATTATTATTTTGGGGGATTATTTCACATTTAAATATTTATTTGGGGACCACATACCTTACCAAACTATTTTATTGTTTTGAAAAGTTACATTTTTGTCACAGTCAGCAATAAAAGCTATATATTTCCAAAACTAAGGATGTTCATGCAAGCAAATTCACATCTTGAGCAAGTGTATTCCCCAGGAGCACACTATAACCTCTGGCAGCTGCTAACTAACAGTTTATTTTACCTCATTAACATATTTATTTAAACCATGGTTTCCCCTCATATTACTAGGGGCAGGGAGGATTCCAAATCTTCCAACCCCCTCCCAAATCACCATTCAAACACAGACAGAAAACCAACACTGCCCTTCTATTCACTAGTATCTAGAAGTTTTTCTCTTCTATATTATGCTCTTCAAAATGTTGGAAAACAATTCCTTCATTGAAAGAGTATCCGGGAACACAAATTTGAGGAGGGGGTGGGGCTACAGTGGAAAATAACATAATAAAATTACAAATGTGAGTGAATGGCATTTGTGGATAGCTACCAATATAGTTGTCTAGTACTTGTGCTGTCATGGTTCCCATGATACAGCATAAATTTACAGTGACAGCTGTGAAATATTGCTCTTTCCCTGAACCAAGTCCCCCTTCCCACACATATTTAACCCTTCTGCTGATGATAAACAATTGGAAAGACTGAACAGCATGTTTTTAGAGGCTGAAGTTAGTATCATACACTTTCAGTTTCTTATGATTTACTTTGAGGCTTCAGCACTCATGGTCAACTGAGTTATTTTTCAATTGAACAACCTTGCCCTGGCTCTACCACTGTATTTTTGCAGTGTACGTCATTCAGTACTTTCATGTAGACTGCCTACATGTGTGACTGCAAGCCTATCCGTCTGTCTGTGTATCTGTCTCTTCATCAGACATGGTGTTTCTTTGCTTTTCACATGCCTGGATCTACATTTTCAATAATTGGCAGCTGACTAACTTCCCCCCCCCCCCCACCCCGCTCCCCCCCACACACACACAAGTATATTAAACATCAAATACCACTATATTCTTGAAGCAAATATCTGATTCATCCTCTTTGGAAGCATGTTTTCAACAATTTCATGCTTTTTGCCAGAATGGGTGTCTGTGGGGATTAAAACAAAGATTATGAAAGTGCACTTATTGGAACTTGCAGCATAAGCATAGCACTATAGAATCAATATTTGATGGTTTTAGGCATCCTACCAGTGTTATGAGATATCACAGTAGCAGGTACTGGTCATTCTTTTGTTAAAAAACACTGTTTTATGTTTAGTCAGTGCCATACCAATGACTCTATGTGCCTTTACTGAGAAAACTGAGGCTTTTCCTTTACAAAAATTGCAAAATATTTGTCAAACACAATGTGAAATGTCTTCAGAAGCCAGACTGTGATTTAACAAGACCAATGCCATGTCTGGACCTGCGTCGCTGCATGCAATTGATTGAGATACATGTATTAATCTCTTTCGACTCTTTTTGCATGTAGATAAATCAATTCCTTTGACAGAAGGCAAGAAAAGTTTGACGAAAAATTCAATGTTCAGTGGGTCCCTTTCATACAAGCAGAGAAACTTTGACTAAAAATTTCAATATTCAGTGTCTACAGTAAAATTTCAAAGTATCGGCAAACAGGAAGTGGCTCCACGACAGATCTAAAAATTGCATACATGATACAACTAAACATTATCAAGCTCCAGATGAAATGAAAAATCAATCCCTTGCATAGAAGCCGAGAAAAGTTTGACGAAAAATTTCAATGTTCAGTGGGTACAGTAAAATTTCAAAGTATCGGCAAACGGAAGTGGCTGCACAGCAGATCTGAAAATTGCATACATGATACAACTGATCATTATCATGCTCCAGATGAAATATAAAATCAATCCCTTGCATAGAAGCCGAGAAAAGTTTGACGAAACATTTCAATGTTCAGTGGGTACAGTAAAATTTCAAAGTACCGGCAAACAGGAAGTCGCTGCACGGCAGATCTGAAAATTGCATACACGATACAACTGATCATTATCAAGCTCCAGATGAAATATAAAATCAATAACTTGCATAGAAGCCGAGAACAGTTTGACGAAAAATTTCAATGTTCAGTGGGTACAGTAAAATTTCAAAGTATCGGCAAACAGGAAGTGGCTGCACTGCAGATCTGAAAATTGCTTACATGATACAACTCATCATTATGAAGCAGCAGACCAAATATACAATCATTCCCTTTCATAGAAGCCAAGAAAACTTTGATGGAAGAAGTGTTTCGGACGGACTGACGGATGGACTGATTGACAGACGGACGGATGGACAGAGTCAAGCGGTTACTAGACCTGCTCTGCCGCTGGCGACGCAGGTAATAAAAACTATTACAGATGGGAAAGTTCATATCACAGTAGGTTTGTTTTGGGGGCAATATCAATTAATTTATGAATTATATCATAGATTTTGATGAAAAGAGGCATACCGGGGGGTCCTATTCAGGGCAAAATTTTACTACATCAGATGGTAGAATAAAATTTGACATCAGCTGTTAGGATAAACTGGTAGAGTCCTTTCATATTGGTGAAATATATAGCTGCATCCCCAATTTTGGAAACAAAAACATCCAGATTGTTCCATGGGGGTTGGGACACTGTTTTGCTTGCAGAATGGTTAAATGAGACAGATTTTTTCTAAAAATATTTTGTGCTAATGCAGATTTTAGTTTTATTTTGGGATCAGGGTAGTTTTTTAAAGAAACCTGTAAATTCTCATCCTTCTCAGTTAATGTATACAGTAACAGGATACAAAAATCTTTTGGAGGCAATACCAGTTTTCAAGCCCACTTGACAAAGTTTGGACACTCTTCCTTAAAAGAGCAAATTTTCCATGTTTTTGACTCAGCCAAAGCCAAAAGTTGGATTCTAATACAGAAATGACTTCTCATGGAAGTGGTACAATGTCTCTTTGGTGGGGTTGGGGATGATTATAGGTATCTCGGAACTAAATATTGAAATTAGAGTGAACTGCCTTAAAATGTTGCACTCGGATATGATGTAATCTCTAAAAATAAACAGCCTTGGGAAAATATATTGTTTCAATAAACATTTGAAACATTTTACTGACATCTTTCATTATTGTTGAATATTCCTGATAAAAAAGAGGGTGATTTAATGACTTTTGGACCTAAAAAATACAATTTACTTTTTGTGTGTTTTTGTAGGGAATTCCCTAAAAATATGTGCATGTGACCGGTACTTCCCTTTGTGTCAGTTTTTCTCTCTCATTTGTTGCATGACCCCCTGTTTTCAGATCAGAAAAAGTTGTCTGAAGGGAAATACTTGACAGAGATATTTGAATGCCAAAATTAAAGTGATGCGATCATATTTTTTTTCCGCCTGAACGTTATAATGGTTGCCTATGGGAAGATATTTAGTTCTGTGATACCATATAGACATCACATCAAAGCTACATATGAAATGCGAAAAAGATCAGGTGAGAGATGCGGCCTATAGGGTGTGCTAATGGAATTGCTGGCAACTTATATGCCAAATCTGAGATGGCCACTGGAAGCCCTATTTTTCAACAAAATTCAGCCAAATTTAATAGCTCCCATCAAAACATTGCCCCCAAGTCACATATGAAATTTGGGACTAATTAGGTGAGAGCTGCAGCCTGTAGGGTGTGCTAAAGAAATTGTTGGACAATTCATATCTAAATCCAAGATGACCACTGGCAGCCATGTTTTTCAACGAAATTCGGACAAATGTGATAGCTCCCATCTAGACATTACCCCAAAGCCATGTATGAAATTTGGTACTCATCATGGGAGAGCTGCTGCCTGTAGCATGTGCTAAAGGAATTGTGGACAGTTGGATGGATGGACAACAGATTGCAACCCATCCCAATAGCTCATACTTGACGTTGTCAAGGTGAGCTAAAAACAATATTCTGGTCCATGCAGTTTTGAAAAAATAGGCATTTGAATTTTTTCTATTTTCAGTTCTTGGGGTTCCCATTGGACTGCAGGAAAAATTTTTTTAGCATAAATCAAGTACATGTACTTATGACCAAAATATACCGCATGACAAATTTGGTTCAAATAAGCTCATTGGTTCTGGAAATGGAAATTTTGGGTGGAGCCCAAAATGGGCATCCTCCTACAGGGAGCCCATATACAGACCTACTGATTTCCTTTGAACAAATTTGAATCTGCATTACTAAAAAAAGTTCCATTCCAGAAATCTAGTCATTATTGCGGGTGGTTTATGAGAAGACAATTTTTAATAAATTTTAAGCTTTTGGGGGCATTAATTAGCCCTAGCCCCAAGGGAAGTATCAACTTTTTGGGAAAAATTCAGAAGAGTATACTCTTCCAAGATGCTTTATACCAAATTAGTTTATATTTCGCCCAAAGATTCTGAAGAAGACTTACTTGATGGAGCACAAAAAAGATGGAATTGAACTGAATTGAATTTATTTAACAATATACATCTATATGAGTATATAATAATTTCATGGCAATTGTATTTCAACATTCCCATATGTATATTGCTGGGGTTGATTGGCCGTCTTCCCATTGACCCTCAGCATAAATATAAGCAAATAAGTAATAAAGTCAACTCTGGCAATCTTGAAAATCAAGGAGTGCAAAACAATTGCCCTCCTCAGATTGCTTGGGAGTGCAATTGCACCTGAAATTTTCAATGCCAAAACTTGTATGCTATTTTGGTTATATTCACTTCAAGGTATTCATATTTTGACTGAAAAATTGTACTACATTCAGCTATACATAGTGGAAAAATTGGTACACACAACTTCTCATTATTCAAAATCTTGCATTCAATTCTTATGTGACTGTCTTCTACACTCAAAATGTATCGGAAATGCAACACAGAATGGGTCATAAATTACTGCGAATCAATGGAACATTGACAAATCGTTCCCTGAGTTCCAATGTGTTCTCTGTGCCAGTAGGCACAGAGAATGCATTGGAACTCATGGGACGAAATGATAATAGATTTTACAGAAACAGGTCTGGCATTCCAGAAAATCAAGGGGTGCAAAAAATTGCCCTCTTCAATTTTTTCTAGGCACTCCTAAACAATGCCAGGTCTTTAAAGCAGGATAAGACACTGAAACAGGGTAAAACACCGAGGAAAAGAAAAGGAAATGAAAGGTAACATATACAGATAGTCAAAAGATCACTTCTCTAACAAGATGTTATGATTAATACTAGAAGCAGTTCAATGTAAATTCAATGTAAATTTGTAGGCTGAATTGGAGAGACCATTAATACCATAGACATGATCATAATTTATGGCACCATTGCTTCCCATGGGAAGGGTTGTTTTGACATATATACCTACTCAAACTCCTGCATGAGGTGACCCTGGCTGTCGAAAGTGTCGTTAAACTGCAATAAATAAATAAATACCTACTCAAACACTGTCTTTAAGATGCAGTTATATGTAGAAATATGCTTTCATTTCATCACTAATAGAGGATAGATGATATTCATATTAAATTCAGCATGACTGATGTTGAAAATGGAAGTTCAACCAACATGAAATCCTCGGACCTTAAGCGATTAGCAAGTCGAGTGACTAACATATGTCACCTAAGTCGTCATTTATTCTTGTTCCATCTGATTATCTTACTATACCTAGATTATGACTGCAAGTCTTGATGAAGATTTTAGGGAGGATTGGCTCACTGTTATCTTTGGAATGGCTGGTAAAGACTACTCAGTATATATTATCTATGAGTGCTAATGCTATTGTCTTTACTTAGCAGCATCTACATGAGCATAGAAAATAACAGTTTGTACATATGAGCGAAGAACAACAAAAACTTTTTAGATAATAATAATGCACATGTTAATTTAGATACTGCCCAGAACTGGAATAGCTTAAATAGCTCTCTTCTCGTCAGTCCTGTTGGGAAAAAAAAATAAAATAAAAAAGAACAGAGCAACGAAAATAGCAAAATAAATACAAGCCAATACTTGGTAGCACAACAGTATTTAACATTCAGCCATTTCTAACATTTGTGTTTATGGGATTATAATAATAATAATAATAATAATAATAATAATAATAATAATAATAATAACAATAATAATAATAATAATAATAATAATCCCTTCATGTGAAGGTATGACGAGATACCAGCTTGTGATTGACAGGTAACTAACCCAGTTTTTTCCAATAGCTTTGAATATAATTTTGAATTTACCACACAATAATCCTAACTGTAGAATTTTTAGATTGACTGCATGTAGTTTCGTTTTCAGTTGGAAATGTCATCTCTTAGTGTAATGAAATTGTAAAAACCCGCTTTATTTATTTTTAGGCACCATTATGCAGTCGGGGCACTGTCTGTTTCCACAGGAAATTAGGGACGAATAACCATTAAGAAATTTTTCCCTTATACGTTTGTTGAATGCAGGTCTAGTAAGGTTTTGGTCTGTTTGTTCAACATTATTCCAAACCCTCCGAAACGTATGTAATGGTAACATGGCTGTGAAGTTTGTTCGGGGTTTTAACGTGTACAGTTGTCCGCATTGCCTGGTGGCCATCCCAGACGGATTCTTATATGTTGTGCTACACTCTGGACACCTTGCATTAAAGCAGCTCACTGACGTCTGGTATGACTCAATACTGTATCTTGTAAGGGTCTTTTTAAATGTGTATCGTGATGTAATTGCTCTCAGTTCTCAGCTGAGATCATTCCACATTTCTGGGAAAGAGTGTTTAGGGAACTGTGTCAAAAACTCTCAAGTTTATACTAGGCTGTCTTGTTTGAAAGAAATGACAGAAACTTTGTGAAAGATTATCATTTACCCAATCATGTATGAATAACTTCACATTAACTTCACATAAGTCTTCAAATTTTAAAATATTTTCTCTCTTAAATAATGGTAGTAATATTTTTTGTTGTTAATAATTATAATGGCTCACTTCTGCAGAGTTATAAGTTTCTTAGTTTCAAATGAATGTCCCCAGACCTGTATAGTGAATACTAAATGGCTGTGGACTAACACATAGTAGATCATTTTCAGCCCTTTTGGCAGGAGAATGTTTTTAGCTCTATTAATAAAGTACAAAGAACTAGCAATTTTCGATATGTGAACAAATTTAAATTTTAGCTTCTCCATCATCAAGTAAAATACCAAGGAATTACACAGCATTTTCCTGTATAGTATCATTTGAAATAAGTTGAGTATCCCATTCCATATTTGTGGGGGAGTGGGGGGGGGGGGGGGGGGGGGAGTGTGAATAAGATATATTTCATTTTCTGGGCATTTAAGGATAAGCAAATAGAATTACACCAGTCACTTAATTTAACAATTTCCACATTCACTTCACTATGTAATTCTTTCAAGTCATTACCAGACCGTAGTATTATCGGCAAATGACAAAAGATTAAGGTCCATTGAGCAACTTATATCATTTATATAAATTAAAAACAGTAAAGGTCCAAGAACAGATCCTTGTGGTACCCCTTATGTGATGTATTCCATATGTGACGACATTTCACGATACATGATATATTGTGATCATTTTGTTATGTAACGTACTCAGGGGTAGGGCCACTATAAATGAGCCAAGCATGCAATAAAAATGTAGGTAGAGTGTGGCCTGTGAATTCGATTTGTAAGGCTAAATAGGTCACATGGTAATTGAAATACTGTAGCTGGTTCCAAGGGTTAATATCAACTAGCTGGGTTAACAAGAATGGTGAGTTCTCTTTCTGTAATTTTCTAACCTTCTCACTAAGTTGTCCATCAAAGCTGCTAATTCATAATCCAGCTGCAGTGATAATTCTGATTCTCGTGCTTTATCTTGCTTCTTGAAGGGTTAACTAGGCAACATGTTAATCATCAACAGGCGCGTGAATGTGTATTCGTGAGTCTGTGGTGTGCTGCGTCCCCAGCTCTCTAAATAGCCATGAAGACTGGAGCCACTCCCAGGAGCTATGGTAGTTCTAGAGTCTATCTGGTGATCCTAGGGTGAGGCCAAAAGGTGCTAGTCGGTGAGGAACAACGGGGATAACTACCTTTTCAAGCATCTACCAAATAAAACCACTGTATGGATTTCCATTTACATTGCGTACCTGGATCCTTGGTTTTAATCAACAATACGCCCTGGCCAGCAGTAAGCAGAATAGGATACAAATTTATGAAGAAAGAGTTAAATAGATAACATTAATTTATTAAGTTTTTCTGTGAAACCGGTATATATAACTTACAGTTGATCAGAAAATAAAGATCTAACAGTTGGACGTATTACAATACATGTAATGGATTACTTTGTAGAATGATGACACATACTACCAATACCATTAAACCCTCTCTCGATAAAATAACCCTATTGTTGTTCCCCGATACCAAGAGCTAAATAATTAATTTCGGAGCCATACTTGCAGTCACGTAACGGTATAAGGATTATGGTTCTGAATTCTAGTCATGAAGCAGTCTGTCTCTAATCACTAACGACAGTAACGTTCAGGTATAATGTAATCAATGACGCTCATAACTGGCAGGATTAGTACTTTGTGTCTTCGAACTTGACCTCAAAGTTAAATGTCTACTTTACTTGTCTCTCGCCTCGTTAGTACTACTTCATTATGCGGTATAGGTTGCTTCACTTCGTCAGCGTAGGTATAAAATGGTAGTGTAAGTCTTTATTATCTATAAGTAACTGTATACAAGTACCTTTACAGGTTTAATTTCTGTGTCGATAAAATTAATAGTTTGTTTACAATGGAGATTATCGCCGACGTCTGCTGCGTATGGTAACTACAGTTGTTGACGAACGGAAGACCCCGACCAATGGCTCTTTATATACCATGTGACCAATGGTCCAAATAAACGACCAATGAAAAGGAAGGGTTACGACCAAAGCGACCAACATAAGAGCGATTGGACGTATTGGTCGGCCCGTACATTACCAATACAGAAAGTCGGTCACTACATCATACGTCTTTGAAGTGAAAACTATACCACGTGACTGCAAAAAAGCTATGGCTGTATACAATAACACACAAATTGTTCATACTCATTTTGGAATATAAACAAACTTTTACAAGTAAAGAATAATTGTAGCGGGTGAATATTAATTGATTTCGAATTACTGGCAATCGTACAAACGATCACATCCACTAGAAAGTGTGGCAAGAAGGATTTTTAGGAGAATTTGCACCTCGAAGCGTACAAATAACAGTGACACTGTGCAGATAAAAGGCAATTCAAGCACTGCACAATTACGAAATATCACAAACGATGATGAAAGTTAAGAACGTGTGAATTTTTAATTTAATGATAATAATGAGTGCTGGTAATGATATAAAAATACTGAAATGAAAACTGACCATTTCTTTATGGTTCAACCATCAACGATGTTGAACCAGTATGAACAAACACAGTTGAAAACTGCAGCACAAGGAGCTTACCAGCACTTATATACAACTACAAACTTGTACAAACAAGTAACACTATTTTTCATCATTTTTACCCTAAAAATGCTACAGTTAGATAGCTACAGAACCAGAAGCTAGTTATCCCCCTAATATCATAAAACATCAGCTTCTCTAATAAGATGTTATGATTAACCATATCAAAAGCTTTTGAAAAATCAAGAAAGAGGCTCAGAGTGCTATCTTTTGTTCGTTTATTAAAATTTTCAATGGTAACTTGGTATTTTCCCATTGCCAACAATGTTAAATGGGCATCCACATACGGTACCCCATGACAAAACCGTTAGCAATATTTTTGGTCCACCTCACTCCACTGCTCCTAAAGAAGCTGCATACCAAAAACAATATTCAGGTCTGTGCAGTTCTTTGAATATGGGCATATGAATTGTTTTCTATTTTTAGCTCCTGTGGTTCCCACAGGACTGCAAAAAATTGTTGGGGTATCAATCAAGTACTTATGACCTAATTAAACTACATGCACACCTGTGCACACTTTGGTTCAAATCAACCCATTTGTTCTTGAACTAAAATTGTTTGATGTTTTAATGGAGCCCAAAATGAGTCTGCTCCCACACAGAGCCTAAAAATAGACCTGCAAACATGCCATGAACAAACTTTAATCTTCACCACCAATGGAAGTTCCATACCAAATATAAAAGCATTTGCTGTGGTGGTTCATGAGAAGCATTTTCAAAGATTTTTAGGCTTTTTGGGCATTAACCTCAGTCTGAATATGGCAGTAGCTTCAAGTAGAAAGGGTATACTCCAAAGATGATCTGTGCCATATGTGTTTGAATTTGGCCCATTGGTTTTAAAGAAGACAAATTTCAAATTAGTTGATGGAACACAAGAAAGAAGATAACTCAACAATTTCCTATTGCCAATAGTGTTAAAATGGGCATCCCCATACGGTACCCATGACAATGCCGATAGCAGTTTTTTTTTGTCCATCTGATTCCACTTGTCCTAAGGAAGCTGCAGACCAAAAAACAATATTCTGGTCTATGCAGCTTTTTTTAAATGACAAAAAAATGGGCGTTTGAATTTTTTCTACTTTCAGCTCCTGGGGTTCCATGGGGCTGTGAAAATTCTTTGGGGGAGGCATCAATTAACTGCTTATGAACCAATTATACTACATACCAAATTTGGTTCAAATCAGCCGATCAGTTCTGGAAATACAAATCTTGGGTGGAGCCCAAAATGGGCATGCTTTCACACAGATCCCAAATATTGACCTACAAACTTCCCTTGAAACAAACTTTAATCTTCATCACCAAATGAAGTTCCATACCAAATATCAAGGCATTCTCTCTGGTGGTTAATGAGAAGATTTTGGGGCTCTTTGGGCATTAACCCCAGCCTAAAGATGGTAGAATCTTCATTTGAACAAAGTAGAAAGGGTATACTCCAAAGATGAATACACCATTTCCAAAGGTTATGGCCAACATAATACCGTCGGGTTCATCTAGTAATGTATGGTTGTCAGATGGTAGTGTAGCCTCATTTCACGGCTCAATATCTAACTCCTCTATTAATGGCAGCCACTCAAGAAAAGAGGAAAACTGATCCTGGCAGAAGACCAACTCAGCAAACCCAGAATCTTTCACAGTACAAGATTTATCAGAAAGTATGCAATATCAAATAAAGTTCAAATCCTTGAACACTTTAGGGAAATCAGTAAGAACAATGACGAACCAGACAATTTGTCCGACAAATCAGAGTTCCGTATTATTGACGTACTTCAGAGGGGCCCTGACGTTTCTTAAAACACACAGATCAGAAGTTGATATGGAAATGCACTGGATTTTTATCCTCCAGACCATACATTCTTATGATTTGAACAGGCTTGATGTTTTGTCTTTTTTATTGTATTTTATTGTTGTTTTTTTTAATTTTTTTTATTACGCATGTACTATAAAGATGGTCTGTGCTACATATGTTTGAATTTGGCCCAATGATTTTAAAGAAGAAATGTTTCAAAAGTTAATGGATGCCAGACACCTGATGCCAAGTGATGGCAAAAGCCCCCACTGATTTTTGTCAGGTGAGCTAAACAAAAACTAGAGTCCTGCATAGTCCTCCTTACATAGCTTCTGCGCAAGTGCAGAAGCAAGGAAGTGTCCTCAGTTACCACCAATAACCATTATTTTTTGCTGCCTGCTGAGTGTAATAGTTCTATGCAGGGAGATGTGAGTGAATAGCACATGGGAGGAAACCTGTCTGGACTAGTGGTAGGTATGATATACACTTGGAACTTAATTAAGCACCCCCTGAAATGTTTCATGACAGTGAAATTGCTGTTACTGATTATTATGTTTTAATGATTGCTATGTTTGCAGTACATTTCATCTCGTGAAACATGATGTTTCTGGTTGATAGCATACCCCAAACACATGCCCTCATCCAAATGAAGCATGCTACGCACGAATGTCACAAACAACACTATCATCCACATGCAATATTTGGGCATAAAACAAGAAAAATTGTCACTTCTTTTATCACTAAATGTTGACATGGCAAGGAGGAGACTGTCAGAGGCATTAAGATGGCAAGTTGTTGGCATGCATACAACAGGCATGTCATTCAAAGCTACTGGAAGCCAACATGGCTACAGTCATTCTGTCATCAGCAGACTTGTCCAACAAAAATCAACAATCCAATGATGTCAAGGACCGAACAAGGCCTGGACAACTCTGAAAGACCTTTCCTCAGGAAAATCTGAGTCTGGCACATCTTGTTAGACGTGAACCCTTTGCTTCAAGTGAAGTTTTGAAACACACTTTGGCTCCCCAACAGGCGTTTGTGCAACAGAACTGTCCAAAACCACCTCAAAGCACTGGGCATGAGATCCAGAAGGGTCACAAGCATCTAGCTCTGTCTGATCAACATCAAAGATGATGTCTGGAGTGGTGTATGGCACAACATTGGAATCTCAGGACGTGGAGAAGAGTCCATTGGTCAGAGGAGAGTAGGTTCCTGCTTCACATCACAGATGGTTGCATAAGAGTGTGGAGGCATAGAAATACTGCTTACATGTCCAGGAACATCAGACCTACAGTTCCTTATGGTGGAGGATCAGTAATGATCTGGAGATGCCTCTCTCATGATTGGAAACTTGATATGAGAATGGAAAATCTCAATGGCCATCAGTACATCCGGGACATTCCCAATCCGGTTGTCATGCCTCATTTTGACAACCACTCATTGGCTACTCGCCCTGTATTCATGGACTACATTTCAGTTTTTTTTATTTATTTACTGGTGTTTAAGGTCACATATTTTTGCATAATGGCTAATCATGACCACAACATGAGTATCAATTCAAGACCAAAGGTGAGCATTAATAAGCCATGTTGCCCAGTTTAGAGAGGGTTTGCACCTCCCAAGCATTAGTGACTGGGTCCTATTTTATCAGTAAAACAGAGCCTGTTTACCGCAGTGAACAGGCACTGCTTCAATTACCGGCGCTCCCCGTGGACAACAATGCAAGGCTCCATCATTCCCATTCTGTGAGAGCATTCCTTCAGAACAACACTATTACAACACTACCTTGACCTGCAATGAGCTCCGATTTGAATCCCTTAGAATGCATCTGGGACTTTCTTGGACGTTGTGTACAAGCAAGGGATCCGTCTGTACAGAATTTGGCCGATTTAGAAGTTGCAATGCATGAGGAGTGGAAGCAGTTGCCTCTGGACCATATCAGAAGGCTTACTGGTAGCATTGGGAGGGTTCATGACTTCTGAAACTATATACAAATATACAATATACTAGTACCAAAAATTGGCATTCAGGGAGAGGATCACAGGCTTTTCACTATAAAGCCATGAAACTGTATGTGAGAATACCCCCCCACCCCCCCTTGTTTTGCAAGGGATAATTTACAAAATAAGAAGCCCAAGGGCCTTAATCGTTCACCCGACAAAGTGGTTCAAAGAAGTATCTTGGATCACATTCAGTTAATTATGGTTAATCTACAATACAGAGGAATGAAGTCAAGAAGTTAATCATAACTCTGGTGTCCATGTCAGATGATTATTACCATAGGTCTTCCTGACTGCTTCCAATTCTATCGGCAGTAGACAAGCACTGCCAAATTTCCAAGGGTAATTATGTCACTGCAGTTTGAAAAGCCAATTTTATGGAAAAACACTAAGGAATGGATTTGAACAAACATGAACCTAACCTGACTACCCCTCCCCCTCCCCCTCCCCCAAAGAGGCCAAATATTAAGCCAGGGGATTGAATTGAACAAACTTTCCAAATCTGATCCCCCTAGAGATGTTATATACCACATATGAAAAGATTATGATTGATGGTTCTGGAGAAGATTTTTAAAGAAATTCCCTCATATTGTACTAAATTCAAATATGGGCTCCCAGAGGGAGTCTGAATATTAACCCAGGGACTTGATTTGAACAATATAAGTATTCCGACTGGTGGATCTGAAGAAGAAGATTTTTAAAGAAATTTTCTCATATTGCACTAAGTAAAAATTTGGGCTACCATAGTGAGCCCAAATATATACCTAGGGATCTGATTTGAACAAACTTGAATCTGACCCCCATAGAGATGTTGCATACCAAATATCAAAGCATTCTGACTGATGGATCTGAAGAAGAAGATTTTTTTAAATTACCCTCCATATTGAACAAAGATAAAATTTGGGCTTCCGAAGGAAGCCCAAATATTAACCTAGGGACTTGGTTTGAACAATCTAGAATCTGACCCTCATAACAATGATGTACACCAAATATTAAAAGATTCTGACTGGTGGTTCTGAAGAAGAAGATTTTTAAAGAATATTCCCCACATTACCCTATGTTAAAACTTCGGGCTCCTGTAGAGAGCCCAAATATGAACCAATGAGCTTTATTTCAACAAACATTTATCTGACCCCCCTATGAATGCTGTATACCAAATATCAAAAGATTCTGATGATTGGTTCTGGAGAAAAGATTTTTTTAAATTTTTGCAAATATGCTGACTCAGCATTTTTTCGATGCCCATTACAGAACACCCTAACATAACCGATGGCAATTTTTTTTTACCATTCAATTCTACTGGTCATAAGGATACTTCATACCAAATAAAATCTCTCTGTTCCGTGGGGTTTGGGAAATATGGGCGTTTGAAAATATTTCTATTTTTAGCTCCCAGGGTTCCCATGGGGATGCGGGAATTTTTTTTTTTTGCATGGGTCATGTACTTATGACCCAATAATACCACAAACCAAATTTGGTTCATACCGGACCATCGGTTCAGAAAATAGAAATTTTGGGCGGGGCCAAAAATCTTACCCCTCCTATTACAAAGCCAAATATTACTTCACGAACTTCGTTTGAACAACCTTGATTCTACACCTCATATGGAAGCTCCATAGCAAATATCAAGTCATTGTACACACTGGTTCTTGAGAAGAAGATTTTTAAAATATTTGGGTGCATTTTCCCCCACTCCCTCCCTATGGGGCTGGGCATGCTGAGTTGAACATAAATGAAATGCCCCTTTGGGACCATCACTTACACAAACTTTCACTTGAATTGGCCCAGTGGCTTTGGAGGAGAAGACCAAAACATGGTGTTGACGGACGACGGACGACGGACGGGAAGCGATGAGATTAGCTCAGCTTGACTTTGTCAAGATGAGCTAAAAACTGATTGGACCTAATTTCGGTACAAAATGGCCACTGGCAGCCATCTTGAATTTTGGACCGCACCCAGAAACACTCAATCTCGTCCCAAGGTGATAACAAAGGTACCCAAGAAGTTTTGTGAAGATCGGTTCATAAATACAGCCTCTACCCTGAGCCGTATTGACATGTGTGCTTACATTGTGTAAGTAGCACTGAATAAATCAAAGTTCATCTAATTTGCATAATTTCAGCACGAAAAAAAAACCCTTAAAATATGTGATGTATTCCATGTTACTAAACATTCATACAAAAATTTATTCAAATCAGAACTTTCATACAGAAGTTCTGTACAAAAGACTGATTGCACTAATTTTGGTACAAAATGGCTACTGGTGACCATCTTGAATTTCGGACCACACCCAAAAACACTCGCTCTCATCCCACGGTGATAACAAAGGTACCCAAGAAGTTTCGTAAAGATTGATTCATAAATATGGCCTCTAGTCTGAGCCGTATAGAAGTTGTGTACAAAAAACGGATTAGACCTAATTTCGGTACAAAATGGCCACTGGCAGCCATCTTGAATTTTAGACCGCACCCAGAAACACTCGTTCTCGTCCCAAGGTGATAACAAAGGTACCCAAGACATTTCATGAAGATAAGTTCATAAATACAGACTCTAGCCCGAGCTGTATTGACATGTGTACTTACTGTATGTAAGTCGCACTGAAAAAATCAAAGTTCATCTAGTTTGCATAATTTCTGCACGAGAAAAAACCCCGTATTATATGTGATGTATCCCATGGTACTAAACATTCACACAAAAAATTATTCAAATCAGCATTTTCATTTGGAAGTTCTGTGCAAAAATCTGATTGCACCTAATTTTCATAACAAAGGTACCCAAGAAGTTTCGTAAAGATGGGTTCATAAATACGGCCTGTAGCCCGAGCCGTATCCAATTGTTGACGTACGGATAGATGGACAGACGGACAGATGGATGACGGGCAATGAAAAATCAGTTTTGGTTTGCGTTTTTGTAACATAATACATACTTTCCATATGTGATGCATTAAACTGGGGCAGGACAGTACTAAAACATGTTAAATAACAAACAAGTGAACTTGAAATGAAATAAAACTATTACGATTGTTTCCTGTAATTCTATGAACAAAAATTACATCTGCAGTCTTCATATGCATTCATAAAAATTTTAATTTTATAGTAAATTTCTTTTCTTATTATACTTACCACAATTGTTTACTATAGGCTTGCACTACAATGGAAGACCCTAACTTGGAAAATATACTCTCTATTTTGATCTTTCCCAAGCGATTTGGGAAAAAAAAGTAGTGCAAAAGCACCAAGAAAAAATAAGCCAAAACTGGGTCGAGTGCCACCGGCGCACACCCAGTAGGGAACGCTCTTCTCTTAGTACAAATCCACAGCATCCAGAAACCAGTGCGCAGGCAGTAACTAATGAATCATTCTTTTGAATCTGCCAGCATTGGTGTTATGTGATCAGTGGGGAGGAAGGATTCTTACTCGAATAAGAAAACGGGAGGGCCTCCATGTAGACAATTGTCCTAGGTATTATAAGAAAGGAAATTTACTATAAAATTTAAATTTCTTATCAACCTACCTCACAATTGTTTATTACAGGCTGAATAGACAATAGGATGGAGGGAATCACATAACCAACCCCCACATAACCCAACTGCACTGGAACCGTGGACAGAGGAAGAGGTCCCTAGGCCTATCAAACCATAGCACCACAATCATTAGTAAAAGACAATGAGAGATGAGGTGTATGGTTCTGTGTGATGCACAGACAGAAAGGCCAGTAACAGCATAGAGCTGGAACTGACCTTGTTTGATGCCTAATGGCAAGGGTAGCCAACAGCCTGTGCAGAAGAAAGAGGGCACATAGTAAAAAGGTTTTCAGACTGCTCCTGCAACTGATGCAGATAGGTGGAGAAAGTAGCATTTCTCCAGTAGGCTGCCTGCATAACATCCGACAATATGACGGAGTTAGTATAAGCCCAAGAGATAGACAATGCATGCACCTTGTGGGCAGAAATATGATTGGTAATACAATTGTCAGTCATTAGACGGGTGTAAGCCACGCAAATAGCAAGACAAATCCATCGAGAAATGGACTGAGAAGAGATCTTCTGTTGACCAGGAATAAGAGACAGAAAAAATAGTTTCCTGCCTTTCCTAATGAACTGCATCCGATTGAGATAAATGCGAATTGCACGAACTGGACAGAGCAAAGGGCAGTTACCCTCAGCAGAAGGAAGAGCCCTGATACAGATAGGAGGTGGAGTAATTTCTGGTATCTGATTCTTGGCCAGAAAGGAGCAATCAGTGGTAAAGTAACACTGCTGGGAGAGCTCCTGAAAAAGGCTGGGTCAACCGAGAGCAACCCATCTGGCTGAGGCAAAAGCCATCAGAAAAGCCGTCTTGTATGTGAGAAAAAGCATATCCACCTGGGATTAAGGTTCGAACGGTGCCCCCCACGACTGCCCCCCCCCCCCCCCCCCCCCCCCCCACCACCACCAAGCAAAGCAGCACCCAAGAAGAAAGATTCCATCTTGGGGAAAGCTGCAAAGTCCTAGGCCTTTTCAAAGAAAAGTGCTAAACAAGCTTGGGAGAGGTATGGATTAGTGCCGATACGACGCTGCCCCCACATACGAAAAGGTAGGGGGCTGCAAATATTCGAAATTCGATTCGAACTTCATTATTTGATTCAATTCGAACATAGTAATTTGAATGTGTTCGAATCGACGATTGTTTGAAATGGTTCTACTTTTATCATAAACTCGCTCGGAAACCCTCAGATTTCCCATATTTATCACCCGTTGAAATTGATGAATTAAAGCGCGTATATTAATAACAACGCGATCTGGATCCATCATATGTTATACGTTATTTTGTCGCAAATGTCCCGTTGGTACACTCAAGTAATCACTAGATCAACTTGTGTTCCGTTTTTTTCGTGAGTAGACAGGCGGTTACAATACATCAAAGGTTTTTTGCCGACACTGGTCTGGGCAATGTAGATTACGCAGAGAAGGGCGCAAGTCAGTCAAACGGTAATTTCAAAGCGATGCTGACAACTCACTGAACTATGTTGTTCACCAATAAGCACGTGAATGCTTTGGTAAGGATTTGATCATTTGCTAGCCTGAATCGAGCTTCATTCTGTTCTGTGGAATTATACTCTTTAGAACGTTGTGTGACTTCATTCTTCAATATGGCATCAAACCAGCCTCAATCCGCGGTCCACAAATATTTTATGCACCATAAACTCGCAGAGACTCACACATGTATTGAGTGCAATGTTGTGTATAAAGCACACTCAACTGGCACGACGACACCCCTATGGAACCACCTTCTCAAGAAACACCCGGCGTTGCACGCACAAGCTATTTCAGTGAAGGCTAGAGAGGCTAAGAAGCGTCCACATGCTACAGCATCTACCAGTGAGGCTGTGCAGTGCAGTAAATGCCAGACAAGTTTGGCAGCATTCACAAGGAGAACATTACACCCCGACCTTAAGCGGAAATACGATGCTGCAGTGTTGAGTTTTGTGGTTGCGGATGGGAGACCATTTGAAGCAGCAGCTGGTCGCGGACTGAAGCATTTGTGTGCAGTCTTGACTGACAACTCCTACATCCCACCTCACCTGACCACCCTTTCGCGAAATCTGGGCGATATGAGAGAGAAAAGCGAAGCCAAGCTGTGTCAGTTAATCAAAGATCAGGCAGGAAATGGCCGGATTTCAAAAACTTTTGATCACTGGAAGGCAGACAACGGTTCAAATTTTCTCGTCCTTACAATACATTTCATCGATAATGAATGGCTTTTATCCTCTCGATGTTTGTCAGTGACAAGTCTCGAGGACATTGACGCTGACCATACTGCACTCGCCACAGAGGCCATAGTGCGCGATCAACTGGAAAAGTATGGAATAGCACTTCACCAAATATTTTTCGCCACTGCGGACACAACCAATACTATGCCCTGTACCACTCGTGGATTGGGTATATACTGGCATGGGTGTGCGGCACACAAGTTGCAATTATGCATTAATTCCTCGCTCACTGTCCAACCAATGGTCAAAAACCTTATAAATGACGTTCACAGAATTGCCGCCTTTTTCCACTCATCAACTACAGGACTACATGCCTTACACAAACATCAAGTGGACATGGGACTTCCAGAATCGGACCCCCCCAATGGACATTACGACCCGATTCAATAGCAGATGCACGCTCCTAAACTGGACAGAGGTCAACAATGGCCCCATTGCCTGTGCACTTGTCGAGTGCCAAGAGAAGAAGCGATGCGCTAATCCACCGCCGGCACCCCTCTCGATGCAACTCTGTTCTACCAGAGAATCTGTTTTGCCTCTTCTTAAGCCATTGTCTGAAGCAACCACTGTCCTGAGTGCCAATAGTGTAATAAGTGTATCAATGGTCAGGCTGTGCATCATGACTCTGTTGAAAAAGCTCAGGGAAAATACAGCTCGTGGTGCAAAGTCATTCCGCGACAGCCTGATCACTCAGTTGGAAGACAGATTTGACTTAAACCAGGATTACCTCCTTACGGCAACCTATCTGGACCCACGCTTCAAGACAACCATTAAAGATGATGATGAGCTAAAAACCATGGAGTCTTATATTCAGATGCTTCAGCAGTATCACGTTGAGCATGTAGAGCCCACCAAAACACAAGAAGACGTCCACACTGAAACAGATGTTCCATGTCAACAAACGGTTCCAAATAAATCAAGCCAGCCAAAGTCTAAAAGTCTATTAGATGATATGTTCGATGAGATTTCCAGTGAAGAAGTGCAACCGCAAAATCTGAGTGTAAATGACAAGGTTAAAGCAGAAATGAGTCGGTATTCTGCTCTTCCTATTAGCGATAGAAGTACAGGCCCACTTAGATTCTGGCAAGAACAGGAAGCCTGTTTGCCATGTCTACATTCTGCAGCGAAGGATATTCTTTCAATACAGGCTACCAACTGCGCATCAGAAAGGGTCAATTCTGTAGGTTCGTCTGTAGTGACTGATCAACGTCATGGCTTGAGCAACCACAATGTTGCCACGCTGATATGGGCGAGGAAAAACAGTGACCTGCTTGGCTTGAAATTCACGTGATGGTGATCGGACACTGATGGCCGAATAACTCAATAACAAGAGGCCCCACGTGGCCTTAATCGCTCACCTGACAAAGTGACTCTAAGAAGTATTTTAGGTCACCTTCACCATGTCATGCCTCATCAACATTAACTGGTTGAGTGATAGATTTTGTTTGAAGTTCAACATTTGTTACCTAAAATTAGTTTTATTTAAAATCATTGGTGTGTGGCCAATCTCCAATGATTTTTAATAAAGCAAATTTATCTCTGCAGACAAACTGGTTTAGCATGAAGCACAAACAAGGAATGTGAAGAGATAGCCTTGGACATCTCTCCCCAACTGTGGATATCTTCCATGTGCTACATGTACATATTTGCATGCAAGAAAACAAAAATTTTCACAAATTTTCCAAAATATTAGTTTTTTTTATCATCATTGGAACAAGCTCAAACAGCTTATTCCAATAGGGGTATGGGAAGATCAGGTATATTTTTGAGACAGAAATGTGAATATATAAATAATGGTGTTTTTTTGTGAATGATGCTGGAGAATTTTGCGTAAAGATATGGTAAATGGTTTGTTCTAGATACAGAATGATGCAAAAGTATTTAAATTTGATTAGGCAAGTTGTTCCTATAATGCATTTAAAAATTGAAGTAACTGTTTTTTTGCTGCCGAACTTTTAGATGTGTGTGTCTGTGTTTGTGTGTGTGTGTGTGTGTGTGTGTGTGTGTGGGGGGGGGGGGGGGGGGGGGGGGTAAGAGTGTTCTTGCAAACAAAATTCCTGAATAAATGGAAAATTTTATTTTTTGTGTGAAAGACATAGTGCGTGAATGTTGATTGGAACAAGCTTAGAGAGCTCATTTTAATGTGAAGTCATAAAGCTGTGTTTTACGTACGAAATTCTGGAATAACTGAAAAATTGCTTTTTTGACTCAAAAAGCATGGTGTGCGACCTCTCATTGGAATGAGCTCAAAAAGCTCATTCCAATGGGGTATTTACAAGCGATAAGTACATGTATGTTTAAGAGACAAAAATTAAAATTTGAATAGCGATTTTTGCGAAGAATGCTGACAAGTTTTGGCAGTTATGCTGGTAAAAAGGTAAGATATGCAAAGTGGTTGTTTTTTAGAGGCGACATTTAATTAAGGGGAATTAACCCTTGATTACTGAGGTAACTTCTAAAAGTACTGAAATTTCATGAAGCAATGTGAATAACAGACAACAGTTGCCTAAAAATTTCATGAATAACTAAAATTTTTATTCTTTTGTCTCGAAAACATGGCATATGACCTTTGTTGGAATTAGCTGAATGCGTGTGTTCCAATGAGGGGTCATAAAATTTGAACGGAGATTTGTGTGAATAATGCATTAGTACTGCTAGATTTGGGTAAACGGTTCACCCTGGATACCACCCCTTCTATAGTAGATCTTTTCTGCAAATTTTGTCTAAGATTCTATCAACTTTACAAATAAATACGTTCATGAATCACAATCAGATCCACCCCACAATGCTGCATACCAAATATCAAAAGATTCTGCCTGCTGGATCTGGAGAAGAAGATTTTTTAAGAAATATGCCTGAAATGCACTAAGTTAAAATTTGGGCTCCTATACGGAGCCCAAATATAAACCCAGGGGGCCGATTTGAACAAACTTGAATCAGATCCACCCCACAATGTTGCTTACCAAATATGAAAAGATTCTGAAGCTGGATCTGGAGAAGAAGATTTTTTAAGAAATTTGCCTGAAATGCACTAAGTTCGAATTCGAGCTTCTATAGTGAGCCCAAATATGAAACTAGGAAGCCGATTTGAACAAACTTGAATCAGATCCACCCCACAATGTTGCATACCAAATATCAAAAGATTCTGCCTGCTAGATCTGGAGAAGAAGATTTTTTAATAAATTTGCCCGAAATGCACTAAGTGCGAATTCAGGCTTCTATATTAAGCCCAAATATGAATCCAGGGGGCCGATTTGAACAAACTTGAATCAGATCCACCCCACAATGTTGCTTACCAAATATGAAAAGATTCTGAAGCTGGATCTGGAGAAGAAGATTTTTTAAGAAATTTGCATGAAATGCACTAAGTTCGAATTCGAGCTTCTATAGTGAGCCCAAATATGAATCTAGGAAGCCGATTTGAACAAACTTGAATCAGATCCATCCCACAATGTTGCATACCAAATATCAAAAGATTCTGCCTGCTGGATCTGGAGATGAAGATTTTTTAATAAATTTGCTTGAAATGCACTAAGTTCAAATTTGGGCTCCTATACTGAGCCCAAATATAAACCCAGGGGGCCGATTTGAACAAACTTGAATCAGATCCACCCCGCAATATTGCTTACCAAATATGAAAAGATTCTGCCTGCTGGATCTGGAGAAGAAGATTTTTTAAGAAATTTGCATGAAATGCACTAAGTTCAAATTCGAGCTTCTATAGTGAGCCCAAATATGAATCTAGGAAGCCGATTTGAACAAACTTGAATCAGATCCACCCCACAATGTTGCATACCAAATATCAAAAGATTCTGCCTGCTGGATCTGGACAAGAAGATTTTTTAAGAAATTTGCCTAAATGCACTAAGTTCGAAATCGGGCTTCTATACTGAGCCCAAATATGAACCCAGGGGGCCGATTTGAACAAACTTGAATCAGATCCACCCTACAATGTTGCATACCAAATATCAAAAGATTCTGCCTGCTGGATCTGGAGAAGAAGATTTTTTAAGAAATTTGCCTGAAATGCACTAAGTTCGAAATTGGGCTCCTATACTGAGCCCAAATATTAACCCAGGGATCCGATTTGAACAAACTTGAATCAGATCCACCCCACAATGTTGCTTACCAAATAGGAAAAGATTCTGCCTGCTGGATCTGGAGAAGAAGATTTTTTAATAAATTTGCCTGAAATGCACTAAGTTCGAATTCGGGCTTCTATAGTAAGCCCAAATATGAATCCAGGGGGCCGATTTGAACAAACTTGAATCAGATCTACCCCGCAACGTTGCATACCAAATATCAAAAGATTCTGTCTGCTGGATCTGGAGAAGAAGATTTTTGAAGAAATGTGCCTGAAATGCACTAAGTTTGAATTCAAGCTCCTATAGTGAGCCCAAATATGAATCTAGGGAGCCGATTTGAACAAACTTGAATCAGATCCACCCTACAATGTTGCATGCCAAATATCAAAAGATTCTGCCTGCTGGATCTGGAGAAGAAGATTTTCAAAGAAATTTGCCTGAAATGCAGTAAGTTCAAATTTGGGCTCCTATACTGAGCCCAAATATAAACCCAGAGGGCCGATTTGAACAAACTTGAATCAGATCCACCCCACAATGTTGCATACCAAATATCAAAAGATTCTGCCTGCTGGATCTGGAGAAGAAGATTTTTTAAGAAATTTGCCTGAAATGCACTAAGTTCGAAATCGGGCTCCTATACTGAGCCCAAATATGAACCCAGGGGGCCGATTTGAACAAACTTGAATCAGATCCACCCTACAATGTTGCATACCAAATATCAAGATTCTGCCTGCTGGATCTGGAGAAGAAGATTTTTTAATGTTTTTCCCATTGCCTACAGTGTTAAAAAGTGCTGACTCAGCACTTTTTCAAAGTCCCGAAACTGTACCCTATGATAAAACCGATGGCAATTTTTTTTTACCAATCCTTTCTGTTGGTCCTAAGGAAGCTGCACACCAAATAAAAATTCTCAGTGCCGTGCAGTTTTGGAGATATGGGCGTTTTAAATTTTTTCTATTTTTAGCTCCTGCGGTTTCCACGGGGCTGCGGGAAAATTTTTTTTTGCATAAATCAAGTACTCATGACCCAATAAGCCCTCACATAAAATTTGGTTCAAATCAGCCTCTCGGTTTGGAAAATAGAAATTTTGGGCGGGGCAAAAAATTTTGCCCCTCCCATAACGACGCCAAGTATAGCCCCACAAACTTCTCTTGAACAAATCTGAGTCTACACCTCAAAAGGAAGCTGCACACCGAATATCAAGTCTCTGCTACTGCTGGTTCATGAGAAGAAGATTTACAAAGATTTTGGTGCCCCTTGGGGGCGTGGCACCACCCAGGAGGAGGGGCAACTTCATTTGAACAAATCTGAATTGGCATTAGGTAATAAACATTTAGCCAACATTTGAATAAAATTGGGCTAGTGGTTTAGGAGGAGAAGTCGATAATGTAAAGTTAACGCCGGACGACGACGACGACGGACGACGACGGACGACGGACGGAAAGTGATTAGTAAAGCTCCCCTTGAGCTTCGCTCAGGTGAGCTAAAAATACGAATACCGGCCACTGAGTTGATACAATATTATATTACGATACTCACTCACTGCACAGCTGCTGCGGCTGCATGTCATGTGATTAAACATCCGTATTGTTGAGATAGAAATAATACTGAACATAACAGTCATGTTCAGTATTATTTCTATCTCAACAATATGGATGTTTAATCATATCCATTAAACAATTCGACAATTAAGTTACATAACTTACCTTGACAGTTCGTCAGATGGATGCAATTTCAGTTTCTGTGCATCTGAACCATGAAAATGGCATAATTTGATTTCAATATAAATCATTTGTCTTCTTATTAACGGCTGCACAGCTGCTGCGGCTGCATGTCATGTGATTAAACATCCGTATTGTTGAGATAGAAATAACACTGAACATGACAGTCATGTTCAGTATTATTTCTATCTCAACAATATGGATGTTTAATCATATCCATTAAACAATTCGACAATTAAGTTACATAACTTACCTTGACAGTTCGTCAGTTGGATGCAATTTCGGTTTCTGTACATCTGAACCATGAAAATGGCATAATTCAATTTCAATATAAATCATTTGTCTTTTTATTAACGGCTGCACGGCTGCATGTCATGTGATTAAACATCCGTATTGTTGAGATAGAAATAATACTGAACATGACAGTCATGTTCAGTATTATTTCTATCTCAACAATACGAATGTTTAATCATATCCATTAAACAATTCGACAATTAAGTTACATAACTTACCGTGACAGTTCGTCAGTTGGATGCAATTTCAGTTTCTGTACATCTGAACCATGAAAATGGCATAATTCGATTTCAATATAAATAATAAATCATTTGTCTTCTTATTATTTGCCACCTGCTAGTGTGTTAGTAGAATTTGGGGTTATAACGGCACCTTAACGCCAGGATTTTGAAATTCTCATCAGCCCGATACATATGCCATATCATGGCTGGGGTCCAGACTCCAGACGTGTCAAACGACAAACGAATAGACATTTTTTTCCTGGTGTAGCATACGATGGTTATTTCTGAGTAACATGCGGAGGATTATTCCCACGAGGCATTAATGAATGAGAATAACCTTCTCGTATTGCACGAAAAATAAACACCCTAGGCTACTACAGGAATGTGAATTATGGTGTTTATTAAATTCTTCGACCTTTTTATATGATCAGTTCGAACATGTACAGCGAGCATATAAAAAGGAAGTTATCCGAGGAGAAAAATTCCGCCCGACATCGTATTTCTTAACGACGAAATTTGATTCACGTTTCGATTCGAAATTCGATTCGATTATGCAAATTTGATTCGAAATTCGATTCGACAAAAATTTGTGATTCGCAGGGCCCTACGAAAAGGTGTCTGAAAGCATGGACCTGTACCCTTTGATGATAACAGGCTGGAGACCCCGAGAATCAAACAGATATACCAGAAACTCCACAATCTGTGAAATCGAAGGATTGGAATAATCAAAAGAGTGATAGGCACACCATCAACAGAAGACCTTCCACTTGGCTGCATAGGCTAAACCAGTGGAGTGCCTCCATGAAAAAGAAATGCACTCCACTGCTCATCTCGAAAAAACCTCTACGGAGGAGACAGGACCTGACAAAAGATATGCGTGAAGGCACAATGAAGTTGGGTAGATGTGAAACCTCCTTGGGTGACCTTGGCAAAGAAGGTCGCGACATAGAGGGAGATGTGCCAGAACCGCCGCCAACAGAGAGCAGAGCTGATTGATCCAAACCCACTGAGGCAACAGGGGAGCGATCAGAATGATTCGACAACTGCAGGTTCGTATCTTGGTTAGAATCTGAGGCAGAATCGGAACCAACAGGAAGGCGTAGCCGACGAGACCGTTCCAATCGAGTGACAGAGTGTCCACGGCGAAAGCCAGAGGATCTGGACATGGGGACATGAAAGTGTCCACATGATGGTTCCAACGAGTCGCAAAGAGATCGATGTGGGGACGACCCCCGAGATCGCAAAGCGACTAGAACACCACCCTGTGCAGCATCCACTCGGTGGAAATGACCCTGCCCCATCGGGACATGGGGTCGGATAGGACGTTCAGATGACCGGGAATGTGACAAACCACCACTCCAGCGTTGACATCCTGAGCAAGCAGTAGAAGATCCCGTGCCAATTTGTACATGGGAACTGAGTGCGTGCCACCCCGGTTCCAAACGTAAGCAATCACTGTCGATTGTCAGACAACAGAAGGACCTGGCGATTCGAAAGGTGGGGGATCCACTGCCGGAAACTCAGAAGAAGAGCAAAAAGCTCTTTCTGGTTGATGTGTCGAGCTGCTTGATCCTGGTCCCATGCCAGTGGAGGGAAAGACCTAGACGATCCAACATCGCACCCCATCCGAGATCGCTGGCATCTGCCGTCAGAACACAACTGGACGTGGGTAGGTCCAACGGAACTCGCTGCATAATTCTCCAGGGGAGAAGGTGACGATGAAGAGACTCTGGTAACTGACGCACCAGATCCAGAGGATCGACATTCGGCCTCCAATGACTGAGCAGAAAGTGTTGTAGAGGTCTGACATGCAGCCGACCTAGAGGAATGAGATCCGTCAATGAACCGCAGAGACGGAGAAGACTTTGAGCTGTCACGGACTAGGACAGAGTCAGGGCAAAATCTGAGAGAATCACAGCCCTTTCCCGGCGAACCGCCACCGTATTCAGCTGATCACGGTAGTCCATCCCCAGATGACAAAACAACTGAGAAGGGATCAGGGCCGACTTCTCCTCGTTGACTCTGAACCCTAGCGACGAGAGCAGGCTCAACAGTGTGTCGACATCTGACTCCAGAAAGGCAGCATTGGAATGCCTCTGGAGGATATCGTCTAGATATGCCGAAGTAGTCACCCTAGACTGTGTGCGATGTAAGGCTAACACATGCAACATCAGTCAGGTGAAGGCCCAAGGAGCCAGGTTGAAGCCGAAGGGCATGGCCTTGAACTGGTAAAAGCGAACCAGAGATACTTTTGCAATGTCCGATGAATCGGAATGTGAAAGTTGCATCTCGCAGGTCGATGCTGGAAGAGAAAAGTCCCTGGTGAATGGAGCGGCGAACTGACCTGAAAGTCTCCATGCTGAACTTAGGAGCAATGATAGACTGGTTTAGGATACTCAGATCGATAAACAGTTGGAGTCGACATCCTTCTTCGGCACCAAGAACAGGCGGGAATAAAATCCCACTGAATGAATGTTCTTGATGACCCCGATCGCCCCCTTTGAAAGGAGATTGTCTGTCTCCATGATCAAAAGTTCCCAACATGTAACGTCTAACCCTTTACCTAACATGAAAAGCAGACGACACTTGGCAAAAAAATTCTTGAATAACTATTTTTTTTCATTTTTTGTCTCAAAAACATAGGTTATGACCCCTCGTTGGAACGAGCTCGACGAGCTCGTTCCAACGAGGGGTCATAACCTATGTTTTTGAGACAAAAAATGAAAAAATAATGAAACTTAATTGGCGATTTTTGAGAGTAGCGCTGGCCGGTTTTGGCCGTTACGTTGGGTAAAGGGTTAAAGTAACTTGTGTTGGAAGCCCCCGGAAGGATATCCGCAGCCTGGACTGAACAACATCTAACACCCAAGAATCGGATGTGATTGTGGCTCAATGGTCTGCGAATTATGATATCCTTCCTCCAACCTGGGACAAATAGAGGTGAGGACCTTCATTTCTCATTTCGAGACTTGGCGAGGCACCCGAGAGGAGAAACCACCTCCTCTACTATATGAAGAATGAGTCCTCCCTCTAGCCTGCCGGCGCTTACCCTTACCCCGTGAGTAAGTAGAAGCGGCAGCAGGAGGATTAGCCCTTGGCTTCGCAGAGGAAGCAGAAAGGAGCTTGTTAGGCTTTGGATGGCCCCTGCCTCGAACAGAAGACTGATCAAGCTGACGAAGCAGCAGCTGATCTATGGAATGACGTAGGATGGCATCCCGAGCCGCCGCCATGGAACCATGGAATAGTTGCAGACCCGCCCATGAAGCAGATCGAAGAGCAGCACGCTGCCCCTCAGGAAAGGAACAGTGTGTGCCCAACACAGCGTCCCTGCAAACTAATTCCAAGTTAGTCATGTTACAGGCATGCGTATGCATGAGCACCTTGGAAAGCATACGCAAAGGAGCCTGTACATTGTCAAACTTATCAGGAGACAGATAAGCAGCTAAATCAGACGTGATCCAATAAAGCATACCCAGCATCTTTCTCGATAAGCCCAACAAGGACTCCAGAGTTGCCATAGGAATAACGCTGACTTGGGCTTGGAAAGTCCGAGGGAGGTGGAGTCCTGATCCAAGACCGTCAAAGTCTGGTAGACAGACGGATTGGCAGAATCGTAGGAGCGATAACGCACTGGAGGCAAAAAAGTGTCAACCCTGGTGAAGAACAAAGACTTCATAGCCTTGGAACTCAGCTTTGAGTCCAAAGCTGAAAACGCTTCAACCACCTGTACCGACTGGCATGGTTGAAAGCGCCCAGAAGCAGGTTGCTCCACAGGCTGTAGGTATGCAACTGATGATCGCGGCCTGGCTGATATTGTTGGCTGGCTTGACGGTTTGAGATCTGGAAGGAACCCAAACACAAAGTCAAGAGCTGCCCACAAGTCAGAATACTGTTGGCACTTGACGTCAGGTATGTCAGACTCATCCTCTGAGTTGGAAGACACATACCCTATCATGGGAAAACCAGCCGATGCCTCCCATGATATAAGCACACCGGAAGGATCAGAAAGCGGCCTGCTTCCAATCCCGGGAGGCGGCGCCACAGGGGGGCACCTGGAAATCACTAGTAGCCTTGATGGAAGCAACAGGAAGGCTCTTGGAATGAACCGCAGTGAGCAAGGAGAGGGCCTCCCTAAGATCATGGCCGTGTCAACCGGTTCGATGTGGGAACGAACCGGCAAAGTGGCTTCACTCCTGACCTTTTTAACCAGCGAAGGGTCAGGATCCTCAAATACACCCGATGCGGGGCGACGGGTGACAGCCAAAACACCTGAAGGCAGATGTGTGTAGGGGTATGACATACCCCGAGAATCTACAGAGCGGGTACTCAGGAGAGTCGCCGCAGACCTCTGAGGGACAGAAGGTCCAGGCTGTACAAAAGGCGTTGGTTCTGCAAAACTGGCCATGGGACCAGAGTGTGTGGACGGAAATGTCACGGAGTTCGTGGTGGCTCCACCATGAACATCCGAATCCAATGAGAAAACTGCGGTGCTCGACAGCTAAGAGATCACTTCAGAGGGTTCGGCCAGCAGACCGTTCCGACTTCGCCGAGCTGAAGTCCGGGAAGGCTGAGGCCGATACCACATGTCCACAATACAAGACATCTCTGCAGACCCCTGCAGGGATAAAATTGCTGTGCTCGATGGCTGAGAGGCCACAGCAGAGGGGTTCAGTCCGCAGCCCCTTCCGTCTTCGCTGAGTTTAAGTCAGGGAAGGCTGAGGGCGATACCCCACGTCCACACTACCAGAGATGCATCTCTGCAGACCTCTGCAGGGATAAACCAAGGTGGTGACCGATGGAACAGCAGTATCAGCAGATATGATGGGAGCTGTTGAAACTCGTGGAAAAGGGGAGAGAGCAACCTAGCTTGGCTCCAAAGGAGGGGTCACAACCCTAGTGACAGCCTCAGATGTCGACTGGAGAGGGACCACAGTCCCCGAACCAGGCATCTCTTCACCAGACAACTCAACAGCTCCCGCAGTATCCACCACAGAAAGAGACTGCACATCCCCCACGGAGGGGGTATAACTCTCACCAGACGTGGTTATGTCGGGAGGCCCCGAATGACAGCGTTCCCCCTCCCTGCAGGTGTGGGTGGAATGGCCTCGAAAATGCACCACATGCTTAGGCAAAAGGCATTGCCCTCAAGGAACAGTCTTGGGCATAACAGAGGTGAGAGCAGCAGAAGAAAAAGGTGAACTCAACAGATATAGAAAGTAGAACACCCCCCAACTATGAGAGAAAGGTGGGAGAAAATAAAGGACCGGTGGGAACACAACTGAACCCAGACGGCCGACAGAGACCAAAAAATAGAAATTCTGCCCTCAACAGAGAGGAGAAATCCTGTCCATACAGCCCCCACCATTGACACCTAACTCCAATAATAATAATAATATCCAAAAGGATAACATAAATTTATCAACCGAAAAATTTTATGTCCGAACTGCATGGTACGTGAAAATCACGGAGAACACAGAGAATATATAAAATACAATGAAAATGTGGTCGAAAATAATAACGAGAATATATAAAACACAGTCCTGTTATTATACGATCCTCAGATCCATAATTCCAGTCACAGGTAACCATTATCAATGAGTTGAATTATCACTGTTTCTGAATGCAAACGCATGTCATGCCACATGGGCGGACGAAAAAAGAATGATTCTTTAGTTACTGCCTGCGCACTGGTTTCCGGAAGCCATGGATTTGTACTAAGAGAAGAGCGTCCCCTACTGGGTGTGCGCTGGTGGCGCCCGACACAGTTTTGGCTTTTTTTTTTCTTGGCGCTTTTGCACCACTTTTCTTTCCCAAATCTCTTGGGAAAGATTAAAATAGAGAGTATTTTATTCGAGTTAGGGTCTTCCACTGTAGTGCAAGCCTGTAGTAAACAATTGTAAGGTAGGTTGATAAGAAATATCGTATTATTTGCTCATATCGAAAAATAATGTTGAAGATGCATTTGCATGATCAGTTCTATCCATGCAAAAAAATGAAAAATATGAAATTATCTTTAATCAGAAGTAAATTCCAGAGTCTGCATGCAGCCTGGAAAGCAGTGTGGATGAAAACTCTGAAATTTTTCAATTTTCAATTGAAGACTTCGAAAAGCAATGGAAATTTATCACATAACAATAACAGCAATGGAAGATTCCTTGCAATACATTTGGGTCTGCAGTTTTGGGAGTTTTATTTTCAAGAAATAAATGAAAAATATTGTCAAGGGCATCCACTTTCAGACTCAACTGTACTGGAAGTGCACAAAACAATCTGTGTTACATTACTCAAAACTTGCTCAAATCTTGTACAAACTTGCATTGTATATAAACAAGGAATACACTCTCAGAAAAAATCAAATACCAGCCCAAACTAGACTGTTAAATAAACATAAACCAATGAATAAGCAGCATAAAAATACATATTTTTCCCACAATTCTTTTTAAGAAACATTTTACTTGACACTAAATTTTCTGAGAGACGACTTTCCGACAAAATAACAAAAAATAAGGTCCTTTATAATGTGATACAGGTTCATTTCAGGTGTTAAAATATTTACCTTGAAATTAGTGACAAAAATACAGTCTATACCATCTTTTTTTCTTGGCGCTTCTGCACCACTTTTCTTTCCCAAATCGCTTGGGAAAGATCAAAATAGAGAGTATATTTTCCAAGTTAGGATCTTCCATTGTAGGTGCAAGCCTATAGTAAACAATTGTAAGGTAGGTTGATAAGAAAGTCATTCAACTCCAAGGGCAGAGATACAGGAGTTGTGAGCGTGTGCCTGTGTGTGTTGGGGGGATTTCCATTCACGCCTTTTATGTATTACCGGACAAGAAAAAAAGTGAAGAGGGCCAGAATTTCAGAAAGAAGCTGCCATGAATCAAAGAGAAGTTGAGAACTTTAGAACATGTCTTTTACTTTCAGAAAGACAGATATCCTATTCATAAGCTGATTAACTCCAAATCACAGAATTTTTGATTTACAAGACACTGTAGAGGTTATGCAAATTATCTATAATATGGTCACCACATGATTTCCATGTCCATTCTTCCTTTCACTTTGCATTGAGTTAAAATTATCAGAGAGTATTCACTGAATTCTGAGAATTTATATCTAAAATAAAACACAGCCACGTGTGTTTTGCACGTACAAGCAATATTCTGGATTTTTATTTTTCATTCCTTTCAAATTTTCGATTGATACTTTGTATGAGATAATTGCAGCAAACTTTTTATTAATATTAATTTAACCCTTTCCCTGCTATCTCAGGACTCTCAACATTAGGGAGCATTAAGCAAGTTGATATTTTTCTTTTACCTTGACACCAAGTCAATTTGCAGGTGTAACAGTCCATTCTATTTCAAGAAGAATTTTGTACTCTTCAGTGTGATGATTATGTATGTGGCGATGTAGCTTGGAGGTATTTCCACACTGGGCGACGACCAACCTATTGTATAATTGGCATTTGACATTTCTATTATTGCTTCTTAAAAAATATTGATAGATGCTAGTACGCATTTTGGCTGACATTTTGTTGATTGTACAAAATCTATGGCGTGCTAAATGTGAATAGTCATAAGTTAAGCAAAACCGAAAATATACACTTTTTAATCTCTTTTCGGTTTCAGTTTCCACTTAAAACCGAGTTTGGGTTTCGATTCGGTTAAAACGACCAGTTCTAATAGCCAGCTCAAATATTAGCCAAGGGGCTCGATTTGAACAACTTGCACCACATGCTTAGGCAAAAGGCATTGCCCTCAAGGAACAGTCTTGGGCATAACAGAGGTGAGAGCAGCAGAAGAAAAAGGTGAACTCAACAGATATAGAAAGTAGAACACCCCCCCAACTGTGAGAGAAAGGTGGCAGAATATAAAGGACTGGTGGGAACACAACTGAACCCAGACGGCCGACAGAGACCAAAATATTAGAAATTCTGCCTTCAACAGAGAGGAGAAATCCTGTCCACACAGCCCCCACCATTGACACCTAACTCCAATAATAATAATAATATCCAAAAGGATAACATAAATTTATCAACCGAAAAATTTTATGTCCGAACTGCATGGTACGTGAAAATCACGGAGAACACAGAGAATATATAAAATACAATGAAAATGTGGTTGAAAATAATAACGAGAATATATAAAACACAGTCCTGTTATTATACGATCCTCAGATCCATAATTCCAGTCACAGGTAACCATTATCAACGAGTTGAATTATCACTGTTTCTGAATGCAAACGCATGTCATGCCACATGGGCGGACGAAAAAAGAATGATTCTTTAGTTACTGCCTGCGCACTGGTTTCCGGAAGCCATGGATTTGTACTAAGAGAAGAGCATCCCCTACTGGGTGTGCGCTGGTGGCGCCCGACACAGTTTTGGCTTTTTTTTTCTTGGTGCTTTTGCACTTTTCTTTCCCAAATCTCTTGGGAAAGATTAAAATAGAGAGTATTTTATCCGAGTTAGGGTCTTCCACTGTAGTGCAAGCTTGTAGTAAACAATTGTAAGGTAGGTTGATAAGAACTATCGTATTATTTGCTCATATCGAAAAATAATGTTGAAGATGCATTTGCATGATCAGTTCTATCCATGCAAAAAAATAAAAAATATGAAATTATCTTTAATCAGAAGTAAATTCCAGAGTCTGCATGCAGCCTGGAAAGCAGTGTGGATGAAAACTCTAAAATTTTTCAATTTTCAATTGAAGACTTCGAAAAGCAATGGAAATTTATCACATAACAATAACAGCAATGGAAGATTCCTTGCAATACATTTGGGTCTGCAGTTTTGGGAGTTTGTTTTATTTTCAAGAAATAAATGGAAAAATATTGTCATGGGCATTCACTTTCAGGATTTTTATTTTTCATTCCTTTCAAATTTTCGATTGATACTTTGTATGAGATAATTGCAGCAAACTTTTTATTAATATTAATTTAACCCTTTCCCTGCCATCTCAGGACTCTCAACATTAACGAAGCATTAAGCAAGTTGATACTTTTCTTTTACCTTGACACCAAGTCAATTTGCAGGTGTAACAGTCCATTCTATTTCAAGAAGAATTTTGTACTCTTCAGCGTGATGATTTTGTATGTGGCGATGTAGCTTGGAGGTATTTCCACACTGGGCGACAACCAACCTATTGTATAATCGGCATTTGGCATTTCTATTATTGCTTCTTAAAAAATACTGATAGATGCTAGTACGCATTTTGGCTGACATTTTGTTGATTGTACAAAATCTATGGCGTGCTAAATGTGAATAGTCATAAGTTAAGCAAAACCGAAAATCTACGCTTTTTAATCTCTTTTCGGTTTCGGTTTCCACTTAAAACCGAGTTTGGGTTTCAATTCGGTTAAAACGACCAGTTCTAATAGCTAGCTCAAATATTAGCCAAGGGGCTCGATTTGAACAACTTGAATCTGACCCCCACCCCCCACCCTCTCCCACCAGAGATGTTGTATACCAAATATCAAAGGATTCTGACTGGTGGATCTGAAGAAGAAGATTTTTAAAGATTATTCCCCATATTGCACTAATGTAAAATTCGAGCTCCCGTAGCGAGCCCAAATATTAACCCAGCGACTAGATTTGAACAAACTTGAATTTGATCACCCCTATAGATGCTGTATACCATATATCAAGAGATTCTAATTGATGGTTCTGGAGAATATTTTTAAAGAAATTCCCCCATATTGCAGGGGGGGGGGGGGGGGGGGTCTTCCAAAAAATTCCGGACACAAGGCCGGGGTGGGTGGGTGGTCGGATGGGGGCCAAAACACCTTTTTTCCTGGAGTTGCAATTTTTTTCCTGGTGTTTTTTTTCAAATTATTTTCACATAACAAGGCTATATTGTTGTTTAGTAGTCCAATAGGCACCTGTTTGTCAGGTAGGGTTAGTGAATAAGGCCCCACTAGGCTGATTAGGGGATTTGTTCTCTTTTTTGTAAATTAAATTAGATGCATTAAAGAATTGTGTACTCCAGTTTGACTAAAAACAATCAGTGGAAATTTATGAATTTTAATTTGGGAATGGTTAACATAATTTTCATAGCTGAATCACCACGGCACAATTTGGATTTTACAATGAGTAGCAATGTGTTTAGCAGAACATCTAAAATAATGTAAAAAATTTACGGAAAATAATCTAAATGCCCCGTTTCTCTAAGTAGAACTCTTGTAACCTGAAACTAATGAAAATTCTCACTGTGCATCTTTGATATAAAACCCCACTTACTGAATTCAAGCTCATAGTGATAGTACCAGGGTTTTTCAGAGGGTTTGTCTGGCTATCTCGTGAAAACATGAAACAAAAGTTACAGTTAATATTTGAATTGAAAACTGACCCTGACTGAGCCAGAGTATATAGATGAGTAGCTGAGCATAATACTATGCAGCAAAAGAAGATTATTTTAATCCTCTATTTGATGTTCACAAAAATAGTCTAATTCTTACATTATATGCTGTTATATGCAGAAATCAATGCTGACATTTTTTCGGAGACGGACCAGGACGGACAGTGAGATTTACAATAGTGTTAGGTGACAGATTTTCAGCTTTCCTACACTGTCTACTATCTTTTGAATAATGACAATTGGCTGAAACCTCACGCCTAGACACTTAGCCTATAGTCAGGTCATTAAAATTAAAACTTCTTCACTAAATTTAAACTGTTTCTTCAGTCTCGGAACTTAACACATGAATGATAATTATTATGAGAGCATTGAGGCCAGAACTTTCAGTTCAGCATTTGTAATTCATGCACTTCAATAATATGCCAGTATACACTACACCATAGTGTATATAGGCATATTATTGAAATGCAGGAATTACAAATGCTCAACAGTCACAACGAAAAATAACAATGAAATTTTTCCCAGTAAAAATAAATGCATACTTGATAACAAAGGAGTTAATAACAATTTTCTTTAGTGAAATCTAAATGCTTCTGTTGATACTGGTTGATGTGTACATAATTAGTTTAGACAGTAGATTAGGATTCAAATTAAGGCAAGGATTGACAACTGGAAGCTCAGTGCAATAATTTTTCATTACCCATTGTGGTGATACACTGAAAAAATATAGGTGGTGGGGTGGGTGTCCAAGTGGTCAGAGGTCAAAAATATTTTTTTTGCACGTGGGTGGTGGTCAAAAGGTGGAAAAAAATATTTTAGGCCTTGTGTCCGGAATTTTTTGGAAGACCCCCCCCCCCCCCCCCCCCACCATGCATATTGCACTAAGTTAAACACCCCTAAAGATGTAGTATTCCAAATTTGAAATGATTCTGACAAGTGGATTGGAAGAAGTAGATTTTTACAGAAATTTCCTCATATTGCACTAATGTAAAATTCGAGCTCCTGAAGCGAGCCCAAATATTAACCCAGGGACTAGATTTGAACAAACTTGAATTTGACCCCCCAAAGATGCTACATATCAAATATCAAAATTCTAATTGATGGTTCTGGAGAAGAAGATTTTTAATGAAATTCCCTCATATTGCACTAAGTTAAACTTTGGGCTCCAATAGAGAGTCCAAA
Organism: Pictodentalium vernedei; assembly: GCA_031216915.1. Taxonomy (NCBI): domain Eukaryota; kingdom Metazoa; phylum Mollusca; class Scaphopoda; order Dentaliida; family Dentaliidae; genus Pictodentalium; species Pictodentalium vernedei. Next base: position 188,153,980 of record CM062292.1, on the reverse strand, counting down.
TATTAACCCAGGGGCCCGATTTGAACAAACTTGAATTTGACCCTCCTAGCGATGTGGTATACCAAATTTATATGAAAGCATTCTGATCAGTGGATCTGAAGAAGCAGATTTTTAAAGAAATCTCCCCATATTGCACTAAGGTAAAATTTGGACTCCCATTGGGAACCCAAATATCAACCCAGGAACTCGATTTGAACAAACTTGAATCTGCCCCCTAGAGATACTGTATACCAAATATGAAAGGATTCTGACTGGTGGATCTGAAGAAGAAGATTATTTTAAAGAAATTTCCTGTTATTGCACTACGGTTAAATTTGGGCCCAAATATTTTCAACCCAGGGACTCGATTTAAACAAACTTTAATCTGACCCCCCTAGTGATGTTGTATACCAAATATTAAAGGATTCTGACTGGTGGATCTGAAGAAGAAGATTTTTAAAGATTATTCCCCATATTGCACCAAGTTAAAATTCAGGCCCACCATAGGAAGCCCAAATATTAACTGAGGGACTTGATTTGAACAAATTTGAATCTGACCCTGGTAACAATGATGCACACTAAATATTGAAAGATTCTGACTAGTGGTTCTGAAGAAGAAGATTTTTAAAGCTTATTCCTCATATAGCTCTAAGTTAAGATTCAGGCTCCCATATTGAGCCCAAAAATGAACCAAGGAGCTTAATTTGAACACACTTGTATACTGACTCAGCATTTTATTTTATGCACCCCTTGTACAGAACATCCTGACACAACCGATGGCAATTTTTTTACCTTTCCATTCTACTGGTCCAAAGGATTCTTCATAAAAAATAACAGTTCTCTGTTCCATGTGGTTTGAGAAATATGGTCATTTGAAAATATTTCTAATTTTAGCTCCTGGGGTTTGAACAAACTTGATTCTACATCTCAAAAGGAAGCTCCGTACCAAATATCAAGTCATTGCACCCACTGGTTCATGAGAAGATTTTTCTAGAATTTTGAAGCATTCTCCCTCACCCCCTGCCTATGGAGTGTGGCAACCAACAAGATTTTAAGTTCAAGGTCACTGTGACATTGATCTTTGGCACAATGACCTAAAAATATATAGGGCTCTTTCTCTCAACATACATGCCAAGTTGAGTTTCGATAGTGAATGAATATTTTTAATAATTAAGAAAGCTGAAACTAGCTCTGACTGATAAAATTTTAATTTCAAGGTCACTGTGACCTTGTCCTTTGGCATAATGACCTAAATAATACACAGGGTTCTTCCTCTCATTAAGCCCGATCCACATGCCAAGTTTGGTTTCAATCAGGCAAACAACATTTTAATTAGAGAGCAGAAACCAACTCTGACCAAAAAAACTTATGTTCTTCTTTAAGTTCAAGATCACTGTGACCTTGACCTTTGCTGCAATGATACCAAAATGAATAGGGTTCTTTCTCTCATCATGTCTAACCCACATACCAAGTTGGGCTTCAGTCGGCCAAGTGGAACTTTAATTATAGAGCAGAAACCAACACTGATAGAAATTAAAGTTCACTGTGACTTTGACCTTTGGCACAACGATCTTAAAATAAATAGCGTTCTTCCACTCATCATTCCTAACCCACATGCCAAATTTGGGTTCAGTCAGCCAATCGGAACTTTAATTACACAGTAGAAACCAACACTGATAGAAAATTAATGTTAAAGGTCACTGTGACCTTGACCTTTTGCTCAATGATCCTAAAATAAATAAGGTTCTTCCTCTCATCATGCCTAATCCACGTGCCAAGTTTGGGTTCAGGCGGCCAAGCAGAATTTTAGTTAGAGAGCGGAAACCAACTCCGTCTACATACAGACAGAGGGACAGACTAACAGCACTATGGCTAGATTCTCCTCCCCCCCCCCCCCCCCCCCAAAAAAAAAAAAGATTTTGGGGGATAAAAATAAAATTGATTTGAATCAGCATTCATAAGGTATTACACAGAAATCAAATTCAAGATGACCACCATGGTGATTGAATTGGTTAGCTGATCTAAAATCGAAAGGAAACTTCCTCTAGACACCAATAATGCATAACCAAAAAATGAAACTGATTCGAGTCAGTATTCATTAGATATTGGATGGAAGCCAAATTCAGGATGGCCACCATGGCAGCCATACTGAATTGGTTGAATTTGCTAGCTGATCCAAAATTGAAAGGAAGCTTCCTCCAGACACCAATAATGCATAACCAGAAAAATGAGATTGATTTGAGTCACTATTCATTAGTTATTGGGCGGAAACCAAATTCAAGATGGCTATCATAATGAACTGGACACTGGCAGTCATCTTGGTTCAGCTGACTGGTCCAAAATCAAAAGGAATCTTCTAGACACCAACACTCCATAATTAAACAAGAGGCCCCAGGGGGCCTGAGGGCACTCACCTGACATGGTAGTCTAAATATCAAACCAGGGACTTGACTTGAATAAGCATATGCACCTCCTAAGAAAAGCATATACCAACTAGATGAAGTGACTGTGCCCACACATTACACAAGATTTTACTTGTATTTTCAGTTCTTGCACTTTTACGTCCCAAAATTGAGATAAATGCATAAAAAACAGATTTTTTTTTATTTTTGTTTGGAAATTTTCGAAGTCCCTAACAAAATATTTTCAGACTAAAATTTTTGTTTTCTTCTTCTTAAAATTAACCAAAACGCATAAAAAAACAAAAAACTAATTTCTGGATTTGGGTCCAAAATTTCAAAGTCCCACCTGGATCCCAAATTTTCAGTGAAAAAAAAAAAATTTGTCTTAAAATTGACCAAAATGCATAAAAAACCAAAAAACTAAAATCCAGATTTTGGTCCAAAATTTCGAAGTCCCACCAGGACCCCAAATTTTCAGTGTAAAAAAAAAAATTTTGTTGTCTTAAAATTGACTAAAATGCATAAAAAACAACTAGAGGAAGTGATTGTACCTTCGGAACAATACACAGGATTTTCCTTAGTGGTTTTACTCTCTGTTCTACTCAGCAAATCCTAAGGGAGCTCGATACCAAATAAAAATGCACACGGGGCACGTGCCCCCTCCCCCCACACACACACACTCATAAAAGATAGTTGTTTGTTTGTTTGTTTAGTGGTGTTCAACGTCACATATTTATGCACCGTGGCTAATGGTGACACAACTTGAACATAAAGTCAAGTTTAACCAATCGTTTATGCACATGGTGCCCATTTTGGAGGACTTTTACCGCAAGCATTGGTGACTGGGTCCTTTTTTACTAGTAAAGCAGAACTGGTTTACCACAGTAAACAAGTGCTCCTTACTTCCTGGGGTTCCCACGGGGAATAAAAGATAGTAGAGAGGATATTATGTAATGAATGTACACAGGGACCAATGAGAGAATATGTATGGCTACCACCCTATTGAATAGGGTGGAAGTTATACATATTCTCTCATTGTTCTCATAGGCTATTTCAACCCTATTAGAATTTTGTAAAAACTTTTTGTTTCGTTTTTCACTCAAACATGGAAACAAAACATACAAAAGTGTAAAAAAAACACAAGATATTTTTAGCGATTTTTTGGTCACATCGGGATTCTAGCATGCCAAAGAAGCCCGATCATAACAAAAAGTTCTAATTCTTGGGCAAAGTCCAAACCAAAAATTTTTGTTTGAAGAATACTTTTTTAACATGTCGTTCCTTGAGTTCCAGTGTGTCCCCTGTGCCTACTGGCATACAGAACACAATGGAAATCAGGGGACGATGTTCGATTTTTTATACAATCAACGGGAGATTACTATAAAATTCATGTGCAACATGACAAATTTGTATTAAAAGTATAGCTCTGTGTTCGAAATAATTTAATTGACAGGGATAAATGATTAAAGAGATATGTAATTAAGTGAGCATCACTGTACCAATAGTTTTGAAAATGTACACTGTCACTGATATCTGCAGTAAGCTCAAGCAGAGCTATTTTATTTTTATCAACAAAACATGTGTCTATTGTAACTGTACTGGATTTCAATATAACCAACTCCAAAGTAGTATAAAGATCACCAAGAGTTCTTTATTCTATCACAGTTTAATATTTTTTTTTGCCAAAATATACATGGTGAATAGCAACAATCACCACAATAACAAAGAACCTGAAATTGATAGTAAAATAATATAAATACAAGGCAAACTATACTATTCTTTTACATAACTAATATTCTGGACAAGAACGTCCAAAAGTGCACAATGTACTTATCAATACATAATTAATTTTTTCAATGAACCATAAGCAAGTACACAGGGCAGGAAAGAGTTCTGAAAGCTCATTCCAAGTTCAAACCAGGTGTAACAGCTGGTCAGAGTAAGTTCCTAGACTTCACTGATTAATGTACCTCAGCAGAACAAGTTCCAAGAGCTCACTCAGCTGGGGTTCAGCAGAGAGTGAAAAGAGGATGCCAAGACTTTACTTACTGATTATCTCAGTAGACTATGCTCCAAGAGCTTACTCAGCTGACGTACAGCAGTGAGTGAGAACAGGATGCCATGCCAAACAATCCTGCAAGTCAATGCAATTAACCTACCAATGACTAATATTGATAAGTGTCACTCCCACAAAGACATCAAGAATGAGTGATATTTAAATATGTCCCATTATTTTCATAAATAATAAAATACACAGTGTCTAAGTATTTCACATGTACACCATGTATTGGCAGGGCATCCACGAGGTTTTTTTTCTGAGTCAGTAAAACAGACCTATTCACCAAATCGATTTTCCCCTGTTGACCAGTGCAAAAAATATATTGGCATGCACTTGAATCAAAATATGAGTGAATATATCTGTATAAATCATGCACACTTGGGCTGTTAATGTCAAAAAAGCTTTTCAGTCTATAATTCACAATGCCATGATACAAATATCAAGCCATTGTTACAACGTCGTCTTAGATTAGATGGTTGGCCCGTTGTACAGAGAATACTTGGTCGCCCCATTATTTCCTCAAAATCTAAAAGAGGACCCAATATTTTTTAGCCTAGCGGAAGTGCTGATTAGTATAAAAATATATTTACAATGTACACCCACATGAATATAAATATAGCAAGACAAATTTATACCAGGTCTGGACCTGCATCATTGCATGCAACTGATTGAGATTATACAAGCATTAACCCCATGCATACTGATGTACAAAAATCTATGTCACAAATTTTCCCCACAAAGCAGCTGGGAATTTCCACAATTCTATATTGTTTGACAGAGCTCATTGAGCTGTGCGAGGGAAGACAAAACTGGTTAAATTCCATTGCATTCTGGAGAAAATTGTTGCTTGAAATTTCTTTATTTTGACATCAGAGAGCAGGGGTTTGAGCTACATGGCAAATCCGAAAATGGCAAACATGGTACAACCTAACATTACAAAGCTGGAGACCAAATGTAGAATGAATCGCTTAGATACAAACCAAGAAAGCTTTGACAAAAAAATTGTTCCAGACGGATGGACATACAAAGTCAAGAGGTTACTGGACTTGCTGACCGATGGTGACGCAGGTAAAAAGCAAACATATTATCAAGTGTGCATAACAGCTCCAAACACTCCTAGTATAAAATAAAAACACCTAAGCCTAACAGACAATTCAATCCTGCAGGTCTCATGATCACTGAATCATACAACAGTAGCAATATTAATCTTCCACTAAAAGATAATACTGCACAGACCGCACTATAGAGGCATAAGAGCTGAATGGGTAAAGTCAAGCCGTGGTTGGTAAAGGATTAACTTCACTTTTAGTCTATCAAAAGTGACAACACAAGAAGGAATTCAAAAAAGACCAATAATTTTGATCTGGTGTTGGGCATAACAGACCTGTATGCCAACATTCAGCTTGCCAGTCTATTTAAAACTAATGGCTTAACTTCTTTTGAGCTGTATGTAGGCTACAAAATGACAACACAAGAAGGAACTCACGGATAGCGAAAAGTTCAATCTTGTGCAATTGTAAAATTCTATTTAGATAAAAAACAGTAGACCTGCATGTCAAGCTTTTGACCTCCAAGTTTAATTACCAGATATTGGTCTACCACAGTTGACTAGCACCACACAACTTCATGATTTTTATGAGTGTAGACTCTGTAATGCCAGTGAAGGTTACAACCAACCATTACTAGAGTCTAGAAGTAAAGATTAACCTTCTGAATTCTTTTTTGATGTAGCTGAAACTGAGGTTAATTATGTCTATAAAAGAGATATAGAGGCTCTCCAACGAGTCCCTGTTCAATAATGAAATTTGCAGAAAAATAATCAATGCAATAACAAATAGATTTTCCCTTTAGGAAAATCCAAATAATAAAAAGTAAACACTCCGTTCCATGTACAGTAGATTGTGGCGAGAGTTTTTGGAGCAGCGACTTGAAATTTTCAGCGTTTGTTCTAGAAGCTCTGCCAAACACGACCGCGTCGCTGGAAAATCCAGAAACCCAGGACGTGGCCCGCGGCAATCTCGTGCGCATGCGCATATGCTCTTCTCGATTTCGAGAATGACGAAATACGAAATTCGTGCCGCAATTCATGGAATGTGATGCAGCAACTATTCGTGAACGCTGAGTGAAAATTTCATGCAAATCTGCCAAGAATTGGCTGAGAAATAGCGGTTTGAAGAGAGGAGGTAATTTTCTGAATTTGGTCTTTTTCAAGCCGGTACGAAAGAAGACGTTGAGAATGGGTGCAGACTGCCCTACTCATCCCTCTCTGGGGTAGTTCCTCTTAAAACTTACAACTGGGTGTAACTGGTGACGAGTTGACTGTAAATCGAAGTTGCTTCTTTAAGACCACCACCCAGGGAACCCAACGCAACCTTTAAATCTTTGAGAAACGTCAGAAGTTAAAAGTCAAAAGAAATTGGCGGTAAGTAGGTTTTTGGCATGCAGGAAAAGATTCCCGAAACTTTGCATATTAAACATCATTAAAATAGCACTTCAGATATCCACGGACTGTGTCCAGACCGCTGAAGGTAGCGACTTGAAATTTTCAGGACTTGTTCTACGAAGCCTGGCCGACATTTTGGCACTGGAATCGAGTGTTATCACTGCGTGGAAGCACCACACGACGCGTGGAAAGAGAGAGTACTATTCGTCCCGACTTTATCATTTTGGAATGGACTTGGGCAGTGATGTAGATGGCTATACAGCAGTGATTGAGCATAAAGTGCCAGGTTTCAGTGCCACATTGCTTAACCGGCTCCAGGGTATGATTGTTTGTCTCAATATCGTCCTTCACCACTCGTAATTTGTACCGTTGTCATACATTAATGTAGCCTCTTGTCATTTTAGCAACTTTCGAGCCAGAATGCTGCTAAGGTGGGAAAGTGTGGGGGAGGGGTAGGGTTAGGGTTAGTGTTAGTGGCTGGCGCTGCAGGGTGGGGGGTCCCTCCCAGACACTACATTTAAACCTCAGATAATCGTTAGAATTTGACGTTATAAGAAATCGGTGGTGAGTAATTTTTTGGCAGGAAAAGATTCACGAAAATTCTCCAATTAGACATTACAATTGCACTTCAGACATACACGAGCTGTGTCGAGACCGCGGAAGGCAGCGACTTGAAATTTACAGAACTTGTTATACGGAGCCCATCCGACATTATGGCATCCAATGCGAGTGTCCAGGCCGCGTGGAAACGTCGCCCATCGTGTGGAAAGTGAGAACACTATTCGTCCAGACTCTATCAGTTTGGAATGGACCTAGGCAGTGTTGTAGACGAGTGTAGAGCTGCAACTGAGCATGAAGTCCCCGTTTCTTGTGCCAACTTGCCTAACTGGCTTCAAGGTGTGATTTTGCATCCATATATCGTCGAGACCGCCAGTAGTTTATACCATTGCCATACGTTAAGGTAACCTCTTTTTTCAATTTTGCCAACTTTCGACACACATTTGAGGGTACGTTTCCTTCACCCTCATCTACAGCAAAATCTAGCGACAAGGGGTTTTGGGTTTTTCTATTTTGTTTTAGGGTATAAAATGAGCTATGAATTGCTGAACTTTATTTCAAAAATCGCTCCTGGGGTTCCGATATTTCAATCCAAAATGGACGATTTTCGAGATAACTTTTCGTTTTGTGAAAAATTTTGGCAGAAAACATAAAAAATGGAAAAAAATACCGATTATGTTTGTTTTAGAGAAGAGTAATTCTGACAAGTCTGTCAAGAAATTAAGTCGATAGCTTTTCTCCTTCAGGAGATATTGGCCTATAAAGGTTTGGGCGTTTTGGGGCGTTTTTGGGCGTTTTTGCCCAACAAGAAACATTTTGCCCCAAATACTGATGGTTTTATTTATTAGGACTCATGGCCGTCGTTGATAGTTTTTATTTATGAGAAATAATGAATCTAGACATAATAAAGTAAAAAAAAACAAGAAATTTTTTTTAAATTTTTGGTCACAGTGTCCCGAAGGCATGTTTGACTGCTAGCAGAAGCCAAATTAAGAACAACTCCATTTCCAAAAGATGATAACTGTTCATGTACACTGTGACTTCAACATTTCTACCCTTAGAAGCTTTCAAATCGTCCCACTTGTTGAGTACTGTGACGGCAAATTAGCCCGGTGGAAACAAAAATTTCCGACTTTTGGTCGAAAATTTCTAAGTCCAAACCGAGAATTTTTCTGGTGCAAAAATTTTTTTTTTTTTGTCTCCAAATGGCCTGAAACGCATAAATAACCGAAAATAAAAATTCGATTTTTCGGCCGCCATTTTGGATTGTCGGAAATTCGAATCGAAATTTTTTCGATGGTTTTTACAATTCGGTGATACAGTCTTCATATCTAAGCCATTTTAGATGGTTCAGCATATCCCTGTCCCGAGATTGAGTTCAAAAATGGTCAAATTTTGAATTTTTTTTTCGTTACGAAAAAGGTTTTGGCAGAAAGGTGTTAACTAGGTACATTTTTGTAGCATATTCTGATAGAGGGGTATATTGCTGACATGTCTGAGAGAATTTCAAGTCAATGGCCCTTTCCAGTCCAAAGATATGAGCTGCCAAATATTTTTGTGTTTTTTGGCATAAAGGGTTAATTAAAACATTTTCAGAAAAATGGGAATATGACGATTAGTTACAACTTACGACCCTTTATGAGTACAGAAACTTTAAAAAAAATCGTCAAGAGCGTTTTCGAGAAATAGTGAAAATAAAAAGTGTGGAAGAATAATAATAATAATAATAATAATAATAATAATAATAATAATAATAATAATAATAAAAAAAAAAATAATCATTGCAATAACAAATAGATTTTCCCTTTAGGAAAATCCAAAAAAAACTAATTTCCGGATTTTGATCCAGACCGGGAACCCAAATTTTGGGCCTAAATATGAACCAATAGAATATTGAGCAAATGAGCAAAAATTCTTGCCCCTCCCAGAACAAAGGCAAATATTGCCCGTCAAACTTCTCTTGAACAAACTTGAACCTACACCTCAAATGGAAATTGCATACCAAATATCAAGTCTCTGCTATGGCTGGTACATGAGAAGAAGATTTTAAAATTTATTGTGCATTTTGGCCCTACCCCCCTCCTCAATATGAGCAGAAACTCAATTTGAAGAAAAACCCAAATGCCCCTATATAACTGCTACTCATGTGAATTTTGATTGAACTGCAGCCAGTGGCTTGGAAGAAAATGACACAAACACCACTGTCACGACGTATGACGGACGACAGATGACAGACGACTGACAAAAAGTGATCAAAAAAGCTCACCCTGACTTTCAGTCAGGTGAGCTCAAAATAAAAATGATTTGAGTCAGCATTCATTAGTTATTGGATGGAAACCAAATTCAGTATGGCTGCCATGACCCCTACCATTTTTGGATATTATCTACCCCACATATAGGTGAATATAATGCAAAAATTTCAAACTCAATACCTCATGCTACTCTGGAGGAGTAGCGGAAACAACTGAAGAATTCTTGATGAAGAGCATCATCAAATTTTCGGCCCTACTGATCTCCTGAACTGGAAGTATGACCCCTACCATTTTTGCACACTATATAGCACACAAATAGACAAACAAGTCCAAACTTGATATCTCAAGCCATTATGGAGGAGTAGCGATAAGAATTTTTGATAAAAAGCATTAAATTTTTGGCCCCTACTGATCTTCTAAACAGGAAGTCTGAAGCCTACCATTTCTGATCATTATATACACCACACATATAGGCACACATAATGCAAAAAGTCCAGACTCAATACCTCAAGCCATTCTGGAGGAATAGCAATAACAAGAAGTACATATGAATAGCGTCCCTTAATTTTTGACCCATACGATATCTGAACCGGAAGTCTGACCCCTACCATTTTCAGATATTACCTACCCCACATACAGAAGAACCCAATGCAAAAAGTCTGAAGTCGATATCTCAAGCAGGGCTGGGAGCGGTTAACCGATAACTGGTTAACCGATTGGTCTAACCAGTTAACTGGTTAAAATTTATAACCGGTTAAAATCGGTTAAAAGGAATTGAACAGTACTTTTTTTTGTCCAAAATGTATTTATTTTTAAATTAATAAACCATTGAACATACATTGGTCATGATTGGTGTTTATGACGTAAATACAGCTAAATACACCACGTGGTTTGCCATAAAATTAGAATAAATGTGGCTCTTTTAGTTCCGTAATATACCAGCCGCAATACTAAATCAGTGAGTGTTGGTACATTATGGAAATAAAGTAGCCAAATTTATCCACTCTATCATACATGTACAAAGACAACTTAAAATAAAATTGGCTACTTTAGCTCCATAACGTACAAACTACAATGATAAAGCATTGCAGTTGGTACATTATGGAACTAAAGTAGCCAAACTTATCCACTCTATCATACTTTTTGCATCGCTCACTTTTAGCTGCGATGGTTGAACTTTGAAGGCATTGCACAGTTTCTCAAAAAAGGAGTAATTTAAAAATAAAATGGTTATGAAGTTATGATTTTCCACTAATTCCCAGTAATTTTCCCCTACCTGGGGGCTGGGGTACATCCTGTACGAATCACGATCATGTAATTTGTTAAATTTGCATTGCTAGAACTGTCATTTCCTTCATCAAAAGAGATTAATGTATATCACTGTGTGATTGTGTTTATATTAAAAAGAAGAAAAATGACGGCAGCCGCAGTATCTTCATTGAGCGACATGCGCTTGTCATCATACACATTTCCAAAAGCAGAGAAAAGTCTTTCCGATGAAGCAGAGGTTGCTTGTACGGCCAAGTAACGTTTTGCTAATTTGGATAGTCTGGGGTATTTTTTCTGGTTGGATTTCCACCAGTCTAGCGGATTGTCATCGATGTGACAGATCGTCGGATCCTCAATATATAGAGTAATTTCACTGCGACCAGCGGAGTCGGAACTTACGGAAGCTGTAGTTTCCGGTTCCAGTAACTTGGCAAGGAATGACTTAGGCTTCTCAGATGCTGAGGAAGTTGATCCAACTGAGGTAGCAGCTGACTGTGTCTCATTGTCAATCTTCTCCAGTTCTTCACTCACTATAGTTTCCACATCTGACCTTACACCCCCAGCTACGAAATTGAGTGATCGGAAGCGTGGATCAAGGAAAGAACCCATCATGTGAACTAACATCGTTCCCAGAAATTCATTGTCATCTAGGCACAGACGCTCAGTGATATTTCTAATGAGTGATTTTCTCAGAGCTTCTCCGTCCTTACTGTACTTTTTCTGCTTAGATTTAAGCTCATTAACTACAGCAAATATCACTGGATATACACATGAAATAGAGACATGTTTGTCAGACTGCCAGGTGTCTGTTATATAACGCAAGTTAACCAGCAGTGACAATATGTCTCTGATCAAATCCAGTTCCTGTGGTGAAAAGTAGTATTTCGTCTGATCTTCCTTGTTGCAGGCATTTGTAACTGCGATATCAACTGCCAGTTGCAGGTCCATGAAACTCTGTAGCATCAAATACGTCGAGTTCCAACGTGTACTAACGTCTTTCTGAAGCTCACGGTTCCGCATTGTCTCTGGCGTCACATGATCACGGGCTCGGTGCAACTCACGGGTAAATATCTCAGATTTACCAGCATGATTGATCACCTCATGTACCTTCTTGATGACCGCGCCAACTTTTCCAGTCTCGTCCTTCAACACATCATTAATGGCCAGTTGCAGCAGATGCGCTAAACATCCGATATCATACTTCACTTCTGGAGTTTTGGATAGGGCAGAATTCATATTAGCAGCTGTGTCATGTGTACAACAAAAAACTTAAACTTCCCACTGATTAACAACATCAGAAATGACGGCTGAAATCGCCTCTCCAGTGTGGTGTCCCTCTTTAGATGGACTAGCCAGGTTGAGCGACTGCATTTTCCATTCCTCTTCAATGTAATGCCCCATAATCGAAAAGAACCCAACCATTTGGCTGTTAGTCCAGCCATCGCATGTAATGGCAATTTCTCTTCCGTTCAACTGTGTCATTAGGACTGCTTTTCTTGACTCAAAATTCTTGAATAGATGTGACCTTAGAGTCTTGTGACATAGGGGCTGGTAATTTGGTTCTGTGTACAATAGTAGATGTTTCATCCCATCATCCTCGCAAAAGGATAATGGCTGGAAATCACGCACCACACAGTCAATGATCATGTTAGTTAATGTAGTAGCTCGAGCTGGCGTGCACACTCTGGACTTTGAGGACGTGGCCCATTGAGTGATAGCATAACTATCATGGGTGGAAATTCAACCCGCTGCACCCTCCTTCACCGAACTTCGTTTCACTGAACGACCAGAGGCATCACGACAAGATGTTGACACAGATACAGTTTGAGTTTGTGCTCCAGATTCGCCCTCTGATCCAGCGGTTAAATCGACCATAGCTTCCCCTTTGCCTTTCGATGGGAAAATGCTGTGGACATTATTCAGATGATAGATAAGAGAGCCATTGCCACCCACAAATGTAAGTCTTTTTGAGCAATGTTTGCATTTGGCCATCTTACCACCCGTTTCTTTATCAAAATGCTTCCAAATCCACGAAGGAGCCATTCTGAGTGAATTTCTGACAACGTACTTGAGTTAATGATGGATTAGGGACATGCAAAAACAACAATGATGAGCAATCACGGACAAATATTCTGAATACTGAATAGCGAGATTCAAAGAAAAACATAATCGAAACCATTAAATTATTGCTTCAATTTTTCTGGGAAACAGCTTTCACTTTCGATTTTCATTAGGTCCAACGTCAAAATGCATGCGCACAGACTGGCTGCACTCCCGACGTCACATCAGCGACAAACGACAATGTTTGCATCTTCATTGAACTGCTTTGGAATATCAACCGATTTTAACCTATTTTACCCGGTTAACCGACGAAATTAACCGGTTAAAAATTAAACGAAAAATTTTAACCGCTCCCGACTCTGATCTCAAGCCATTCTGGATGAGTAGCAATAACAAGAATTTCAGATGAAGTTCATTCAAGGTCAAGGTCAGACGAAATTTGCAATCGTCCCAGCCAGACCTATGTCATGAAGGCTATTACTCTTCCAAACTTCATGGCCTCGCCATTTTCGATATTTAAGGGGTGTAATTTTGATACTTTCATGTGTAATGAGTCAATCGAATGTACCAGGCAACTGACCAGATTTGAACCTCACATATAGGTGCACACAGTGCAAAAATTCCAAACTCAATACCTTGAACCATTCTGCAGGAGTAGCAACAACAAGATTTTTCAATGAAAAGTGTCGTTAGATTTTCGACCTTACCAATCTCCCGAACTGGAAGTTGTACCCCTACCATTTTTAGATTGAATATACTAGACATAAAGACGCAAACAACAGAAAAAAAATCCCCAAACTCGATAGGCCAAGCCATTTCAGGGGAGTGGCGGTAACTTCATGTAACTGAACCATTAATATACTGGTATTAATGATAAGTTTGAGCGGAAACAACAGGGTTTGCAAAGAAAGTTCTCCTTGATCTTGTGCACCATAAACAGGCATCAGTGTTCTGAATATTTACCCGTATATATACAACAATATACATGTACAATAAAATATAAGTCTTGGAAGTCTTTGATTATTACAATAGGGGGCCTCAGTATGCTATCATAGTTGTGTCTGAAGCACTAAGAAAGTCGACTTGCATCTGGTACAATGCCACCCCCACATCTTGATAATTCAGGCTCTTCAAGGTCTAACTGTGTCATCGATAGCACTGATAATTCCCCTGAAATTTCACCGACTTTGGGTAACTTGGGTGACAGGCACCTGGACTCTCAGTCGATGACACAACTTGCTTCTTCCATGAACCCATTTGGGTCTGCAACTACACTTGTTAATATATCCTGCCTCTCTCAAGAACTGCACACCCATCCTGATAGGATGTTTGTGAAGTTTATGGTAGATGGTTTAAGGAATGGTTTTCACACAGGCCTTCGTCAGCCACCAACAGAATCATTCGAGTGTAAATATCTTCGATCTGCAATGGTTCAGCCAGTTGCTGCTGACACACTGGTCATATTATTGGCCCATTTACCACTCTCCTTTACCCCGTTTACTGGATCAGCCCTCTTGGCATTGCAGAGGGGAAATATTCTAAAAAGAAATGATTAATCGTTGATTTGTCAGTGCAACATAATATTGATGATATCTCGAGCATCAATGAACTTATCAATAAAGAGTCATTTTCCTTATGTTATGTAACAAATGATGATGCTATACAAGTTATCCATACCCTAGGTTACGGGGCACGGATGTGTAAGACTGACATTACAGATGCTTTCAAACTGTTATCTATCCTCCCTGAGCTGTGGCCCATGCATGGGATAAAGTGGAAGAATTGCTATTACTTCTTTGTAAAATTGGTATTCGGTAGTAGGTCCAGTCCAAAAAGTTTGGATCAGCTGTCAACAGCCATATGCTGGGTCACACAGCACAATTACAAGATCAATAATATTTTGCATTTATTGGATGACTTCCTCACTACTGACCCTTTGGATGGTGATCCTTTCAGGACTATGGCATTACTTACCATGATTTTTGGGCACGTGAATATTCCACTAGCAAGCCACAAAACTTTTGACCCTGCCACATGTCCTGAATTTTTAGGTATAAGTTTAGACTCTGAACGTATGGAAGCTCGCTTGCCACTGGACAAAGTGGCCTGCATTAGAGACATTCTTTCTGACTTTCTTTCAAGATCCAAGTGCAAGAAGGTGCAATTGTTGAGCCTTCTTGGACACCTGAATTTTGCATGCAGAGTCATTGTGCCTGAAAGGTCATTTATTTCACATCTGTTGGCGGTGTCAGTAAAAGCGAAAAAGCTACACCATTTTGTTTATCTCAGCCACAACTGTCGGTGGGAACTGCGTATGTGGTACAACTTTCTCAGTGACTGGAATGGGGTTTCTCTTTTCCTTGAAAATACTTTCACCCATGCGCCAGATTTCCACTTGCATACTGATGCAGCATCCACTGTAGGTTTCGGTGGGTATTTTCAAGGCAAATGGTTCCAAGGAAAGTGGTCTTCAGATTTTCAACGCGAGTTGCAACACTGTTAGGACAGGATTTCCATGGCCCTGTTAGAATTATACCCTATAGTTGTGGCTGCCATTCTCTGGGGGCATTTATGGAGTTGAAAACGTGTTGTTTTTCATTGTGACAACATGGCTACTGTGCACATTTTGCAGAAGGGTCGATGCTCATACCGCCATACCTTTATTATGAAGCTTATGTGCAGACTGACTCGGTGTGCCATACAACAACAGTTTATGTTTTATTCCAAACACATTCCTGGCAAGCAAAATGTCATAGCAGATCTTATTTCTCATTTTCAGGAATTCCGTCACTTGGCCCCCGAAGCAGACCGGAATCCCGTCACACTGCCGGATTTTTCAGATGTGATCCTTGATTGAGCCAGATTAAGAAGGACGTGTGGCAGGCTTCTCTAAGTAACAGCACACATCGCTCTGCTCTTCGACATTTCCAAGAATTCTGTCGGACGTTCCGCATTCTACTCACAAACTACGTTCTTCCACTGATTCTCCCCGAGGAGATCCTATTGGAATATGTTGCTTTTTGCCATGGTATGAAGACTCTTCCATACAGTACAATCAAGTTATATCTTGCTGGATTGCGCCATTTTTGCATATAATATAATATTCCCACACCACTCCTTCCTACGGATAATTCTCAGCATGTCCACTTACATATGTTTTTGTGAGGTATTAAGCGTTCCCGACCCTGTCCTGGTACGTGACGTTTACCACTCACCTTTCCACTTTTATCTGAGATATGTGCAGCTCTCCGCAAAGGTTTTTTCACTCCATATTTTGATTCTCTGTTGGAAGCGGCCTGCTGCATGGCTTTTTTCGGCTTTCTCCAGTGTGGGGAGTTCACCTCACGTGGCATAGACTTTGATCCAAATTCTCAGCTTTGCTTTGATGATATCCAATATAACTCGCAAGATCGAATAGTTTTCCTCCATTTGAAAGCCTCCAAAAGTGATCCTTTCCATCAAGGTGTAACTATTTCTCTTCACTGTATGGGTGGTAAGGTTTGTCGTGTTCAAAGCCTTCTCCATTATCTCACTTTCCGTCAACCTCACATCTGCCAGCCCTCTTCACCTCTATTTTGTTTGCGTGACGGGTCCCCCCTCACTCGTACACTTTTCCTTCAGGGTATCCAGAATACTTTACTTGTTTTAGGTCATTCTGCAGCTCGTTACATGGGCCATTCATTTCGGATTGGTGCAGCCACCTCAGCAGCAGCCGCCAGTGTGGAAGATCATCAGATCAAGGCTCTTGGTAGATGGTCTTCTGACTGCTATACCTGCTATATCCATAGAGATGCTTTGACTATCCACCGCGCACAGCGAGCCATGTGTGGTTTGGCATAGTTTGTGCCACTCTCTCACATGGGTTTCTCTGCTGGTTTTTAGAACACTCTATTGGCTCACAGCTGTGAGTATATAATTTTTTTTTTTTTTTTGTCTTTTCCTCTGCGGTTGGTTTTCCTCTCCCGCGCTTCTCCCATGATTGTCCTGCACATGCGACTTCTCTTCCCATACTTTCCTATCTCCGACACCTTTTATTGTATTTTATATGTTCATTTCAATGTTGTCTTTATTTGTCCAATCTAAATTGTATTTGTGAAGCAGACCGAATTGCCCTCAATAAGGCCAAAAGATTATATGATTTTATGTAATGTATAGATATGATTTGATTACCAATATGACATTTTTTAAATAAAAACAAATATAATCCATTCCAATCCTTGTGTTGTTTTATTGCTTAAATTGAACCATTAAAATATTGGTATTAATGATAAGTTTGAGCGGAAACAACAGGGTTTGCAAAGAAAGTTCTCCTTGATCTTGCACACCATAAACAGGCATCAGTGTTCTGAATATTTACCTGTTTATATACAACAATATACATGTACAATAAAATATAAGTCTTGGAAGTCTTTGATTATTACCACAGAGGGCCTCAGTGTGCTATCATAGTTGTGTCTGAAGCATACTTGTGTAATATAAACTCAATCTCCAGAAAAACACATTTCATGGTGATATTTGTCATCTTTAGCCTCATTATTAGCTATTTCTGGGAGGTTGAAGATTATAAACACACAACTTTAATGAATGAATGGGCCTATTGTTTTAAATTAGGACAGAAGTTGCAGTAACATGCCAGTCTGAATATGGGTCAGTCACAAGCAACTACTATCAAAGACCTGAATCATTTCAGCTGGCTCACTGGCATGACCAATTAAGGTTATAGTTTTTGATAATGACATTCCAATTTCATGCTCTGTGTCACAGTCAGTTAAATTTCCAGAAAAAACCCTGAAGTCTTTACCAAATATAGCACAAGGACTTGAAAGCTCCACTGTTAATATGCTAAGAAACTACACATTCTCTCAGACTTACTCATATGTGTGCACAGTGTCTTGGTACTCAGTGTGCTTTCTTAAACCACCTACCATCCCCTCCTTGCACCCCTTTTTCCTCTTCTCTGCCATCCTGTTCTCTTTTTGTTCCCAGTTCTTTCCTAAGGTTACTTCATTAGCTCTTTGGTGGTTTGGTTTGCTTCCTGTTTTGTGGTGGCAGTGGCAGGACTGAGAACACCATGTGTTCTCAGCCTTGCCTCCCCAATTCAGTCGGTTACCTGGTCTGCAATACAAATCTTCATTCACCCACGGTGGATCTTGCAACCCGGTAATCAATCAGTCAATCAGATTTCTAACCTTTCAGTTTATCTCTGTCACGTCCACGACTGACAGCTTTTCATCGATCACATCATCATGATTTCAAAATCACTGACCTTTCGTCAGACGTCTGTCACGTCCACGACTGACAGCATGTCATTGGTCACCTCATGATGATTGATCCAGTCTAAATTGTATTTATGAAGCAGACCGAATTGCCCTCAATAAGGCCAAAAGATTATATGATTTTAAGTAATGTACATATATGATTTGATTACCAACCAATATGGCATTTTTTAAATAAAAACAAATATAATCCATTCCAATCCTTGTGTTGTTTTATTGCTTAAATGAGTGTTATGTGCCAAGGTCAAATTTTTCAACCCATAGTATCTCCTGAACCAAAGTCTGACCCTGAACATTTTTCGACAACATCTTTTCTACATATAGGAAAACATGATGCAAAAAACCCAATCTCAATACCTCAAACTGTTTTAGAGAAGTAGTGAAAACAAAACAAAAATTTTCCATACATGGCGTCCTCAAATATTTGATCCCTACTGATCTTCTGAACTGGAAGTCAGGCCTCAGCCATTTTTGCACTGGATATGCTACACATGTAGGCACACATAACAAAAAAAGTGCGAACTCAATAGGCGAAGCCATTCCGGAGGACTAGTGATAAAAAGCATTTCACATAATGATCCTTAAATGCCATGGTCAAAATATTCAACCAATAGTATCTCCCGAACCGGAAGGCTGATACTCACCATTTTTGCACAGCACCATCCCCAACTACAGGCATACATAATGCAAAAATTCCAACCTCCATGTCTCGAGATGTTTGGGAGGAGTAGTGATCACAAGAATTTTTCATAAAGAGCATTGTCAACATTTTGTCCCTTACCGATCTCCCGACCCAGTAGCCTGATCCCTGCCATTTTTGGAGTGAATATACTAGACATGTAAGGAAACATGACAAAAAATTCAATCTCGATGGGTCAAGCCATTCTGGAGGAATAGTGATCACAAGCATTTCATGTAATGAGCCTTAAATGCTGTGGTCAAAATATTCAACACATTCAACACATAGTATCTCCCAAATCGGAAGACTGATGATAACCATTTTTGTACAGTGTAATCCCAGGCGTATATAATACAAAAAGTCCAAACTCCATATCTGGGGCTATTCGGGAGGAGTAGTGATCACAAGAATGTTTCATAAAAAAAAACGTAAAATTTTCGACTCCTAAAGATCTTCCGAACCGGAAGTCAGACCCCAATCATTTTTGCAAGGAATGCAGTAAACGTCGAGGCTGATATATGGGACAAATTTGAACTCGATATCTCAAGCTGTTCTGGAGAAGTAGTGGTCACAAGAAAAGAAAAATAGGCCGATAAAATCGTCAGATGTGTACCCATACGCGCAACTAGTAGAAAGCTGTATGAAGGAGGGCCACCACGGATGCCGACATTATGTACACCATACATGGCATGGGTACATATAGAAATGGATTGGAGGAGTGTCTAATTTGATGGATAAAGGGTTAATATCTCCGGATCAAATTATCAGATTTACATAAAAAACTATACAGCACAGCACATCAGTAACCTGATGATATATATAAAATAACATGACAATTGGATTGATATTTTTTGAGTTATCTCATGCCAAAATGATTGGAAGAATTCTCAATTTGAAGGATAAAGGGTTAACATCTCAGGATCAAATTATCAGATTTACATCAAAAACTATACAGCTCGGCACATCAGTTACCTGAACATATCTATCAAGTAACATAACAATAGGATTGATATTTTTTTAGTTATCGCATGCCAAAGAAATGGATTGGACTAATGCTTAATTGGATGGGTAAAGGGTTAATATCTCAGTATTGAATAAACAGATTTACACCAAAAACTATGCAGCTCAGTGCATTAGTAACCTGAACACAAATATAAAGTATCATGACAATCCAAGCAATATTTAGTTATCGAATGCCAAAGAAATGAATATGGACGCCTGACGGATGGACGGACAGACAAAAGACGGACGAACACGGAGGGCCACCCCGGATGCCGGCATTATGTGTACCCATACCATGTACCATACATGGTATGGGTACACATAAAAACCAAGTCCTGTCTGGTCCTCCATACTTTTTAGATCTGCGCATGCGCAGTATCCAGGAAGACACTGAAATAAGCGCCAACCATCATTCTTTCTACAGATTGCCTGTTAAATGTTATAAACAGTGGGGAGGTATGAGTGCCCACTCATGGGATGGCCATACCCGTCGGGGCCATTGGTCAGTATAAGAAATATACAAATTTCTTAAAATTTATCACATTTTTATACAACAACCAATAGCCCAGACTAGCTGAATCGTAAAAAGGCTGGAGGGCCTAGGACTTAAAGGAAATCTAATTTCTCAATTACTTCTGTGAAGGACAGCTCCTACAGGAGAATAGGAGAACATAGGAATTATATATGTCTTTCTCCTTTACGAGAAAAGAGAAAGGCATAACAACAACAATGTAATTGAGTATTACATAATATATAATTCTCCATTTAATGCCAGCATAACCCATTATGCTAATTCGGTGAAGGAAAAACCAATATATAATGATAGTCCAGAGAATGAGACTCTTTATACTCATTTAAAAATGTCTGAGGATTGTATATTAATGCTCGTTTGACACATGACATATATAAATGCTTCACAGTGAGCTACACTTTAAAAACCATACATAAATGAGACATAGTTATTGCTTCACACGAAGCTACACATTAAAACCATCCCAGCACTGACTCAGGACTACTGATACCGGAGGAGGTCTTCCCTTGCTTTTCACGATAAAGCCAGATGATCATAAGGAAAAAAAATGTCCCCCCCCCCCAACCTTCCTCTTCTTCTGAGGTACATGTCCTCAGAACGAAGAGGGCAGTGGAACAGCGTCCATGCTGGAACGGACTGCCTAAATACCTATAGATGTAACCATTAATGGACGACATTCTGCGCAACAGAAAGAGGACCTAAAGATCTAAGGTCACCGGAGATGGACTCTAAATTTCCCAGGTAAAACTTGGTAAATGAAGAGGGCTGTGTCCAGTACGCAGCCTTCATGAGATCGGTAATGGCTGTACTGTTAGAATAAGCCCAAGAAGTGGACAGTGCTCTAACCTCGTGTGCTGATATCTTATTAACAGAACGTAGATCCGAAGATAGATTTTCATAGGCAATGCGTATTACCAACTGAATCCATCTAGCGACGGCATGAACAGAAATATCCTTTCTGTCAGGAATCAATGAAAGAAAGAAAAGTTTTCTTCCTTTTGTAACAAAATCTGACTGACGTTTATAAATGTGCATAGCCCTGACTGGACATAGCAAAGGTCTAAGGTTACTGGAAGACGGTAAAGCCTTAATGGCAATAGACTCTGGCCACTTGTCTGGAATCTGATTCTTAGCCAAAAACCCCACTTCTGTAGTGAGGGTAATGGTATTACCCACACTACGGTAGTGAGATTCATCAACAGATAAAGCATGAAGTTCACTGACTCTTCTAGCAGGTGCAAAGGCTAAGAGAAATGCCATTTTACAGGTCAAATATTTGAACTCCACGACGTCCAACGGCTCAAAAGGAGCTTCTTTGAGCTTCAACAGAACCCAAGCCAAATTACACTTGGGAATTAATCTGAGGGTTCTAGGTCTATTGATAAGAGAAATTTCTAACTAGCTTGGATAACGAAGAATTTGATCCAAAAGCCAAGTTATCATGATGAGCGTTAGTGTCTGATAACATAAACTTTCGCCCTTAAAAGTGATGGGCTGCTGTTTCAGATCATCAAACAAGTTGACAAAGAAATTGGCAATATTTGGTATGGATGGATCGTATACGTCTATCGATTGATCCTTACACCCATGGAAACCCTCCACTTCACTGTGTAGTTCAATGAAGAGGAGGACCTCTTGCAGTTAGAAATTGCATCCACTGCAAGTCCTGTAAATTGTTTTCCATGCAAGAAGGACCGCACAATGGAAATATGTAAAGGTTGAGACTTTCCGGGTTGTGATGCAGTGTGCGTGACTTCCCCTGAAAAAGAAGGTCCTCTCGTGGAGGAAGCTTCCGGGGAATGTCCCGTAACAGACACCTGAGAAGATTGATCCAAGGTTTCTGTGACGACAGAGGTGCTACTAGTAAGATTTTGCAATGAGACTGTTTGATCTTTAACAGAATCTGCTGAATCAACGGAGTTGGAGCATATGCATATCCTATCATTCCGCCCCATGAGATCGACAGAGCATCTACTGCGTACAATCGATGATCTGGGCATGGCGACACGAACATCAGTAACTGATTGTTCAGGTGTGTCACGAAAAGATCTATCATGGGACGATCCCACTGGTAGCAAATCTGCCTGAATATTCGCTTGTTGAGAGTCCATTCCGATGGTAACAAGCGACCTTTCCAAGAAAGCAAGTCTGCTAGTATGTTCAGCTGACCCGGTATATGATAGACAGAGAGTTGAACGCCCTGATTCATGACATATAGGAGAATCATCTCCGTTAATTCGCATAATGGAATCGAATGAGTGCCACCTTGGTTCCTGAGGTAAGCAACAACTGTCGAATTGTCTGACAGAATTTGAATGTGGACGTTCGATATTAGGCAAATCCAATGCTGAAGTGCTAGCCATATCAACTTCATCTCTTTGATGTTTATGTGCTTCGCCAGGAACCGAGAATCCCAAAGACCCTGACACTTCAAGTCTGAGGGACTTAGGGTCGTGCCCCAGCCCATCTGACTCGCATCCGACTGACTTGTCATAATTGTGAAAGCCAGATATGGCAGTTGCAGCGGAACTCCATGAGTTAACCACTGAAGATCTGCCCAAATCTAAACCTTTTGTTTTACTAGGTCCGTTAAAACAATACTGGTTTTGAGTGAATGCGTCTTCACACTCCAGTTCTGAGTAAAGAATATCTGGAGGGGAAGCGTGTGCAGGAGGCCCATCGGAATAAGATCCGCAGCTGCTCCACACAGCCCCATCAGTCGCATAAATTCCTTCGCTGTTAATGCATCTGAGTGTAGACAAAAGCGAGCATAACAACTGACTAACTGGCTCTGAGTCTCGAAGCTCATTCCCAAGTGAGTGAACGACTTGGACGGAGCTAGATCCGACTTTTTCTCATTTACGATGAAACTGAGACGTCAGAGAAATAGAAGCAGACTCTGAACATCGTTCTGAAGTAAAATTCTGTTGCCGTATCTCTGCAGAATGTCGTCCAAGTAAGCCGATGTTACCGCAGGCGAATGAGCTCGGAAGTATGACATTATCGAGTTCATTATTTGAGTAAATGCCCTGCAAGTAACCATCCTTTAGATCTATGCATGCCATATAGTCATTCACTTGAATGCTTGCTCTTATCGACCGAATGCTCTCCAAATAGAACTTTGGAGCCATGATGAGCTTGTTTATCCAGCTCAAGTCTAATACCACTCGGAGTTCCAAGCCGTCTTCAGAACGAGGAAGAGGTAAAAACCCTGAGAATTTTTATTTTCGACTACCTCTATTGCTTCCTTTAACAAGAGAGCCTGTACCTCTGCTGGGAGAGACTCTCTTTTGAATGGATCCACTGAAAGATTTGCCCAATGAAGGCATCTCATTCATGGGGGTTTCGCTCAGAATGACAGCTGTAAGCCATATGAGACTACACTTGTCACCCACTGATCTTTCCTGACTGCTATCCAGTTCCTTGCGAAGTTTGATAACCTTCCACCAACTGGCAAGCAATAGAGGTCATGACCATCACCTGTAGGACTTGTGATGCTTACGGGAAGAGAAACTACGTCCTCCCCATGAATATCCTTGCCCCGTCAGCTTACGGGCGTCTGACCGATAGTCCCGATCAGACCTACGCCCCTTTCCTGAGTCGCTATATTGATGACCTTCGGAGTAATTGTATGAGGGTTTCTTGTACCCACGCGAGGAGTTCATTTTTGATGACTCAGATTTGGAATGCCCTCACTTACCCCGGTCTGCTGAAGTGGGTTGTTGAGATGCCGACTTCAAAAGCAGAGCACTGGACGCTTTTTTTAGTAGTTTGTTTGTACTAACGAAAGCTTACTGTCAAAAATAGTATGTCCAGAGACTGGAGCGACCCGGAGAGAGCTTTTCACCTTGTCATCTATAAGAGATGATGATGCAAGGGCAGCATCACGTTTAATTAACTCCAGATTAGCCAATGTCAGGGCGGAGTTATACGTGGCATACATGATTGCCCTGGAAAAACCTCTAGAGGTACACATGGCCTCAAATTCCTTCCCGTTGAGACGTTGCGCCATACCTCTTGTAAGGTGGTCTGTGTAGGACATTGTGTCCACATTCGCTCTATTTGATTAAATTGTCATTTCCATTACATCTGAGCGACAGTGAATGACGCAGGTAAGGATAAATCTAAATCCATGGCCTGCTCATCCAAATGCAGAGGAGCTCTCTGCACATCTTTTCCAACCATTTTAAATGAACATGGTCCAAGGAACGGTATATTTATGGAAGATGTTGACAAGAAACCACCTTTTTTCCTCGCACTGGAGAGGTAAATATGGTATCGTCTACATGGACGAAGGCCTGCGACACCTGCCTAGACTGAACCAGGAAAGAAAGAACTTCTTCCTTCCTCCGAATAAAGTCTGCGTGTAGAGATGCCAGCGGTTTCTCTCTTGTTGTTGCAGCTTGCTGATTCGATGGAACAAACTCAGGGTAGTATTGATGGATAAAATCCATCGCAACAATGTGTTGCTCCAAAAGGGAAGGGTAATCTTCTTCCTTCTCCCTTTTACCATCCAAGTGAATCAGTTGCGAATCTCGGTCCATTACATCTGCATGAACAGATGATTGGACCGACCCAGCACCGTCCAACAGCTCAGATTCTGAGTCTGAGGGAGGCTGTTTCTGCACTTGCTGGGATGCTGCGATCAGCCTCGCAATCTGCGACAGCAAGTCCGTCATTGAGACCTGAGAAGCAGCAGTCTTCTGTTTCTTAGCCGCTTGCTGCTTCTGGGACGGCACTCCGGAGATGGATCTTTTCTCCGAACATCCCAATGATCGAGGCCTCGGCACTTTAGCAACCGGATGCTCAGACTTCACGGGCGAATTGTGGGTCCTTCTTTGCGCAGCATGCTGAAGTTGGGTAGCTAGGATGCGGTCTTGTGTGTGTAATAATAATAGCGGAAGAAGCCATGACTGTAGCCGAGGCCGGCTGCAGTCTAGACTGAGCGTCCCAAGTGGCAGGTGTGGTCATATGCTCCGTAAGTTTTTCATAACAACATCTGGCCCCAAATGTTGCTGGGTTAGAGAGGGACCTCTCCCGCTTGCGGCCTTATCCGACCTCGCCGAGCCTCCTGACAAAAAACTTGCTGGCTTCCTCCCTAGTTCCGTCGTCGCTGGGTGACCATGATTTGTTTTTAAGGTACTCGCACTACCCACTACACTTCCTTCGACTGTAATGGACATACCCAGCATCACGGACAGAGTGACTGCTTCACTGGTCGAGCTAGCTGCTGGCAAAGGATTAAAACCACCGTCCAGTGACCTTATCCCTTGTCTAATATTCAAGGGCACCTTAGCAGCTAACTCTGTTTTCTCATCAAAACGCGACAACGGTAGCACACTTTTGGTAGGTGTCACATAACCATCACCATGTTCTTGTTCCTCTGAAAAAGAAACTGAAAAACTTGAATGACCTTGCAGCGAGAGAACCGGCATTGGCCTCTCACTGCTAACAATGTACCATGACACCCACATGCAATGTTTGTCATCCCAATCAATACAAGTAGGACAAGAATTTGTAGGAGTACATCGACTACAAGCAAGGCAACATGCATGTAAATCTGAGGAAGACTTCCTCGCCTTGCATTTTGAGCAATAAGCTTTCATGATAATCAAAACAAAGTCGATCGGACTCAAACAAACTCCATAATAAATATATGATAAAGATACATAATAATCAACAATCAAAATCAAAATCGAAAAATTAAATTTAAAAAATTTTCAGAAAAAATTTTGACAAAAGCCAAAGGAAACATGAAGAGCCCAAAGGTATCCTAATAGAGCCTATGTGTGGACAAAATTTCAAAAATTATTGCTACTCTACCGGAACATAATTTAATGTATCCTACAACAATCCTACTGTAATAATAACTGAATACTACTTATATTTAAGGACGTTGCCAATGTAAACAACGTCAAGAAAAAAAACAGAAACAAGACTTCAGGCACAGTAACAAAAAATAGGCCGATAAAATCGTCAGATGTGTACCCATACGCGCAACTAGTAGAAAGCTGTATGACGGAGGGCCACCATGGATGCTGACATTATGTACACCATACAAGGTATGGGTACATATAGAAATGGATTGGAGGAGTGCCTAATTTGATGGATAAAGGGTTAATATCTCCGGATCAAATTATCAGATTTACGAAAAAAACTATACAGCACAGCACATCAGTAACCTGAATAAATATATAAAGAAACATGACAATCGGATTGATCTTTTTTGAGTTATCTCATGCCAAAGGGATTGGAGGAATTTTCAATTTGAAGGATAAAGGGTTAATATCTCCAGATCAAATTATAGATTAACTCCAAAAACTATACAACTCAGCACATCAGTAACCTGAACACAATTATAAAGTAACTTAACAATCCAAGCAATATTTTTCAAGCTATCGAATGCCAAAGGGACTGGAGAAATTTTCAATTTGAAGGATAAAGGGTTAATATCTCAGGACCAAAATAACAGATTTACACCAAAAACTATACAGCTCAGTACATCAGTAACCTGAACAGAAATATAAAGTAACTAGACAATCCAAGCAATATTTTTCAAGTTATCGAATGCCAAAGGGATTGGAGGAATTTTCAATTTGAAGGATAAAGGGTTAATATCTCGGGATCAAATCATCAGATTTACACCAAACCTATACAGCTCAGCAAATCAGTAACCTGAACACAAATATGAAGTAACTAGACAATCCAAGCAACATTTTTCAAGTTATCGAATGCCAAAGGGATTGGAGGAATTTTCAATTTGAAGGATAAAGGGTTAATATCTCAGGATCAAATCATCAGATTTACACCAAACCTATACAGCTCAGCAAATCAGTAACCTGAACACAAATATGAAGTAACTAGACAATCCAAGCAACATTTTTCAAGTTATCGAATGCCAAAGGGATTGGAGGAATTTTCAATTTGAAGGATAAAGGGTTAATATCTCAGGATCAAATTATCCGATTTACACCAAAAATTATACAGCTCGGCACATCAGTAACCTGAACACAAATATAAAGTAACTTGACAATCCAAGCAATATTTTTCAAGTTATCGAACGCCAAAGGGATTGGAGGAATTTTCAATTTGAAGGATAAAGGGTTAATATTTCTGGATCAAATTATCAGATTAACACCAAAAACTATACAGCTCGGCACATCAGTAACCTGAACACAAATACATAGTAACTTGACAATCCAAGCAATATTTTTCAAGTTATCGAATGCCAAAGGGATTGGAGAAATTTTCAATTTGAAGGATAAAGGGTTAATATCTCAGGATCAAAATAACAGATTTACACCAAAAACTATACAGCTCAGTACATCAGTAACCTGAACACAAATATAAAGTAACTTGACAATCCAAGCAATATTTTTCAAGTTATCGAATGCCAAAAGGATTGGAGGAATTTTCAATTTGAAGGATAAAGGGTTAATATCTCGGGATGAAATCATCAGATTTACACCAAAAACTATACAGCTCGGCAAATCAGTAACCTGAACACAAATATAAAGTAACTAGACAATCCAAGCAATATTTTTCAAGTTATCGAATGCCAAAGGGATTGGAGGAATTTTCAATTTGAAGGATAAAGGGATTAATATCTCAGGATTAAATTATCCGATTTACACCAAAAGCTATACAGCTCGGCACATCAGTAACCTGAACACAAATATAAAGTAACTTGACAATCCAAGCAATATTTGTCAAGTTATCGAATGCCAAAGAAATGGATACGGACGCCGGATGGACAGATGGACTGACGGACGGACAGACGGACAGACAAAGGATGGACGAATGACGGATGGTCACCCCGGATGCCGACATTATGTGTTCCATACATAGTATGGGTACACATAAAAAGGCCCAAAGTCAGTAACACATTTTAAGCTACCAGATGTAAAGTAAAATCTTCAAACAAAGAAAAAACGATACATCAGACAGAAGATGCATGACCCAAAATACCCAACACCCCTAGGGTGAGGACATAACCATAGGGATATACAGAATGAACATTCTGTAATACACGTTAAATTCCCAAGAAATTTAATAAAAATTTTCAATAAAAATAAGCCAAAAAGCTTGGGAGTTTAACAGGAGGGCTTCAAGGAAGGACGGGGAAGGAACAAACAGTGGATAAATCGTTAGCAAAAATGATGACGTCAGGCACATGTACCAAAATTGGGAAACATGAAATAATTTTGATAAAAATTATAAAGTTACAGCCCTGAATGTTCCTAACCACCGTTGTTCACTTCCATCATCCATTTATGTCCTTGGATCCAGCAATTTTACCATTGATTTGTGTCTGGCATCCTCAAAACTGAGATTTAAAAGCACAGATGTCTGTTGAATGTTGCTGAATTTAGGGCCAAACAAAGAATGATGGTTTGTGCCAGCTTCAGTGCCTTCCTGGATACTGCACATGCGCGGATCTAAAAAGTATAGACGACCAGACAGGACATTATTTTTTCGGTTTTGCATGCAAATTTTGGGGATTGGGGGGAGGGGGGGGGGGAATTTGTGTTTGGCCCTGGATTAATTTTCGAGTTAGCACCAGCTAGTCTGGGCCATTGGTTGTTGTATAAAAATATATGGGTCTCTAAAGTTTTGCACGTGTGTCATACACCAAAATTTCAGTGAAATAGGATGCCATTCTACTTTTTTGGCCGTTAACACATGGAAGAATAATAACTAGATGGTGTCATTTGTGTGCAAAGAACACTATAGTATAATCCATGCATTTCCATTCTTGATTATTGGTTAAAGCTTGATACAGACAGAAATGAAAAGGTGTTAAATAAAATCTGAAACCTTTATGCACATCCAGAGACACTAGCTGAACGTATGAACATACTTTCAATGTTTTGAATTAAACCCCAGGAGCCTTTTGCAGGAAACTGATTCTCTAATGACAAATGTGTCACTACAGGCACCACATGGGCCCATCTAAACATCCTACTGGAACGTACGAACACACTTTCAATGTTTTAAATTAAAACCCCTAGAAGTCTTTTGCTGGAAACCGATTTCCTGATGACAAAAGTGGTGCTTCAGGTGCCACATGGGGCTGAATCAAAAATCTGAAACCTTTATGCACATCTAGAGACCGTACTGGAACATAGGAACACACTTTCAATGTTTCCAAATTAGGAGCCTTTCGCCGGAAATCGATTCTCTTATGACAAAAGTGGCGCTACAGGCAACACATGAGGGCGAATCAAAAATCCGAAAACCTTTATGCACATCTAGAGATCTACCAGAACATATGAACACACTTTCAACATTTCGAATTGAAACCCTAAGGAGCCTTCCACCGGAAACTGATTTTCTAACAATAACAATAAAAGAGGTTCCACTGGAACCACTTTGGGCCAAATCAAAATTCTAGAACCTTTAAGGACATCCACAGATGCTACCTGAATACATCAGCACATTTAAATGATTCGAATTACATACTGTTGGTGATATGAAGTTTGGACATATGGACGGGATCAACGGAGATCACCACAATATCCTCACTTTTTTTTTTAAAAATGAGTGGATAATAATGAAAGGGAACAATAAGAATTACAATATACTTCCATGTAAAACATGGAAACATAATAAAATTTTGAGCAGCAGACAGGGAACCTACACATCTTAGGTCACCTGCCACAGATTCTAGATTCCTCAGGTAGAAAGTAGTAAATGTGGAAGGTTGAGTCCAGTAAACAGACTTCAAGATATCTGATAGAGAAATAGAATTCAAAAATTAAACAAGACTTACCTGTAAGGTGAGTTTTGATTGGCATTCTACTGATTCATGTAGACTAAGAAGGCTAAGTGCGAGATAAGCGCATGTGCACGGATGTCCTATTCACTGTGTGAGGTCTTGTGGCCGCTATCAATGGGTTGGGTCAACGTTTTTGTCAAAGAATGTGGGCAGGCACTTAGCCTAGTTATCCTACATGAGTCGGTAGAATTCCAATCAAAACTCACCTTAGAGGTAAGTCTCGTTTAATTTTTGAATTCAACCTCCCCATTCCGACCTAAGGAGGCCATGCAAGACTTCAAAGCCCACAAGACCAAACTGAGTCTGATCAAACATGCAACTCTTACATATATATGGTCTAAGGCAAACTGAATTCACATACCTCTCTACTTTGCTGCCAACACCTAGTCAGCAAATCTTTTTGATTTCTGTATTGGTTTGCAGTAAAACTTTGCAAATGTTGATGTATTTGACCATCCTGTCAATGCCATGATGGTGTTGATATCACATTTCCTGTGCAAGGCTATACTGGTGAAAGCAGCATGGAAACTATGTGGTTTGAACACTGTAATATCTGCCTTAAGCATGACTGTTCAGATCCAGCATGCTACAGTCTTTTGAAACCCACTGATATGGTTTGCAAAAACTAATAAAAAGTCTTGTCTTTACGAAAAGGCTGAGTTCATTTAATATAGGCATCTAAAAATGTGACCACACACAAGCATCTATCCACTGGGAAAGATTGCAGTTTTAGAGAAGGTTGCACTCTTCCTGGTGCTGATTGTTTTATCAAGTCATGTATGTGAAACGTATAAGAGCACTTTCTCCGTACCATGTAGTCACAACCCATAAAATAGCTTGACATCTCTGTCCAGTAACCAGCATACACAGGACAACTGTTCTTAGAGTCAATTGTTTCAAACTTAAACATTCTGCTGGTGACAATTTTATCAAGTAGGTCAGTAAAATATCTACATCCCAGATATCTTTATATCTAGTGTAGCGGTTGAGGTATAAAGGCCATTTAGCAACCAACCTGGTTGGTCCGGATCTCTTAGTCTTGTGGTAAATTGGTCGCATTGTGTGCTAGAGGTCGATGGTTTGAACCCCGGCTCCCGCACTTATCTCTCCTCCTGCTACATTTGGGGCTCGTCCGATCCTCAGCAGTTGGTGTTGTTGTGGACGCTGTGGTGAAGCATGGTGGATGTTTCGACCACTCTGGGGTGGAATCTGGGGTGAGATTCATGGTGGGTGAATCTCAAAAGAAGGGGAGAGTAGTGAAGCAATCGAGGTATAAAGGCCATTTACCAACCAGCCTGGTTGGTCCTGATCTCTTAGTCTCGTGGTAAATCGGTTGCATTGTGTGCTAGAGGTAGACCCCGGCTCCTGCACTTATCTCTCCTCCTGCTATACTAGTTAAAACAGGCCTTTTCACAAAAATGCCTCTTAGAAATTGCTGTATTAACTGATGTTCTCCCACAACAAAATCAGAGTCTGAATATTTTAGAAATTGATATAGTGCAGACCGTGCAGTGTTGATAGCAATGTAATGTAATCCTCTTTGAAAAAGATATGTCAAGAATTCAGTGACGTTGTTCACAGTCAGGAACATGGTAATGATATTTTGTTGTTTGGAAAATCTGATCCATTTATCCAGATACACTTTGTATTGCGAAATTGAACTTTTTCTCCATGATGAAAAGATGATATCTTGAGCTGCTAATGAAATTCCTGTGTGTCTGATGTTCTCCCTGATAAGAGACAGGCCGTCAAATTCATTTTTCCCTTGAGTGGATGTTTTGCTGCTTGGTCGAATGGCAGCTTCAAAACGTTTTTCTTGGGCAGCAAAACTGGCACATCTATTAGCAGTGATATCAACATTCGAAACCATACTTGTGTTTCCCAAAAGGGTACAATAAAAATCGCCTTGCGCTGTTTGTTCATTACTTTTGTGAGAGCTTGTGGGATAAGGCTAAATGAAGGAAAAAGATCTAGAAATTTATTAGCGCAATTTAAGGCAAAGGCATTTACAGCTAGACCATTTGGATCTGGTTGCCACGAAACATATGTTTCAAATTGGAATTCAATTGTGATACGAACATATCAATATCGGGTAAGCCCCATTTCTTAACAATCTCTGAAAATATTTTTGGTTCCAGTTTCCATTCCGTTCTACTGTTTGTTAATCAGCTTAATATGTCAGCCTCTACATTACTTTTACCAGCAATTTTTCTTTGGAACACACAAGTTCCAGATTTTTCTAGCCGTAAAATTAGTTACATGAGTGGATCCCTCCCATGTTATTGATATAAGCTACAGCTGTGACATTATCCATCTGCAGCTGTATTTGTGAACCAGAAATTTCACAACAAAGGGCCTGCAAACCTAAGTATGCTGCGTTCAATTCTAAATAATTAATATGGAATTTTGCTTTCCAAACAACACCCCAGCCCGAGCCAGATGCATCTGTTTGTATAATTATTGGTGGATTACCATGAGAAATATGTGGGGGGCTTTGGAAGGCATTTGTTATCCACTAGGTAATATTGCATTTGGCATCCTCAGATGGTGTAAATGTAGCATCAAAATTACTATTAGCCTGAACAAGTGCTTCATGTTTCTCAATTTCCAAGTGTCAATAAAGTAAAGCTCCATATTCTACTCCTGTACAATAAGAGACGATGAGACCAATGAGTTTGTCTGTGGAGTAAATAGAAGGTTCAGAGAGAGCGAAAATGTTCCTCCCTCAATTTGTTAATTTCTCATTCTTTTCTGTACTGACAGAAACCATCATGTTCTATACTACTCAAAGTTTGCTAAGCACCAAGAAAATCCAACTGCCTGTTTTACGTTTTAGTTGAAATATTGTGATGAAAAGTGTATATACTTTTTATTTAATTATATCTTTAATGATTTTAGTACAGAAATTAAGATTTTGTTTGTGTTTGACATTATTTTTTAGCTTTTGAATACAATAACCATAGAAAATGGATATTATTGGTAAAAGAGGAAATTTTTCAATTTGCCAAAAAGTTGACGGAGCGAAGTGGAATGGGTTCAATATCGATTTTGAGACCCATTACTGTTAATTACAGCTTGACAACGCCTTCTCATGCTCCCAATCAGGTTCCTGGTGGTCCTTTGTGGGATGTTGTTCTATTCTTGGACCAGCATGGCACCAAGCTCCTGGATACTTCTTGGCTGGACTGGACGGGCTGAAATTGCAAGCTGCAACTCATTCGAGACATGTTCAATTGGACTGAGGTCAGAGGATCTTGTTGGCCAGTCCATATGCTCAATCCCCTCCCTCTGTCAGTACTCTCTGACAGCATAGGCAACATGAGGACAGGCATTATCGTCCATCAGAATGAATCTATCACCCACTGCACCTGCATACAATCTGACAGGGACATCCAGGATCTCATCAATATACTGCTGTGCATTCAATGTACCATGTTCAAGGACACAGAGCTCTGCACGTTCATCCCTGCTGATGCCGCCCTAGACCATGATTGACTCTCCACCACAGCGGTCATGAGCAGCAATGTTGGCTGCATGGAATCGCTCTCCTGGTCTTCTCCATACCTTAGAATGCCTATCTGTGTAGTCTAGGCAGTACTGTGACTCATCTGTAAAAAGGACAGGTCGCCACTCTTCTCTAGTTCATCCAATGTGGTCCATGGCCTATTCATATCGTGCCTGGCAGTGGTTCTGGGACAGCAGAAAATACATGGTCTTCTCGATTGGAGACCACCTTCGTGTAACCTTGCCCGGATAGTCTGCCTCAAATCATTTCCCCCCCCCTCCCCCCCCCCCCCGGATGTATTCTGAAGGTCATTGCGAAACTGGGTTGCTGTGGAAAAGCGGTTCCTATGGGCCTGAATGATCAAATACCAGTCTTCAGCTGCAGATGTTGCCCTGTCTCTGCCACCACCATGTCGTCTTACTGGTGTGTCATACTGCTGAAATCTTGCCATGGCTCTGGTGATCACCGTATGGTGCTCACCAAGGGCTTCACCAACCTGACAATAGGTAGCCCCTTGCTCCACCATCCCTACAGCCCGCCACATTTCTGCTTCAGACAAATGTCTTCTTACATTTGCATTTTTGCCATATTTAACCATTAAATCACAAGGGTTTGTGTTGAAATGAAGATTGAATACCCTACACGTCATGTACATGTAGACAGTACACAAAAACATCATGAAAATCAAGGGGTACATGCTTTCCATGACTGTCACGAAAAGTCTGCCTGTCAAGAGAGCTAATGTAAACACTGGGGACCATCTCAATACATTCCTCAATCATATCCACAAAAAATATTGCAAATATGTCACAAGCAAATTTCACAATCATGTGTCAAATATTTGGTGCTTAGCAAACTTTGAGTAGTATATTACCTGTGTGGGTATTGTAATAGATTTTTCATATGAAAGAAAAAACCCAAGCTTCTGAAGCAGGTCACAAGTGCCATCTGCATTAAGTTTATAATCATTACATTCTTTCGCTGTTAAAAAGAAATTATCCAGATAACCACTCAATAGGAAACCTTGTGCCCTCAATTTTGCAAATACAAGTTTTAACAATTTAGTGAACACCCTACGTGCACGTGCCAGGACATTCGGAAGGACAGTAAATTGATAGAAAGTTGAATGATACTTGAACCTTAAATATTTTCTATAGCTTTTGTGCACCGGTACTGAATAATATGCAGCTGTTAGGTCAACTGAAGCTATAAAGCAATTCAGTCTCATCAATTCTATGCAAGACTGTAATGTATCCATTTCAAAAAGCTGATATTTTAGAAATTTGTTGAAATTTTTCAAATTCAAAATTAGCTGAAAAGATCCAGATTTCTTAGGACGGAGAAAAATATTAGATATAAAATCTCCAACTTCCTTCATGCATTTGTCAATGATTCCTTTTTTTCAAAAGCATGTATCTGAGTTTGAATGGCTGATTTCTAATGAGCTTGAAACCCAATTTCTTTAGGTTCAACAGGCTGAAAAGTCTGTTCATCCAGTTCAAATGTATAGCCTTTTATGAGGGGAAGAAGCCATGGATCACTACTTAAAGTAGAGACTGGCGGTTGTGATTTTTTCACTTCGATTTTGGTTTCGGTTTTTTGGGGGGTGAAGACCCGGGTTTTGGTTTCGGTTTTTTCTACTTTATGCATTCTCAACTAATTTTGGCAATTTGGAAGTGGAGAACCAGTGAACTCATGTTCAAGTATGAAGTGATAGTCTAAGAATGTTTTTTTTTCCAGGTGAACTTGAATTCATTCAGGTTGTTCATAATTCAAAATTGTTATTGCAGGGTATCAGAAAATCAAATTCAAGCACCTTTAGGCCTCTGACCATGATTTTCAAGGACTGTTATAAGCTTGATGAGATTCTGAGACAGGAAAATTTTAACACTGTCACCAATGCAAATCATTTACAGTTCTGTGACCATTACTTCATAGGTGTCTATCAGAGGTCAGCCTGGCAGCTGATTTTAGCGGGAAGTGACTTCTCCTTCCAGAGACTTTAGGGAGAAGTCAGGGGCCAGGAGGGAGAAGACAGAAAAAAACATAAAATGTATATGACATTGTGACAAAATAAATAAATGTACATAGAGGACACAAATGTGGAGAAA
The DNA here is from genome assembly GCA_031216915.1 of Pictodentalium vernedei. Taxonomy (NCBI): domain Eukaryota; kingdom Metazoa; phylum Mollusca; class Scaphopoda; order Dentaliida; family Dentaliidae; genus Pictodentalium; species Pictodentalium vernedei. Next base: position 188,118,074 of record CM062292.1, on the reverse strand, counting down.
AAAATAAATAAAAGTTATACAAACATACACACACACACAAAACTAAGTCATGTAGGTTAAAATCCTCCCCCTCCCCTACAAAAAACTGCGTCATTCATGCTTTCTGAATACCTTAACTCTTTCCCTCACAGTGGTGACTAGGGTTACCATGCAGTTGATTTTGTATTTGCCTTAATGCAGTGGATTTGAAATTTAGCATCACCCATGGTGAGAGTGTTCTTCTCTGTAATAGAAGGTATATTCTTTTAAAAAAAATGTTTAAAGTATTAAAAATAAATTTCAAGTTCACATTAGAAGCTGGGTCATTCATGGTTTCTGAATGTCCTAATTGAATTGAAAAGCGTAGTTAAAAACGTTTTCAACATCCTTCATAAATTAAGTGTCATTAACAATTTTTGTTAATTTATTTCTAAGGTAAAAAAAAAAAAAAAAAATTTCAGTTGTCTCCCTTACCTGCTGCGCTGCGTGATAACACTCTGTTCAGAAAAAAGACAATTTCTGCCAACTATCTAACATTGACACAAGCGATTGGTGCTATGAGGCCTGCCATTCTCATCCATCCTAATATGTGTTACTTCTATCGTCAGTCTCTAACTTAAAGATTGCCACATATTATACTTAAACTGAATATTTCCAGCTATAAAGGTATTTACATTTCTGCTATATACAGGGTTACTACTGTCAGCTATGCTATTAGTTACTGTTCCTTGTGGTCATTTTTGTAAGCATTCATGGCCTTGTTCTGGAACCCATCTGATGTGTTGTTCTTCAAGTCAGGGTATCGTTGGCGGTATCCTGTTTGCTGGCCTAAAAAAGGAAATTTGCACTGTCCAGATGTGCCTTACGGGACTGGTATGGCTGATGTCTGACTGTTGTTCTCAGCTTAGTAACCTTTGTGGTGAGCTGATTCGTTTCAGACAGGTCTTCGACAGTTTGTGCCAGGACATCCCCAAACAGTTGTGTGCCAATGGGATCCTGTTCATTTCAGAAGGATTTATATTCACATTTAGTTCTGGCTTGAACATCATTTTTCTCCTTGCATCCAAGTGATGACTTGAGTCAGCTAAGAGTCCAACAGCATCTGATAGGCTCCTCATAACTTCATGGGGGTCAGGTGTTTCACCCCTCGAGCCTTCTCCTTCAACAAAAGCATTTAGCAGGTTGATGACAATGGTGGTGCCCTTCAAAATTGACCTCTGAATTTTTTGCAGCAGAATGTCCTGTGTTGTGGTACATTTTGACACAGAGTTGAAAATTTCTGAATTGACTTTGACAACATCCACTCTAGGGCAATTTTCAAGTCTCAGAATGGTATCAAAGCAGGTTTGTTTTGTGTCTTTATCCATCCCATGCATAAGTAGTTGCGTTATAAAATTTGCCAGCTGGGGGTTAATGTTACCACCGGTTGTCTCATCCTTGTGCACAGCCTTTTCCAGAATTGCAAAAATGCTGCTGTCTGCCGATACGCCTCTGCCGGTGACATTTGCTTCTACTTCCGGCTCTAAGTCCTCCACTTTATCAAGGTTGGATGACTGTTCCTCCTAAGCTAGTGTTGTAGTTGTCATAGGCACCCTTAAGTTCTTGCACCACCGGTGCCAATTTGCCCACAGTTGCAACAAGCTGTGAGAGTTGGTCTTTAATTGACTCCAAATCATTGTGGTGCTTATTTTGAACAATTTCCTGGTGTGCATGTGCATTTGAAACATAGGCGTGTGCCCTGCACAATGTCCATTACCAGTTCACTGTTCACATTTTGCAAGTTATCACAGTTCACCTTTCGAGAGTTGGTGTTCTTTGTCTTGCTGCCTTTCCCAGTTTTCCGATTGGTAGTGCTCTGAGCCCTTTCAGCTTTTTCATGACAAAGACGGTTCATGCCTTTAAATATAGTGTCCAGAATGGCATTTTGTCCACTCAAGTCAGCGGGGCCTCACCCTGCTCCAGAGGTTGACACAACACTCGCTTCTTTCGAAGCATTAGCAGGTTGGCTAGAAGTGATTCACACTTTGATTATGGCATTTTGCCTGTGTGATTATTAAATTACAAAATTACGATGAAATAAGTATTAGTTGATGTTGTTAACTTCTCTACGACATTCTGGAATCCACTCCACAATCATTGAAACAAAATTTTAAACTTTCAGGAACAATGTAACTATAGAAAATTTAATAAATACGTGAGTAAAAAATTAAAATTTTTTAGTAAATTTTGTTTCTTAACATACCTACCACTATTATTTACAATTGGCTGTAACATAAGTGCAAGCCCTACTTCAGAACTAACTCAAGCTTAAGAAACTTTTCCAAACAAGTTGGAAAAGTAATAGAGTGCAAAAGCACGAAAAAGATCGAAACTTAGATGTGAGTCTTCCATGGAAGACGTGTGTCGCCTGCACTATATTTTAATATTTCAGACAGAATTCTAAGTGGAAAAGGGGCATAACTCTGGAAAAAATACAGCGGATCAAAAAATAAAATAGGAGGTGCACAATGCCATTATGTGATAAAGAATCACTGAAAGTTTCATAAAAATCCATTCATAGGTTAAAGAGGAGAGGTCAGATAAGAGAAAGTGTGATGCGGATGACGCAAGACGACAAAAGTAATCCCTATATGTCGCTCCCCACTTCGTGGGGCGGCGACACAAAAAGGGTTGAGCAAGACCGGCCCTCGACATTACAGGTACTCTCTCTGCACACCTCTTGTGCTTATGGAGCACATGCGCAACAACCGTGACATCAATTCCATATTTCAGCCAAAGAGAAGTTTGTGATTTAGCGGGGAGGTATTGATATAAAAAATATCCCTAAGGAGGGTGGGCCTTCGGTAAACAATTGTGGTAGGTATGTTAAGAAACAAAATTTACTAAAAAGTTTTAATTTCCTCTCAACCTACTCACAATTGTTTACAATTGGCTGAATAAACAATAGGAGGAGGTGAATCACATAACCAATACCAACATGGGAAGCAGAAAAAAAGTATAGAGGGCAGAGAATAGCAAAACCTGTAATAAAGAAAGGGAGAAGGCACCTGAAAAGAACAAGGCTGAGCAGAGCACAAACCCGATAAAAACAAAGTTAACAAGGGTGCACAACAGCCTGGGCAGCAACGAGAGGGCCTAAAGAAAAAAGGTCATCAGATTGCTGCTGTAGGTGGCAGAGATAAAAGGAGGAGAAGGTAGAAGCATTCCTCCAGTAAGCCACATTCATAACATCCCGGAGCGAAACAGAATTGGCGAACGCCCAGGATATAGAAATGGCACGAACCTTATGAGCATTAAACTGGTTTGAAACAAGATCTGAAGCAGACAAGCTGGAATAAGCCAGCTTGATTGCAAGACAGATCCATCTGGAAATAGAATGGGAAGAGATAGACTGCCTCCTAGGAATGAGAGACAGAAAGAATCTCTCCCGACCCTTCCAAATGAACTGAGTGCGATTAATGTAAGTCTTGATCACACAAACAGGACAAAGAAGAGGCCTCCGGCCATCGACAGCAGAGAGAGCCCGAATGCAGATGGGAGGAGGTACCGAATCAGAAAGTTGATTCTTGACACTGTTAACCTCATTTCTGAAGAAAGCAGAATCAACAGATAACGCATGAAGCTCACTGACACATCTGGCAGAAGCAAACGCTAGAAGGAAAGCCATCTTATAGGTGAGAAAACGCATATAGGTCTCAGATAAAGGCTCAAATGGCGGCCCTCCAAACAATGCAACACCCATGCCAAGTTCCACTTGGGTGTAAGACGCAAAACTTGAGGCCTCTTAAAAAAAAGTGCTGAATTAGTTTGGAGAGAAAAGATTACGACCGATGCACCGCTTTCCCACATAAGAGAAAGTATCAGAAAGTATCAGACAGCATAGACCGATACCCCTTTATCATAATGGGCTGGAGGCCCTTGGAGTCAAAAAGGTATACCAGAAAATCCACAATTTGAGCGATTGACGGATAATGGTAATCCACATTTTGAGCTGTACACCAGCAGCAGAAAACCTTCCACTTAGCAGCAAAAGTCATGCCAGAGGGAATGTTGCCGCGATGCAGAAATGCACACTACTGTTCGTCTCAAAAAACCTCTACGTCGGAGACAGGACCTGACAAAAGACAGGCGTGAAGGGACAGGCTCGCCAAGTTGTTGTGATACTTCCTGGGACGACCCTGGGAAAGAAGATCGCGACGTAGAGGTAGACAAATCGGCCGATCTGCCAACACAGGCTGCAGCAGATTGATCCACACCCTCTGCGGAGACAGAGGTGCGATCAGAATGCTCCTGCAACTGCAAGCACAAATCTTCGCCAACATCTGAGTTTGAATCAGTGCAGGCACAACCGATCCAACATGTCCAGTCCAGAGACTGAGCGTCTACCACAAAGGCCAGTGGATCTGGACAAGGAGAGACAAAGGTCTCTACCTGATGATTCCAGACAGTGGTGAATAGGTCAGCCAGAGGACACTCCCACCACTCGCAAATCGCCTGAAACACCGACCGATGCAGCATCCATTCGGTTGGAAGGACATTGTCGCTTCGAGACAGGGAGTCTGCTAGGACACTGAGATGCCCGGGAATGTGCCGAATGGTCACCCGAGCGTTTACATCCCGCACCAACAGTAGAAGATCCCGAGATAGCCGATACATGAGAATCGAATGTGTGCCTCCTTGATTCTGTATGTAAACCACCACCGTCGAATTATCCAAAAGAAGTAGGACAATGTGGTCCGACAGGTGAGAGATCCAAAGCCAAAAACTCAACAGAAGAGCAAGGAGCTCCTTCTGGTTGATATGAAGGCCCACCTGCTCGCTGTCCCACTCGCCGTGAGTGGACAGACCGAGAGGATCCAACGTCGCACCCCAGCCCCGAACGCTGGCATCCGCAATAGGGATGCAATCGGCAGAAGGAAGATTCAATGGGACACCCTGTGACAACCAGGGAACATCGGCCCAAGGGTGGAGGTGACGAAGCAGGGACCGAGGAATAGGAAGTTCCAAGTCCTGACCGAGACCGAGGAAGATTGGAGCAAGTTCCGAGTCAAAGGCGGAAAGAATCGTCGCCTGAGCATTGGGAACCGACACCACATTGTGAAGAGTGTCGAAATCCATTCCCAAATGATGAAATTGCTGAGAAGGAAGGAGATCCGACTTCTCGCAATTGACTCTGAAACCCAGCGATGCTAGTAGGCCAAGCAACCGCCAGACATTGGACTCCAGAACAGCAGCATTATGGTGCCGTTGGAGGATGTCGTCCAGGTAGGCTGACGAAGTCACAGCCGACTGAGTATGGTGTAAAGCAAGCACATGTGACATCAGTCGGGTGAAGGCCCAAGGAGTCAGGTTCAAGCCGAACGGGAGAGCTTTGAATTGACAGACTCGAGACAGAATCGAGAACCGAAGGTATTTCCGTGATGCCAGATGAATGGGTACATGGAAGTAGGCATCCTTCAGGTCGATACTGGCCGCAAAGTTGCCCTGATGAACTGAACGTCGAACCAACTGGAAAGTTTCCATACTGAAATGAGGTGCTATAATGGACTCGTTCAGGATACTCAGATCGATGACAGGACGAGACTGGCTGTTTTTCTTTGGCACCAAGAAAAGTCTTGAGTAAAACCTCAGTGAAAGGGTGTTCCTGACCACCTCGATAGCCCCTTTGGAGAGAAGATTGTCGATCTCCTGCACCAGAAGGTCCCGACACAGAGATTCGGAAGGGACCTGAGTCGGGAGGGGCACCCGTTATAAGCAGGGGTGCCGACGGAAGGGCAGTCGCAGACCGGATTGGATGACGTCGAGGACCCAAGTGTCTGACGTTATCTCTGTCCAACAGACGAAAAACAGCGACAGCCTTTCCCCGACTGGAGGCGAATCGAGGTGAGGACCTTCATTTGCGGCCTCGATGAGGCCCCCCGAGAGGAGAAACCACCCCCTCGGGAAGCAACAGAGTCCAGAGACTTTCTCCCTGAGGCTGCCAGTGAGTCTGGGTGCGTCAGCGCTTCTTCTGAGCAGAAGGAGCAGACGGAGCCGAAGGCATGGCCAACGTGGCAGATGCAGTGGGACGCTTGGCAGGCCTGGAACGACCACCACCCATAGCAGCAGGTTGGTCCAGCTGTCGTAGCAAAAGCTGGTCCTTCGAATGACAAAGAACCTCACCACGGACAGCTTCCACGGAACCAAGGAACAGCTGAAGTCCAACCAAAGAAGCAGACATCAGATCAGCATGCTGTTCAGAAGGAAGGGATGGAGAAGCATCCAACACTGCATCCTGGTGTGCCAGCTCCAAATTAGCCGTGTTACAGGCGTGAGCGTGTGTCAAGTTCATAAGAGCCTGTGACAAAATGCGAAAAGGCGCCTGAGCATCATCAAACTTCCCTGATGGAAAATATTCAGCCAGGGCAGTGACAACATAGTCCGTGAGAGATAACATACCCAGCATCTCATGTGACAGGCCCACCATAGACTCAACTATCGACATCGGGAGAACTGCCGACTTAGGCTTAGTCAACCCGAGGGAAGAAGAATTTTCTCCACAGTAGTCATCCCTTGGAAGACTGGTGGACAGACGGAATCGTAAACAAGAAACCGCAACAGAGGCAGAAAAACATCAGCTCGTGAGAAGAAAGAACCCTTGAGTGTCTTAGATGTCTTTTGGCGTCTAAGCCCTGGAAAGACTCAACAACCTGAGCCGATTCCAGAGGACGCAAAACCCCAGAGTTACACGGCTCAACAGGGTTACGGCGCTCCACAGTGGACTGCGGCTGGATGGTCACTGAAGGCTGAATGTCTGGCAATAAGCCAAAGACAAAATCCAAACCCTGCCCCAAAACTGACAAGGGGGGGCCCGTTGCCTTCAAGAAAATCGTCATCCTCTGTAGCAGAAGAGACGTAGCCAAACTCGTGCTGACCAGCAGGAACCTCCTGTGAATACTGAACAGTATCCAAAGGGCCAGGTGAGGAATCTCGGCAACCGACCAAAGGAGGTTGTGCCTCAGAAGGCACAGGGAAGCCAAATTGAGGGTTGCTAGAAAGCAACCGGGTGAGCGCCAAAACGGCCTGATACAGCTCACCCTGAGAATCCGTTGTAGCAGCATCGCCCAACGGAGTGTCTTCCCAATGGACCCATCTAGCAGAAGAACCCAAATCCTCAGAAGGGAATGACGACGAACGTCGATCAGCAGACAGAATAGGAAGACGGTGAGAAGACACCGGAGGATAGTCCCAAGAATGACGCCTTGCCTGCAAATCCTCTGGAGAGACTGATGGCATACGTCGATCGGTAGCTGGACCTGGGACACGATGAGAAGACACCGAAGGATTGTCCCAAGAATGACAGGAACCTGCCATTGGCCTCTGCAGTGCAGAAGGCCCCCAACTGCCCATCCTCTGAGACTGACGACAAGCATCGATCGACAGCCAGACTCGGAACACAGTGAGGAATCACCAGAGGAAGGTTCCAAGAGTGACAGCTAACCGGAGCTGTCACTGACCTCTGCCGAACAGCAGGCCCTGGATGCCAATGCCCAGCCCCATCCTGCTAGTCGGCATACCAGCAGGGGAAGGCGGAGCAACAAACGATTCGCTCGAGGGGCGAGGAATCGCTGCCGAAGCAACCGAATGGCCCAACTGACCAGGAGCAAACATAGCCAGATGAGACGGAGCAGACAGCAAACCAGCACAACTTCACCGCGAAGCCAGGGGAGGCTGACAGCTCAGAGACACACTAGCAGATACAGTCTCAGACCCCCGAGACTGTACACCATCCTCAGAAGAGATGGAAGAGCCACCATCATATAGGATAGGATCAGCAGTAACAACTTCCTCAGCAACTTTCGACGGCACAGGAGGCAAATCGGAGAGGGTCACCGAGCTGACCTCGGAGAAGCTCTCGACGAAAACAGCCGCCTCAAGAGTGACATCAGAAGCCAAAGAGACCATGGTCTCCACTTCAGGCATCACAGCACCAGCACCGTCAACAGTTGCTGAGGAACTCGCCACAGAAAGAGGCTGATCAACATCCTGTGTGTCAGAGTCACCACATGCACTCCCAGAAATGTCTGATGAGGCACCGCTACCCTTACCCCGAGAACGAGGGGTTCTAGCTCTGGAAAGAACCACCTTCTTCATGGATGCCCAGAATTTTGAGTACCAAACCCCACAAATACCACAGGAATGGGCCTGTGTACAATTGTTGCAAGTGACACGTAGAATGAGAGTCGTCCACATGTTTCACCTGCAAACAAGAGGTACAAGGAATTGTTTTAGGCATAATATGAATATGATCAATGAAATCAAGCTTCCCGCCGAGGGAAAACAGAACAACAATGGTTGCGTTAACACGCGGGGAAAAACAAGACTATGTTTGAGAAAACAAGCAAAAATGATCAAAAATATCATCAAATAGTAATCAATTTAGAGCTTGAAAAGGATACAGTCCACTTGCACATAAAGAGACAAGAAGCACCATACAAATATAAGTTGTTCACGAAGATAACAGCTAAATAATAGCATGAGTCACAAGATTTCCGACCATCACAATGGCAGAAATAAAAGGAATTGACATCACGGTTGTAGCACATGCGCTCGGTAAACACAAGAAGTGTGCAGAGAGAGTACCTGTAATGTCGAGCGCCGGTCTCGCTCAACTCTTTTTTCGATCTTTTTCGTGCTTTTGCACTCTATTACTTTTCCAACTTCTTTGGAAAAGTTTCTTAAGCTTGAGTTAGTTCCGAAGTAGGGCTTGCACTTACATTACAGCCAATTGTAAACAATTGTGAGTAGGTTGAGAAGAAACTTTGAGAACTATCCGCTTGCAGGAATGCTTCAAGAGGACGTCTGTGCATATGCGCTTATCTCGCGTAGCCTCCTTAGGTCGGAATGGGAAGGTAGAATTAGCATATCCTCAGGTGGAAGATAAAGCTCTAACCTCATAGGAAGAAATTCTATTCACTGTAAATGGATAAATTATTGTAAGTGCTGCACATAATAGGTTGAATGCATCAGAAAATGCATGAACTGAGATATCCGAAAAGAACTGATGAACAAAATGCACTGTTTCCTTGAGCTGTGTAGAGATGGCACGCCATCATCATCATCATCTGACAACTCTAATAGAACTTAGCAGGACGAACCTTGCTCTCCATCATCTGAGAGGGAATCAGAATAAAAAAGCCATCTCTGAAGAGAAATATTACTCTGAACATGCATTATGCATAAAGAATGCTTGCGAGAGGAATTTCAGAGCCTTTGCAAAAGCTTGTCCCAACTCATAATCTGGTTGTGGAGGACAATCGTAATAGCTTGATGATCTGAGTGCAGAGACTGGTAGCCAACATTTACATTAACAATGTAAAGGTGTCGATGTGTGATGAATTCCATGTGAAGAATGACTATCCAAATGGTGGTGATGACAAACGAAGACTTCAACAGTCGGACTGTCCACTTGGAGAGTGTCTACGAAACTATGTTGCTTCGAGGCCAAGTACGGAACAATGATTGTGTTTCCTTAGGATAGAGTGCTGTTGAAGACAGTGGTGAAAGAGCTTTTAGTTATTTCAGTCGACCCACTTAACAGCAAGGTCAGTGAGTCGCCAGGTTCCCACTTGAACAAAGATATTAAGATTTGCCACAGCCAAACCAATGCAAGATGGCCTGCCCCCCTCCCCATCAGTCAATGTAACATCACTCCTTGTCCCCCAAGGCTGCCACCAATGACTTATTGTTCATGAGCACCTTTAATGCTAGCTCTCCCTCAATTGAGTCAGCCTCCAAGGAAAGTCTGCCGACAAAGGAAGAAAATCTGACTTCTAACAAACCTCCTGGAATGGAAGAAGTATGATGAGAAATACTCTTGGGAGAAAGTTAAAAAACCCAGTCACAGGTAAGCAGCTAATTATAATGCCAGTCAATCTATAAACAGACTTTCATACTTGACTGGTTGGTAATGATTGACAGAGACAACTGGGACTACATTCACTATGTCAACAAACAAGCCAGCTGATTAGTGTTTAATTAAATGATATTGCTGTTATAATAAATAAACTGGTTCGGCATCTTCAGGACCATGGCGTAAATATCATACTGGTTGGGAGCCTTAATGATGACACCTGGAAGTCTTTTCATATTTTTGATTGCCCTCGTGAAGATTCTTCTTTGGAAAATAAACTGTTACTGTATGTACAGGCCTATTTGTTTATTTTTACAGCAGATATGGACCCCCAACCGGGAGAGGGAAGCTTATGCAGGGAAAGAATCAGAGAAGCAGAATATTGAATAAAGGGTAACAAGCACTATTGCGGAGCACTTTCAAAACTGCTGAAATTTCCCAGACAGCCCCTTCCCCCTCTCCATCCTCCACATGTACCAACAGTTAGGCCTACACACCTCCTATGTTCTGTCCCACTACCCAGTATTCTTATCTTCCTTGGTCCGATAATCAGTAAAAGTTTAATGGAAGAAAATAACTTGTTTTTCAAACACAGGAAAAAAATTATCCTCTATCAAAGCGTCACTTTCACTTTTCATTGCGTACCTGAGCGAATGATGAGACATCCAACAATTTTAAGATATTAACAACACCTAGGCAGAAAGCAGAAGTAATATGTTTCATAATTTTTTACTGCCACCCAGTGCTACCATACTAACCTGCACACATCTATTATCTCAACCTCATCCAAGAAAAATACAGAACTCCCAAATTAAACCAGCCTGCAGGTCTACAGTTACTTAACTGCGAGTTTCACAGGCCTGGATTAAATTCACTGATGCATTGGTAGTGAATTTCCACTCCACGGGCAAAAAATTTACTGATACCTCAATCAGCATGCAGGTAGCAAGGAAATTCAAATGAACAACGTATGTAGGCTACTGTGATTTTCAGCAGTGCAAAAGCTAAAAACTCAAAATGAAATGTTGATGTGAGATAGTTGTTTTGTGGTGAGTAAACATTTGAAGACATATGCAGAATGGCATTTAATCTAAATGAAATATGTTTTGTGGGGATAACGCACATTGAAAATATTCATCGAACAGAAAACAACGAAGAATAGTTCTAGCCTTATTTGTTTATTTGTGTGCTAAAAATGAAAAATGTTAATTCTCATCCGAACACATGCTCTGTACAAAACATGATGCACCTTCTGCCCACCCAAGTTCGGACCTGTAGTTGAAACCAAGTTCTGTTTAAAATTCACCACTCCAAGAGAAACCTTAGGGGAGTACATACACACACCATGATTGAAATAAATTCACATCCTTATAGGAAACCTTTGGAAGCAAAGAGTGCTGGTCTACTGATGTAGACATTTATCTACTGCACCAAACAGATTGCGGGTCAGGTAGGGTTGGCTGGCTGGGCAAGGAGGGGGTATTGCTAGGGGGAGCATATTGTTGGTGGGGGGGTGGGGGGGGGAGGGTGAGCTTGGGGGCTACACTGGAACTTACTCCACAGGTTCATCAAACGTAGTCTCTCATTTGAATTCGATCAACTTGGGCTGTTAAAGAGTTTATTTTACCCTTTGCGGTTTTGCCTGACATCATTTTCCAAACCTGCATGGGGCTTAGCTTACGGGAATGTTTGAATAGGCCTTGTGGGCTGCCATATTTTTTGCTTTATTTGGTTCCTTCCATTTCCTGGTGGGAGGGGGGGGGGGGTGGTTACACGCTTTTGCGTCCATCAATGAAAGTCTACTCTTTGATAGCTAATGTGAATCGAATTCGATTAACATTAGCTGTCGGAGAGTTTAGTTTACCCTTTGCCTGACATCATCAAACCAAAATAGGTCTTACAGGGCCTCATAATTTCTTTGTTTATTTGGCTTTTTCTTTCTTTTTCTTTTGGGCAGGTATACAAAAATTGTGCTACAGTACAGTCATCATGGATAGGTCATAATCCACACATGGGCAGTGATGTCCATGCATGCGTAAGCCAGGTAATAAAAATCATCATCAGGAAAATTTTAATTAATGAAGCACTGGGTTGTACCCAGTGCTCCATTAATTAAATTTTTGATGATTATTCCTATAATTGGTGTTTGGAATCTAATATTATTGCATCCATTGAAATATTGCTGACACGTGGAAAGTGACCAGTTCACGGCAGCCAAACGGTATATCAGGGGCATAGCTAGGATTCCCGATTGATTTATTATTTATTTATTTATTGGTATTTAAGGTCACATATTTCTGCACAATGGCTAATTATGACCACGAGAGTTTTATGGGTGGAAGAAGCCAGAGTCCCCAGGCAATGGCGAGCAGCTGTCAGCTCCCTAACATACTAACTCCACACAAACAGGGTTAGCACACAAGCAGGGTTAGCATTGGTTGAAAGCAGATGCACCATCAACGTGCAGTACGTCTCAGTACACAGTGCCACCATGTCCTCATGTGGGCAATGGGGGTGAAGTGTCTTGCCCAAGGACATAATGCAGTTGCCACAGGTGGGATTCGAACCAAGGACCTCTCAGCTTGCAGCCTGCACCTTTACCTACTGAGCCACCGTGCCCCTTTCCTATTGACGTGGAAGGGGGTGCCAGGTCGATATGTGGCACAGGTATATCTGATGGCCGTAGGCCTGAGGTGGGGGTGTATATGGCACTCCCATTGTTGGGGGTTTGGGGGCCCTTATTTGCTTTGCATATATCTATATGAAATAATTTTATTTTTTTAAATTGGGAGGGCATTTTGTTAAACATTATTATGACCTAAGAGCATTTGTCTGACATGCATTTTCATTGATGGCATTATGTCCGAGGGCATTTTATCCTACGATAATTTTTATAACACAGGAAGGGGGAATCGGTAAAAGGCTAAATTATGGTGGTGAAGATTTTCCAGCCGACAACTATTTTAAGAAAAGATTATTATCAGCTCTTGGACCTTGGGCAATTGTAAAATGATGAAAGGAATATTTGTTTGTGACCAGTTTTATGACTTGACCGCCTTGTTATTCTTTAATTGTCTGTTGTTACAGTAATAAGCTACCACCAACAGTAGGTATTAAAACAAATGTTAGGTGTGATAGATTAATGCTATCGCAGAGAAACAGCTGCTATGATTAGTGGTTCATCATGTATAAAAATATAAAATAAAATATGGCAGGCTTCATTAAATACAATTTCTGGCTCAAGCTTCCATTAGGGAAACAGACAACTCCCCTCCCCCCCCCCCCCCCCCCTCAGTCAGTGAAGTTCACAGGCTCTCTGATCCCTGCTTTAGATACAATTCTATCAAAGTCACTTGCCCAGCCAGTAAAATAAATGACATATTTTTTAAGTCTTTCCTGAACAATAATGTTTTCCAATCATCCGTCTTCCCAATGAACTAGTTCATCAACCACCTGGATTCTTGCACCAACCCACATTTCCCCACTCCAAAGATTTAGGCACATTTGTTGAATCAAAGCACTTACAAATAAAATAGTTTTAATAAATATATTTTCCAGTTGTTAACAATGCTTCCTATAAACAGTTGTGACAGTGTTAGTAGGTTGTGATTATCAGTCTCACCGGTGTCTGATTGGATAACGGTAATTGGTGGGTGGGAATTAGCTTCGCATTAGCTTGTCATACCTTAACATAACTCTGTAGATTAAAACCTCCTATTATTCACACATTTTCGACATGTTTTTTATTCAAACATGTATCTTTGTAATATTTCTTGATTATAGAAAGAAATTGCATCAATTCGTGGAATTTTACAAGTAAATTTTCGAAACTTAACTTATGTGTTGCGATTTTTTTTCTGCTCAACAGAACAAGTAAGTAGTTACATGTTACGGGTATTTGCAGTGCACCATATATAGTAACCATTTTGGGATCGGCACCCCGTCTTTAGCACAAAATTTCACAGGTGTTGGAAACAGGGTTGCTAATGAAGTGTATATGTAATGATTAGGATCCGAGCCTACAATAAACAGTTGAACTTCAGTTCAACATTTCTTCTCCCATTTTTCACAAATATCACAAGTATTTTGCACATTACAACCAGACCTATTAACTCTCCTGGTTTCGCCGTGAGTCTCCCGGTTTGAGGCACCAACTCATGCTCTCACGGTCACATCCTATTTTCTCCTGATTTGACACTTTTCAAAAATGGTTGTCCTGTTCGATTTTGAAAATTAAACAAGTTGCCCAGTATGCCAAATATATTCTCATACTGTCGCGATTACGTGAAATCAAAATTATATAAACTCAAAATATAAATTAAATAAAAACATAATCTCTCAAGTATAATTAACTTCAGCTGACCTTTTATATATACTATTGTTATGGTTCATACCAAATTTATCCGTTTTGGGTAAAAAAAAATATAATTGAAAGTTTGTTGAAAACTGAAAAACATCTGTTCTGAGATATCACAAGAATTAAGTTACCTCCCCTTACTTATATACAGATTCAGAACAATCATTTCCAGGCTCCAGCAGGCTCCAACAGTGTATTTTGTCTTTATTTTGAACTAACAGGATTATTTTGTTTGTTTTTTTTCCACAATGGGAGTTATGAATACTGAGGGCACCTTCTCTAATGTGAGTAATACAAACACAGTTCAATTATTTTTTTTAATGAAAAACGAAATTACCACAATCACACACAACTTCATTGTACCAGCAACAACAGGTGTTTTTTTTAAACAAATTGAGTAATTTTTATTGTACAATAAAACCTGTCAAAAGATAATAAGAATGAATATTTTCTCACTAAAAATGTACAGACTGAACAAAGAATTTACATGAATAAATGGCATGAATGAAGAAGGAATACTTGTGTTGGTTCTGGAACGTCTTGGTCCTGGGGCGTTTTGGCCCAAGATGTTTCAGCCTCCATGTTTTGAAGCACCGGGATGGGCTTGCATGAGCGAGGAAAAATGACCAGACTTGGGTGGGAGGGGGGAGGGGGTTGGTACATGCAAAGGCTAGATAGGCATCCACTCACATAAAATTTGTGTGTGTGTTGGGGGGGGGGGGGGGGGGGTTGGACCAATGATATCCATATTTGTATACTGTTACTGACATATACCATTAAAAGTGTTAAAATAACAAGGCATAACAAGGAAAATATTGATGTATTGGCCGCACGCAAAAGTCTCACTGACAGGCATCCAAATCTCACTGAGAGCTCATCAAAATCTCACTGACAGTCACCTTCAGAGATTAACAGGTCTGATTACAACTGGTGCAGATCAAGCATGATGAATAATTATCACTGCTTGAATTCTTGGGAGAAATAATTTGAGCAAAAAGGTTTTCATTTTTCCAAAAATTTGATTGCACAAATTTTAGGAATTAGTAAGACAAAATGCTATTTTTTGGAGAAAATGATACCCGAATTAAAAATTAGTTTTATCAGAACTCATTACGTGTACAGTACCCATATGAGACTGGTCAATTAATACCCAAGTTACTGATGCTAAATTTAGATTAGTGCTGTCTATTTATAGAGGAACTATTTATGAGTGGGCGTGAACAATTAATTACTTATATTCATTGACAACAGAGCAACAATAAGAACATTGGCTTTGATATATTTTATTTCATTCAAGTGTTTCAACTTTTAACAAGCAATAAACCAATAAAATTCTGTAGAATTAACTTGCCGTGCTTTTCAGTAAATAATTGGATAATAATTCCTAGATAGTTCATGGGGGGGGGGGGGGGGGGGGGGGGGGGGGGGGGAGGAGCACTAAAAAATTCCAAGACGTGACGTCCCCATTGTTTATTCGGCTCCTTTTTACAACCACCCACCCACCCACCCACTACGTGCAAATTTTCTACTACCGTTCTCAGACACCCACCCTCCACTCTCCCATTAAAATCCAAAATAAACTTACCCCAATTGCCCACGTGGGGGTACGATGACACTGTGTGCTGAAATGTACTGCACGCCGAGGTGCACATGTCTTCAGCCAATCTAACCCTGTCTGTGCTGTGTAGTACGCAGTACCGTTGTGCAGAGTGTGTAGTACAGTCGTGGGTTATGATGTTGAAGAGCTGACAGCTGCTCGTCGTTGCTCGGTGGTTCTCTCCGGGTACTCTGGCTTCCTCCACCCGTAAACCTGTCACCGACACGATATGACCCTGGTTGTTAAAGTGTCGTTCAACACCAATAAATAAATAAATAAATAAATTAATAAATAAATAACTTGGGTTGAATTTAGTGCATCAGAAAGAATTTTCCCAAAATATTGTCTGCACATTTTCTACATTTCGAACAAGACACCCCCCCCCCCCCCTACTAACGTGTGACATTTTCCCAGATTTGCCCCAATATTCTCATATATAAAGCCTCCTGATGTTGTATTTATATTAAGAGTGTGATGTACAACTTCATCTTTAAGGATTGAAACACAAATGATGGTATATATTAGCTGATATATTGATATATTTTTTAAAATTCAAAAAATTGCACAAGTTGGAAATGCACATTTTTGGCGCTCTCAAGAGACCCACCCACCCCCATGTCACGTCTTGCAAATTTTTTGTGCCTAAGTGGTGCGAAAGCCCCAATAAAAAATAAGCCAAAACTGGGGTCGAGTGCAACCGGCGCAGACCCAGTACGGGACGCTCTCTCCCAAGTACAACTCCACGACTTCCGTTGCCAGTGCGCATATACCGTCTCTAAAGACTCATTCTTTTTGAATCCGTCAACGTTAGAGTTATGTGATCAGCGGGGAGGAAAGATTCTTTACCCGTAAAGAAGACGGGAGGGCCTCCATGAAAACAATTGTGGTAGGTATAATAAGAAAGGAAATTTTACTATAAAATTTAGATTTCTTATCAACCTACTGACAATTGTTTACTTCAGGCTGAATAGACAAAAGGCTGGAGGGAATCGCATAACCAACCCACACATAACCCCAGTGCACTGGAACCGTGAAGCAGAAGGAAGAGCTCCCAAGGCTTATCAACCATAATGTCGCAATCATTGGTAAGGGACAATGAAAGGATACATATGGGCCTGTGTGACAAACAGACAGAAAAAGGGCAGTAACAGCACAAGGCTGAAACTGACCTTCAAGAAGCCTAATGGCTATGGCAGACAACAGTCTGAGCAGAAGAAAGAGGACCCAGGGCAAAAAGGTCCTCCGACTGCTCCTGCAACTGGCGCAAATAAAAGGTGGAGAAAGTAGAAGCATTTCTCCAGTAGGCTGCCTGCATAACATCCGACAACTTGACAGAGTTAGAATAAGCCCAAGAGGTGGACAGTGCCCACACCTCCTGGGCAGAAATACGATTGGTAATACAATCGCAGCTACTAAACGACCATAAGCCGTACGAATAGCAAGACAAATCTATCGAGAAAATGGATTGAGGAGAGATCTTCTGTCGACCCGGAATAAGAGACAGAAAAAAACGTTTCCTGCCTTTTCGTATGAAGCGTGTCCGATCGACATAAATGCGAATAGCACGGACGGACAGAGCAAAGGGCGATTACCCTCAACGGAAGGAAGAGCCCTGATACAGATAGGAGGAGTAGTATCTAGTAACTGATTCTTGGCCAAAAAGGAGCAATCAGTGGTAAAAGTAACACTGTTGGGAGAGCTCCTAAAAAAGGCCGGGTCAACCGAAGAGGGCGTGAAGCTCACTAACCCGTCTGGCCGAAGCAAATGCCATCAGAAAAACCGTCTTATATGTGAGAAAATGCATATCCACCTGGGATAAAGGTTCGAACGGCGCCCCCCCCCCCCCCCCCCCCCCCCCCCAAGCAAAGCAGCACCCACGAAAGATTTCATCGGGGAGTAAGCTGCAAAGTTCGAGGCCTTTTCAAAGAAAAGTGCCGAACAAGCTTGGAGAGGTAAGGATTAGTGCCAATACGACGCTTCCCCACATAAGAAAAAGTCTCTGAAAGCATGGACCTGTAACCCTTGATGGTAACAGGATGGAGACAGCACCCATGAAAGATTCCATCGTGGAGTAAGCTGCAAAGTGCCGAACAAGCTTGGAGAGGTAAGGATTAGTGCCAATACGACGCTTCCCCACATAAGAAGAAGTCTCTGAAAGCATGGACCTTTAACCCTTGATGGTAACAGGCTGGAGACCCCGAGAATCAAACAGATATACCAGAAACTCTGCAATCTGTGAAATCGAAGGATTGGCATAATCAACAGAGTGATCAGCTCACCATCGACAGAAGACCTTCCATTTAGCTGCATAAGCTAAACCAGTGGAGTGCCTCCTTGAAGAAGAAATGCACTCCACTGCTCGTCTCGAAAAACCTCTACGGAGGAGACAGGACCTGACAAAAGATATGCGTGAAGGCACAACGAAGTTGGGTCGACGTGAAACCTCCTCGGGCGACCATGACAAAGAAGGTCACAACGTAGCGGAGACGTGCCGGAACCAGCACCATCAGCGAGCGGAGCTGATTAATCCACAACCGCTGAGGCGACAGGGGAGCGATCAGAATGATTCGACAACTGCAGGTTCGAATTTTGGCGAGAACCTGAGGAAGAATCGGAACCCGGCGGGAAGGCGTAGCCGACTAGACTGTTCCAATCGAGTGACAGAGCGTCCACGGCAAAAGCCAGAGGATCTGGACACGGGGACACGAAAGTGTCCACCTGATGGTTCCAACGAGGCACAAAGAGGTCGATGTGGGGGACGTCCCAGAGATCGCAAAGCGACTGGAACACTGCCCTGTGAAGCATCCACTCTGTGGAAATAACCCTGCCCAGTTGGGACAGGGAGTTGGCTAGGATGTTCAGACGACCGGGAAATGTGACGAACAACACACTCCGGCGTGAACATCCTGAGCGAGCAGTAGAAGATCCCGAGCTAATTCGTACATCGGAACCGAGTGCGTGCCGCCCTGGTTCCGAATGTAAGCAACGCGATCGGACGTGGGTAAGTCCAATGGAACACCCTGCGCAATCCACTGAACACCTGTCCAGGGAAGAAGGTGAGGATACAGAGATTCCGGAAACGGAAGCACCTGATCCAGAGAATCTACATTCGGTCTCCAACGACTGAGCAGAAAGTGTTGGAGAGGTCTGACACGCAGCCGACCTAGAGGAATGAGATCCGTCACCGAACCGCAGAGACCGATCAGCTGGAGAAAACTCCGAGCGGTCGCGGACGTGGACTGAGACAGAGTCAGAGCAAAAGCTGAGAGAATCACAGCCTTGGCCTGGGGAACCGCTACCAAATTGAATTTGGTTTGGAAAGACATCCCCAGATGACAAAACGACGGAGAAGGGACCAGGTCCGACTTCTCCTCGTTGACTCTGAATCCTAGCGACGTGAGCAAGCTCAACAGAGTGGCGACATCCGACTCCAGTAAGGCAGCATTGGAATGCCTCTGGAGGATATCGTCCAGATATGCCGAAGTAGTCACCCTGGACTGTGTGCGATGGAACGCTATCACATGCGACATCAGTCTGGTGAACGCCCAAGGAGCCAGGTTGAGGCCGAAAGGCATGGCCTTGAACTGGTAAACTCGCCCCAGAAAAGCGAACCTGAGATACTTCCGTGACGCCCGATGCATCGGAACGTGGAAGTAAGCGTCTCACAGGTCGATGCTGGCTGCAAAATCTCCCTGGTGAATTGATTGGTGGGCCGACCTGAAAATCTCCATGCTGAACTTGGGAGCAATGATAGACTGGTTCAGGATACTCAGATCGAAAACCGGTCAGAGTCGGCCGTCCTTCTTCGGCACCAAGAACAGGCGGGAATAGAAACCCACTGACTGAATGTTCTTGACGACCTCGATTGCCCCCTTTGCCAGGAGATTGGCAATCTCCGTGGACAAAAGTTCCCGACGTAAAACGTCTGAAGGAACTGTGGTTGGAAGAGGCACCCTTGACAGAGTGGGGTGCCGTCAGAAGGATATTCGCAGCCCGGACCGAACAACATCTAACACCCACGGATCGGATGTGATGGTGGCCCAATGGTCTGCGAACTGTGCTATCCTTCCTCCAACCTGGGACGAGTCGAGGTGAGGACCTTCATTTCGAGCCCCGACGAGGCCCGCAAGAAGAGAAACCACCTCCTCTACTAAATGAAGAATCCGGAGACTTCCCTCGATTCTGCCGACCCTTATTTTTACCCCTTGAGTAAGAAGTAGAGGCGGCGGCAGAAGGACCAGCCTTTTGCTTCACAGAGGAAGCAGAAGGGTACTTGTTAGGCTTGGAACGGCCCTTGCCTCCCCTAGAAGGCTGATCGAGCTGACAAAACAGCAGCTGATCTTTGGAATGACGTAGGACGTCATCCCGGAACGTCGACACGGAACCATGGAAAAGTTGCGGACCTGCCAAAGAAGCAGATCGAAGAGCAGCACGCTGCTCCTCGGGAAGGGATCGTCCTGTGTCCAGCACAGCGTCCCTTCGAACTAATTCCAGATTAGCCGTGTTACAGGCATGCGTGTGAGTAAGATGCATAAGCGCCTTGGACAGCACACGCAAAGGAGCCTGTACCTCGTCAAACTTATCTGGAGGCAGATAAGCAGCCAAAGCTGAGACGACATGATCTGAGAAAGCATGCCAAGCATCTCTCTAGATAAGCCCAACGTGGACTCCAGAGTCATCAATGGAATGACGGCAGACTTGGGCTTGGAAAGCCCGAGGGAAGTGGAGTCCTGATCCAGAACCGTCAAAGTCTGGCAGACCGACGGATTGGCGGAATCGTAGGAATGATAACGCACAGGAGGCAAAAAGGTGTCAACCCTGGTGAAGATCGAAGTCTTCAGAGCCTTGGAATTCAGCTTGGAGTCCAATGCTGAAAAAGCTTCAAACACCTGTACCGACTGGCATGGTCGAAGGCGCCCAGAAGCAGGTTGCTCCATAGGCTGTTGGCGCGCGACCGATGATCGCGGCCAGGCTGACACTGTCGGCTGGTTAGCAGGTTTGAGATCATGCAGAAACCCAAACACAAAGTTAAGAGCTGCCCCCAAGTCCGAAGACTGCTGGCCCTCAACCTCAATCATGTCGGACTCCTCCCCAGAGTCGGAAGACACATAGCCCATCGTGGGCAAACCAGCTGACGCCTCCCATGGTGTCGGGACACCAGGGGAATCAGAAACCGGCCTGTTTCCAATCCCGGGAGGCGGCGCCATAGGAGGCGCCTGGAAACCACTCATAGCCTCGCTGGAAGCAACAGGAAGGCTCTTAGAAAGAACCTGAGTGAGTAAGGAGAGGGCCTCCCTAAGCTCACTGCCCGTACCGACCGGTTCGACAGGGGAGCGAACCGGCAAAGTGGCTTCACCTCTGACCCTCTTAACCAGCGAAGGGTCACGATCCTCCAAAACACCCAACGTGGGACGACAGGCGGCAGCCGAAACATCTGAAGGCAGACGTGTATAGGGGTACGAGGCACCCCGAGGATCAATATGGCGAGAACTCGTGAGAGTCACAGCGGACCTCTGCGGGGCAGAAGGTCCAGGCTGCACAAAAGGCGTTGATCCCCCAAAACTGATCGTGAGGCCAGTATGAGTAGACGGAAACGCCACAGAGTTCATAGTGTTTCCACTAAGAACATCCGAATCCAAAGAAACAACTGTGGTGCTCGACGGCGAAGAGACCACAGAGATGGGTTCGGCCGGCAGCCCCTTCCGACTTCACCGAGTTGAAGTCAGGGAAGGCTGAGGCCGATATCCCACGTCTACAGTACCGGACATTCCTGCAGTCCCCTGCAGCGAAAAGCTGAGGCCGGCTGAAACTGACGACGAAGCAGACGGACCAGCAGTAGTAGTAGATACATCGGGAGTCGTTGAGGCTGGTGAAATAGTAGCGGCTCGGCTCCGAAGGAGGAGTCACAACCCTAGTGACAGCCTCAGATGTCGACTGGAGGGGGACCGTAGTCCCGGAACCAGGCACCTCTTCACCAGAACACTCAACGGCTCCCTCAGTATCCACTACAGGAAAAGACTGCACATCCCCCACGGAGGAGGAATAACTCTCACCAGACAAGGTTGGCTCGGGAGGCCCCGAACGACCACGTTCTCCTTTCCCACGGGAGCGGGAGGCACGGCCACGAGAACGAACGACACGGTTAACTGACACCCAGAAAGTGGATGACCATGATCCACAGACACCACATGGCCGCTCGGCCGAACACCCATTACAGAAGGTATATGCGCACTGGCAACGGAAGTCGTGGAGTTGTACTTGGGAGAGAGCGTCCCGTACTGGGTCTGCGCCAGTTGCACTCGACCCAGTTTTGGCTTATTTTTTATTGGTGCTTTTGCACCACTTTTCTTTCCCAAATTGCTTGGGAAAGACAAAAATAGAGAGTATTTTATCCGAGTTAGGGACTTCCACTGTAGTGCAAGCCTGAAGTAAACAATTGTGAGTAGGTTGATAAGAAATTGGAATTAATGTAAACGAAAAGTTGCTGTCAGAAAGATTTGAATTTTTAGATGCTTGTTTTGAGATTTTTGCCAGGGGTGGCGCGAAAGTGTGGGGATGAGATCAGGGGGCTACAGCCCCCCCTCTCCCCATCGGGGAGATCCACCCCACCTCCCCACCCCCCATCGGTGAATTTGGCCAGTTCGTTGGGGAGATTATATCATGTGGAGATCGCACAGATCTGCCGTGCATGACTCTCAGATCCCCCTAAAACATTGTGATCTTCATAGTGGAGTGTTCTGTTTTGCGTTGAATAGCACTGAGATGTTTGAAAAGTGACTATTTCAGAAAATTGTTGAGCCGAAATGCCTTTATTTTAATGACTTATTTTCAGATTTTCTCATACTGGGCCACACAACTGTCAAAGAGCGTAGCCACCACGACCCCACTCCCGTTGGAGATTTTAGTTCTCTATCAGAGATTTTCTGGCGCCACCCCTGATTTTTGCGTGCAGCCAGCACATAAAAAATGTCAGTGTCTTGGCAGTGTAAGATGCAGTCATCCATACCACTCCAAAATGGTGAAGTAAATAATACCCCCTCGCTCCCCATTTCCAAAACGAGGCACTTGGACCCCAGACTCCCATAAACCCACACGCACAAATAGGCCTATATCATTGATTGTCCCCCCCGCACCCCCCCCCCCCCCCCACCTTGGCCAGTTTTCCTTGCTAGTGCATGCAGGTGCTTCAATATATGGATTCCGAAGCGTCTTGGGCTGAAATGACCTAGGGCCACCACAAACATTCCTTTTTCGTTAATGCAGTTTATTTATGTTAATTCCACTCTCAACATGTACATTTTAACATTCCACTCTGAACTTAACTTTTAAAATCATAAATCGGATTCCCTTCCTCCCCAACCCACAATTTATTCAAAACTGAGTACCGGTAACATGATTCTTCTCCGTTCATAGCTACAGTTAGGTAAAAGACCGTCGGGGGAATGTTCAGATATTGTGCTCGTTAAGTTGTAATTTTTTCAACTCACATCCATGATTTCAGTACGGTCGGCATAATATTTATTTTTTCGTAATTCCTTGAGTTCTGAATCGATTTTGATGATCAACATTCGGAATCGCAATAGCTTTGAATAACTGTTTCAAATATTTAACTATCTTTATAATATTTCAAATAAAAGTAATTTTTCACTGACTGAAAAAATTTGATCTAATTAAGAGCCGGTAACTGAGAGATCAAAGGATAAACCGACGTCAGCCGAACATTCCATCACACAGTTTGACATATTCATGCGAGATTAAAAACACGATTCAAACTCCATATTTTGATCGTTTTGTCTGCCATATTAATGCGTTTTATTATCAAAAAACATGTATGCAGCAAACGTATTCAATTTATACTTAAGTGCAGTACCTAACAATCACTAAACAACAATGAACTGAAACTATTTTCGGTGGAAGAATAAACCTGATTACCGCACTTGCAAAAAACACAAGTTAATTATAGACAAACTGAAGTCACGTGGTGGGGTTTTGAGACCCCACCTCGTAGTGTAATTAGTGGGGTCTCAATTTCTGTGTTCATATGGGCAGCGTACACGACATGTCATTAAATTGAACACTAGTTAGTTCCAAAAGTAGAAAAACTTTTTGGAACCAACAAAGCTATTTAAACACCAAGTGACTATATACAGCAAAATATTGGGGTGTAGCCTAAGATGCCGAATGTGGTGAAAACATTACACATTTCATAAGTAACCTAGGCAAGACATAAAAGGTATAAATTACCTTGACATATGATGTCTAAAGAAGCAATAACCGAGTATAAAAGTGATACATCTAATGAAAGTGTCAATGACATGTACATGTACAGTATGTAACACAGCAATGACAAACATCTAGGTAATGACCTGATAATAAAGGTACATTTTAAGTATTGTAACGGTCTGTACATAAATACTGACCGTAGCCTGTAACAAATGTATAGGTAAAGTATTGTAAAGGTGGGTGACAGTCACATGCTAAACTAGAAAAGAAATCTTTGAGTCCCAGAGTGGGTCTGACTGAACCCCAAAATATTTGTTCTCATAGCACAGTGATAACAAAGGCACCCCAAAACACACTTTTTCCTGTCCCAAGGTGAAAACAAAGGTACCCAAGAAGTTTTGTGAAGATCAGTTCATAAATACGAGCTGTATAGAAGTTGTGACAAAAAACTGATTGGACCTAATTTCGATACAAAATGGCCACTGGCAGCCATCTTGAATTTTGGACTGCACCCAGAAACACTCGTTCTCGTTCAAAGGTGATAACAAAGGTACCCAAGAAGTTTCGTGAAGATCGGTTGATGAATACAGCCTCAAGCCCGAGCTGTATTGACATGTGCACTTACAGTGTAAAAGTAACACTGAAGTTTATCTAATTTGCATAATTTCTGCATGAGAAAAAACCCCGTACTATATGTGATGTATTCCATGTTACTAAACATGCATACAAAAATTTATTCAAATCAGAACTTTCATACAGAAGTTCTGTACAAAAGACTGATTGCACGAATTTTGGTACAAAATGGCTGCTGGTGGCCATCTTGAATTTCGGACCACACCCAAAAACACTCGTTCTCATCCCACGGTGATAACAAAGGTACCCAAGAAGTTTCGTAAAGATCGGTTCATAAATACGGCCTCTAGGCTGAGCCATATAGAAGTTGTGTACAAAAAACTGATTAGACCTAATTTCGGTACAAAATGGCCACTGGCAGCCATCTTGAATTTTGGACCGCACCCAGAAACACTCGTTCTTGTCCCAAGGTGATAACAAAGGTACCCAAGACATTTCGTGAAGATCGGTTCATAAATACAGACTCTAGCCCGAGCCGTATTGACATGTGTATTTATTGTGTGTAAGTAGCACTGAAAAAATCAAAGTTCATCTAATTTGCATAATTTCTGCACGAGAAAAAAACCCGTACTATATGTGATGTATCCCATGGTACTAAACATTCACACAAAAAATTATTAAAATCAGCACTTTCATATGGAAGTTCTGTGCAAAAATCTGATTGCACCTAATTTTGTACAAAATGGCTGTCATCGGCCATCTTGAATTTCGGACCGGACCCCAAAACACTCGTTCTCGTCCCACGGTGATACCAAAGATACCCAAGAAGTTTTGTAAAGATTGGTTCATATATATGGCCTCTAGCCCGAGCCGTATTGAATTGTTGATGGACAGACAGACAACTGGCCATGGCATAAGCTCGAGCCGTATTGGCATTTGCACTTACAGTGCTGAAATTAACACTAAATACATCAATGTTAGTCTAATTTGCATAATTTACGCACGAGAAGAAAACCCGTATTATATGTGATGTATCCCATGGTACTAAACATTCATACAAAAAATTATTCAAATCAGCACTTTCATATGGAAGTTCTGTGCAGAAATCTGATTGCACCTAATTTTGGACAAAATGGCTGCCAGCAGCCAACTTGAATTTCGGACTGGACCCAATAACACTCGTTCTCGTCCCACGGTCATAACAAAGGTACCCAAGAAGTTTTGTAAAGATCGGTTCATAAATACGGCCTCTAGCCCGAGACGTATTGAATTGTTGACGGACAGACGGACAACTGGCCATGGCATAAGCTCAAATTTGGCTTCGCCAAAGTTGAGCTAAAAATGGATGTTATTTAAACAACAGCGATGTAAAGACACATTTGGAAAATTATCAGACATAAATATATCAAATGTGAATACAGTTGACACAGTAGGATGGTAATAATTAAGTAATAAGAGAAAAGGTGACTTCCCGTTTGTCCCACTTTCTTAATTCAGGTAGTTAAAACGTAATAAAAAAGAGGGACAATCGGGAAGTTTTAATTACTTGTTAGGCGGTTTGATGAAAGGTTTTGATTTATAGTTTATTTCACATTAGTGAGTGTTTTATTTGCTGAAAATTAGACGTGCATAGAATAAAAAAATCTTGAAATAATTAGCACAATTTTAACTAGTTGTTTAAAGATATTATTATTCTGTGAACCCATAATTTTCAGCAAATAAAACACTCGGAAATGTGAAAGTATTATTTATATTATCCAGAAACAACTAGCAAAGTTTCAGCTTGTGGACGCGTGTAGTATGTATTATTATCCCCGCATTTTAAAAAATGCGGGGATATTGTCATGATCTCCGTCCATATGTCCGTACGGCCATATGTCCGTACGTCCGTACTTCCGTACGTCCGGTTTTGTAATTCGAAACGCTGTAACTTTCTACAGTTGTTCGATAGGGTCTGTGCAACCCAAAAATACAACATTTAAATTTTTGTGCCACCAGGTGGCTTCTGTGGAGCCACTTAAAAAATGCGTTATTTTTTCACTTTTTTGCTGAATAGTCCCAACCTATGTAATTCGGAGTTCTAAAATTACACTAGGGTGTTGCTAAATGATCTGAAGAAATGTAGGAAGGTTTTGGATTTTTCGGGTGCCACGTGGCTGTGCCACCGTAGCCACTTTTGTGTTTTCTTAGACCGTTTCCGGCAAAAGGCTCGTAGGATATGTAATTCGAAATGCTAAATCCATGCTCAGATGTTGCAGTAGGGTCTATAGATGCGCACGAAGGTTTCGGATTTTTTGGGTGCCACGTGGCTGTGCCACCATAGCCACTTTCGTGTTTTCTTAGACCGTTTCTGGCAAAAGGCTCCTAGGGTATGTAATTCGAAATGCTAAAACCATGCTCAAATGTTGCAGTAGGGTCTGTAGATGTGCATGAAGGTTTCAGATTTTTCAGGTGCCACGTGGCTGTGCCACCATTGCCACTTTTGTGTTTTCTTAGACCGTTTCCGGCAAAAGGCTCCTAGGGTATGTAATTCGAAAAGCTAAAACCATGCTCAAATGTTGCAGTGGGGTCTGTAGATGCGCATGAAGGTTTCGGATTTTTCAGGTGCCACGTGGCTGTGCCACCGTTGCCACTTTTGTGTTTTCTTAGACCGTTTTCGACGATAGGCTCCTAGGGTATGTAATTCGAAACGCTAAAACCATGCTCAAATGTTGCAGTGGGGTCTGTAGATGTGCACGAAGGTTTTGGATTTTTCAGCTGCCACCTGGCTGCGCCACCATTGCCACTTTCGTGTTTTCTTGGACCGTTTCCGGCGAAAGGCTCCTAGGGTATGTAATTCGAAACACTAAAACCATGCTCAAATGTTGTAGTGGGGTCTGTAGATGCGCACGAAGGTTTCCGATTTTTCAGGTACCACGTGGCTGTGCCACCGTTGCCACTTTTGTGTTTTCTTAGACCGTTTCCGGCGAAAGGCTCCTAGGGTATGTAATTCGAAACACTAAAACCATGCTCAAATGTTGCAGTGGGGTCTGTAGATGCGCACGGAGATTTCGGATTTTTCAGCTGCCACCTGGCTGCGACACCATTGCCACTTTCGTGTTTTCTTAGACCGTTTCCGGCGAAAGGCTGCAAGGGTATGTAATTCGAAATACTAAAACCATGCTCAAATGTTGCAGTAGGGTCTGTAGATGTGCACGAAGGTTTCCGATTTTTCAGGTGCCACGTGGCTGTGCCACCATTGCCACTTTTGTGTTTTCTTAGACCATTTCCGGCGAAAGGCTCCTAGAGCATGTAATTCGAAACGCTAAAACCATGCTTAAATGTTGCAGTGGGTTCTGTAGATGCGCACGAAGGTTTCAGATTTTTCAGCTGCCATGTGGCTGCGCCACCATTGCCACTTTCGTGTTTTCTTAGACCGTTTCCGGCGAAAGGCTCCTCGGGTATGTAATTCGAAATGCTAAAAGCACGCTCAGATGTTGCAGTAGGGTCTGTAGATGCGCACGAAGGTTTCGGATTTTTCAGGTGCCACGTGGCTGTGCCACCGTTGCCACTTTTGTGTTTTCTTAGACCGTTTCTGGCGAAAGGCTCCTGGGGTATGAAATTCGAAATGCTAAAACCATGCTCAAATGTTGCAGTGGGGTCTGTAGATGCGCACGGAGATTTCAGATTTTTCAGCTGCCACCTGGCTGCGACACCATTGCCACTTTCGTGTTTTCTTAGACCGTTTCCGGCGAAAGGCTGCAAGGGTATGTAATTCGAAATGCTAAAACCATGCTCAAATGTTGCAGTAGGGTCTGTAGATGTGCACGAAGGTTTCCGATTTTTCAGGTGCCACGTGGCTGTGCCACCATTGCCACTTTTGTGTTTTCTTAGACCATTTCCGGCGAAAGGCTCCTAGGGCATGTAATTCGAAACGCTAAAACCATGCTTAAATGTTGCAGTGGGTTCTGTAGATGCGCACGAAGGTTTCGGATTTTTCAGGTGCCACGTGGCTGTGCCACCGTTGCCACTTTTGTGTTTTCTTAGACCGTTTCCGACGAAAGGCTCCTAGGGTATGTAATTCGAAACACTAAAACCATGCTCAAATGTTTCAGTGGGGTCTGTAGATGTGCACGAAGGTTTCAGATTTTTCAGCTGCCTAGTGGCTGTGCTGTTGCCACTTTCACATTTTCTTAGACCGTTTCCGGTGAAAGGCTTCTAGGGTATGTAATTCGAAATCCTAAAACCATGCTCAAATGTTGCAGTAGGGTATGTAGATGCGCACAAAGGTTTTGGATTTTTGGGGTGCCACGTGGCTGTGCTACCGTTGCCTCTTTCATGTTCTCTTAGACCATTTCCGGCGAAAGGCTCCTACAGTATGTATTTCAAAATGGTAAAACCATGCTCAAATGTTGCAGTAGGGTCTGTAGATGTGCACAAAGATTTCGGATTGTTCAGGTGCCACGTGGCTGTGCCACCATTGCCACTTTCGTGTTTTCTTAGACCGTTTCCGGCGAAAGTCTCCTAGAGTATGTAATTCGAAACGCTAAAACCATGCTGAGATGTTGCAGTAGAGTCTGTAAATGCGTAGGAAGGTTTTGGATTTTTTGGGTGCTAAGTGGCTGTGTCACCGTTGCCACTTTTGTGTTTTCTTAGACTGTTTCCAGCGAAAGGCTCCTAGGGTAAGTAATTCAAAATGCTTAACACATGCTCAAATGTTGCAGAAAGGTCTGTAGATGCGTACAAAGGTTTCAGATTTTTCAGATGCCACGTGGCGGTGCCACCGTTTTTCTTTCGTGTTTTCTTAGATCATTTCCGGCGAAAAGCTCCCAGAGTATGTAATTTGAAATGCTAAAACTATGCTCAAAAGTTGCAGTAGGGTCTGTAGATGTGCACGAAGGTTTCGGATTTTTGGGGTGCCACCGTTGCCACTTTCATGTTTTCTTAGACCGTTTCCGGCGAAAGGCTCCCAGGGTACATGTATGTAATTCGAAACGCTAAAACCATGCCCAAATGTTGCAGTGGAGTCTGTAGGTGCGCATGAAGCTGTGTCACCTGTGCCACTCAATATGATTTTAGTGTGTCATATAATACATTTCTTCTTTGTATCAAGCATTCATACAAAGTCAAGGATGCAAATGCGGGGATACACTATAGTGTGCTTTGCACACAAGTGACACCATCTAGTTTATATTATCTAGAAACAACTAGTAAAATTTCATCTTGTGGACCACTGGGTACAACCCGGTGGTCCACGAGCTGAAACTTTGCTAGTTGTTTCAGATAATATAAATAATACATAATACACGCGTCCACGAGCTAAAACTTTGCTGGTTGTTTCAAGATATTATTCTGTGCACCCATAATTTTCACAAATAAAACACTCAGTAATGTGAAAGCATTATTTATATTATGTTGAATATCAATAATAAATTATACATTCATTCATTCAATATTTAACCTTCTAAATGTAACAGATCTGAAGCATGGTCTGCATATTGTAAGATGTCTGTCTCTCCATTCAAAAGTCTTTGTTTGAGAGTATTAAGCCTACTGTCAATATTTCTATACTTTCGTTTTTTCGGTGCAGGAAGGCCACCTGCCGCAAGCTGCATCTGCGAGACTTCATTGAATGATTGGATGGCTTTTAGGTGGTCTATAAGGCTGTATATATTTGGATGAGCAGTTTGGATCTGCTTTTTTATTTTGCTGTGCCATCCTTCTAAATGATTTGTGGTCCTGGGCCCCTCTGTGTGGAAATGATTCCATGAAGTTGTTTCGCCTTCAACCCATTGGGTAGTAACATAGTCAGTAAATGGTGTGGCATTAACAGTGGAATTTGACATTCCAAACTCGTCTAGTGCAAAAAAAACACACGTCTTCAACTAGTTCCTCCGGCACTAATGGCAAAACGGCAGCCCTGCGTACAAGTCTGCGAACTTCCTCATCTTCTTTATATTCAGTTTGTAAGCCGGTGCTTTGTGTCTTGCGCCATAAACACTGAGTATAATGGAAAAAGCACCCTTTGATGCTCACACCAGGGAATTCATTTCTAGCTGCATTTCGTACCACTATTTCAAAGTCAAAAAACATCACTGAAGGGTGTAAATTAAGCTCTCTGGCGACACAAGCTTCTTTTAGGAGATGAAAAAACTTCCTGTAAATGATCTCACTTTTTCCAGGAAGAAGGGCATATACAAGTGGATACATATGGCCATCAACAAAACCATGCAGTGTGTATAACTGAAAAAATAAGGTTGGGCACGTATAAAATGTTCCATCACCATAGACAGTGTCCGTTGCTACTATTTGCTGAAGATTTTTATCCGTCGCAAATATCAATATCTTATCATCAGTAGCATTCACAAGTAGAAATCGTTCCCCTGTTGACGTTTCAGCCCATTCTTCCTTTAAGTCCAGTTCTGAAACTGTTTTGGGTATTTTTGGAATCAGCTTTGACCGTTGGCGGTATAGCGCACTGTGACACGACTGTAGTGTGGGTAGTTTTTCCACAGGTTCTGAACATCGTCATTCCAGTCAGTTGTTCGAAGCTTTGAAAGTTCTTGTCTATACACTTGGGATACGGGTGTTGCTTCTTCCCTACACCGTTTTTTAATATTAATTAAAGTCTTTCTCACACTAATATCTGTGTTGTTCGCTTCGTGGTTATGCTGATGATTGAACCCAACTAGTATTTGATAATGTGTACGCAGTGTTGCAGGACACGTTCTTACAGCACATCTCCAATATACTTTATCTTGTCTTCGATTTTTGACCATATAACAGTAATTGTTGAACACAAGGTTTTGTCCACCACGTTTATTCTCGATGAACTCAATTTGAATCTGTGCACTTGCCATGTCGACGATACGATTGTAAAATGAAATTGTGAAACATTTCTGCTAAATGTCAAATACTTATACCAAAAACTTTAAACGATTGACCGAATGTTGTGTATAATTCACTGGTTAAAATTAATCATTTTTAAAAACAATTCTGTGATAAATGTTCATTAATAAATGATCACCATATCAGGTGAACCTGCGTTCAGATTATTATAAAGACTAATATAATAAAGACTATAACATGTTGTTTTAAGCAACGTGGGACAACCAGGAAATCTATTCCGAGGTGTGAAAATCCAGAAGTGGGACAAACGGGATTGAACCAGAGAAAAAGCTCTCTTACCCGGTAAGCCTAATTAAGGCTGACCCGTAGTGAATCTATGGAAAGAAGCTGACATTACTGTCAAATCAAACTTATCAATGATGCAGATTTCGGGACTGTAAGAAATGGAATGAAGATATTATAAACTCATATTAGTTGATAATATCTTAATTATAGACCGATATGCAGGCTACAAGAAATTCAAACACAAAATCCAAGTATGCTAACGACAAATGGCTGGGGAGTAGGAGAAGGGAAGGATACAATAAGCAGACATGATTAATACATATTGATTATGATGGTGAATGGTGATCAATTCAGGAAATGACCCGAAATTGGGTGACACAAGATTTAAATTATTAAATCATAATTTTGAAAGCACAATCCTCAATGAATCATGGGTTGCCTCCTTCCTGATGTCATATCTTCTATAAAATTATCCTCCTCCTTGATCCAGCGTTTGAGTCCATAAAAACACAGAAATTTCAGAGAATTAAGATTAGACACTGATGAAGCAAGGTTTACACATCGCTGATGTGGGGAGCAAGTTTTTTTGCACCTTTAAGGCTTGTCATTATAAGAAAATGTACAGAGGTAATGGAAGACCAACCTGTAGTAGCCAAACCAGGCTGTTTTTTAACTCAATATAGACACAGATGGAACTAGCCAGAAAACTAATTACACACAATGTCCAACAACTAGAGGGGGTATCAGTACCCCAACAGGTGGCCAATGTAAAGGGGTGGCTGGAGTAAAAAAAAAAAAAAAATTTCAAAACCTGCACACAAAAGTCCAAAATTAAAGTAAATAAGCAGCTAAAGGGTTAAATAATATAATAATAGCCCCCTAAGAAGTATGCTAACATAAAATAGGAACCATGGCAATATGCTACAAGGTAAGTCTCCACTTTGAAAAAAAGAAAGACAAACCTCAAAACCTACACATAAAAGTAAAAAAAAAAAGTATCACATTTGTTTCAATGGGTGAAAATTGAGACAAATACCCTGATAATGTCACAGTAACCACCATGGTAATATGCCAGTAAGGAGAAACTCTACCTGAAAAATATCCACTTGGAAGAAAGGAAAGAAAAACCTCAAAACCTGCACATAAAGGTCAAAAAAGTATCACATTTGTTTCAAAGGGTTAAAATTTAGAAAAATACCCTGAAAATGTTACAGTAACCACCATGGCAATATTTCAGTGAGGTAAATCGCCACATAAAAAATATCAAAACCTGCACACAAAAGTACAAAACCTGCACACAAAAGTTCAAAATTAAAGTAAATAAGCAGCTAAAGGGTTAAAAAATATAATACTAGCCCCAAGAAGCATCCTAACATAAAATAGGAACCAAGGCAATATGCTACAAGGTGAGTCGCCACTTGGAAGGAAAGAAAGACAAACCTCAAAACCTGTACATAAAAGTAAAAAAAAGTATCACATTTGTTTCAAGAGGTTAAAATTGAGAAAAATACCCTGTCACAGTAACCACAATGGCAATATGCCAGTAAGGTGAAACTCTACTAGAAAAATATCCACTTGGAAGAAAAGAAAGACAAACCTCAAAACCTGCACATAAAAGTAATAAAAAAAGCATCACATTTTTTTCAAAGGGTTAAAATTGAGAAAAATACCCTGAAATGTTAAGGTAACCTCCATGGCAATATGCCAGTAGTAGTGATGAGCCGTTATGGGTGTTATCGGTATTGCCGATATCCGAAATTTCAATTCAATATCGGACCGATACCGATATTAGTTTTTGTGGCGACACAAGCTTGTGTATAAATATGATGACATTCAGACAGGACTGACGAGACATGGGGTTGTTCGGCAGTCAGCGTTACTCGACACGCGTCCCGGACGGATCTCAACGTAACGTACATCTGTGATGATGTATCAAATTCAAAATCATTTCTGAACCGACCCGCCAGGGAGCCCAGGCATGTGAAAAAAATGGGGGTGGGCTTACCCACGAATGAGACTGAATGTAAAATGAAAACTTGACATAAAGTTTTATGTGTGTTTGCTTTATTCATTTTTTCCATCGGAATCATCAATCATTCGAAAATACATTTCAGTAGAAAAACATCAACAAAATCAGCACGAAATATCAACAAAACATCAATGTTAACAAATGAGGTAAAAAACGCACGTGGTCAATTTGTTTTAACCTGAAACATGTTCGTTCAGTCATTACATTTCCATTTTGAATTGTGTTTATTAAAAAGTATTTGAACTGTGTTTTGTATTACTCACGCAAGAGAAGGTGCCCTCAGTATTCAAAACTTTCATCCATTGTGAAAAAAAAACAAACGAAATAATCCATTCACGTGTGAGCATTTACATGTACATGCATTGGTGGACCACTGCTCAGTGAATTCTGTTGCGTTCACTTTCTCCAAGTGCAAGATTAACAGGGGGCAGTTTGCAGCCAACACTGTTGGCACCGGATAACTATCTGCACTATCCATTTTCCAGTTATTGACGTATCGACACTGAACCTGGCCGTTATTGCCAGAGAAGAAAAAAATTGGCGGGGGGGGTCAGACAGGCAGGTCTATCTGTACAGGCCAATACGTTTCAAGATAGTCACAAAGAATTTCCTCACATTTTTTCATCATTGATTCTTTCAAAAAGCATCAGTGATGGAAAATCTGGTGCAAATTTCCTTGTGGTATCATGCAACGTATTTGTATTTTCACTGGTAGTGAATTGACCAATTGTTGGGGACGTTTTGGCCAACTCTTGGGGATGTTTTGACCAACTGGCAATTGTTGGGGACGTTTTAACCAACTCTTGGCAGTCTGGGGACGTTTTGGTTCAGAGACGTTTCGACCATCACCCGTAGAGGTAATTTCATTGTGGTACTGCATTTACCAAAAAAAAAATCATGAATCATTGTCACTTGTCCGTGATCTGCTGCCTGTAGAATGTAGATGTGGGGGGAGGGGGCTACTGAATTCTGCAATGCATTGATAAAAACACGTGGGCATGTTTCATAAATTAAAAATCTATATTTAAACTGACCGCCCTGATGTACATAATGTGTCCCCATTGTTGTAAACAATATGGCTTTGGCTTTCCCTTGTTTTGTTTTCAAAACAGCCTTTCATGTAGCATGGATCAAACTGGATATTACAACTCGGGTTATTAATTCATATTTATTTTAGAGTAGCTATTTTTGCAGAGATCACATCAGGTAATTTCTTAACTCATCTTCTAAAGTAATAACATGAACAATTTGGGTCACTGAACACGCTGTCATTAATAATTTAAGAACTGGGAATTTCCCATTTGTTTTCACCATCAAGTTGATAAACACGATGGCTGACAATAATAAATAACACGAAAGTATGTAGTTTGGTAATTTTATTTTTTTAGCTGAAAATGTGAAAAGATTAAACTGACAAAAAAAAAAAACAACTCCAAAACACATTCACATAATTTTATTTTGATTGAACAATTGAAATTTTCGTGCACATTTTCGTGATGACATGTGTGTTGAAGAATGCTTCCCTGGTACCGGTAGTCAAAACTTTAATTCAGAGAAATATGGGGTGGGCTTATTTTGGGTGATACCCCAAAAATACGTTTTCTAAAAAGCCCTAATCTGAGTAACTAGTACTATTTAGTTGAGATTATCAGCGATTTGCCTGAGAACTTGATTTGGAAAAAAAAAGATATATCGGCTGCCAATATCGGCAGAATTGGTATTTTTTGCCGATACCGATACCCGGTCGATAAGCCATTTATCGGCCAATACCGATAACCCATACCGATAATCGGCTCATCACTAGCCAGTAGGGTAAAACTCCACTTGAAGACAAAATTTCAAAACCTGTACACAAAAGTCAAAACCCTGCACACAAAAGTCAAAAATTAAAGTAAATAAGTAGGGAAAGGGTTAAATAATATAATACTGGCCCTAAGAAGCATTCTAACATAAAACTGGAACCATGGCAATATACTGCAAAGTAAATTACTCCTTGGAAGAAAAGAAAGACAAATATCAAAACCAGCACACAAAAGTCAAAAACCTGTACACAAAAGTTCAAAATTCAAGTAACTAAGCATGGAAAGGGTTGAATAAAATATTACTATCCCTGAAAAGCATGCTGACATAAAAAAAAATTTAAAAAAAAAAAAAAAAATCAAAACCTGCACACAAAAGTTCAAAATGTATGAATCCGGATGCCGACGCCGACATGAGGGCTATGCCATAGGCTCACACAATTATTGTTGGAGAGCCAAAAAGCTGTAAGCGTAAGTCCAAAACCTGTACATAAAAGTTCAAAATTGAAGTAATTCCACAGAAAAAGGGTTAAATAATACAAACTTAGCCCTAAGATGCATGTTTACATACAATAGAAAGCACAGCCATATGCTGCAAGGTAAATCTCCACTTGGAAGAAAGGAAAAAAAAACCCTTCAAAACCTGCACGCAAACATCAAAATAAGTCTAAATTTTGATTCAAAGGTTTAAAAATAAGACAATAAACCCTGGAAAAGAGTTAAATGTTATAGTGAATCACCATAGCAATATGCAGAAACTAAAAGAAATGAAATAAAAAGCCAAAAAATCAAAACCTGTACAGAAAAGGTCAAAATATTTGAGAGCGGACTCCGACGCCTACGCCAACATGAGGGCTATGCCATAGGCTGACACAACTAACATTGGTGAGCCAAAAAAAACATCAAAACCTGCACGCAAACGTCAAAATAAGTCAAAAATTTGATTCAAAGGGTTAAAATTAAGACAAAATACCCTGGAAGAGAGTTAAATGTTATCGTAAAAAACATAGCAATATGCAAAAAAGAAACATTTTAAAAGCACAAAAATCCAAACCTGTACACAAAAGTCCAAAATTGAAGTAATTAAGCAGGAAAAGGGTTATATAATACAAACCTAGCTCCAAGATGCATGTTTAAATACAATACAAAGCATGGCCATATGCAGCAAGGTAAATCTCCACTTGGAAGAAAGGAAAAAAAATATCAAAACCTGCATGCAAACGTCAAAATAAGTCTAAAATTTGATTCACAGGGTTAAAATTAAGACAAAATACCATGGAAAAGAGTTTAATGTTATTGTGAAGCACCATAGCAATATGCAAAAAAGGAGAAAAATTAAAAAAAACACAAAAATCGAAACCTTTACACAAAAGTCCAAAATTGAAATAATTAAGCAGGAAAAGGGTTAAATAATACAAACCTAGCCCTAAGATGCATGTTTACATACAATAGAAGGCATGGTCATATGCTGCAAGGTACATCTCCACTTGAAAGAAAGGGAAAAAAAACATTAAAACCTGCACACAAATGTCAAAATAAGTCCAAAATTTGATTCAAAGGGTTAAAATTAAGACGAAATACCCTGGAGAAGAGTTAAATGTTATCGTGAACCCCCATAGCAATATGCAAAGAAGAAATTTTTTTTTTAAAAAGCACAAAAATCCAAACTTGTAAACAATAGAAGTCCAAAATTGAAGTAATTAAGCAGGAAAAGGGTTGAAGAATACAATGTAGCCCTAAGATGCATGTTTATATACAATAGAAAGCATGGACATATGCTACAAGGTAAATCTACACTTGGAAGAAAGGAAAAGAAAAAGCATCAAAACCTGCATGCAAACGTCAAAATATGTCTAATAAAAATCGATTGAAAGGGTTAAAATTTAAAAAAAAAAATGCACTGGAAAGATATCAATGTTATAGTAACCACCATTGCAATATGAATGAGGTCAACCTCAATTTAATTTTTTTTTTATCACAACTTGTACATAAAAGTAAAAAGCTGTAAGTCCAAAACCTGTACATAAAAGTCCAAAATTGAAGTAATTCAGCGGGAAAAGGGTTAAATAATACAAACTTAGCCCTAAGATGCATGTTTACATACAATAGAAAGCGTGGCCATATGCTGCAAGGTAAATCTCCACTTGGAAGAAAGGAAAAAAAAAAAATAGGCCGATGAAATCGTCAGATGTGTACCCATACGCGCAACTAGTAGAAAGCTGTATGACGGAGGGCCACCACGGATGCCGACGTTATGAACACCATACAAGGTATGGGTACATATAGAAATGGATTGGAGGAGTGTTGGAGGAGTGATGGATAAAGGGTTAATATCTCCGGATCAAATTATCAGATTTATATAAAAAACTATACAGCACAGGACATCAGTAACCTGAAGAAATATATATATAAATATAAGTAACATGACAATCGGATTGATATTTTTTGAGTTATCTCCTGCCAAAGGGATTGGAGGAATTTTCAATTTGAAGGATAAAGGGTTAATATCTCCGGATCAAATTATCAGATTAACACCAAAAACTATACAGCTCAGCACATCAGTAACCTGAACACAATTATAAAGTAACTTGACAATCCAAGTAATATTTTTCAAGTTATCAAATGCCAAGGGATTGGAGGAATTTTCAATTTGAAGGATAAAGGGTTAATATCTCAAGATTAAAATAACAGATTTACACCAAAAACTATACAGCTCGGTACATCAGTAACCTGAACACAAATATAAAGAAACTTCACAATCTAAGCAATATTTTTCAAGTTATCGAATGCCAAAGGGATTGGAGAAATTTTCAATTTGAAGGATAAAGGGTTAATATCTCAAGATTCAATTATCAGATTTACACCAAAAACTGTACAGCTCGGCACATCAGTAACCTGAACACAAATATAAAGTAACTTGACAATACAAGCAATATTTTTCAAGTTATCGAATGCCAAAGGGATTGGAGGCATTTTCAATTTGAAGGATAGGTTAATATCTCAGGATCAAAATAACAGATTTACACCAAAAACTATACAGCTCAGCACATCAGTAACCTAAACACAAATATAAAGTAACTTGACAATCCAAGTAATATTTTTCAAGTTATTGAATGCCAAAGGGATTGGAGGAATTTTCAATTTGAAGGATAAAGGGTTAATATCTCGGGATCAAATCATCAGATTTACACCAAAAACTATACAGCTCGGCACATCAGTAACCTGAACACAAATATAAAGTAACTAGACAATCCAAGCAATATTTTTCAAGTTATCAAATGCCAAAGGGATTGGAGGATATTTCAATTTGAAGGATAAAGGGTTAATATCTCAGGATCAAATTATCCGATTTACACCAAAAACTATACAGCTCGGCACATCAGTAACCTGAACACAAATATAAAGTAACTTGACAATCCAAGCAATATTTTTCAAGTTATCAAATGCCAAAGGGATTGGAGGAACTTTCAATTTGAAGGATAAAGGGTTAATATTTCAGGATTAAACTAGAACTATCACTGAAGGTGATTAATACCCCCGCTTTGGGTTTTTAGAGGAATGCCCTTCTGATCATGTAGGCGAAGGCCATAAGGAAATTTATACATAAAGATCATTTTTTGTTGTTGAAATTTGTATTTGTATGTGGCCTTCCACAGAACAGCACTGAATACTTAAAGAGCCCACACATATATGGTTTACATTTGGAAAAACACATTTACAATGTGCAACATGTATTCAAAATCGGTTCATTAATGTAGGAGGAGTTGCACACACAAGAATCCCATTTCAAAACCCATAATAAATCCAAGTTAAA
Source organism: Pictodentalium vernedei (assembly GCA_031216915.1). Lineage (NCBI taxonomy): Eukaryota > Metazoa > Mollusca > Scaphopoda > Dentaliida > Dentaliidae > Pictodentalium > Pictodentalium vernedei. Next base: position 188,078,698 of record CM062292.1, on the reverse strand, counting down.
GGGAGATAACCTGGTTAAAATTGTCGCAGATCAAAAATTTGGGAATATGCGTATGTTCACTTAGTTGTGATAATGTTTGAAAGGTTTCGTCAAAATTGATTGATAAATGTAGGAGGAGTTGCACGCACAAGAATTTCATGTAGAAACCCATAATAAATCTAAGTTAAAGGGAGATAACCTACTTAAAATTGCCACAGCTCAAAAATTTTGGAATATGCGCATGTTCACTTAGTAGTGATGATGTCTGTAAACTTTCGTCCAAATTGATTGATAAATGTAGGAGGAGTTGCGCACACAAGAATTTCATGCAGAAACCCATATTAAATCAAAGTTCAAGAGAGATAACCTGGTTAAAATTGTTGCAGATCAAAAAGTTTGGAATATGCACATGTTCACTTAGTAGAGATGATGTTCGAAAGGTTTCATCAAAATCGGTTCATTAATGTAGGAGGAGTTGCGCACACAAGAATTTGTTCGAACGGAAAGACATAATAAATCTAAGTCAAAGGGAGATAACCTGGTTAAAATTGTCGCAGATCAAAAATCTTGGAATATGCGCATGTTCACTTAGTAGTGATGATGTCTGAAAAGTTTTGTCCAAATCGATTGATAAATGTAGGAGGAGTTGCGCACACAAGAATTTCATGTAGAAACCCATATTAAATCAAAGTTCAAGAGAGATAACCTGGTTAAAATTGTCGCAGATTAAAAAGTTTGGAATATGCACATGTTCACTTAGTAGAGATGATGTTTGAAAGGTTTCATCAAAATCGGTTCATTAATGTAGGAGGAGTTGCGCACACAAGAATTTGTTCGGATGGAAAGACACAATAAATCTAAGTCAAAGGGAGATAACCTGGTTAAAATTGTCGCAGATCAAAAATCTTTGAATATGCGCATGTTCGCTTAGTAGTGATGATGTCTGAAAAGTTTTCTCCAAATTGATTGATAAATGTAGGAGGAGTTGCGCACACAAGAATTTCATGTCCAGAAAGACGTACGAACGGACGTACGGACGGACGGACGTACGGACGTACAGGGCGATTCCTATATAGCCCCCACTTCTTCGAAGCGGGGTTATAATTATCAGATTTACACCAAAAACTATACAGCTCGGCACATCAGTAACCTGAACACAAATATAAAGTAACTTGACAATCCAAGAAATATTTTTCAAGTTATCGAATGCCAAAGGGATTGGAGAAATTTTCAATTTGAAGGATAAAGGGTTAATATCTCAGGATCAAAATAACAGATTTACACCAAAAACTATACAGCTTGGCACATCGGTAACCTGAACACAAATATAAAGTAACTAGACAATCCAAGCAATATTTTTCAAGTTATCGAATGCCAAAGGGATTGGAGAAATTTTCAATTTGAAGGATAAAGGGTTAATATCTCGGGATCAAAATAACAGATTTACACCAAAAACTATACAGCTCGGCACATCAGTAACCTGAACACAAATATAAAGTAACCTGACAATCCAAGCAATATTTTTCAAGTCATCGAATGCCAAAGAAAATGGATACGGACGCCAGACGGACAGATGGACGGATGGACAGATGGATGGACGGACAGACAGACGGATGTATGAACAGATGGACAGACAAAGGATGGACGAATGACGGATGGTCACCCCGGATGCCAGCATTATGTGTACCATACATAGTATGGGTACACATAAAAACATCAAAACCTGCAAACAAACATCAAAATAAGTCTAAAATTTGATTCAAAGGGTTAAAATTAAGACAAAATACCCTGGAAAAGAGTTAAATGTTATAGTGAACCACCATAGCAATATGCAGAAACTAAACAAAATTTTAAAAAGCCAAAAAATCAAAACCTGTACACAAAAGTTCAAAATATTTGAGAGCGGATGCCAACACTGACGCCAACGCCAACATGAGAGCTATGCCATAGGCTCACAAAACTAACGTTGGTGAGCCAAAAAATGGCTACCAGTCGGCCATCTAGAATTTTTTTCAAAAAAAAATTGATATGCATCGATTTTACATAATGTCTGATCATTGTTAAAAATTTGAAACAAAAGTGTCAAAGCATCTCTGAGATACAGGTGGTAACAGGACACACCAACATAATATATACAAATATGACTGAAAAATACTAAGTTCATATAGGGGCGCAGTGGCTCAATAGGTAGAGGCGCAGACTGCAAGCCAAGAGGTTCTCAGTTTGAATCCCACCTGCGGCAATCATGTGGTGTTCTTGGGCAAGACACTTCACCCCCACTGCCCATGTGGGGGCACGGTGACGTTGGGTACTAAGGCATACTGCACGCTGATTGTGCACTAGTTTTCAACCAATGCCAACCATGCTTGTGTGGAGTTAGTATGTTGGGGAGCTGACAGTTGCTAGCCTTGCTCAGTAGTTCTCTCCGTGTACTCCGGCTTTCTCCACCCATAAAACTCTCATAGTCATGATTAGCCATTGTGCAGAAATATGTGACCTTAAACACCAATAAATAAATAAATAAATAGATAAGTCTGTCTAATTTGCATAATTTATGCACAAGAAAAAACGTGTATGATACGTTATTTATCTTATGTTGCTGCACCTCCATACCAAAAATTATTGATATGTATATGCATATGTGTATGCATTGATATGTACATATATATATATATGTGTGTGTGTATGTGTATGTATATGTACATGTTTGTAAATGTATTTGTATGTATATGTATGTATGTATATGTGTTTGTGTGTATCTATATGGTCATTTTGGCCGAATGTAACAACTTTATATGTAATTTTTGATGCTGTGATTCTGTGCTGATCGTATGTTTTTAGCACTACCAGGCAGCTTTACATTCCAGTTGGGAGCGCGGTGGCTCAGTAGGTAGAGGTGCCGGCTGCAAGCCGAGAGGTCCTCGGTTCGAATCCCACCTGCGGCAACGCGTTGTATCCTTGGGCAAGACACTTCATCTCCATTGCCCGTGTGGGGGCACGATGACGCCGTGTACTAAGGCGTACTGCACGTCGATGGTACGCATGTCTTCAACCAATCTGACTCTGTCTGTGCTGCAGTGCGGAGTTACGATGGTGGGGAGCTGGCCGCTGCTCGTCGTTGCTCGGTGGTTCTCTCCGGGTACTCCGGCTTCCTCCACCCGTAAAACTGTCACGGTCATGATTAGCCATTGTGCATAAATATGTGACCTTAAACATCAATAATAAATAATAATAATAAATACATTCCAGTTTCACACCCAGGTTGGCTTCCCCTTTCATCCTTTCTCATCTTCTCTGTATATCCCCTTTTGTCTCGAATTCTAACTTATTTTACTTTAACAGGCCTAGTTTGAACCAAAAATACAACTGTGCATATATAATTGATCCTACTATATTAAAATTATATGAAAATATTATACGTGGAAATGACCTAGTATAAGCTTTATAGCTTCCTGTCAGATCCACCTTTTATTTTGTTGTATTTTGTATATTTGGTTGAAGATAGTGAATAAGTATTGTTTAAACTAAAAATTATTGAAATCGGAAATGTCGTTTGGGCCATAAAAAAAGAACCTCTGTTTATCAGGCCCGTGCGCATGGTTATTTTTGGTGCGCATGCAACCTTTTTATGACACCAAAAAATCTTCAAAAAAAATTTGAGATATTGTGCTCATTTCGGTAAATCGATATCGATGCGTTCGCAAATTTTAAATTAACACACTTCAAGCTTTTTCTACATCATATTTTAATAAACTGGGTGGGTTTTAGCAATATTCACGACAGAAAGTGTTTTATTCTGTAAAAGGTAAGTCATAATGACAGCAAAAAGGAAGGTGTCTTTCAGTCTGACAACAAACTGTCACAAAGGGGAATGGTCGATTCGCACCACGTTTGATTCGCACCCACCCTCAGAAAGTCTGCAAAGTCAGGTGCTATGTTGAATGGAACACAGTCTCCTGGCATTTATTTTTAGTAACATTTGTATTGTAAATGGCCGTCATTGGGAATTTGTGTACTGTTATTTGAAACCGTTACGAGTTTCCCAGTTAATTTAAATAAATGCATTTGAGATGCAGGATAATTGGATAACTAATAGTAACCGTTGCTTGATATAAAAGTAACAGTCATAGTTGAAAATAAATCGGATATAGGCAGGTATGTGCAGTCGAATTGGTTAATAAAAACACGCAAACATTTGTTTTGAATTTCATTTTCAGATTTCCAAAAAATATGATCTATGGATGAACTGCCCGTTCAAATGGGTTGTGATAATTTTGAATATAATGGGGAAAAATTGCGATTCACGATTTTATTAGGCAGGTTGTGAAAGGATTTTTTTTTTTTGGTAAAATAAATTTTCTGAAAGTTGGCACTTCGACATTTGAATTGTCCCAGAGACGTTTCAACCCGAGACGTTTCACCCACGAGTCATTTCGTGACTTTCGTCCTGTGTTATAATTTTCATGTTTCACTGAAAAAACAAACATTCAAACCCCACTTCATTTACGACCCAACACTCCTATGGTGAATAACCAATATATTTGCGAAATTTTGCGTGGTCCACCAGGCGTTTCGGTGGGTGGCAAATTACCACAAATAACCTCTCTGGGAGAAAATAAAAAGAAAAAAAAAAAACTCCTGCCCGCATGCTTTTTTGGAAAAAATGGCCTGAGAAACAGACAGTTAACTTTGTATGGCCTTAGAAGTTCTAGGCAGAAAACTAATTAAATGCAATTTCCAAGAAAAATGGCTGCCAGTCGGCCATCTTTAACATTTTTTAAAAAAAAATTGACGTGCATCATCTTTCCATAATGTCTGATTGATGATGAAAATTTGAAATGCCAACATTCAACGATCTCGGAGATACAGGTGGTAACAGGTAGGATGGACAGACTAACAGATGGACAGAGTGCAATCCATAAGGCCCCTTCAAGGAGAAACTGTGGTGGACTAATAATGGTTATTGGCAGGAACTTAGGTCACTTCCCTGTCTCTGAGTATTAGCTATGTATGGAGGACTATACAGAACTCTAGGTTTTTTTTTATTGTTTTAACTTAATTTTGGAGGTGTAGGGGGTTCTAAATTAAGCGAATTGAGTGCCAGCATATCTGGGCCAGTGTTATAATGGAGAAATATCTCACAGGAGAGCACTTCCTGTTTGGGCCAGTAGTAGGTATGATAAATACATAAATTATTAGAAACTTCCATTATTTATTCACCATTACCACTGGCCCAGAGGCCTAAGACAGGACTGAATGGAAACCACACTGTACAAAGGTTGTCAGCAAAACAGAATGTGCAGTAGGTATACCATAAACAAGTGAAAAAATCTGTCACATCTAGATGCGTTGTGGTCTTTTTTAAATAACGACCGTACCACCTTATGTTGGGAATAATCTCCCATCAATTATTTTTTGGAAAGCTCAAAATCAGCACTTTGCAAGAAATAACTACAACATAATATATGTAAAAACAAGAGGCCCCAGGGGGCCTGACGGCATTCACCTGACATGGTAGTCTAAATATCAAACCAGGGACTTGACTTGAATAAGCTGCATATGCCCCTCCCAAGAAAAGCATATACCAACTAGATGAAGCAGTTGTGCCACAATACGTAGGATTTTCCTTCTATTTTCAGTACCTGCACTTTTATGTCCCAAAATTTAGATAAACGCATAAAAACAGATTTTTTAAAATTTTTGTGCAGAAATTTACTTAGTCCCACCCAGCCCCCAAATTTTCAGTGTAAAAAAAAAATTTTTTTTGTCTTAAAATTGACCGTAACGCATAAAATAACACACACAAAAATTCCGGATTTTGGTCCAAAAAGTCCCACCCAGACTCCAAATTTTCAGTGAAAAAAAAAATTTGTCTTAAAATTTACCAAAACGCATAAAAAGCCAAAAAACTAATTTCCAGATTTTGGTCCAAATTTTTCTAAGTCCCACCCGGCCCCCAAATTTTCAGTGTAAAAAAAAAAAAATTTTGTCTTAAAATTGACTGAAAACCAAAAAACAATTTCCGGATTTTGGTCCAAAATTTCTAAGTCTGGAACAGGACCCCAAATTTTCAGCCTAAATATGAACCCAGGGACTTGGCTTGAACAAACTTGAATCTCACCCCCCTAAGCATGCTGAATACCAAAAATCAAAATATTCTTATTGGTAGATCTGAAGAAGAAGATGTTTAAAGAGTATTCCTCATACTGCACTAATTTAAACATTTGGGCTCCCATAGAGAGCCCAAATATGGACCCAGGGAATTGAAACAATCTTCCAAAGATGTTATATGTGAAATTTGAAAGCTTTTGGAGCAGTGGTTTGGGAGAAAATGTTTTTCCCATTACCCACAGTATTAAAAAATGCTGACTCAGCACTTTTTCAAAGTCCCAGAAAAGTACCCCATGATAAAACCGATAGCAATTTTTTTACCATTCCATTCTGTTGGTCCTAAGGAAGCTTTGCACCAAATAAGAATTCCCAGTGCCGTGTAGTTTTGGAGATATGGGCGTTTTGATTTTTTTTCTATTTTTAGCTCCTGTGGTTCCCATGGGGGCGACAGGAAAACAAATTTGGGCATAAATTAAGTACTTATGACTCAATAAGCCCTCATATCAAATTTGGTCCAAAACTGCCTCTCGGTTTGGAAAGTAGAAATTTTGGGAGGGGCAAAAATTCTTGCCCCTCCCATAACGACGGCAAATATAGCCCCACAAACTTCTCTTGAACAAATCTGAGTCTACACCTCAAAAGGAAGCTGCACACCAAATGTCAAGTCTCTGCTACTTCTGGTTCATGAGAAGATTTTTTAAGATTTAAGCACACTTTTTGGGCATGGCCCTACCAAGGGGCGAGGCAACTTGATTTGAACAAAATCAAATTGCGATGTCATAACAAACTATTATCTCAAATATCAATTAAATTGGTTCAGCGGTTTGGGAGGAGAAGATGCAAACACCATATTCACGGACGACAGACGGTGAGTGATCACTATAGCTCTCCTCACTGAAAGTCAAGTGAGCTAAAAAAAACAATAGATTTTAAGTCTTTGGTCCACCATCAGAATGTAACAACAATCTTCTTGGTGCTATGTCCTGCCCTTGGACTACTTTCATACTAGTGATTCAGACTGGACCAGACCAGACCACCCAAGATGGACCAGTCCACTGTTAAGGTGGTCCAATACAGTACAGTCCAGGTCATTCTGGTCCAGTATCCATGCCTGGACTGGGCCAGTCTACTCATATGTTAATGAATTGCCTGTTTTCTCAAAGTTGTTACCCAATATATTAATAAATAAAATTGACTGCTTTGCAAAAACAGCATATACAATATTTGATGATTGTGTGAAGCATTGTCCATCTCTGGTGGCAGTGATGGCAAGGGCACACTGCAATAGCCCATGCAATAACGCAAATATACACTATTATATTCATTTCACGTTTGATTGACAAATAAAAAAATCTTTCAATTATCATTTCTACTCTGATCTTTGATGAGGCTCGTGTGACACATGCAGCCACCCCGGTATCTGTTTTGGCGGACTTCTGACATTGCAACAATGTCGCGAGTGACGAGAAGTCAGAAGTAGGCAACATTAAAGCACTCAGTCACAAGTCTGTGGCATCAAAAACATGCGGCCACCCACAAAGTTGCATTCAGTGGAATCATTGACATGTGCAACATGGGGATCGTGACATCTATATATGCGATTGTGATGTTTTCATGGCATCTAACATTCCACTATTAACCACTTGAACCCATCAATACATTGTTGCTAACTGTATGTTGGGATAAATATGCAATAACTTTGTGATAGTTTGCTCGATGTAAAATAGTGGACCGGACCAGAAAATACCAGACCGGGAGTGCCTGGTGGCCTGGTCCAGGGCAGTACAGTCTGCATCACTATTTGTAAAGTAATCTTTTTTTGCCATCAATGGTTTCTCTTCATTCCACTCAACTCCTGTGGGTATCGATCCCCAGTATTGTGTACGCAAAACATCTATCAAAGTCTTTGATGGTTTTGTCAACAAGATTGCTACTAAGACCTTGGCAATGCCTTGGAGTAACAGACAGTCTCATTGATAGTCCTGTGAGTCACCAAGCCAATCTGTTACTGTTCAGTATCATCGCCATGACATCAATTGGCAGGCAAGAGTGGGAATTATGCAATACTTTATAGTGGATTGATGAGACTTCCTATTCAGATTAATTTGCAAACATTTACTTCAAAGCAACAACTGGTGCTTTGCAAAAGTAACTGCAAAATAATTCTTTTAAAGCTATATTGTAGCATAGATATTCCAATTCCTTTTGTAGTTATTGGGGGGGGGGGGGATAAAATGTTGAAAATTTCCATCTATTATCACAGTATGACAGTGAGAGATAATAATGAACATTAAATAAATTTAATTGTTAAAAAAGGGTTGAAATTTCAATGGTTTCAGAGATCTGTATTCATTGAATTTCAATCCTTTTTTGTTTGATTAATTTGAAGTGGCCCCTGACATTGGAAATCACAGAGTGTATTCATTCAGATTGTTTCCAGTCATTAAATGTCTTGAAAACAGCTTGAATGAATGCACTCTAAATACCTCGAGAACAAGAAGACTTTTAGGCCCTTCATATTTCAGTCCATTGTTTTACAGCCTTGTGTGTTGATGCTTTTGAAAGCATCAACACATGAGGTTGAAAAGAAATGGGCCAAAAAGGAAAGTGCCAAAAAGTGTGTGGTGGGGAAATTTATGACTGTGGTTTTTTGTCAAATTCGTCCTGCATGAAAACTGATAACAATGTTAGCAAGTAAGGCCTGCAGATCTAATTATTACTCAGTTTGATGATTAAAACCCTGATCAGCTGTGGCAACACAGATAGGAATTAGTGTCTGATGCAAGGGCATGATGTGATGTTACATTCTTCAGAGTAAATTTTTTCGGACACCCCCGTAAACACAATCATTGGTGAACTGGATCATACATGGACCGGCATTGTCGGTAAGTACTGAATGATTTTTCACTAGAATTTCACCTCACTGGTCCTCCTTATTCTTCCACAATTACTGGCTCTCGGAATCTGAAAATCCACATAAATATTGCAAAAAACCACAAAATATCCCCCAGATGCAAAAACAAATGGATGTTTTAGGACCCTGGAATTTAAAATTTTCCTACCAACAACCAAACCATGGTCGGCTGTGATAGCAATGACTCTTGGTTGCTCCATTACAGTCTCATTCATTATACCCTAGCAGAAACCCTGGTGGAGACTGAGTCAGGTACAACAGAGAATCTTCTTACTTGTGACAATGAATTTTGTCAAAGAAGATGACGGTCTTATAAGCAATGATGAGCTTTGCAGTTCCATAGAACTGACCGATAAAATGCATTGCTTCCATGTGTTGTGTTGAAAGAGAAAGACTGCTATTATCTTCCACTGACTCATCTGAATGAGAATATGATGAACCATATTCCTTTTCTCTGTCATCTGAGTGATCTGATCGTGAATCGGAACAATGTGAACCTGATGATGATGAGTAATATTTCTCTGGAGGAACATTTTGCATAGAGAATGCATGAGAGCAGATTTAGAGCTGGTGCAAAAGCTTGACCGATTTTGGTATAATGACATAGAGGCTGGTCGTAATGTCTAGATGATGAAACAGTGGAGCCCACTTAATTGGATATCTCTTAACTGAATAACCCTGTTAATTGAATATACTTTCCCAACACAAAACCATTTACCATACCTCCAATACAAATTTGACCTGTTAATTGAATATAGGTTATAGCGTAAACTCCTGTTAATTGAATAAAAAATCTTGAAACCTGTTGAGAAATTGCCCTGACTCCCCCAGTTTTCCTTTATTTATAGACCTATTTGGTCTCAGTATATCCAATACAGGTATTTAATCTATTATATCTTGTTTGACAGAGCTCATGGAGCTCTGCCAAACATATACTAGAATAAATGCTAAGTTTATCTCCAGAGTATAGGAGCATGACACAATCCCTGTTAATTGAATAATTTTCATTGGCAAAATGGCTATTCAATTGACAGGGTTCCACTGTATATGTTGAGAGTCTGCATGGTAATGTTTGTATGAACGAGAAGTGTAGGCCATGTAGTCAATGCATGTCAAATCTATAGTTCCGTGAGACAAATGATGATTCGAATGATGGTGATGACTGAGTGACAAACAACATATACTAGAATAAATGCTAAGTTTATCTCTAGAATACAGGAGCATGACACAATCCCTGTTAATTGAATACTCCTGTTAATTGAATAATTTTCATTGGCAAAATGGCTATTCAATTGACAGGGTTCCACTGTATATGTTGAGAGTATGCATGGTAATGTTTGTGTGAACGAGAAGTGTAAGCCATGTAGTCAATGCATGTCAAATCTATAGTTCCGTGAGACAAATGATGATTCGAATGATGGCGATGACTGAGTGACAAATGATGACTTCGGTTGTCAGAATGCCTACATGGCGAATGTCCACGCAGTCGTTGATGATCCAAAAATGGATAAGGAACCATACTATGTGTTTCCACTGAAAGTGAAGGCTCTTTTGATTAAACTGGATGAACCACTTGGCAAGGCTGTGGAGCTCTGGGAGGGTACATTCTCTCTCCCACTTGTACATTGTACCAAGGGTTACCAGTACCAAATCTACAGAGGGTGGCCTGGTGAGCTGGCATCAGTCAAGCCACTAGCAAGCTTCAACCACAAGACTCCATGGCAACATTGTCCAACATTGATGGAATAATATCAATATAGTAGACCTATGCACTGAAAAATCTTTTGACAAGTCTCCTGGAATGGAAGAAGATTTATAAGAATCATGTTTATGAGATAATTTAGTCATATCAGGACTGGGTCCAAAATGTAAGATTGAACCTCTATTCAATGCTTATTATCCCATTTTGCACAAACATCACAGTTTTTTATGCTTTACAGCTGGTGCAGATCAAGCAGGTGATTGCCACTTTCTTTACTTCCTAGTGAAACAAATCAAGCAAAATGTTTTCATATTTCACAAATTTTGGATGTCTGGGAAACATGGAACCCAAAATCGTGAATTATGGATTTTTTTGGGGGGGAGGGGGATTTCTTTTTATTGGGGTTTAACAACACTTTCAACAGTTAGGGTCAAGTTGTGTCGGACTCACACATAAAGCAGGGTTAACATTGGTTGAAGATAAGCGCACCATCGACATGCAGTACTCCTTAGTACACAGTGCCACCATGCCCCCACGAGGACAACTGGGATCAAATGCCATACCCATGAACACAACATGGTTGCTCCTGATGGGGATCAAATCCTGGACCTTTTGGTTTGAAGCCCATCACCATAAACACTGAGCCACCAAAACATTATGGTCTAAATGGGCTTAATAAGTCAGGTGAGCTAATAACATGACTTTGTCAGGCATTTCTATTTTTTAACAGCCCTCCAAAAATTATTAACACCTCTCCATCTTATTTGTGGCACCTGACTGCATCTCAGGCTACTTATAAGGCTATTAATCTTTTCTGTTGGGCAATTAATAAACTGCAACGCTCTTCAAAATTATGTTATTGTTGTATTAACTAAAGAGAGCTTGAAGGAGATTTACAATAAATTTAAATAGTTTTAGTTTTCCTTCAGTAAACATTGTTAGAATTGTGGGTCCACTTAACTGAATATTGCCTCATGGAATTACCCTCTTGCATCTAATTTTCATTCACCAAACCATTTATAATTCCTTTGCTGACAAAAGGGGCTCTTGAATTAAAAGGCTTTTACTGTATCTAAGATAAACAAGAACATATAAAGAGCACTCACCATTTTTTACCCGCCCACTATTAATATTTATGATCATTTTCCCGCACAATGGCAGAAATCTGTTCTGTATTTCTTTAAGAAATGATGCTTCCTTTTGTTTTGTACGTGTTATAATACAATCAGGAATCCTATAAAAGAAAAAAAAACACAACAAAACACTGTAATGTCACTCAAAATGTTCTCATAAACACTTAACCTTACCTGACACTTGCAAAAAAATTTATAGAATAACCTGGAATAATTAAAAAAAAAAATTTTTTTCAACTTTTGCCCCCCAAAACATAATTTTTGACATAAGGTATGTTTTGTAGTCAAAAACTGAAACAATTATATTTAAAGGTATATTTTTGTGAATGACACTGGTCAGTTATGATCATTACATTGGGTGAAGGGTAAAGAAGAATTCAAAGACTCCAACATAATATATACACTCTATGTTAACTTAGTGGTTAACTATTTTGCATTTGCTTATGTGGGAATTTTGACATTAAAATTTGTAAAAATTCAGGAGACTCAATCAGTTTGGATACTTGTGAACTCCTGCTGTGAGAATCTATATTCAGTCCTCAAATAATGTAGAACTTAACTCTTTACCTAATACGAAAAGCAGACAACACTTGCAAAATAAATTCTTGAATAACTAATTTTTTTCATTTTTTGTCTCAAAAACAAAGGTTATGACCCCTCGTTGGAACGAGCTTGTTGGGCTCGTTCCAACAAGGGGTCATAATCTGTTTTTGAGACAAAAAATGAAAAGTAATTGGTAATTTTTGAGAATAGAGCTGGCCTTTTTTGTCCATTACTTTGGGTAAAGGGTTAATAGAAACGTTATTTTCTTGAGAGTGCAACTAATACACATTCTACAGAAAAAAATGAAGCTCATATTTATAAATTTACCCCAGTGGTGAGTTTTTGTCTAACATGTAGAACATATGTTCCAGCATATGGGCTTTTGGTGGTTTGATGACGCAAGTTGCATTATCTTGGAAGTGGCTTCTAGTGAAGGCTTGGCTGTCTGTATAGACACCACTGCTAAGACAAATGTTACCGTACAGGGCTTATATTTCGACGAGAATCCGAGAATCGATTCGCACAAAGATTCGCGCAATAAAACCGGCGAGAATCCATGTAGATTCTCGCTGCACCTCTGCTAGGATTCACGTGAAAAAAATTGAGCCAATTTAACCCTTTAACTAACACAGCGGCAACAAATTAACCAATAGAAGGCTAACATGACCTGAAATATCCTGACACTTTGTCAATAAAACCTTACAAATATGGCTGTCATTGGAACTGGCTCGTTAAGCCGGTTCCAACGACAGCCATATTTGTAAGATTTTATTGGTAAATATTGTTCATTTAAGTATTTTATCATTTATGTATTATTTATTGTTTAAAAATTATCAAACTTAGTTTTAAAAATTAAAAAAGTGTGTTGGGTAAAATGTTAACATGTGTTTCAGTATACAACAGTGGTTCAACCTTGGTGGCGTCATGGGATCCTGGGGCACTCATAGTAGGTATGGATTCTCACAACCATTTTCACGAGAATCCAAATGGATTCTCACAAATTTAGACGAAACATAAGCTCTGCCGTATTTTGAGGGAGTAACAAATAAATAAAATTTTACAGGCCCATAAGGACACTTTCTGAATCTAGGACAAGAATCAAAGTAATTTTTCTTGCGAGAATGATTATCACATAATTTAACACTTTGCCTGCTGCTGGCGGATATTCCTGCCATGGTCAGAAAATCTCTTACCACTAGAATAAGTAAAATTTGAGATATTCTGAATTCTATTTACCCACAGTAAATTGAATAAAGGTTTTGCCCAATTAATTTTGGATTTAAATGTTCAAAAGATTTTCATTAAATCTAGTCATGGCTGCTTTTAGCAACTAAGGGCAAATCTGTGTGCACCCTGGGAAACCAAACCAGCAGAATCATCAACCAGTTGATGGAGGCTGGTTCTAAAAAGAAGAAGAAGAAGAAGAAGATTTGATAAAAATGTGCTTAAAAAATATTCAGCAGGGTAAGAGTTAAGCCCTGAGATATAATTGATGACTCTACAGTTGTAAATTGAGTTTTTCCAGAATCATGCCCACAAGGCCAGAAAAATGGATATTTGTTGTAGTAATAAATAGTTATAACCATTCTAATTCAAAATGCTTGTTACAATTGGCCATTTCTCTATTTTACGTGAGGGAAATAATGCATTGTCAGAGAACATCACTGTTCAACAGGACCTTATCTTTGATGTCATGGTTTGAGTGATTTGCCATAGGAGAAATTATTTAAAACTGTTGTTCATTGAATTAAAAAGACTTTTCTAGACATTTTATTCAAGTATACCGAGCATTACTTACATTGGATACAGATGTGAGGGGATGCAGAGAATGCAGATTGGGGGAGATGGGATACAATTTCTTTTGAAAAAGTCATCAGACTCAATGCAAAGTCAATGCTCCACTCTATATGTTGCTGAGTGGTGTACTAGAACTAACCATACAATTCACTGCATAAGACTCTTAAAATATTTTGAATCTACAGTATCTATATAAATAAGCTGCAATGAGCACAAAAAACTGTAATGTGTATTAATATGCCCCCAATGCAATATCAATATCTCCTTGGTCAAACAATGGCCAAAATTCTGGTAAAAAAGGGCAGACAGAATCTGTCCTACATAGAAATCCTTTTCTCTATACTGCTCTAACAGCATACCAATGGACATCCAAATTTGATTACCCACACCCGAACTACAACTTGAAATGTCCAGTCAAAAGAATAGAATAACTATTTTCTATGGGCCACAACACTGGAAAGAAAGTGTCTATACATGGAGGTCCTTTCCTCCATTCTGGTGAATCAGAACTTACCTGAGAATAACCAAACTTGATTATCTGCACACAAGCTACAAGGTGAAATGTTCATACATGCCTACAGACAGATGGATGGATGGACGAACAGAGCCCTTGGTTATCCCCTCCCCCCACCCCCCCACACACACCCAACCCTTCGACTTCCTCTGGAGTTCAAGAGTATAAAACATGTAAAGTTTGTTTTAGTCCTTAAAGTTCTATTTTTGCCTTTTAACACTTTATAACAGGTGCCCTTAACATACCATCATGAGTAGGCTAGCTGCTAACAATAAACAAATTACATTGGTAGTGGTTTCTAGTCAAGTTTTGGCTGCCTTATCAGGCAGCCATGACTTGACTAGAAATCACTCACTGTTAAGCCACCGGATGTGTGTATAGACTGAGGTCATGTGTGAATTCAGAACATTTATCCAGCCCCTAAGGATTAAACATGATATTAGTCTCTAACATTACTTCTTTGAGAGATCTCTGAGAAAACAATGTCAGTAAAATGTATTAACAATTAAGGTAAAAACAATAGAAAGTTTTTTGCAACTCTCCAACAACATATTTTGACTGCGGAGATCAAAACATTCATAGGTTAACCCTATACTTAAGATACCCTCCCAGCACGATTCACAAAAATTGGCATTCAAATTTCTTTTTCCCTTTTTCAATTTATGTCTCAATAAGCAAATTCAGTGAATTCATGTCTCCCGCTGGGCAGCAGTTTCAAGGGGAATTAATGCATCCAGTGGAATATAGTTGAGTTGCAAGTGGAAGTTATTTAGAAGGGACAGAACAGACAGTGCTTCAGACAGTGGTTATCAGATTTATTTTCACGGAAGTTACTGTCAAAGCAAGTAAAGTGATGTGGAGTATAACTGTGAGAATCACTAAAAATTAAGACTGCATGCTAAGGCACATTACATTAAACTGATGTGAAAAGTAATCCATATATGAAATTTCATTGAAATCGGTTGACTCTCAGGAAAGTTAGAGTCTGGAAACCATCAGCCAATCAAATTTAAGCAACCTAATTAAATATGTGTGGAAAATACCCATGTTCGAACTTGGAAACACAATTGATAAAAATGATCTACTACCCAAATTTCATCGAAATCGACTGACTGTAAGGAAAGAGTCTGGAAACAAAAAACACGGAAGGTGTGCACTTACTATGTATTAGTAGTAGCACTGAATAAATCAAAGTTTCCCTAAATTGCATAATTTTTGCACGAGAACAAAACCCATATTATATGTGATGTATTGCATGTTACTAAACATTCATACAAAAATTTATTCAAATGCGAACTTTCATATAGAAGTTCTGTACGAAAAACTGATTACACCCAATTTCAGAACAAAATGGCCGCTGGCGGCCATCTTGAATTTTGGACCAAACTCCAAAACACATATTCTGGTCTCACAATGATAACAAAGGTATCCAAGAAGTTTCGTGAAGATCGGTTCATAAATACGGCATTTAGTTCGAGGTGTGTTGACGCACGGGAAAGACGGACAGGCAGACGAACAGATTTTTGGTACAAAATTTCCACATTTGAACTTGACCTAGGTATTGATAAAAGTACATATATGAAATTTCATTGAAATCAGTTGATTTTAAGGAAAGTTAGAGTCTGGAAACCATCAGCCAATAAAATTTCAGCAACCTAATTAAATATGCACGGAAAATGCCCATATTCGAACTTGGGCCCACAATTGATGAAAGTGATCTACTACCCACATTTCATCGAAATCCGGTTACTGTAAGGAAAGTTAGAGTCTGGAAATGAAAAACACAGAAGGATGGAAGGACGGAAGGACAACCTGAATTTAATATCTCCCATGTTTTTCAAAAAGCGGGAGACAAAAACATAGCTTATGGAATGAAATAACAGAGCATGTTAGATAAACAGTTAAATCAATTTCATATTTACGTATAAGAAGCGGCATCCAACATGAAGATTAAGTAATGTGTAGTCAAACGTTTATACCCATGTAGCCCATTTTAGAGGACTTCCACCCCCTGCACTGGTGACTGGGTCCTATTTTATCAGTAAAACAGAACTTGTTTACCACAGTAATCAAGCACTGCTTCACTTCCTGGGGGTAAAACAATAAATAATAAAAAAAATAAAATAAAATACAGACATGATTGTGGAGGTCTGTAATAGAGACCTGAAAATTGACGATTTTGATTGAATCGAATATCAAATTGAATTAGAGAAAACGAATCGAATTTTGAATCAAATTTTGAATCAAATCACTTTTGATGGATATGTCATGAAAAGAAAAGTTTTTTTTCTAAAATAATACCCCCAATTATTAAAAGACACACATTTATGTAGAGTGCATTTTTCGTCTCACCACTTCCCATGCTCTAAACTGAGATATAAACCAATATACTAGCTACTGATTGAAACTGTTCAAATTGTTAACTTCATGGTTATGGCCGAGGTATAATCTAAAATATTTGAATTTCTGATTTTATATCTAATCGAATCGAATATTGCATTTCGAACCGAATTTCGAACTGAATATCAAATTTTCACAGGAGCCTAGTCTGTAACTTGGACTAAAATTTCAGCAATAATTCAACAAATCTTTGCTAAGCATTTACTTGAAGTTTCTCATGGCCAGAAACTCCAAAGTTATTGAATTACATCAAACATATACATGTTGTTTTGTCTTTTTATACTTTTTTTTATTCGACCCTAAAAAGACATATTTTCTGATTTCAATTAGCGACCAATGACAAAAAACATGTTGTTTTGGTTTCTTCATAGTTTTTTTAAATTTTATTCAGCTCTAAAAAGACACATTTTCCATTTCCAATTGGCAATCAACCTGGAATTTTGCTGTGTGTATTGGAAAAAAGATTGCCATGTATCAGTTCGAAAAAAATACAAAAATTTGCTGCTTCCATTACACTTTTCAAAGTATTACAACTGGTATTACTATTACTACTGGCACAGTTTACCTGGTAATAATAGCAATCGTTAACATGATATAATCTGTATGATATCTCACAGACAGTCTGAGAATCAAAAAAATATAATGAGTGCATCACGGATCCACAAGTCAAGTCATAATAATAATTTTTTTAAAAGTAATATTTATAGTAACAGTACCATGCCAGAAAACCCAAAAGTGTTATTTTTAGTGACAGTGACCATGACCAATGATTGACAAATCTAAACATAAATTGGGTTCTTCTCCCTTGAGGGTACTAACACTGTAAATTTCATTTTTCTGCATAATGCAGAATAAAAATTAACCATTTTTTTTTTACAAAGTTCCATTTCTAGTAACAGTCCTGTGACACGGAATTCTTTGTCTCCCATAGGGATACCTAATTTGTAAATATGGTGAACATGTGACATATAAAACAAAACATCCAATTTTTGGCAAAGTTCTATTTATAGTAACATGTGTTTAACGTTTGACCTTGTGGAAACCACATCCAAAATCAATAGGGTTTTTCACTATCCATATACGATTACTTGCTGCAAGTTTGGTTGAACTGTAATAAACAAGGGCAATGCAAAGCATGGGCCACTGCACCCAACACGTTTGCAAGTTCGAAGTAGCCTTGAAGGTCCTGTGGGACAGAAAAATTTACTAAGTGGAAAGTGTGAAAGCAGGAAAATTTTTTAAGTCAAAAAAGTGCCATAACTCCAGGAATAATTATGGACAAACTCATTCGTTATGCATATCCGTTCCCCCATACATATGTCTTCCAGCATACCAAAGGAGATCCAAATCCGAGAGATAGCTTTGAAATTACAATGCAAAACATTTGTACAGGCAGGCAGGCAGGCAGGCAGGCAGGCAGGCAGGCAGGCGCTCCTAAAATCCTAACCCTTTCAGCTTACTAACCCTAACCCTAACATAAAATCCTGGAAAATACAATACCCACTTTTTAGCCACATGAACCATTTAGAGCCACATAAAAATATTTTAGTCACATAAACCACTTTTTAGACACATAAAAACCATTTGTTAGTTCAACTTTATGTGGCTGGTCACAAATCAGACAAGACACAAAGCAGTGCTGTGTACCAACAACTAGGCACATAAACCTAATTTGTTTGGTTGGTCTGATGGATGGACAGATGTACTAACATCCGGGTAGATATGTGGTTATCAATTATGTGGCTGTAAGTGGTTATGTGGCTTATATTTTAAGTGGCTTCTCAAATTAATGTGGCTCAATTGTCCAACCAATAATCATGTGGCTTACATTTTTAAGTGGCTTCTCACAATTATGTGGCCTTTTTTCTAACAAATTGCTATTTATGCGTCCATTGTCCATTCATATTTTATGTGGCTAATATTTTTAAGTGGCTTCTCAAATTTTATGTGGCTATCAATAATGTGGCTGCCAATTATGTGGCTTTTTACTAACAAATGGCTATTTATGTGTCCAATGTCCATATATATATTTTATGTGGCTTATATTTTTAAGTGGCTTTCAAGCTTGTCCATATATTTTTAAGTGGCTTACCAACTTTTATGTGGCTGTCCATATATAATTTTATGAGTCTTATATTTTTAAGTAGCTTCACAAATTAATGTGGATCCTTTGTCCAACCAATAGTTATGTGGGTTATATTTTTAAGTGGCTTCTCAAAATTATGCGGCCTTTTTTCTAACAAATGGCTATTTATGTGTCCAAAGTCCATTCATATTTTATGTATCTTATATTTTTAAGAGGCTTCTCAAATTTTATGTCGCTGTCAATTATATGGCTGCCAATTATGTGGCTTTTTTTACTAACAAATGGCTATTTATGTGTCAAATGTCCATATATATTTTATGTGGCTTATATGTTTAGGTGGCTTCCCAACTTTTATGTGGCTGTCCATCTATTTTAAAGTGGCTTCCCAACTTTTATGTGGCTGTCCTTATATAATTTTATGAGTCTTACATTTTTAAGTGGCTTCACAACTTTTATGAAGCTATCAATTATATGCCTGCCAATGGATGGATATCCAAAAATTTGGACATCGCTTTTCCATCCTTTAATGTGACTATGATGTAATGTGTCTTACTTAGACACATAGATCATTTTTAGATGTGCAAAAAATTTTCACAGGAGCCTTGTCTGTAATCACATAACAGAAATTTGTAACATAAATATCCATTTTTGCCAAATCCTAGCCACATGAGTAGTCGTTTGTAAACACAGATGGATGGATGGACGGATGGATGGACTGAAGGCTTCACCAGATACCCCTGAATTATCCTTCGGCGGTCAGAGGTATAATAAGCCTCAAGTTACCACCCAGAAACCAAACAAGAGGCCCCGTAGGCCTGAGGTGTTCACCTGACAATAGTTGTTTAAAGAAGGATTTAATTAGCATCTACAGCTGGTTAACACTTGAGGGGAGTGAAGTTATTCAATTATTTATAACTCTGTTGTCCATGCCAGATGATTTGTTTCTAGTCCTGGGATGCTACCACAGAAATGATGCCCCGATTTCCAGTAAAGCAAAACTTGGGAGTCCAAACATCAACCTATATGTGGAGGGTGGATTACTATCAAAACACCCGCCACCGCGGGAGTGACTGCAAGTGTAGAGGATTAAAACCCACGATGGACTCGCTCGTACATGTGTGCAATCACTGCGATCTCAAGTGACGGGGATTAGTGATGGTACAGAAAAAGGAACAATGAAATTCAATGGTCAAGCGGTGTCACCAGAACAATGAGTGACAAAGATTATCTTGAAAAATCATCTGATGTGAATGTAATGCATAATCCATTATATGAATGTACAAGTTGAAAGTCAAGTTGAAAATCTTTTTTCAGTGTTATTGTTGAGTGCAAGTTTTTTAAGTAGGCCTACCAATGGCAATGGAAGCCTTCAAAATTTCAATTTCACTGCACAGATCTGACTTAAAGATGTTTTGACAGATCACAACAAACTACAAATTCAACAACACACTACTGAACTTTATTTCATATTGAAAAGAAATCAAATGCGACATTGATGTTGAAACGGGCACATCCTAATCTCTGTTTTAGAAGCCAAAATGAAATGATAATGACGCGAGTATTTCTTCTTTTTTTTTTGTTTACTACTCGGGCTAGTTAAATGATTAGTGGCTCATCATGTATAATGAAAGTGTCAATGACACTGTAGCTCAACTTGTCAAGACAAAGACATGTACATGTATAGTATGTGACACAGCAATGACAAACATCTAGGTAATGACCTGATAACAAAGGTACATATAAAGTATTGTAACGGTCTGTACAAAAATACTGACCGTTGCCTGTAACAAATATATAGGTAAAGTATTGTAAAGGTGGGTGACAGTCAGATGCTAAACTAGAAAAAAATCATTGAGTCCCAGAGTGGGTCTGACTGAACTCCAAAATATTTGTTCTCATAGCAGAGTGATAACAAAGGCACCCCAAAACACACTCATTCCTGTCCCAAGGTGAAAACAAAGGTACCCAAGAAGTTTCATGAAGATCAGTTCACAAATATGAGCTGTGTAGAAGTTGTGACAAAAAACTGATTGGACCTAATTTCGGTACAAAATGGCCACTGGCAGCCATCTTGAATTTTGGACCGCACCCAGAAACACTCGTTCTCGTCCCAAGGTGATAACAAAGGTACCCAAGAAGTTTTGTGAAGATCGGTTCATAAATCCAGCCTCTAGCCCGAGCCGTATTGACATGTGCACTTACAGTGCATGTATAAGTAGCACTGAATAAATCAAAGTTCATCTAATTTGCATAATTTCTGCACGAGAAAAAAACCCATACTATATGTGATGTATTCCATGTTACTAAACATTCATACAAAAATTTATTCAAATCAGAACTTTCATACAGAAGTTCTGTACAAAAGACTGATTGCACTAATTTTGGTACAAAATGGCTGCAGGTGGCCATCTTGAATTTTTGACCACACCCCAAAACACTTGTTCTCATCCCACGGTGATAACAAAGGTACCCAAGAAGTTTCATAAAGATCGGTTCATAAATACGGCCTCTAGCCTGAGCAGTATAGAAATTGTGTACAAAATGGCCACTGGCAGCCATCTTGAATTTTGGACCGCACCCAGAAACACTCGTTCTCGTCCCAAGGTGATAACAAAGGTACCCAAGACGTTTCGTGAAGATCGGTTCATAAATACAGACTCTAGCCCGAGCCATATTGACATGTGTTCTTACTGTGTGTAAGTAGCACTGAAAAAATCAAAGTTCATCTAATTTGCATAATTTCTGCACGAGAAAAAACCCCGTATTATATGTGATGTATCCCATGGTACTAAACATTCACACAAAAAATTATTCAAATCAGCGCTTTCATATGGAAGTTCTTTTGTACAAAATGGCTGCCATTGGCCATCTTGAATTTCGGACCGGACCCAAAAACACTCATTCTCGGCCCACGGGTGATAACAAAGGTATCCAAGGAGTTTCGTAAAGATCGGTTCATAAATACGGCCTCTAGCCCGAGCCATATTGGCATTTGCACTTACAGTGCTGAAAGTAACACCAAAAAAATTTAGTCTAATTTGCATAATTTACGCACGAGAAAAAAAAACGTATTTTTTGTGATGTATCCCATGGTACTAAACATTCATACAAAAAGTTATTCAAATCAGAGCTTTCATATGGAAGTTCTGTACAAAAAACAGATTTCTGCATCGTCGGTACAAAATGGTTGCTGGCAGCCATCTTGAATTTTGGACCGCACCCAAAAACACTCGTTCTCGTCCCACGGTCATAACAAAGGTACCCAAGAAGTTTTGTAAAGATCGGTTCATAAATACGGCCTCTAGCCCGAGCCGTATCCAATTGTTGACGGACAGACGGATGGACGGACGGACGGACAGACGGACGACGGGCCTTGGCATAAGCTCAAATTTGGCTTTGCCAAAGTTGAGCTAAAAATATAAAATACAATATGGCAGGCTTCATTAAATACAACTTCTGGCTCATGCTCCCATAAGGGAAACAGACCCCCCCCCCCCCCCCCCCTCGGCACCAAGCTGTCTACGCCTCTGGGTTGGACTGGAATGTCCATAATTATTCATTGATATTTCATCGTGCTATAGAACGGAAGGGGGGGGGGGGGCATATAAAGTTCACAACTTTTAAACCTGCCGTCAATCCTTGTCCCTCATCTAAAAAATGCCATTGACACCAATCTTAACCATTATCCAGTTGCTGTACAGCACACAATTCGCCTTCGTTGTCTTTTCCTTTTCGAGTACGATGGGTCGAACTAAGTTGGCTGAGAAGACGTTACGGCATATTGTCTTGGACTTCTCGCCACGTTTTCGTCAATGGCTGGTTAAAAGCTTACAAAACTTGATTAATTATTGGGGGAGGGGGGACTCTCCTTATGACGGCACTGTGAAGATTCAACAATGACGAACTGACGTGATTTGAAATCTGTCTTCATTTTTTTATTAGCCACATGTTATTCTTCCCGACAGGCTCTCCCTTCTCTCATCATGCTCTCACAAAATCCCCAGTCTTGAAATGATGAGCGTTCATATTAACATGCACTGGGATTTCAATATTGAAATGCGTTATAAATTCAGAAAAACGTTTGGCTGCTATTGAATGTGCTCAGAATAAAATATCACAGCACGCACAATGAACTTACAGGAATTCTGAGCGTCGGGAAACAATACACAAGATGGGAATGGATTAATTAACGCCGTTCTCAAAATATTTAATCCTTGTCACTCGGATCCGTGGTGGCCGCGGTGACTAGAAACAAAATTGTCACTTACATTCCGCAGTGGGTTACTGGAAGTCCACGAGGGGGAAATGTCACCGCATCGGCGTTTTGGTAGTAATCCATCCTCCATGTACTGTAGGAACTTAACTTGAGCAAACTTAAGACAGAGTCCTTCCCTTCCACCACCAGGATGCTGTATACCAAAGGTGAAAGCAGTCTGACTGCGGGATCTGAAGACGATTTTTTAAGAAATTTCCTCATATTGCACTATGTTGAAATTCAGGCTACCATAGCGGGCACAAATATTATTTAACCCAGGGACATGATTTGAACAAATTGGAATCTCGATCCCCCCCTTCCCCCCTAGAGATGTTGTATACCAAATATCAAAACATTCTAAGAGGTGGTTCTGGAGAAGAAGACATTTAAAGAAATTCCCTCATATTAGGAGCCCTTATATTAACACAGGGATCCAATATGAACAAACATTAATCTGACCCACCTAGAGATGTTGTATACCAAATATGAAAGAAGGATTCTAACTGGTGAATCTGAAGAAGAATATTTTTAGAGAAATTCCCTCATATAGCACCAAGTTAAAAATTGGGCTCACATAGTTAGGCCAAATATGAACCCAGG